>CABEGB010000903.1:0-710537 GCA_901521435.1 Crematogaster levior | reverse complement strand
TCTCATTCACTCTTTCGCATAGTGGGAGTTGCGGTGGGTAGGGGGATGTTGCTTTAAACCGCAAGCCGCCAACGAGAGGATACAAAACTCCACCATGTATCCTTTCGCAACTTACCCAACCTCCCTCCCTCCCTTCATTCAATGTCCCGAGCCCTCACACTGCGAGATCGTTTCTACCGTTGAACGAAAAAAAATTGTCATTCGATTTTATTCCCTTCCATCGCTAAATCCCAAACATTGGGGCGCTCGACGTGCCGATGGCATGCGTAACGGGATTTTATAGAACAGATTTTTTTTTGTTATCCATCATCCGCTTCTGATTGGATTGTCTGCGGTGCCTTGCTGAATGTATTTTTTTTTTTTGGACACGTGGCAGAGCGCGTAAATTGAAAAAAAAGCATTTGTTTCGATTAAAAAACGAGATCAAAATTATTTTTGATATTATATTTTGCAATGAGTAATGGCGAGATTTATTTTAAATAAAACATGATTGTGGCACAGTCGAAATAAAAACAATTTTCGAATTGTTAAAAAATACACAAATCAACATTTTTGACTGCGATAATCTATCAGTTTCTTACAAAGAGACATTCAGTGGGAAGTGGAAAGTTTCCCAACAT
Source organism: Crematogaster levior (assembly GCA_901521435.1). Classification (NCBI taxonomy): domain Eukaryota; kingdom Metazoa; phylum Arthropoda; class Insecta; order Hymenoptera; family Formicidae; genus Crematogaster; species Crematogaster levior. Next base: position 709,917 of record CABEGB010000903.1, on the reverse strand, counting down.
TTAAAAAAAAACGAAGATTGTGAAAAGTATGTAAAATACAAACGTAATCTGTCGCTTAATATAATATTAATTAATATACTATTAATGAATATATTAATGGTATTAAAATTCTTAAAATCATATTCTTCAGTTATTAAAAATACCACTCGCCAAACTTTATTTGTTTGTAACTTTATTATATTAAAAATGTGCAAACGAAAAATCGAAATGTACATATGTAAACGATAAGCAACCGAATAAGAAAGTTATATATATAAATATATATATTTTATATATATTTGTATATATTTTAATATTGGAGAGCTAACCTGTAATACTAGTGAGGCAATCAAAGATTAATGTTGCTGTCGATGGGAAATCATTAAGCTTGTGGACGAAAGACCTCTTCGTTGCCTCGTCGCACTGTCGCAACAAGTCCCTCGGGTGCGCGCGCGGACTTTTATCTCGTATTCGGCTCCGACTTCCGCGAAGTTTCCGGAGCGGATTTCGAAAAGGCTACTATGCAAAGTCCGCAATACCCACGGAGACGAACTTTTCGGCCGAAGCCGTGCACACAGAAGGCCACGTTAAACGCGCACACAAGAGACACATGTGGAGAACGGGTGGCGAGAGGGAAGGACGCACGTACAGCCGCACACGAGGAGACGAGGAATGTTCACGTACGCGTGCACACGTGAACCGGATGCAACGGCGTCGTCTTTATAGCTCCGGAAGACTGCTGCGTCGAAATTACGTGTGAAACTCTAGTTAATTAATCCGAAAAAGTACAGATAGACTGAGGAAAACGAAATTAGTGTTTTACCTTTGCAGCGGGGAAAAGTCTTCATGTAGGAATTTACAATTACTAATGATCGATTTCCTTTAAATTATTTTCTTTTTTAATTGAAAATTTTTATTAAAATTATCTTTTTTTTTAAAGCGATGAATGATAATTGAATGACGCACACAACTACTAATTGTAAATATAAGTAGGACGTCAGGAAAACGATTAAGAAACATGTCAATCGCGAAAATACGCTACGTTTCTCGCATTTATATCGCTGTCGCAATTACCCTGATTAGAGACTCTGTACCGTTCACGATGCAGAGTCTCGTAGCTCAGAGAAACTAATCCCACGTTTGCCCATGCTGGAAGACGCCACTGGCGATACTGTGCGGGGAAGCACTCACGTTTGTTTCTAGTCTCATTTCGTCTTCCCTCGCTCTCTCCTTGAGCACGGCTACGGGAGCCGGCTAATCCCCGCCAAGATTAAGATAACCCCGAAAAATGTTCAGCTAAGTCGCCAACTTCTCGCCCGCGAGGCGCGCTTAAAACGTGAGAATCCCACAGTCCCGGGACCAGAGTAACGGTGTCTTCGTTGTCGTTGTCGGTGTTGTCGTCCTCACGATGAACCATTTCCCTACCGTGAGCATCCCTTCTTAACCGGCTTGAATACGCGTCCGTAGATTAGTCTCTTTTCATCCGCGACGAGCGGATTTATATCGTCCGGCTCTCGTACACCGACGCATGTTTACGCTGAGCGACGCCGGTGTGATCGATATTCTCCGGTCTTGCGACGTCGCTACTTCTTTGGGGAAACGCGCGCAACAGCTCGTGAAACGGCGTCGCGCTTCCGCGACATTGCGCGGAAGATATTTGGTTGTCTTGTTAATTATGGCACGTGACAACGCGCGGCCGATCGGAGCTACCGCGACACGTGATTCATTGTCTTTCACGAAAATAGCGGGAAGTATCCTGTATCTTCGCCTCGTGACGAAGATAAAATTTATTTCCATTGCTCCTTGATTTCTACTTTCAATTAACCTTAGAAATCTTAAACATCTAAAACTTACGTAAACTCTAAATGGATAAAATTTACCCAGATCATTCTCATTTGCTCATGATTTCTGGAAAATAATTGAAATTCAATGCTTCTTCTTTTTTAAATTGATGTAGCAAACATGTGTTAATATTTTTGTTATATTTTACTTATTAAGTTAAAAAAAGTTATAATAAAAAAAAAACGATACCTATGTTTCTTTAATTCACTTTTCTTTAAGCTCGATAAATTTACCCATATTATTTACCCATATAATTTATTTATATATTTAGGATTTTATCTGTATTTTACCCATACTCTAGAGTCAAATATAAACTTTTATATATCTGAATTAATTATAACTCAGATACTTATTTCTTTCAAACATTCGATTATAATTGATAGAAAAAAATTTATTGAAAAAGAATCAAATTCGCACGTGAAATTCTTGGTTATCTCATTAGTGAAGTCTCTCTGATTACGATTATATACTTCTCGAATAGTAAAGTTAAAAGGAATCGTGCAGCGTGACAATGCATAGAACAGAGTTACGTAGCGTTAATTTGAGCTGCCTGTCGCCACGTGCAATGCCAGTACCATCGCGGCATATCATTGAGTTGGATGCAATGAAATTACTCGTCGTATCTCCGCAGTGCGCGTCTTGGCAATGCTCGGCGTACATCGCGGAGGGGGTGTCGGAGGACGAGTTTGGTTTAGTTATCGCGGACAGATTGAATCGATTGTGTATCACTAAACTCATGCACGTGTCGTACATCATCTAACCCCTTGTTGCATAGTGTCTCATATATGAGACGTCTATTTCTTGTTAATTTTCGTTGTTTATAAATATTTCATAAAGAGTTTGTATAACATATTTCACGTTGTTTCTATAAGATTTGATTTGTGTACATGAATAACATAAATATGTAATTATTTTTTCCACTTTTAGTCCTATCATTGATAATTTAAATTCATATATTCATCTCATCTATATTGTATGTAAAATTTCATTAAAATCGGAATTTAAACTCACTGAATTAAAAAAAAAAAAAACTAAAAATATAAAATTTAAGAAGTAAAAAAATCTAGAACTAGAAAAACTCACCACGTCTTTGCCGATAGTTCTGAATTAAACTAATAAGAGGGAGACTTTTTTTGTTAAAAAGTAACAAAAATTTCCTTGAAGTTGGATCCGCCATTTTGTATTTTCCGGAAATTTTACGGATTTGAAATCAGAAGCCTGGAAAATTTTTACATATAAAATTACATTTTATAATTTAAGTAAATAGTGATTTTTTTCAACTTGGCTGCTTTATTGAATTTATTTTAGTTCTTTAAATTTTGACTTTAGATTTGCAATTAGCGATGCCAAAAAATTTTTTTATTATACTGAAATTTAACAAAATGTGTTCAACAGAAAAATTCGTACAACAAAAGACTAAATGGCTCCAACTTCTTTTTCCCAACACGATGTGACGTTTATTCCGCGATTTATCCTTCGCTACAAGTACCGGATAAAATACGGTTATGTAATATCGTTTAAGATAAAGATAATAAAGACTTAATTGATAAAGATAATAAAGGCTTAAATCAGGCTACAAGTAACGGATAAAATACGGTTACGTAATATCGTTTAAGATAAAGATAATATTGACGACACGTGCGACGTCTATTCCAAACTAGTTTGCTTGAAGATAAAAAGATTTTCGATCGTTTTCAATGATATTGGGTAATTGCGGTAGGCAGAATTGCAATTCGGTGTTAGTATTAACAATATTTACTGCAATTAACCAACCATACCGTAAGTAAAATTATACCATTGTTTCGGAAATATTCCATCGTAAGTATTAATGATGTTTAGCGTAATTAACCCACTACACCGCGTTGGTAAATTATGGTATATTAATTACTGCACAAACGTCATTAATGTTTGAAATAATATACAATTTATAGTAGGTATCTTTATGTTGTATATATATATTTTTTACAGTATTAAAGATACAGTCCGTCGTGTCTCTTCCTTTGCTACGTAATTATTGTAATCTAGACGATTTTACAATCGTAAGGTTGTTCGTTGATATTTTAAGAGACGGTATATACTATCGTCGGTCGCCAAGTAGTCCGTGACGCTGCATTTAGTTGATAAATTCATCGACAATGGCACCGTTCATCCATCGGGGTGCGTTGCCATCGATCGAGCCACCGTGCTTGACAACCATAATGCTTTCGCTCTCGTAAGTTTAATTATACCCGTCGTTCGGACAACATTGCCTCGCTCGATTAAGCGTGTCGCAAGAATCGTAAGCGCAAATGCGTCGCTATCGCCAGCCGCCACCAAACCAGGCGTCACAATAAACACAGGAGCAGATTATATAAAATTGGCGTGAAAAACTTTTCTTTTTAAACCTTTTCTTTTTTTCAATTAATTAGAAAAAAGATATAACCCGGACTGGACTTTGGTAATTTGATGATAATATTTCTGTAAATTTTTATATACTTTTTCCAACAGTGCACGCTTTTTTGTAATTTTAAAATTGTCACGAAACCTTTAAAACTTTTGTTTAACTTTCTTTCTCATTGAAATGGAATAATAATCTTTAAATTACGTATGAGAAATTTTTTTCATTATTGAATTACTAAAGAAGTAGTGCGCTGACTCAATTAATTAGAGACTTAAGGCATTCTACGCGAATAAGAGTTGACGGTGGCAAAAAGAAGGTCCGAAGGCAAAGTAACGGGCCGGTCGTTCTTCGAAGAGGGCCAAGCCCTCCTCGACATATGTCGCAGTAAAAAATTACCTCGGAAAAGGGACACCCAAGGCCACCGCAAGGGCCGGACGAGTAATAAAGTAATTTTATGAAGTGGTCGCTGACGTCCGTTCCCGTCGCGGGGGTTGGAGCGAGTGAAAAATTGCCCGGGACTCCGTTCCGGGGTTAGCGCATGGGAATATCGTAACTAAACCGCCCTTTAAGTGAAAACATACTGTCTTCGTTGCGACCCGGCATCCCTACCCCCAAAAAAGTAGAGAGAAAAAAAGAGAATAAAATCGGGACCGGAAAGGGCAGCTCCGTCCCATCGCGCAGCCGTTCGCGCAAAAAGAGCAGCGCGATTCCCTTCTTTTATACGAATTCCTTCCGACAGCGGATGGAGAGAAAAAGGACTATAAATTTTTAATTAATCTCCGGAGATGAATGGCGCGACGAAGTGGCGTAGAGATACCGTAAGTCTTTGTCGTTCGTTTCGATGATTGTCGATGTTTAATGTGCCATTAACGTCAGATGCGTGCGGCGCGCAAAAAGGTGATCGAAGAATTACCATGAATGAAAGGTCAACCGTCTCGGAACTCGTTTTTTTTCTGCATACCTGTCAGTCACGCCGTTTGTTTCTCCGCCGTTCGTCTCTCTCTCTTTCTCTCTCTACGTCCTCGTGACGCACGTTTAGTGATACTCTCTGCTTGTAGAGATCGTTGATCCCTTTGTTTTTCTTGAACTTTGTTCCGCATCTTTCTCAATTTAGTCACAATCTGTCACAATTTAAACGAGATTTATTCTTATCACGTTTCTAATATTAGATCACGGCGAGGCAGTTTCGTAGAGGAATCTCCCTCGTTATGCTCGACGCGAATAAATTCGCGGAAAACATTTCTACATTTGTGTATGTACAACTTGCAAATGCGGATTAATAATACATAAATAACTTTCTGTCGTACGTAAAATATCTACCTCCAGCGGCGTTGATTAATGTTAATTACTGAATGCTGAATTAAATTTTTCCGTTCCATCTCCACGACTGATTTAATACAAATCCAAAATAATGATGCATTTAATCTGAAAAGGGCCGACGAATAATTAAGGATATTGACTACCAAATTTAAGAGCTTCTCTGTGAAATCGCCGAAATAGAACGGTAGGATAATGATCTGAACGAGAAACCAGTCCGCGCAGCGAAATAATAAATCAGAAAAAGTCATGGGAGTGGCCCGTGCTTTTCGCTACCACCCGCCTTTCGGTAACTTCGTCGACTATTAGATTACACCCAGAGCATCTGCAGAATCTCGGCCCAGCGCCGTTAATTTTCGTTAAAAACCAAATGCCGCACGCGGATGCGAGCGCGGTGGTTCTTCCCGAACCATCCCCTTTCGGCTCAACCTCTGTTCCTTTCCCCCGCTCGTCCGTCCGCAAGGGCTGTTTTCCCGGAGATAAGTAAGCACGGTTTTACATGGTTACCCGAACATTAACGCGGTCTTCCAGACTTCCATGAAGATTTAACGTCGCCGCGTTTGTTTCGCTTAAGTCGCACCGGGAGGGCCGCGTGCGACACTCGGTCCTTTATTTCGCGAGAAAGTCGGGGACATTTCATAGAGATTCATCGGCCCGGCTGCAAAGGACGCCGCTGTTTTTGGTAATTGAGAACACAAGTTGTGCTGCGAGAGAAATAGAAATGTAGGAGGTAATAGCACCGCGAGCTATCGATTTATTGCATCAAACGAAAAATCATTCAACTGTATTTGACAAATTTCTAAGAATAAAAATAATTTTTGTACATACTAACAACTACGTCTAACGTTTCATGAGATTTATTTATATCCTGCATTTTAACATTTACAATAAGGCGAAACATTTTTTTGGACGGAGCGCAAAGCTGTAAATTAAATTAATAAGATTGCAATTAAAAATTCATATTAACGTCATATTATATAATCTTTGACATACACCTCTTGCCACGTCCACTCCTATGATTGGCTCACTCATAAATTTCAGAAATTTGTCTTTTATTTTTAATCAATCATTTTTAATAATTTGTCGAAAATTTTCCATTCTGGTAGTTATAATTTCTTTAAATCTTGCTTTTTTGAGTAAGGTCAGCTTATGTTTTTAATTTTGGATTATTTTTCATAGAGATTATCGATTTATTTATCGTACAGATTTTATTTCTGCAATTTTTTACTTTTTTTATTTTAATTTTTCATTTTTTCCTATTAATTTTCTATTTTAATTTTTTTTATTTTGCCCTAAAACTCATTTTTCAGTGCAAGTTTATTATTCTCGGTGAGAGAGGTGCCGCTCTTTCGAAATTTACCTTTGATTAAAATATAATTGTAATATTTCTTCGATGATAGTCTATAAAGTTTATGTTTTACGTGTTGAACCAATTGACTATAAATTTAATGAATACAAGAGATACGATAAAGTAAATATAAAAAAAAACAATTGAGACATATTTTATATTATATTTTATATTATATTTTAAGTGTACATTTTAAATTATGGATTTGAGTGCAAATTTTAATATTACTTTGGCTTTTATGTGAACATTTTTAATATTCTTCACTGAGAGCGAGAAGCAGAAAGTACGAGTCGCTGATCGTGTGAAGTCACCCCTTCGCTACCGAGTTCATCCCATGTTGGAAAGATGTCGTCCCTGGCTTAATTCTTCATCTAGTGGTTTGCGTCCTGGCTACATTTAATTTTTAATGCAATACCTTTGCTGTTAAGTTGTTCCTAAATAAGATGTTTGCTCTGTTCAATCATATGGCGTATAATTTAATGAATTGCAAATGAGATATAAAAATTACGAGTGGATGCATTTTTAATAAGGTAACTGTTTTACTGCTTTTTCGCATCTTTGTAGGGCAAACGCAAGCTTATCCACCGTGCAGATTTCATTAGAAGCGTTTTAACAGAGTTTTAAATTTATCATCCAATTCCCTAGAGCTTTACGAGCGCTCGTGTTTTACCCCTTTACTGCAGAAATGCTATATCCCTTTATCTCGTGCCTTTTCCGGTATACCTTTTACTCTTCACGGTGTTAACTCTCTCATGAAACGTACTAAATAAATTTCAAGGTTGACAAAAATATGAATATTATAATTTGTTATACACAAGACGTTTAAAATAAGAGCGAAATAAAAATACAAAGTGTTTTTGTATTTATAACTGCACGATATCGCTTTTGACGACTTTTAATTAAACGATTAATAAGAGTTTCCGCGTTTTATAGTACGTACAATTAAATGCAGTGCAGATATAATTACAGAGAGGATTGCACCATCGAGACACAATTGACGCTTGAATGGCTGCGTGCCAAAACAATGCTGAATATTTTTTCCGCATTCCTGCTATCTCATTGAGAATACCCTGTGAAAAAAAAGCGACGTGGCTCACTTGACATTCTGCGCGCGTTTCTTTCTCCCTTTCAGTGTGTATAACTTGTCCATGGAACAACGTTCCTGGCACGTGCCACGCGCCACCGCTACGCAGAATTTCTCGTGTCGGATGAGCGATGCGTCTATATGTATACGCGCGTATACGCGTACATGTGTTCGAGTATTCGTGTATCTGGGTTGCCTGCCGTTTTTTTTCCCCACTACCGCAACTCCCGGAGTATCACCCTCCACGGGAGGGATGCTTTTTCTAACAGGTGGTGGCCCACGGCCGCGCTTTTTTCCCTCTCTCACCCCTCCACGCGTCTGTTTTCCTCGCTTTTTTTCTCGCTTTTTTTTTACAGGTGCACCCATTATCCGCCGTTCTGCTTTCGCATCGGTATCCTATTCATTTTCCACGGACCGTGGCCGGCCACTCTTGCCGACTGCCCCCGCGTCGACGCTTTTTCACTTAATTAAAGGTCATAAACTGCCTTACGACGACAGAAAAAAAAAGGGAAGGAAAAAAGAGAACATACTGTCCGCAAATTGCTCGTCTCGCTTTTTCCCCGGTGGTTTTCCTCGCAGGAGGACCTTAAGTGGCATGAAAAGTTAATTACCGCACACACGACGAGCATAAAAAGCGACAGCGTAGAAACATACTAATCACGTAATGTCGCTAGGCACAGGGAGTAATATGTAGGAAGGCAATAAATAAAGACACTTTCGGAATAACCAGCAAACCTGTCGGAGAGCCAATTAAATGCCAGTTATTTTTCACGTTATATTTTACATTGTTCTTTAAACTTTCACATATCTCTTTTGCATCCTATAAAATTATAATATAGTTATTATACAGTATCTAGATTTTAGTAAAAAAAATTATTTTAATTACAGAAAAACGAAATAATTTGAAAGAAAAATATTATCTACGTGAAATTCGATTTAATATGACAGAAAGATATTAATTGATTAAGAATAAAGATGTTAATTAAGAATTTAAGATCCTAATTCGAGGACGATACGAAGTAAAGCCAGATATTAAAAGACGCTCGATAGAACCACGCGCGTCGAAAGGAAGTATGCTCCGCTAAGATCTTATTACTTTATTGCTGTGCGGCCGTTACGAGAAAAACGCAGCCATTTCGGAGCAGCGGACGAATCCCATTCCATTAGAACAAAGATGGGGATTACCGGCCGGGCAGATTGCACCCCCGTCGCAAATGAAATCTCGGCTGAAACTTTTTCCGCGTTTAACCCCCCCGCGCTAGAAGGCGGACTCTCTCTCCCCTTCGTTCGTCTCCGTTTTCTAGCCGTTGCTGCGAGATGAAAGAAAACTTTTCACTCTCCACGCCGGGCTTGCTCGCGCGGTCTCCGCGGCGAACGAAATCTTCTCCGCTCGCTTGCCGGATAAAAGGCTAGGGGAGAGGGGAGGGGGTGACACGCAGTAGGGGCGAGCGCTCCTTCTTTTTCGTAAGTACTTTTCTTTAACGGCGTCCGTCGCGGAAAAGCCAAGGTTGGAGAGTCTATGCGCGCGGCAGTGGGGGTGAGTCGAAAGGAAAAGAAGGAGAAGGGGGTAAGGAGAGTTTTTCTTTCTCTCTTTCTACCGTCGGCCTCGCTCGCAAAAAGGGGTGGCAGGAGCGCGAGTATTGAAACCGGGGTGGGGGTAAGACCGGCGGTTGGCGCCCCTTAACTACCCCTCACCGGGCAAATCAATAAAAATACGAAAGTGCTCTTCGAGATACTGCTCGCGCGGACAGATCCTTTCGTTCGTTGCCAAGCAGAGAGGAGAAACTGCGAATCTCTTAAATGTGGGAAAGAAATGCACCATAAATTCATCGAATATATCTTCTGACATAAGAGTCAAGGATTTCTTGAGAATGAAAATTAATTCAATATTGTTGATGCTTAATTTTGGCATAATAAGATACACATTCACACATTAATGAGTATAGGCAAAAGAATCAGTATTGATATAAGAAAAATCATACACATTTAAATATTAATTTTTTCACCGTAAATAGAAATATATTTTAAGTGAATTATGTAGTAATGTATGTATGTAACTTAGAGGTCATAAACTGCCTTACAACGACAGTGGAAAAAAAGAAGGAAAGAAAAAAGAGGATATACTGTTTAAGAATAGATAATATCATGCACTATTACATAAGTGTATACAGAAAAATTGTAATCACTGGAGAATAAAAAAATTATTCATACCTTATCGTTTATTTATATATTATATATTTTTTCTCTTGCTAAAATAATTTACATATATACACACATATATATATATATATATATATTAAAATCTAAGTTAAATCCAAGTTAAATAGATCTCGTTAAAAGCGGGTCAAGAAATATTCAATTAACTGAACAGGATAGAAAATTAGTAAAAGCCTCAAGTAGTAGTCATCGTTTCTTCGTCGTCTTCCTCATCCTCAAGTGCCATGGCATGTGTTGCTCGCTGCAAACAGCGCTCAAAGTTTGGCGGCGAGCGAGTCCTTCGGACGACCCTCGTGTCGTTTTCAAGTCGGTGCAAAGTACCTTCAAGTCGAGGATACTTGTAAGTCGAAGTATTCCGGAGGAGGCGAGACGGCGCGAGAGGTTTGACTAGCGTCTTCGTGCGGGTAAGAAAGCTCTCACGATTACACATGCAGTCTTAACGTGTGTCCTGTAACAAGAAAAGTAATGCAAGGATAATAGCATTCGAAACATCGTCGATTAAAGCAACGTTGGAGGAAAACGAATGTTAACGGTTTCGTAATATTTGCGAAGCGTTAAATATGTTTCAAGAAGTTTACCGAACTGTCGAATAGGTTAAAAAAAACATAACTCACGTAACAATTAATTAATGTCATAGTTTATATTCACATATTGTAGAATGCTTAGTCTCGATAGGCCTGAGCGCAATGCACAAGTTTGTAGTTCGTTCAAGACTAGTGTATGCAGAATAAATAATTTTTGTTTCATCATCATGTACCGAACCATCGTCCCTTTTAGTTTCGAGGCGAGCCATGGAAAAATCCATCCCCTTGCCGATAGGACGGGCGAGATAGCCGAGGGTGAATCTTAAAACACAACCCCTCCGAAGACTGCCGACCCTGCCACTGCCGCCCCCGCTCTCCGGTTTCTTCGGCAACCCCCTTTGCGCGTATCTTTTCCCCTTCCTCCCCCCCCCCTCCTCCTTGTTTCGGTGGTCGTACACCCTCGCGATCCGGCAAATCATCCGACGCTACGTTCTTTTGTTCCTTCTTCGTGCCGTGAAAGATTTTCGCCAGATGGAAAAGCTGGAATACTTCGAAGTACTCGCGAAATGCCGGCATAAATTTATTCGTAAGAACTTCAATACGGTGTGCGAATTCAGCGTTAAATAGAAAAGATTAAAGATGTATTCTGTTTAACTTGGATATCCTTATCTTTATTCTAGGAAGCTATCGATTTATCATCATGAAGGCGACCGTTTTCTTAGAATTAAGTATGACTTATCAGTGAAGAGAGATAAATTAAAAATTGAGAGAGATTGACAGTCTTATCATTTCTCAGAAGGTATTGGCCTTTGAGTAAGATCGCTCTTGCTTGTTACATTAATTATTGTTATTGAATTGCGTAAATCTTCGCCCGAATATTGCCACGCGCGAAAATCTCAATTGGCCAGAACTTGACTTGACGTAGTTAAAGAAGGGGACAAAAATCCCGGGGCCCTTTGTTCCAAGCACGCCATTTTATCACTCCTCGCCTCCGCGCCAGACGAATACACCCCTCTTTCGGCATATTTCAAGTGACAAAAAGCATCCCTTCCGAGGACTGAGATTCATTTTCTAACCGTCCACCCCTTCGTCTCTCTCTCACGTTGCATAACCAACGTCTCGCGCATTAATTGCCCTTATTCCGCGCTAAAAAGCGAGCAATATTTTTCAGCGTGTTCATGTTATAAGTCATGTTATAATTTGATCACGTAAAGTTTTATTTTTCTTTATTTTTGGACCTTGTCCAAAAATGGTATTGAAAAGATATTGCGTGAGAAAATACTTCAAGCATTGAATTGCTAATTAATTTGAATTTAAAGTCTAAAGTTTGCTATATTTCCTGACATTCTTTTTACTATTATTATAAAATAATAATTGTAATTTGTAATAATTATATAGAAATATCTTTATGCTGATTTACATGTAAAGTGTGTGAAATGCGGATGTCGATCGGATAATCGAGCGATAGTAATATACGATAATACGATGAAGTCTCGAAGTAGGATTTCTGTAATCGGTAATTCGATATAGAGATGATTTCAAACTTTGCTAGCTCATAGGATAGATGCTAAATTTGACTTCCGTTTCTTCAAAGTTTACCATGCAAGCTTGTTGGAAATATCTCATGGATATAAATTTCAATATTTAATATAAAATATTAATTCACGCTTTTTTCTTGTTCTGTAAATTCCATATTCAGATCTTGTTTTTAATTAAAACAGTAAATATTTTAATCTATATTTTCATATATTATCCTCTCTCTCTCTCTCTCTCTCTCTCTCTCTCTCTTTCTTTCTATTGCTGTTAAAAAATCTTAGAACAAATTATTTTGAAGAGATAAATGATTTAAAATGCTAATATAATATGAGTTGACATTGAATTCTGTAGTTCTTGAGTCATTTTGTGAACATTCTATTTTGTTACGATTCAATTTCTGCTGTGTATATTTTAGATATTAAACGAGCCATCGGCCATTTTATTCGTCTTTCATTTCTCCGAGCCGCGTCAAGGGTCGGGGATGAGGCGGGTGAATCTGTAGTCGAGGGTGAGTTGACGTCAGAAAAACCACCCTCGTCCAATTCAACCATCCTTCCACCCCCGGCTTTTCCAACCCCTTTTCGCCATTCCGGTCCACTTCGTGGCAGTCGATGACTGCTGGTTTGCTACGGAGGAGGGAGGTGCTCTTTGAAAAAAAAGTAAATCCCAAGTAAAATGGCTGTGTAACGTTTCCGCTCCTTTCTCTCTCGATGGGGAAGAAAAGAGAGAGAGAGAGAGAGCGAGAGAGACAGAAAGCAAGTTCATTTTCATGGAATTCAACCGGGTCAATTTATAAGATGCGATTCAGGCTTCGTCGAGGCAGCGTCTTTACGGAGTTCGGTTTTACTTTGAGATTAAGGGGCTTCCTCGAAACTTGCAATTTTAATTTTGCCTTAATCGCTCGTCCCGCTTAACTGTGGCGTGGATACAAGAGAAAACAAGCCTAGGTCATAACGACCCGCTCGGCAAAAATTGGTCTTATTAGTTTATTAACAATTTTATAATTCTAAACTACTGATCACAAAGTTTAAGAGATATCTAAATATCCATATTTCATTCAAAATTCTTTATCTAGAAATCTATACATATCTTTCACCCTGCTTCTAATCAACTCCTTTGTGTAACAAGTATTTCTACAACATACAACGACAACATATAACGAAGCATTGCGCGACTCAAAGAAAAGCTTATTCGTCAAATAAATATTTGGGCGACATCCGGAGCGACGCTCGAATCACGGCACAACGACGATCCTGTCGATTTCGTCAGGAGTAAACCGTGGAGGACTCTGTTTTCCTACAAATAACGTGACCTGACTCGACGACAGGATCGCCGACCGTTACGCGAGCATTGTCGTCCCGTCGATTCGGCAAACGGCGAACGGAATCAAAGCACTACCGAAGGGAGCTTAAAGCGGCACTGTTGCGCATTCTAAGTGAAACTTTAAAGTCGATCGCATGTATAGACGCGAGTCTGGCGCGAATCCAAATTTTAGAAGTTTAGAAATTTAGTCAAAATTTGCTTCGCGATGCCGGCTCGCACTTTCCGACGGCTCGCCGCGGATTTTTGCGCCACCCGACGCGGCCGAGTCTTTCCTCGCGACTGTTTCCTACGTTTCGACGAACTAACGAACCTCACATTAGAGCTTTTCACTCCGCGACGTGCGTGTTGACATTCGCGATGCGCCTGCAAACCGTAGACGCGAGACTACGTACATGTCCAGCTCGGCGGAAACTCTAACTCACTTTCGATATAGGGCGCACGCTAGCCATTCCCCACCTCGTTCCACTTCTGCGGAGCCCTTTGATCGTCGCGAAAAAATCCAGAAACCCGTTTCTCAAAAGTGACCCTACCTGGCGGTAACGGAGTGCGGTCGAAGGGTCATAGGAGAGGGAGAAACTACGTCGGAGGAAGAGAGAGAGAGAGGAAGAGGAGGGAGAAAGAGACAGAAAGAGAGAAGAACGCGCAGTCCAAACGGCCCTTTCCGCATTAGCATAACCCTTACGGTTTGTCCACGTGTGCGCCGGTATGCCAGGGGGCCGTAGAACTGGTCAGGTAAGTTTTTTCGCACTTTTTAATTCTCGATGACCAGATGCCCAGCCGGCCTGCCGGCTTGCGCGTAGTAAAGGGGAGGGCGCCGCTTCTTTGGCCTGGCCTCAATGAGAGCTGACCTCCCCTTCTCGGTCCCGGATGACCCCATAAAAATCGCGGAACCGGTTCCCGGGATTTTTCGGACGTTTTAACGGCCGCGCGAGAAACCGTACCGGGTGCGTGCAAGACTTCAGGTAAACGCGTTACCTCAAGCTCCGATCGTTACGCTTCAACGTGACCGGCATGTGTTCTTCCTTTGGTAACGTTTCGCAATACTTGAGAACTCGAACAATTACATTTACTTCTCGCAATGATCGTCTGTATAGTCTTATCGGACAATATTGAATTTTTCTGATCATAGTAACAATTTCAGATTTTAAAAAAAGCAATGAGGAAGATATCATTTTATCTCACGTAGAAATCTTTTATAAATGATGTGTTTATGATGTTGTAAAACGTCATAAAACACGCATTTATTATCGCAAAAGCTCGATTCATGAAAAACGCGTTAAAATTTTATCTATGGGCTTTAAGTGGACAATCGGCGGCTCTCTCCAAAGACGTGTCCTTTGAGGTAAGGCGAGCGTACATCGAAAAGCGGGACAGTGCTCGGCGACGGAGCGGAGGTAAGATAAATCGCGCGTATCAAAAGCATCCATTTCGGTGTCAGAGACTCAAGTTTCTAGAGTTCAGGAATCTCTCGAGAGGATCGACGGAAGGCCGGGGGGTGGATGAGGTATGACCCGGTGAAGGTAATGGACTTAGGTACAGCGACCGCGTCGCTACAATGCGCGGCGTTACCGCGCGATGTGAAATTAAATCGATGCAATCGAACGACAACCCTCGTATTCTACCACGTGACGCTTCACGGCCGATTTAGCTGACGTCTACACACCGCGTTATCGACGACGGTGCGTTTACATTCAGGTAAACAATCGCGTGCATTAAGCAGAACTGCTGAACGCGGAAACGCGATAAGAATTTGCAGCATAGACTGTCTGGCAAGACACGTGTGAAATATAGAAAAAAATATTGAAAATTATTTTCCTCAAGTACAAAGTACTTGTCTTGTAATCTTTCGAAACTCAATCTGGTAGTTTTTTGAATCTTCGAAGTTGTATCTCGAAGTCATTTAAAGAATTATTACATGTATCTTGATGTTTTGGCTTGATCCACCGACATATCGTGGGTGGAATCGCGGCCCCGAGAAAATTTACGGCGAAAGAAATTCGGAAATGACGAAACACTTCGCAACCGTTTGCTCCGAGGGAAGAAAAAGTCGAGCCCAGGGCGGTTCTCGATTCCCCTTCCCCGGGACATGAAGCCGGTGAGAACTGACGAGGGTGGGTGGGCCAGCGCGGGGGTTGACGAAGGAAGAGAGACGGCGAAGGCGGATGGAGACGGTGGTGGAAGGAGGGCGGCATTAATTACGGTCCTTTATTATAAAAACTGAACTCCCTCCGGCCAGGAGAGAACGAAGAGAGAGGCAGATAAGGAGGGAAAAAGCCCCCAACTCTCCGACGGCTACCACCCCCCGCGACCCGCGTCCACCCGCTCTCGGTCCGGCCACCAATCCTTCCGACAACCCCCGTGCCCCCGCCGCAGAACGTCTCCCTCTGTTCAATTTAAAATACTTAATCTGTCTTAGTCCGGAGCCGCGCAGGGTTGTCAAATGCAACTGTTGTCGTGGAGGACGACTGTCTTGCAAGAGTTACGAATACGCTCTTAATACCTTTGTCTCGAAATATCAAGCGCCAGATCACGAACTAGATGAAAAAAAATCTTTTATCTCTGTAAATGGATATGAGCGAAACGTAAAAGCATTCTTTGATTCATAAAGACTTTGATATTATTAAAGTTTAAAAACATATTTTAATCGAACATAAACCATTATATTTTTACAAGATTTATACTAATGGAACAAGTTATAAGAGAGAAATATTCGTTTCTCTATATCGTTTGGAATGAATTTGTATTATCTTCTGTCAATGTAAAATAAAAGGATATTATGCTTCTTTCGAATTATCTTTTTTTCCATTACGATACATCTCCTAACACTTGTGATAACTTGAAAACTTATTAGCGAACACTACTACATAAAGACAAACTCTCTTTCACACTTGAAGCTTCCATATACCAAATATACACATTCATGATGTATGTTCTCCGCGTGCAGTTACGCATCACATTTACAAGTTCGATAATCGAACGGTCGTTGCAGTTGAGAACCACCGTGGAAAATAAGAAACGGGAAAATGGCGAGGATTTTAATTTGCATCCCCCGCCTCTCTCGCACCCATCCAACCACCCACCATCCCCGCGACTTACCACCCATCCGGCCTTGTCTTTTGCAGAGCTCGAGAGTCTAGCTACTTTCTCCAGAGGGGCGGTATATAGAGAAGACAAGGGGTAAGAGCGGGCCACGGGACGGTGGCGCGCGGGGGCGAGAATAGCGGGGTCGGCGGGGGGGAGCAAACGGTTGGAAATATCATAGCCGCACGCGCAGAACGAAATTACCGATTTGCCTTGGGCGTTCCTTCCTTTTTTCCGATTCCGCCGAGCTCTTCGCTCGGGTCCGCTAAGCTTCATCCTTCTTCCTTTATCCTTTTACGTTTCTTCCCCGTGGCCTCCCCGGCAGACCACCCTTCTTCCAAAGCCCCGGCATAGCAAATAACTTTCATAATTCTCGATTAGAAAGTTTTCCACCTCGAACCGAGAGTGGAGAAGGGGCATCGTCCTCTTTTTCGATCTCCGTCTCGCTTTCTTCCTGCCACCCATCTTCTCCGGCCGCCCTCTTTCTGTTTTTCCTCTCTCCCGCCTCCTTCTGCGCTTTTCTTCTCGCCGGAGTCCTTTCTCTCGACCGAGAGAGCCCACCGCCGCCGTCTCAAAGAAGGGAGATGAAAATCAAAATCGACTTCGATCCGAGTTCCGAGCTGTCGACCCTCATTATCCTTAGAATTCATCATTCCCGATCAGACCCGCTTAAATTCGACTTCCACGTCGACGACGGATCGGATCATGACTGTGGAATTTTTGACACGCGACATTCCGCCGGAACGTGATATTTTTTTCCACCACGAAGCAAGACGTTAATTACATTCTCGCGAGGCGAAGAGTGGATAATGATGTTTGCGAAAGCTTAGCGAAGTTGGCGGCAATTACACGCTCGTAAACTGTTTTAACACTAGAAAGGTGGGCGAGGTATCCTTTCACAATTACGCGAGAAAGAATTAAGGGAAGCTTTATAATCGTTCTTTGTTTATAACAATCCTTATTTTATGATAATATTTCACGTGGAATCGACAAGTTCTTTTAAAGAATTCTTAATTGCACTTAACAACCAAAAAAATTAATGTCAGCGTATACATTATGCGTGTGTGTATGTGTATATATATATATATATATATATATATATATATATCCCAGTGATGTATTAAATGATGTAAAATAATATTTGCGATAAATTACAACTTCGTATTATGCGGCACGGTTGATCGTCAAATGAGGTTTGTCTAAAAGCACGCCGAAACAATGCACTTTCAACGAGACTTCAATAAAGTTTCACAACAGCGGTTTCGAGGAGTTTGTGATCAAGACTGTACCGCGATCTTATTGAAGGTACCGAGCAAATGGTTCCTGGTTACGGTTGTAGGGTCAGCTCGAAGGGTCACTCGACATATGGCCCAGATCCTGGCCCCGCATTACGCAGCACGTATTCAATCCCCTCCTGATTTCGGACAATTCCCGAACACGCCTTTTTTCATTCTCTCTTCTTTCTCCACTCCAAGTGAAAAAAAGGAGTTTCTTGCTGGTAGAAGATCATATATTTATCTTAGTGAAACTTGCTTCTCATCAATTTTTTATAGAGTCCATAAGAAGTTTATTTCTTGTATAAAATTTCTTGTAAAAAATTTTTAATTGGTTTCTTTTAGTATTAGAACGTTTAAGAACGGATCGTTCTATTTTCACAGTAGAGATAAGAACGCTATAAAACATTGTTTTATCAAAAGATGAGTCTTGTTTAGTTTTTATCAACAACGATCACGAACTTCGCGAAATATTCTGCCACGTATAATTAATCTCTATCAAATAAAACTTTACCGGACTACAAATGTAAGTTATGTACGCCGAGTTTGCATGTCGCTACGCATTAAATATTGCACCTGAATAAGTGCGCGAGTGTCAGACTCGCGAGTAGAGAAACTACGAGACAGCGTGGAATAAAGAGAAATCGAGAAAGGGGAAGAAAGAGATCAAGGAGGCTGCCGCGCGCGTTGCCGGCATCTCGACCATGGTACCCACTTCGCTTCATTAATTTCTCGCAAAGACAGTGTCAGAGTCACGGGGGTTTTCCGGCTGCAGGGGCTCCTGGGGACCCGAGGCTCCTCTCTCCGGTCTCTTACGGTCTGGTATTTAAATTCAAAAACGAGAGCAAGCCAACCGACTCCTTTTCTCTCTTTTCTCATCGTCCTCGTCTTGCTCGCGGCGTTTCCTAATGTTTTTCCCTCGTTTCTCATCCTTCCTTCGAAGCACCACCGCCACCTCTGCCCACCTCTTTCTTCCTCCCGCGGGCCCCCGCTTGTCCGCCGACAGTACCACCCTCCAGCCACCTTCCCCCCGCAGCCACCTCGTTCCACGAAGGCTCAGTCAATAAAGTATTCTAAAAAGCCCGCGCGAATAAGAGCCGTCTTACTCTCCCTCTCGCCCCCTACCGCCATCCAGCAGCCATCCTCATCCCCTTTCTCGCTTCTGGCTGGCAATCCCCATCGCTCCTGCTACTTCTTCCCTGGGCCACCCTGTTCGACCCCACCGTGACGATGGGTGGCGGAGGAGGAGGAGGAGGTGGAAAAATAGGGGTGGCAAAAAACGTCAATAATATCGGCAAGATGGAAGCTGCACGGATGTTTTAAGGGAGTCTTACCCCTGTGGTTTTCGCTCTTGCCTGCGAATTCGTCTCGCTTGCACATCTCATCCCGCGTAAGGGGTTGCTCCGTATGGTTGATATCCTTCTCGCTTGCTTCCTCATCGGCGCGACTATCTCTTCCTTTTATCCTTCTTCTCTTCTTCTTCTTCTTCTTCTTTTTCGTTTAACGCTGCTAGCAGAGGGAATGTTCTCTCTAGAAAATATTAATATCCCTTCACGCGACTCGTGACAGTTACCACGTGTCGCAATTTTATCAGCGGGATTTGTAACCAAGTAGCTTCATTACTTGTTGGGGTGCAATGTTGTATATTAGCGGATAATATAAATTAATTAGAATTATTTGCAAAGTAAAGCGCTTCTAACATTGAAGGTACAGTAAGCCTGCTACATCGAAGCCACGTGCTAGCTGTTACGTGTTTCTTGTGGCTTCTTTCAAAGCGCTTTGTCACTAATATAACACCAACGCAAAATACTCGTTTACAGCGTAATTATCGTAAAAGCCGCTCTTGTACAGTTTACTACAAACTTTAGCTAATAGACTTCATTCAGTTCTATTAATAATAAAGACACAATACTTGTAGAGAGATTTATAAAATTATATTATTTTTTCAATAATAAAAAACGAATCTTTTTATCTCTTGATACGCAAGGAGTTATTTTTATTCTTTCGCCATCACCGTAGAATTAATTCTAATTATAGAAGTAAGCTCGACACAGGGGTTCCATTTATTCGATTTGAAATGAGTGGAGAGAGAAAACCGAAGCTTACGAGAAAAACAAAAAGGGGTAGGAAAGATGCTGAAACAACGATTGTCCTTGGAAATGAGGCTTAGTCGATCCACCCCTCCGTTCGAACGTCCTAATGTAGCAGCCGTGTCGAATAATAATGGCTATTGCCAATGCGGCATCATTTTTTTTTAAAGAAAATCCCTTCTTTTTTTAAATTTAAAAATATATTTTATTTTTAATTGTTAATGTCTATTTCTATTAATTTAGATTAACTTTAATCTCCGTTTACCTTAACTTTTTATCGTTTTCTAATTCTTAGAACTAGAATAATAACAAGAACTAAATTATTTTTTATCTTTTTCTAATTCTAAGAATTAGAAAAGATAAAAAGCGAGATTAAAGTTAATCTGCATTGATAGAAATGGACATAAGACGTTTGTTATTACATTAATAAATTGCAATCGCAAATGTACTGAGACTATTTGGAGACTGTTGTATCGATCAATATCAGAAACTGTAAAAAAAAACATAAAGAAGACACTGTTTTCGTTTCGGAAATTTTTTTGATGTCTATTTGTATTTTTGCATTGCGTGAGTATCTACATGGAGCATCTAAAAATCAAGCGGGGAGAGTTTTCTGTGTTATAACTTTATTTAATATATCGCGTTCTCTATCGTCGACTGTGCGCGCGTATGAACACGCGCGCGGCGTAGTATCGTTCGGTAATTAGCGATGCTGAGAGGACGTAAGTACCTACCATCCTCCCACACCAGCATCAGTATCCACCTTCTTCCTCCTTGCTGCCGCCGCCTCCCCCTCCTCCCCGCAGCAACCCGCCGCCCAATAAATGGATGGATAGATAGATACCCTTACGTACAAGGGAGCTGCACGCGGAGGTCGCGTTCAAAAGACCAAGAGCGAGCGTCCTTATTGGGTGGTAGGCTTTCTCGCGCGTACATAGAAACCAACCCCTCCTCCCTCGCCATCCCGCACGGCCGACATACCGGCAATGTCGTCGTGTACGTGCTGTACACGTGTATACTCACGCACGCATATAACAAACGCCTCGACGCGCGCCACGACGTACGCGTGGGAATATCATTACCTCAGTTGTGTGTTTTCCGTTAATTGCCATTATCGGCGGAACTTAGTTACGGGCTGCGCTCCCCCGTGACGCTATGCTGCCGTTGTCGCTGCTGGTGGAAGACCTTCAAGAACGGACTGCGTACGGGCCGGCCGGTCTCTTTCTCTCTTTATCTATCTATCTATCTCTATCTCTATCTTTCACGATACCGACAAGTGTAGCTCGTAATGTGCATGCTCGGACACTGGCCATTGTGTCATCGAAACACCTTTGCTTCACCAGTTAGACGGCAGGACAAGAAATTGTTGCGTTAATTAAACGATTATATCGTGAATGAGCATTGAATGGCAGAGCTGCTGGGGACATTGGTCAAGCTGGTAGTACTTGGAAGAAATGTAATGATCCAAGACGAGCTCGTTTGCGAATTGCTTTTAGGAGCACGTAACGAAGTGAAACTACGGGAGGTTAAATCGTCCAGCAAATGAACGCACTTTGTCGCTTCTATAGCAATAAGTTTGGCGAGGTGGCGAGGACTGTGGTGATAAATTGGTGATAAATCTGCAAGCGATTATGCGTTGCATAGAAGAAACGTACGATATATTTCCTGCTCGATGAAGACCGCGAGACCGGAGAATGCCCCGGCGCAGCCGGTGGTGCGCTTTTCTTTTATCGCCCCGACTCAGCTACCCTCCGTAAGAAAATTTCTCGAAGAAACTCAGGTCTTTCTCCCGCCATCGCCACCACCTCCCCCCCGTCCCTCCCATCGCCACTTTCCACTCTCCCACCTCGACATCGCCGAGGTACCGCTGCCGCTCGTCCCTCCGACTCTGCTCCACGCCACCCCTGTAACACCCCCTGCCACCTTTCCTCCTCTTCCGGTTCTTCCTGCGAACACAATGGAGCCCGAATCCATCTCGGACAACCTTACCACCCTCCCGCCTCCGCTACCCTTCTTTTTCTTCGTATCTCGGTGGAACAGCGTCGAGGAATAATTCCATTTTCTTGTGCGAGTACAATTTTGCTTTCAATTTATTTTCCCCCTTTTTCCTGCCCTGGCTCGCTCTCTCGCGAAGATCCCAACAGCCGTGGATCGCCTCTCGCTTCCTCCTTCCCTCCCTCCCTCCCATCCACCTTACCCCCCTCGCCTTTTCTCGTTCTCCTTTTTCTGCTTTCTCCCTTGCGCTCTTCCTTCGCGTTAGCTTTCGTTTCTTCCACAGCGAACCTTCTTCGCCACCTCTAACCTTCGTCGACGGAGCTCGCCCCCCTCCGACGTTCTCCTTCAGCCTCATCTCTCGCCTCTGCCCTCGCGCACTTTCACCACCCTCTTCGAACAGTCTCGCTGCTGTCCGTTTCTTTTCGTTTTAAACATTTTCTTTCTCTTTCCTTCCATCGCCGTTCCTTCTTTTTCTTCTCTCTCTTTCGTCTCATCGGCTTTCTGCGCTCTTTCTTTCTTCTTCAGCTTTATCCTACTGCCATCCCTCCGCTCCTCTCTCACCTCGCGACGCTCTTTGGCTGTTGTAATTATTAAACATTGCGAGAGCCAACGGCACTAACAAGCGTTTTATAACTGTACGGGAAAGGGAGCAGTCGGGGGCGCTAGCCTTTTGTTGCTCTTTCCAAGAGAAGGCACGAAGAACGAAATCGACGCCCCGCGAGATGTGGCCTTGAAAGAGAGAAGTTCGCCCGTCGCAAAACCGACGCGGATCGCGCGTCGTCAAAGAAGCTCGCTTCCAACGGAGAATTTCGCGTTAGAACGCAATTCATTGGAAACGCTTATTGAGAAACAAGGATAATACACCTCAATGTTACCACAGCAAAATTACTTGTGGCTTTCGACTCATTTTTGACATTAAAAAATCACTAAAGGTCACAATTACGTTGACACAGTAATTTCTTGATAGAAATTAAACTGTACAAGATTATTATTTTTCTTCATTCTTTTTTTTATTTTTTAAACACAAACAAAATATCTCTTCTCCGTCGTCTACTTTATTCCTCGCATAGAAATTTCCGAAACGTCATGTCTGGAATGTTTGGTTTTTGGGAGCTTATGCGATTCTCCGCGCAACGGAAAGCGTAGGAAACTGGCTGGTGGGCATGCTGGTCTGATTAGCGGGCGAATCAAGCCTGGTTTCGTTTCGTGCCCGCGAGCGAGAATTTCGTGGATGATCGTTCTCGTCTCAATCTGGATTTTAATAATTCTCTTCCACAGGAGGGGACGAACGGACGTACAGACGTACGGAAGAATTTGGGAAGCGAGTGAAGGGTAGCGAATAATTGCTGTAGGGTCGAGAGTGCTTTTTGCAATCCGACGAAGGTGATATCAATTGAATCTTTCCCATACTTTCACGTATCTGCTCTATTAAATTTTTAAGAAAGATTCTAATTATTTTCATGCAAAAACACCTTAATTTGTTAAACCAAAAACGTGAAAAATACACATAAAACAGATATAAATCATCTGTGATGTAAAATATTTTACACCAAAAAGAATATTAATATAAAGAAAACAATCCATATTTAACATAATTTAGTGCCTATATCAAACAAAAAAATTAATGTATGATGAAAACTATGAGTATTTACAATATATTATATATAGGTACCGTTAAGATTACTCTGGGGGATGAAACAGAATCTAATACTGATGGGATGACATTTTTTTATGCAATTTGATGTGTAACCATAAACGCTTAGGGTAAACTAAAAAAAAAACAGAACCCCCCGCAGTCACCCTTCTTGTCGACCACCCCTCGTATTAGCTACCCCTTATAAAAGTTTTTTATAACGTGATCGAGACGCTATCTATCGCTTCTCGTCGCAACCCTTCCGAGCTAAGTTACCGACAAGAATTGCATCAAGCTGGCATCTATAGTGACTCGGAAAAAACGTCAAAAATTTTTAATATCGACTGCCTGTACGAGAGTTTAAGATACACCCCTTATTATATAAAAAAAAAAAATTATATTACAAGATACAAACTTTTACTTTTTTTAAGATGAATTATATTTTCGGTTACTTAACAAACAGTTTTCTTTGTATGTTATTTAACATATTTTTGTAACATTATATTTTATTTATTTATACACATACGCAATAAATTGTTATTTTTTGAAAGTAATTTTTTGTAAATTTTTGTCCTCCTGAAAGCCTGAGCACGTAAATCAAACTGAGAAAAATCTAAATATTTCTGAAATGGTTATAAATGATCACAGAACGAAGAATAGAGGGTAGTTATTAAAGAGATAAGTAAAAGTTAAATTCGATGAGAAAATGTGTTGGTTTTCTCACATTCAAGCATTATCTGTTTAATTTGAAATGTAAGGTTTAGTATCATTTAAATGGTCTATAAAGTGTACAACAGCTTTATTGCTCATTTCGCTTGATGATTGTCATTTTTTTATTACTCAACTACCATTAAGTTGCTCGTAAATTTTAACTTTGTTGACCTATTTTAGAAAGTTATCAGATACTCAGTTTCTTCCTAAAAATTGATTCTCATGAAATGCATTCAGGTAGAAAAGAAAATAATTATCTTTTATAAAAACAATTTTTGTACATTTAATCCTGTAATTGTTATTGTTACAGTAAACGCAACAGTTGGAGCAAACGCAAATTTTCTTCGGGCTCAGTCAACGTCCATATTTTACCACGCTGCTGACTCCACGAGGGGTCATGTAGGCCCCGCCTAAGGCCTTGATGGGCCTGGGCGCGGAAGGGTGCCCTCGAACGAAGGGCGTTACTACTTCCAGATAATTCTTCAGATAATCTTTTGGCGTGACGGAAAGCGGGTCACGCGGAGCGAACTCACTCGTGTTCATCCTCGACATTTATCGGGAATCGTCCGCGATGATAATCGCGTTTTCTGCGCTTTCTCACGCCGCATGCATACGTACGGAGGTGCATCACCACCATAGGTGCGCGCACACAAGTGCAACTGCGAGAACTGCTCACAAAGCATCGATAACCACGTCCTGCCTGCGCCAGTCCTCTTTGCAATTTGCCTGCCGCCGTAGATTGCACCTGCACACGGTCTATTACCGTGCAAGTTCGTCCACGGGAATAGTAACGCTAGCTTCAAACCTTCGAGTCCCTCATCCTTTCCGTGATGTGCAGAGGGGGGGAAGAGAGAAAGAGAGAGGAGTCGGGAAAGGGAAGGAGCGGGGGAGGAGCATCCCTATTATAAGTTGCGAACAAACTTTACTTATATGCTCGCGACTACCATCCGCATGCGCGCTATCTCTTTCCATTCCTACCGCGTGCAATCATCCACGTTTCCTCCCCTCGCACGTTTCACTTCTGTATCTGTTCCGTCACGAGATACTCTTCAATTTCTTCGCTGAAGAAGCGTGTAATTCGAGATATTTCAAGAACAATGTTACCCACCGGCGTTTTTCACGATCTCGAAACGTGATTACAATTTCATTTTGTAGTTTTACAGATTAGTGATAAATGATGGTTGGAAAGATATCGAACCGATGTCAAATTAAAGTCGATTTCATGTCTTTTCGACTAATCATTTCTCACTGGGTTCAACATATTTACCGATATGATACTCTCGTCCGCCTGTCCTGTTATCAATATTTTATATAAGCGTTTACTCCGATTCCTACACGTTAAAAATTAATCTTTCATCGGAAAGTATCGGGAAGTATTGTCAATATTTTTAGTGAGATTCATAGTTACAGAGAAAAAACCAAAGGGACAATGGCTCCTTGGAGTCCACCCCGTTAACTGAGCACTGACCAGCGGCGACTAGTTTCATTGCCGGTAGCGGAAATGGACAGAGGGGTGCCGATGCCTCGGGGCGCTGACTGCTCTAATAGAAAGGCGCATAGAACTTGACCGTGTGCATCCATACATCGTTTTGCACGTATACGTCCTCATCCTCACTCCATACCTCGCTCTCTCTCTCTCTCTCTTTCTCTCTCGTTGTGTATCTTACTCGCTTTGATGGTCTCTTGTTGCGCAAAATCTTGCCTCTAATGAGGTGTCGAATAATTGCTTATTAATGACCAACTGACCGCACGCGAGAAATTTAGTCGCATTGTCGCCGGCACGGCTAATGACGCGATGAAGAAAAGACGCTGACCACTGGTCACTGAACCGAGGGAGATCCCCTTTTTGTGTTGCCGATTGCGAGATTTTTTCGCCCCGATTTTTGCCATCCGGTCGCTGTGAATTAAGAAGCGAACGCGGCCATTGGAAATTTTTATTCTCCTTGCGTTTTGAATGTTAAATGCCGGCCAACGCAACGGTATTATTAAACGGCCTTTCTTTCCGTTCTGTTTAATTGACTCTTTTTATTCAAGGTTACAATAATAATGTTCATTACGCGTAACAATAACACATCCAGGCTGAACCGGCCGTTATTAATTTGAACGCGATTCAAAAAGTGAATCAAGAAATACAACAGCGCGCCGATATTATTGATCATACAAAAGTAATGAATCAATACATCGCGGGCAACGCGTTTTGTTTGCGGGTGGGCTGGGTTACGGGCCGGGGTTGAATTATCGATAGGTAAGCAAACGGAATCCGGTTAATATTATTATTATGGCCATGATACGGTCTATAAATATTGAAGCCCAGCACAACGATTTAATACATTACGTACGACGTGGCCCCGCCATACGTACCCTGTGTCGATTTTAACACAGACGGGACTTATTCATGCGTCGTTCCGCCAAACTTGATGGAACTTAATTAAAGTTTCTTAATGAACGTCGGTAGCTACCCGTCGTTACCTTCTCGGCGGCGTGACGGCTCGTCGGAAGCTGCGTCGTTTTTATTCGAACGAAGGGAGAAAATCTTCCGTGTGTCGTGCGCGGAGAAGGAGGGAGTGACGACGACGAATGGGAATGAAAGAAGAGAAGTAAAGGAGAGAAGGAAAGAAAAAAGAGGAAAGGAAACGTCGCGGCCCGATACGTCCGCGATAAATCCTTTTCGTTGCGAGACATTTGAATCAGAAAGTAAATTTCGTTGGAGGACCGGCCCTCGTACCGGCGTCGCATCTGCTTGCGCGGCCTGGACATTGTCCTGTCCCAGAAATGTTTGAAAACTGGTCTAACTGGACGTTACGCCGATTCGTCGACACGTAAAGAAGCCGCTGATCCGGTCGATCTTGTTTCACATCGAACCAGATGCTCTGCGAACAATATGTCCCGAACGAACAATTTCCAAATTAACGCTCCCGCTTTGAGAGGAATAAAAATCAGGGAGACAAACTCGGTTATTGATATCGGTCATTGATATAGTGATACTTCATACAGGAGTAGTCTGCAGATGTTTTTTGTGACTGACTTTATATTTTTTTAATGAGATCCGATTAGTCATGTCGCAACAACCGATCTTTTTAACACTGATATAGTAGCGTTATAATCAGATTAAGATAAAGATTATTCTCAAAATGAGAAATTTTATTTTACTTAATTATTATACAAGATCGGTCATATCTTTCGAAATATCAGCAGTTTGAATATTTTTACTGCAGTCCGTAACGGGGAAGGATACAACTTTCACTCAGACGGGGCAAGAACCTCGGACCCTTCTCTAGGTCAGCGAGGCCCTCGAACTGACCCGGAACAGGTTTACGTCTTGTCGCCGTCGCTTCTTTTTTTTTCTTCCGCTTGCAAGTCCGAGTCAGATTGACCTACAACCGATTGTCCATCTTGGCATGTTGTCTGGCGCGAAACTGGTTTTCTTTCCCACATATCCGGGGGCCGTCGGTCACTCGAGGGGAGACAAGAGTGGGGCACTTTGTCCGAGTTCCTGGACACGATTCTCGCCCTTGGTCAGTTTACGATTTTATCCCGCGTTCGACGGTTCCGCGTGCGTGGACCTTCGAAGTCGTCCTTGCCGGTGGTGGTCTTTACGTCAAGATACTCGAGAAAGGTGAATCAAAAATACACGGACGTTCAAAGAGATTGTCTGATAACTCAAAGCTTTACCAGATTAATATTTTTATCAATTAAGATTTGAATGCTTCGAAACGCTGCTTGACTTAATGAAGAACACATTATTTAAAAATTATAACAAAAAGGAATGTTCAACCTTGAGGAAGTATCTTTTATTTTTTAAACTATGATATTATTCTTCTACATATTTTTCTACATATTTTTAAAAAAATC
Source organism: Crematogaster levior (assembly GCA_901521435.1). NCBI lineage: Eukaryota > Metazoa > Arthropoda > Insecta > Hymenoptera > Formicidae > Crematogaster > Crematogaster levior. Next base: position 681,731 of record CABEGB010000903.1, on the reverse strand, counting down.
TCCTTAATTCTTGAATTTATTACGTGAGAAATGTATAGAGCATTGTTTATTATAATACTGCTATTTTTGAGTTTACGCAATGTGAGTTATTGATCATATGCTTGCTATTCCTGATTAATTTTTTTTAACTAAGGACCGCTGAAGTTAATAAGTTTCTATCCGGTAGAAATTATTCCATTAAACGAGAATAATGGCAACGCGTTCCATACGTTTATCATTGAGATTGAAGTACGTTTTGTGATAGGTGTATTAGGAATAAAGATTAAGCGCGAGCGCGAGCGCGAGAATGGTGTCGCTGCCCCCACTATTCTCGACTTCATCCCCTTTTCATTTCATACCAGGCCGTAAGTACGTACTTTGTACTACCCCGTAGGATCGTCAGGTTTTCCAAGTTCTCTCCCCTTTCGAGGGAAGCCACTCGAGGGCGGAGTCCCGGGTGAAGCGGCCATACTGCCACCCCCGTCTTACCAGCCCTCTTCTAACCCCTCTGGTAAAATAAGGGATGAAAAACAGGACGAGGGCAACGGCGCTCTTACGAGCGTTCAAGCAAGCCGCCTTGCTTACGAAAGTTCCGCCGTGAATTCACCCTCTATCTGATATTACCGCCCCATCGGCCGTAAATGTCAGAATTTAGAAAATCACTGGAGCGAGGTAATTAATTTTTAAGCAGCTCACAAGGGGTTCTCCTCGTAACGAAGCGGAATTGCGTAACGATGTATAACTTATATGGACGCAATTTAAAAAAAGATTTGTAAGGGCGCGTGACACGATCTTTTACGATTCATATAAATCAGGTAATCTGTTCGCGGTGTTCGTAAAATTCACCCCTGTGCGTTCGCGTCTTCTTCAACGTCACGCCAAGTTAAGACGTGCCTTATCTACGATTAATTCAATTAGAACGCTTTTCATCTTAGAATCGACGTTCAGAATCAAAGCAAATCGATTTCTCGTCTTAACGTGATACTTTTCGATCGAGCCATCGACGGAACAGGCTACCCTGAATAATCGCCTACAACTCTCATCTTTTTCTTAAAACTGCTCGGTTAACAGAAAAGCAGATCTGCCGCTTCATTTGCGTGTCCTTTCGAAGGAGTTCTCGTATTCCTAGATCGTCCTACGCGCGTTTCTGCCTCTCTCACTTCACAGACGATATTTCTCCGTGGAAGCTTCTCGTGAGTGAATGCTCCTTAATTTCCTTTGAGCCGTTTGCTTCAGAGTAAAATCCACCTCCCCTTTCCGCCATCCCTCGCCCCTCTGGTCTATCCACCTTTCTAGCTGCTCCACGACGGTCTCTTACCAGCCTCGCTGTATAACCGTCCTCACCTCGACGCCGACGCCAGTTCTCTCTTTCTCTCTCACTCTCTCTCCCTCTCACGCGCGTCCTAGGCAGCCGTTCCTTCTCCCTCTCAACCTTATTCTGTAATTTCGTTTACAAATGAAAGGGCCGCGAGCTACGACTTTGTACACCGGGTACGCGTCTGCAAACGTTCCAGTCCCGTGACTGCCAGGATACCCCCGCAATACCTTGAAAAGCGGGCGCCGCCTGTACTGCTTTCCTTATGTCGCTTTCTAGAGTACCCGATTCAGCACAGCGAGCCTTCGAATCTCGACAAACCTCGCGCTTCTGCTTCTGTCACTCGTCGAAATTATTCGAGTGCCGGAACATTGCGCCGTGCTTATGTCGGCTGCAGAAAATATCTCGATACATCTCACCTTCGCGTTCGGAGGTTCGCCCTAAATCTTTTTTTAATTGTCGTTCTGCTCACTTGAGCTACACTCTATCGAATGTAAAGATTAGTAGATAGCTTCAAATTCGAATTAATTTATATACGCAAAATATATATAATTTTTCTATCACTTTTATAATTTTTTATTTTATCACGATTTCTAAAGTAATAAATTCGACTGATGCCAGTTAACAAATTTACATATTTCGATATGTTAAAGTAAACTGGCGCTAGTCGAATGGCGCCAATAATCATTGCATGTAGAAACTACTTAACATTCGAATACGATAGATCATATTTTCAAATTTCAAACGTACATTATTTTATTTTTTGAACCGTTAAAGTGTTCTTCGCTTTCTCTTTTTGATCTCGACGGTGCGATTTTCTGTCCTAAATTCGCCGAGACCCCAAGCGGACTGGAGAACAAACTGTCCGGCACTTTTGCGGCGCCAGCGAAAACCTCGGCAATGCGAGATGCCCTGCACGTTCGGCACGGTATTTTAATTCGCCGGGAATGCTGGCCGACCGCCAAACGTCCGCAGAGATTTCTTAATACCCGCCACAAATGCTTGGCGTTTGTGCCTTCGTCGTATGGGTGTGAGGGTGGTCTTTCGCGCCGGTAGTGGTGTACGTATCTAGAGAAAGAGACAGAGAGAGAGAGAGAAAGGAAATGGAAGATAAAATAAAACAATGACATATTCATATCTTATTCTTTTACTATTTTATAATAATTTAATATTCATCTCTTTATAATTTCCGAGACAAGACCAACAAGAAATCGAAGGAAATTGTATTACCTCGCGAATCGTCGGTGACAGATATAGAGGACAAAGGTTTGGAATGCGATCGTAATTCTACATTCACGTCGGAAGGGCCTATAGAGAATTTTCGTGGTCTAACTTTAGATATCGATACACGGCGCGAGACGGGATTGTTATCCTGCAAGAAAATACGGCTGAATTTCGTGACCCCACACCACAGCGCCGGGATACTTATGACGCCCTCGCGCGTACATAGTTGTTCGAAACATCCTCTCTCTCTCTCTCTTTCTCTTTCTCTCTCGCCTTTCTAGACACGACCCCCTTATATACCCTCAAAACAACCCATCTCAAACCCTGCCTTCTCGCTCGCGATTTTCCTCGTTCCGCCCCGAGACCCCCCTCGCCACTACCCCCGCGCTGACTTTCTGTCGTCGCTGGCTTTTGTCTCGGGGCGCGCATTGATTTCTGGGGCCAACTTCGCTTCGTTGCCGGCGTCGTTAAATTATAATCGCGAAACACCCGGCTGAAGTTGCAGACAAAGCCACTGAGGACGAGGACCTGGGCTGCAGGTTAGGACAGGCGCGCGAGCGGGGGGGGTGAGAAGCCGCTTGGAAATGGAAGAGGACGACGAGGTGCTTCGATGTAGGGAGAGGGTGGATACCTCCTACAACTTTAGAACCATCGTCGATTCTCGCGGAAGGACCTCAAAGTGACTCCACTTCGTAGCTGCAGGCTCCTTTTCATCACCGACTCCCATTAGAACTATATGCACACGTAAGTTGAAGATGCGACTTCAACGGAAGATAAAAGATATCTACTCGGTCTTGTTGACGGGTCACTGACCACGCATGATTCGTTTGGGTTCATTTCAGGTTGAATTGGAAATTGACCGCGTCTTACAATAACATTGTTGCATACGCGTCAATGAAGAAGACTTTCTATTTCAATACTTCCTTATTAAACTAAATTAGAAATTGGATCTGTAAAACATAAAGTGTAAAAAGTTATCTTTGTGTAAAAGTTTTTTCAAGTTTCTGATTGGGAAAACAAATAAAAGATTAGTTAAAGATTAATCCCAGAGAACATTATGATACTTTAAAGACGTTAAGAAAGATATTATGAACATCTCAAAGATGTTTTTCGTGTGTCGAGATTGATGAAGCAGACTCGTCGGTCTTGCAAAATAAATGCAAATAAGGTACAAAAAGAAGAGATGCAGATTCGTTAAGTCAAAGATGTATACAGATTGCAACAATGTCCGGTTCAAAGATTTCTCGTTGAAAGAAGTTCGATAACTTCTTCAGTCGCTGATTTATTCCTCAGACGATTGCTGTTACTACACGGATCGTGCGCGGCGGTGAAGCCGGACAAAGTTTGTGGCGTGCTGAAACTCACGTACGAATATTACGTAACTTCGGGACGACTAGTTCTGACGACAATTAGGGCAAAATTGTAATTTACGTATGGACCGCATTCATTGCGAATGAAAAAGACGCCTCACTCAGAATACCCCTCTCCCCCAGAAAATCGCGCCTGTTTCCCCCGAATTTCGCTAATATGCTGCGAAATTCGTGCCGCTGGCATATTTCTCTGGAAATTCTACGGGACTGTTAGCGCGAAGTTGCGCGGAGACGCGGCGAAAGACACGAGATCTCGCGAGAGTACCGTGTGCTTCCGGTGTTTCAAGGCGCCCGTGGAACATATCGTTACGATGAGAGGTTCGGGGCCCCCGCTTCTTGAAACTGCCGGCGCCCCTTTCCAGAGCAAGATGCCTTAAATAAATGAAACTTCTAGTGCGTCGCGCAAGAACAGGCGGCACCGGCATATAAATTCTCTCGCACTGTAATTTCAAACTCAAACAGCAGCGCGAGGTCGACTCACCCCATTTGCGTTTCGCCATCTCGCTCGCGCCCCCGCGTCCGCGTATTTTGCCGGTTACGGGTGGTTAGGACGTCGGGAAAGGGGTGTCGAAGGATGGCTGAGATTTCGGCGCGTCTACATCGGTGTTTGCGCGCATGTGTCTGTGTATGTATGCGCGCGTGTATGTATGCCGTTCGTCCTTGATGACAGAGAACAGCGACGATAATGGTCCCGAGAAACGGCCGCGACGTACATCGACTATCAATAGTTGACTTGCAAGATATGCGTTGTACCCCGATTTAGCGCTCTTATGCCGATTTGACCGACTCGTGACCGAATCGCAACGAAGGTGGGGAAATTCAATGAAGAATAGTGACCTAAGACGCAGAGAATTGCTATGAAATCGGGCAATTTGAATGAGTCGAGATCTTTGGAGAACGGCCGAAAGGTGCTTTTGTGACGCACTCGAGAATGTCCGAACGTGTTCGATCGTAAAATTTTGCACCCTCTTCGGAATTTAACGAGGCAGTCCGAGATTCACGGGGGGGGGGGGGAGGAAGGTTACGGGATAAGCGAACAGAAAGAGACAAAGAGATCGAAAAAGAGAGAGAAAGGAGAGTCACCGCGCGCTCTTTCCACATAAATTCGTGAAGGCCTCCGGCTTGGGCGCGCGAGAAAGCACCACTTCGCTCGCCCACCTCGTTCCTTGCAGTAATTTCGAGCAGCCCCGCCTAATCTCGTCCTAAAATCTAATTCCGCCAACAATTTCTAAGCCGGTCCATTAAAATTCTAAGCACAGTGCCGTAGGAGGCGGTCGGGCGCTCTCTTGCGCGCGGGACCAGGGGCAGGGAGGAGAACGACGAGGAGGAAGTAAACTCGGGATGGAGTGGTACCGCCAACGGGGCGATGGACGGGGGAGGCGGAGGCGGGAGGAGGAAGGATGGTTGCGCGCCCGGGGTGGTTGCCAGGGGGGTTGGGCGGGGTGGTTGGGGTGGTTGAAACAATAAGAACGTTGCGGAGGCAGCAGCCCCAACCTTCCGCAACCCCCGCCATGCCGTAAGAACGCCGTAAAAGCTCGCCTCCGCGCGCTTTCATTGGCTGAGCCGGCGGCCAACGAGCGAGATATCGCGCAAATAGCGACGTCGTGCGCGACGAGTCGGAGAGAGAAAGAGAGAAGTCGCGGCGAAAGAGGGAGGTTTGGGTGAGGAGAGAAAGAGAATGCTCTCCGTGGAACGGCATATAAGCATTCACGGTGCAGCCGCAGTAAAGGACGCTTTTCATTGAGCCGTCTTATTGTGTCGGTTGCGCTGAACTTCCCAACAACGTTAGCGCGACTGTTTGCCCGGCTACGCCCGCTATTTTCCTTTCCTTACGAGAGCGGCGTCCCCTTTTTATTTCCCCTTTTCATTTATATTTTATAATCAAACCTCACAAGATTTCTTTCCAACGTGTATCTTAATATCGCGACCAGCCCCTAAAACGTTTTCTTCGATACGTCTTATTGTTACCGTTCTTACTTTTTTATTTTTTGACTTACAAAGCTTACAAGTTTATAATTTTAATTAGCGGCATTATTAGAGAACAATTTAATTCTTTTGCTAATTGAGAATCAAGTTTTTTATCTTCATACGTAGATTGAAAAACTGAAGAAGACTGTTCTTTTAGCGGGCAAAACTGAACTTAGAAAAATATTTTTTCTTTACATTATGAACAAAGTTTCATGATTCTTATATCAGTTTTACAGTTTATTTTGATCAGTATGTTCTCCACTGTTAATTGATAAATAGATAGCTGAGTACACTTCTCGCAGTAGTTGCTCTTGGTATACCAATTTCGCTCGACTGCGGAGTCGAGCACGGCGGAATTTTTCCTCGAGGATGCTGATGGTCTTCGCCGTCCAGGCGATTGTATCTTGTAGCGCATCCGGAAAGGATAGCGCCGTGATGAGGAGGACGGAGAGGACGATGGGAAACCTCCTTTGCGAACCTACGGGGCAAATGCAGGTTTCAGGTTTGCTTCACGTGCACAATTACCGGGCACAGGATGGGCGCGGGCGGGAATGAAATTTCGTCTTGTGCAGCAGGAGCAAGTAAAGTGTACGCACCCTCTCCGTTCTGCACGGCCTGGGGAATTGAGTTTCGCCACGAGAGAACGAGAGAGGCCCGGCGAGAGAGGAGACTTGGCGAGACGCCAGAGAAAGCGATGGAGGAAGAGAGAGAGAGTAAGAGGGAAAGAGAGAGAGAGAGAGAGCGAGCAAGAGAGAAGAGATCTCCGCCGGCTGGATGGGCTGGTGTAACACTGTTATTGCCAATAATGGCACGACTATGCGCGTGCATGTCTCGCGGGCTGATCGAGAAATTGATTTACGAAAAGAAACGCCCGCTATCGGACGGCCATCGACTGCCGCCGTCGTTATGAATTAACGCGATCAATTAGCGTCGATTAATGCCGTCGCGACATTTAGAAATTCGACATGACATCTGTTACAAGTATCAATTTGGCCTTGATATGTTTCAAGGCCAAAAATATTGAAAATATAAAATTATTTTTTTACGTAGCATTAAAATCTAACAAGTTAGATCTCAGAGATTATTTTTAATCTCTCTTTTTGCGGTTGGAATTAAATAATTTTAACAAATTCTAATGTGTGAGAGAGAAATGTGCCATTTACGGTCCAAGCTGGATCTTGGTGAAACTTAATAATAATATTTTTGTGAGAATCTTGTATGCTTTTTTCAACTAAGTAGACTACTCGTTGATTAATTTGTTAGACGGTCTTGTTTCACATTTGTTATGAAATAATTATCTGGGAAATATTTTCTATAACAACATTACGCGTGATATTCTCAAATATATTAAGTTTAACGGCAGTCATGTCGGATATCTATAAGCATTTGCAACATTAGAAGGATTAGTCTGCTCATTATCTTCGTCTACCATTGCAGAAGTCTTGTCGAAATTGCGTAGGAAACAGTCCCTTGTTTCTTCGGTCTTCTATCTACGGTTTCAACAGATTTACGTGAAAATTGTACGAGTGGAATGGAGGCGACTACAGCAGTCACTTAAACGTACGTGTATGTGTGTGACTTGGAGACGTATCATCTTTATTAAAAGTTACCTATGCCGAAGCTGCGATAAGTTTCTAATGCGCACGTCGCGACGCCGGGCGCTTATTTTTGCGTCGCGCCGCGTCACTATTCATGGATTTTGCCAATCGCAGACAGCTGGTCGTTTGCTCGAAGTTCGACGACGCGTAATCCGCGACTCGAAGTAAATCGAATGAAGTCTCGAATTAAATACAGCCCTCTCTCTGTATTCCGGGCACGGCGAAAGGGGACGCAAGAAGACGTGAAGAGAGAGAGGTAGAGGATGGGTGGTAGTAGGAGGAGGTGAAGAAGAAGGAGGAGGAGGAGGAGAAGCAGTGGAAGAAGAGGACGAGCTGACTCGGGGTGAGACGAGGCGAAGCAAGGTTCCTTGTATTTAATTACCAACTCTAAGTCTCCAGCCGGGAATGAGGCAGCTCCCACCCGGGCGTACCTCTTCTTCGCCATCCATACACCTTCCCCCCCTGCCATCCCTTTGCACCCCCGCGAACCATCCTCGCGAGCTTTTGTCTTAAACGACGCGGAGAATGCATTGGCTGTGTCGCCGTTCTCCGTGAGGAAAATGGAAAAATAATAATCCATCCCGGAGTTCTCGGCTTACCTTCCTGATTTGTCCGATAATGATTCTATATTATTATACTTCTTCTTTTATCCAAATATCTTGCTAAGATATTTATTTGAATTATCCAATTTTATTTTTCTAAAATAATAACAATTTTTGAAAAATAACTTGATTTAGTTAGAAATACAAGATTACTAGCAGAAAAGTATAGCAGAAAAGAAATAAAGTTCAGTTTTCTACGGACGTACATACACATATTTTTCTTAGTTCTATGGTAATTAAATCCAATGATGCTGAAAATCTAATAAAATGCGTTTAATGAATCTTCATACTTTGTCTGAAGAAAATGTTATGCTTAAGAAAAAAATTAATGCTTTCCTTACCTAAATGTCAAGTTTCTGAATTCACTTCTTGTTACGTTTTATAACGATTTTATGTAACACTGAAGATGGTCCGAATTGGGACCGAAACGTTATTCTTTAACTATGTAATAAATTCATTGTTGGACACTTGTATCCTGTCACAGTTCTATGTCCTTTTGTAAATTATCTTGTATTTTAATGCTTTTTGCATCTATATTTGCCTTTTGTAAGCGGTCAAACCGTAAAATTGCAATTTTAGCTACAACACCAGTGCACCAATAGTATTATAATAAAGCTCATAGTTGAACAATATTGATTGCACCGGTGTGCAATGTGTTTACGGTATTCCAAACATTAACTCAAGAATTTCAATGGAAACTCTGATAATCTTCCTACGGTTTCTCAAGAATCCGCTTTGAAGTTTAAAGTCTCCCGTGGACGGCCCATCAGGTTCGCGATAACAATTTTTCGTTCCTGGACAGTGTCGGCTACGCGACGCTGATCCGGCCCGAAAATTAGGCAGCACGTCTGGTGACATCAAAGAGCTCCCGGAGGCAAAGAAGGCTTCCTGCCCCTTTTCATCCCTTAAATCCCACCCGAGCGGTATTTGCCGGGGCGACTCGGCCTCTCGCTTTCCATCATTAGAGGAAACGAGAGCGAGAGAGACACGTGGGGGCGCAAGAGCGAGACGATGCGGAGCTACCCTCTATCTCAGCCACCTTCCTCCCCGGTCTCCCCCTTTCCCCCACATCCCACCGCCTCTCTTGCCCATCCTCCATCGCCTTCCGTACCCTACTCTACCCATCGTTCTCCCGGTGTGCTGGGGTTCGCGCAAATATCGCCTTTCATATTCCTTCGAAGGAGCAGAAAATCGTTACGGTGCCTTTTGCGCGCGCGCTACGGGGGAAATACCTAACCGCCGCTGTCGTCGTTCCTTTTCCCGCGCACCCGGCCTCGCATTAGCCGGTCTCGCCGCCACGCGGACCTTCGCTGGTGGGGGTGTAAGTAAGTAAAATCTCTCCCTTCCCGCCTTTCGTACCGCCCGCTGCCGTCACCGCCGCCGCCACCACCACCCGCTCTCGTCCCCGCGTCTTTTGCGTCTATTTCTACCTTCTCTATCCATCTTGGTCCTCCTCTATTTCTCTTTTCGTCTCCGGCGAAACTGCGCGAGCCTTCCGCTTTCTCTCTTCGACTTACGCCTCTCCTTCGTCGGGCTCGCTTGTTCGTTTACTCGCTCGCATATCTCGCGCTCTTTCTCCACCGCCGCCGACCCGATCCCCCTTTCACCCCGGGAAGCCTCAACGGGGTTGCAGAACCGCCGGAGCCCGCTATTAACCCCTCCCCTTCTCGTTGCTCTTTCTCATTCCATCGTAACCTCCCGCATGGGCCCTCACTCTCGCTCTTTCTCCAGGAACGGTCGTCCCCCTTCCTACCCCCGTGGTATCTAAGCGCGAACAAAGATGGCGGAAAACTAAACAACTCAGGCGAGGGCGCAAGGAACTCTCGCTCGCCCTTTTATCACGACGAAATTGACCTCCGTGCACATCGAAGAGGGGTGCCCGACCCTTCCTACCGAGTTTCTACACGCCGGCATCCTTCGAGAGGGTGGGCGGGAGCTGAGAACGAGGGAGAACAGGCGGTAGTTGCGGTTTCTGCGGTACGCGGTCACGGATGGATACATATCTTTTTTTTTATCGTCGATTACTTCTTGCGACGATGGCTTTGGAGAAATTTGGGATCGGAAATGTTCGGAATAGAGAATCGAGAGCCACTTACACGTCCACACACATATTCTCTCGGATTTAATTATTTTATATATTATTATATATTTGTACATTTTATTTGTACATTTGTACATTTTTATATATTATTATATATTTGTACATTTATTTATTATATTTATTATATGTATATTTTAAAGTGAAAAATATATGGATGTTACAGTACAATATACGTTACAATAAACATTTAAAAAAAAAAGAACAAAATTATATGCCAAAAAAAAATATAGATTTTAACAAGATTCAACTAAATGCTTCGCAAAAATTTTGCGAGATAAAGCTATTGAAGCAAAGAAGTTAAAGTCAGTCTAAAAATTCCAAGAATATTAAAAAAAAAACATATGATTATTTTCGTATGAATAGCTATCTCGTCACAAAAGTGATTCATCTTATGATTCATTATATATATATTTGTATATTTATTTATTATTTTATACTGAAAATATATGGACGTTACAGTAAAATAAAATGTACAAAAATATAAATAAAATTGTATCTTGATATAAAAAAAAGATATAGATATAGATATAGATTTTAGCAAGATTCAACTAAACGTTTCACAAAAAATTTTAGATAGAGATATAAAATTATTGAAGCAGAGCAATTGAAGTCTGAAACTTTCAAGAATATTTTAAAAAATAATAACATTTAAATAATTATCCCATCACAAAAGTAATTCACTTGTAAGTTCGGTTGAATCGGCCGGTGTCCAAGCCTCAAAGGTCTCGTCAAGAAGAGCCTGCGCTCGGTTGTCTTGAATAAATGATGCTTAATCTTCATATCAGAAAACGGGGTGAAGCAGCCGCGTGAGACTGCATGGAAACGCTGATAGGGGGAAGGGGGGTAGCGGTAGGATGACGGTGGGTCCCGTACACACACGTAAACGAGGTGGTGGAGGAAAGCAAGAGGATAGACTGGTGCAGTGGAAGCGAGGCTAGGGGCGCCCAGGAAATTTCTAGAAACTTCAGGTTTAGCAATTAACGTCAGAAATTAACGACGCCCGCCTGCCTCGAGCGCAAAGCGCCGGAGAAATTAGTCTCGGAAATTCTCGTAAAATTTCTCGCTCGCTCGCGGGCTCCGGCAGCCCCCGCGTTCGTTTCCACACCCTCCCCCCTGCAGGGACCCCATCCGACACCCCTACGCGCCCTCCCCTTTCCCCCTCGCCCAAAACGTCCAAGTATCGCTGTAGCTGAAGGTAACACGGTGTCGGCAGTCGAGGCGAGCGGTAACTTTCCGGAAATTTTCATTAAGCCTGACAGTAATGACGTCATCAGTCAGTCGGAGGCGACCTCATTTGGAATCGTTCGCATTCGAACCTAGCTTTCGACGTCCGCAAATCGCTCGCAGCCGTTCGAACGTGCGTCCCCCGTAGAGGGACGCCGTCGAACTTCTTACCTCGAAGAAAAATATCATCATTTGTGATCTGAGCATATCTGATTAATCTGCCAAATTATTACTTACATTTTATAATTATTTTCGATTCATAGAGGATAAAGTAGAAGTGTGTTTCCGGTCTTCTTTTTAAAATCTAAACGCATGGACAAACGTATAATCACAGAATTATGATTTTCGTGAACGAAGCAGTATTATAATGTATTCGTACTAAGGTAACAAGAGGGTGGCGTTTAAACATGGTGCTCGTAGTCTGACCAAACGGGAGGAAGAAGAGGAGAGTTTCCGCTGCACATCTCCGGATCGCGCGGTCAGATTAGCAGCGGCGATTCCGATAACCCTCCCGGTGCGGCGCGGCACGATTGCCGCCATAATCCTAAGAAAACAGAGACGGCAGGAACCTTCGCCGTGTCCGGCGAGGGATGTCTGGATAGGGCGATCCAGAAGGTGCACCTGCCCGCGAACGGGCATCGATCGAGCCTGGACTAGCCGTGGAGGTCCTTTTCGACGACGCACATTTCGGACTTATCGGTCCGGGCGGTGAACGACATATCCGTTTTCCCAAGTAATCTCGCGGCGCTTTGGGCGATTCTCAAACAATTCTATACATCTCGGAGTGTCGGAAGTGGCTAAAACCGGGATATGGGAGAAAGGGCACTTTCCGCAGGGAGACGACGTAACACTATAAAGAAAGACGTAGATAGGAAAGAGAGAGGAGAGAGAGAGAGAGAGAGAAGGCATAAAAGCGAACGGAGATAAAGCGAGAGGGATCGTTAGGAATAGAGAAATGCCATAAGAGAGCCCGATAGAACAAGATGGAATAAGAGACGTGGCGAGGAGAAGGAGAAGCGTATAGAAGGCGACGGTACGTGAAACACACAATACACCTTCGCGGTGGGTGGCTTATCTAAGAGTCCATGGCGTAGCCCCGGGGGTGCAGTAATAACCGGGCGGGCGGGCTGATACCGGGCTAAGAAATGATAACGGCACTCGCAAGCCAGCCACCATTTTCGAGTTATATTGCCTCGAAAGCCAAAAGCATGGTGGGAGGGGGAGGGGCAAGGGGGTGGCAAGAGGGTGGGTGGAAGAGGGCGAACTGCCTCAGCTAACACACAACCTACGACCGAGCCGCACCTCTCGCTCTTCTCGCCACCACCTTTCCCGTACCTATATCCACCGTTAGTCGTTGCTGGAAATCGGGGCGCTATCTGGGGCCCACCTACCTCGCCAGATATACGCGTGCGACGCTCGTTTCGAATGCCTAGAGAAACGTTTCGCCTTCGAGAGCACCATCGACCTTCGCCGTTTCGATTTGCCCCGCGGGAATAACTTGGGGAGACACATCGGTTCCGATGCGACAACGATATTCGATTCCTTCGTGCCCGCCATGAATTTTCAGGTGCTTGCATCTTCGATGTTGCCCCGGAGTATTGCAAGGGCGCTAGGGTTGGTAATCGCATGCCGGTGCGATATGTCACGCCGTTTTTTTCCTGCGCGAATTCCACTCGGATGCGATTCCGCTCCGAATCGAATCGAAGTACATCGGAACGGTTTGCAAGCGTTGTGATAATTTATTCAGCAGCTTCGTGGTTTACGTATCGATACTGCTCGAAAAATACGGAAATGTTCGTGTGATCGGCTAACCGTGATTTCGAAGACATAATTCGTAGAAATATCATACGTATTTATTTTTAAAATATCTTCGAAAATGTGAAATAAAAAATGATATTGTCTGATTGTAAAAAAATTTTCTCGAAAATATTCTCGATGAGACAAGATATGATAACAGAAAGACATCGCCTTTAATGCGAACCGCTTATTTACTAAATTGTATACAATCATGTCAGTCTAAAGATCAAGAGCGGGTGGATGGAGTGAATTTACCTGCGGGAGAATCAGGAGAGACAAAGCCACAACGTGACCAATCTCGCCTGTGTTGAACTGCGGCTTGAACGGATGTTTTGCATTTTAGCCCCCGTCGGCTAATTTATGTGAGAGAAATGCCACCCTCGTTTCACACCCTTTTGACCGGTTGGCCAAGCGTTTTATTTTCACTTAAACCATGAAAAAGACTCTCAAATCCCGTTGCTACCTGGTCGGGCTGCTTTTACGATTTTCTCAATTATAAACTTCAACATTCGAATAGCAACACTTTCGAACGTGATGAAATCAAGAAAAATTCGTCACTATTCGGATTCTAAAAAATCAAACTAAGAAAAATATCTGTCACGGTAATTTGTGCAATTATGAAAATGATGAGAAGCTTAGATTAAAATTAATGTCAGTTTTAAAAATAATCGAGCTAATTCCATCCGCTTTTTAACAAAAAGCGGATTATTGCTCAAAAGGTCACGTTATATTAACTTAATGCGTGTTTAATCTCATATGATACAGCGCATATGAATATATCGAATTTCAACGTGGCAGAAATTTTCCATAGAACTGACCGATCTAAATATCATATTACAAATAAAACTGGATTTTACTGGAAGAAGTATATTATTCTCTTTTTGCATTCTACTTCTCGCGTAATAGAAAGATTAAAAAGATTGTAGGGCGAGTAATTCGAAGCGCGGTCAGGTTCGCGTGGAGTTAAAATTAATATGAGATTCACTGGCGCGCGGCGTGCTGTGTAAGAGAGCAAGGGAAAGAGAGAGAGAGAGAAGTGAGGGACGGGGGTATATTTAGCACAAAAAGCCTCTAATTTCCAACGAGGGTGTAAAAACGGGGTTGGCACCCGCGTAGGTATACGCGGGCCGCTTGTTGGGTCTATAAAACGCCGCTTAGCTTTTTTACCTCCTACCGCCGAGTCCCCGAAGGGGTGGTTTTAACCCCGTTAAGCTGTTTCCCGTCTTTTTCCGCGTTCCTTTTTTACACGACCGGTAAATTGAGCGCGCGGCCTCTTCCTCCTCTTTTCGCTTCCCTTCTGCGGCGCGTTACTCTCGACTTTTTTCTCGCTTTTTACACTCCTCGTTTACCCCTGCCTTGTACTTTACTCGACGAGAAATCTCGCCGAGCGTCTGCTGCGACCCAGATTTCACATTTAAACGTTTCACCTCTTCGCAATTATTCTTCGTTATTTTGTAAAACGTAATAAAAACACTTTAATTAATATGTCAAGTATAAAGGAATGCGAGCGTACGTTTAATTTATATATATTATTATATATCATAAATTATTATATATTAGTGATTCGAATTGCAAGAAATTTAACACAGATTTGAAAGATTGGACTGATGTTTGCATCGGAAACATTTTCAAAGAAACGCAAAAACCTTTTAAAACTATTTTTAAAAATAGTTAAAAAATTTGTTAACAAGTTTCAAAGATTTTATCTATTAATCTTTATCTACAAATAAACTTCATTTTTACTGAAAAATTTTGATTAGTAAACTAAGTAAATACATCGTATTAAATAAGTAAGTGGACCTTTTCAAAGATTTATTGACCGCACGTGCTTAGCGTTGCGATGAGTTTTCTTCGTGTGCAGCTCCGGTTTCTTTCGACTGCCACGGACAGATAGCAAGTGCGAGATTAATAGACGAACAAATTAGCGCAAAGTTTGGCCGGGGTCCCCGCGTGCACCCGCGGCACTAATCCCGTGCATTAAAAGTTAACGTCGGGCTGGTACAGCCCGTGTGTCCTCCTGGCATTAGATTTCTGAGTTTCCCCGGCCGAGTTAGGGCAACACCAGATCTGCGTTTCAACTGGAAACTACGTTAGGGACAGATTCGAACCGATCCCACGCCAAGTGCTCGCGCGAGCGCGCGTGTATGTGCACCGGCCGTGCGTATGTGTGAGTGTATGCGAGGTTTCGTACGTGTATACGGTCCACGTAGCCGGCCGGACTGCACGAGGAGAGCGATCCGCGGCTGAAAAATATTGCTTCACGCAGTCAAACGAAACTACCGGTTTGATCCGCCGGCTCAGTTCGCGAAAGTAAAATATTTGCCGGAATGATCTCCGTGCTTGACTCCCGTGTAAATGTCCGTACACTTGTTTTTTCAACATTTTCACCAGTTAAATCTTTTCTACTTAGAGGGGTGTACGAGTGAATGTGAGCGTGTTAATTTAACTTTTGTTAAATGAGAACATTACTTTTGTTAAAATGTAAGATTTTGTTATTATTTTACATAAAAAATGAGATACGGTTGGGACAGATTAATAAATTTAGATAGATTCCGCTATCTTGTGTGCAATACTATTCCGATGCTTTATCTAAGGCGCCGCTCGCCATTGTAACCAACTATACCGCCGAGCTAGGTGTGAGTAAGAAACTACCCTCAACATTAATCAACCGTCATCTTTGCCGGAAACCAGCTAACCCTTCCCTATCGCTTCGGCCCCTCATGTTTTTCCTCTTCGCCAGACTTCCCTTAATAATCCTACTCTTCATTACGTTTCTAAAGAAAGAGGCAGAATTTTTGCCGAAATAATATTTTTTTAAAAATCATATCTTGGCGATAATACGATTAATTCTTTTCGTGTACAAAGTATATTTGAGAATTATTGTTACTTTATAACAAATTAATCAAGCCTTAACTTTTTTATTAAAAAATGAAATGAACAGAAAAACAATTAAAAAGTTATTAGAGTTATATAAAAATTTTTTTAATACGTAATAATCATATGTAAGATTTTTTTCTTTATCAAACCGGATTACCTGGAACGGAGTTCAGTGTTATATAACGGGAAGTATTACTATGAAAGTCAGAATCAGCGACAAGGAACATTAAGGATCAAAGAGGTGATCTTGCGCTCTTCTTCGGAAAAGCGTCGATCGTTCCCTAAGACGACACCAAGGATCAATCGGACGGGCAGGCGGGTGGAAGTAAGGATGCCTTGAATAATGACTTGGTTGGCATGCGAGGGGATGGGGTTTGCCAGTCGGGTGCGCCATCTTGCCTCGGCTCTCTACTTATAATTATTGATGTGGCCCGAACTTTATATAAACTCGAAACTCGTCTCCCTCGCACCGTCGGTTCGCCACCACCACCGCCACCTTCACTACCACCGTTACTACTACTACTATTACTATTACTACTACTACTACTGCTGCTACTACTACTACTACACACCACACGAAGAGAGCGGCACCAGCATCAGCAACCTGGAACCATCTCCACGCGGCGGGTAGAACCAACCCCCTGAGCCCCGGCCATCCCCTTTCTCCCCGTTCCCCTCCCCTCTTCGCTCTCCAACCAGGCGGCAGGAGGAAATTGTTGGAGTTTTCAAAGTCTGACGTGCAGGATATTATGAACGAGGGTATGGCGTCGTCGAGGAGGTGGAGAAGGTGGAGTAGTAACCGGGGGTGCCTCCAGAGGGCTGGCGGGGACCGGGGCACAGCGGGAAACCGGCGGGCGAAGGGGTGACGGTGGTGCGGCGGTACCCAGGCAAAACTACCCGCCTCGGCTCACTCTTCTGCCTCCAGAACCACCCACCAGCCCATTCGTCTAGCTTAAACTATATTCCGACCTAACCTCCGCGCGTAGGGTACCTTCCTTCTCCGCCAACCCTACCTACCATTTGACAGCCGGGCGATACTTGCTCGAAGGCGATGCGCCGCCGATGCTTTTCGCACCCTTGTCGCTTTCCTACGCTTTCCTCCCCCTCCCCTCCGCCGTTCGTTTTCTCCCGTTCGTTCTCTTTCCATCGCGCTTTCTGCTTCCTGTTCTCTATTTTTACGCTGCGCTCATCCGGACGTCACGGGGCGCGAGCGCGAGCTAAAATCGGAACAGCGCCAGGATGATACAACGACGGCAACGGAAGTGAGGAAGGTTACAGCTCGTGTTGACGTATGTTTTGTATTCATTGTTCGTGTGTTATTTTAGGTTAAATGTCTGTTTTCCCGCGTCGAGGGTGTACCTGCATCGTCGCCTCGCGCCGTGCTCCCTCATGAATCTGTTCTTTCTCGTCGCGCCGTTATGTTCCTCCGAGGCTCGCCTCGGGGGTTTCAAAATCAGTTTTGCGTAGAAAAAGAAAAACTAGTCAAAGAAACGTGTACACTTTATGTTACACTTATTTATTTATTTTTACTTTTAGTAAACATTAATTAAGATTTTATACTTAGTTGAGAAGCGGGGCGAGTGCTCACATAAAACTTGAGACTCGAGAATAGACTTTCGAAGCATTGAAATTACATACTATACTGCCTTTCACGCTGATGATGATGCAGAAGGTAATAATATTATACGTTCATCTTGCTTGTCTTTGCAGTTTTTTTATTGTCTAATAATGATGACAGGTAGATATTAATATTATTAATAAAAAGATGAGTCATAACAAATATTAATCCTATTTGACAGAAACAGACCACATTTATTTCGAAATAACTTCATTAATAAAATTTTACAATATTGACATTATCACACAATTTTTAGATCTACCGGAACGATATAGAGAAATCAAATAGATAACAAATCATTCACATGATTAATAAATCGAATGATGAAAGAGAGAAAAGGGTTTAGAACTATGACAAGGTGTTCACATCGATATACTTATGCATGAATTTGTGTATATTATCTTCTAGATAAAAAATTGCGTGTCGATTTAGTGATCTTTAAACACATTACACCGGAAATGGCAAATCCATATTATTTAAAATTTTTGCTAATAAACATCCTATTTAAATCACATAAAGAAATCATATTCTTTCTCCTCGCAATGCTCAGTCCTTATTTGACTATTCAAAGTAATATTTTATCATAAATAAGATTAAGTTCAACAATCGCGACATTTCATTTCTTCGCATCTTCCGAGCGTTCACGATGACGCATAACTCGTCGAGGTTGCGGAAACTTTTTGGATAGACGATTCGTCGTGCGAAGTGTCACACTGACGGCGGAATATAGCCGAAGCACGTGTACGAGTATATTGTGGAAGGAGGTGGGGTGGGGGTATGAGTGCATGGTATATCTATACAGTGTCTACAGGGGGTAGAAGTATAAGCTTTCCTCTCGCAAATGAGGTAATATATATACAAAAGCTAATACGACCGAAAGTTGCCAACTTGGATGAGTCTCTCCTCCGCCTCTCTCTACCCGCTCGCTTCTCCTTCCCCGCACGCGGACTACCTCCTCTAAATATTTTAAAGGATCGTGACACTCAGGTCTATGAGTTGTCGTCCTTGGGGAGGGATATTTGAAATTCAAAAGGCCATAGGTGTGAAGGAACAAAAATATCGCGATCTATGACATTTAGATGGTCTCACACAGAGTCTTTCAAACTGCGCGCAAATGAACTGCGTTCTAAAAAATAGTAACGAAAAAAAATGAATTAATCGAGGAAGGTGTATCAATGAAAAAAAGTTGAAAAATGTGAGTTTTATTGTCGTCATTGCTTCCCCCGAGGTAGAAGAATTTCTGTATTATCATCTGCATATATATTATTCACGAAGCGGATAATCTCGTGGATAATCTCGGATCCAAGCAAGTGCGGTCAAAGTAAATTAAATTGCGAAGACTTAGCTCGTGTTATCCTGTTTAGAATGTCAGCGGTGAAGAAAAAGAACCGACTTAAATGGATAAATCGTGTGCAATTGGAGCGCCTTGCGAGCCAATTGAAATTACTGCGCCGAGAAACGCGGCAAGACGTAGTGGCTAGGTAAGTAAGAGTAACGAGGAGAAATGTTTCGACGAGAGAAAGCCACGTTCTCCAAAATGGCGCTGAATGGGCGCAATAAAACCGAAGGCTGTATTTTATCGGATACGTTAACAGCTTCGTAAATCAGAGCCCGGGCCATTTCGGGTTTAATGCGGCGCGTATCGTCCGACAATTTAAGACGAAGGTTCGTCGGTTACATCTTGGTCATGAAAATCAAAATCTATGAAAAAATATTTAAAAGTACTCTCTTTACCGCTCGTCATCAGTTTATTATCTATTTGCAAAATATATAGTATTTCTTGCGCTTTTAATTAATCATAGTTTTTCTAGGTGAAATGAATTTATACATCCCTTGCAAAAAGTATGTTTTTCTAAGATAATAAAAAGTATGTTTTTCTAATATATGCACCTACATAACTTTCTCGTGCACAACGATGCGCAACTATGCAGATTGCAGCAAGAAACCCCGCCAGACGTAGAATGCATTATTAACAACAGAGAGTCGATCGATCCATCTCGATCGTCAAGCATTCAACGCGAAGCAGCTTTTGTCGCTGATGAGAACGATTCTGTCTCTCGCACTCTAGCAAAGACTAGAAACTACGTAGATCGCTGACAGACCCTCCCCGGCCGCGCTTCTTTCACAATCAGCGAGATTGAGAGCTTGAGGATGAAGTTAGATCAAACAAACGCGTGGGTGCAGCCGCGCGCACCGCGAATCGCGAATTCGCGCGAGCTGTCCGGGAGAACGAAAGCGGAGAGATGTGGAGCATAATCTAGCCTGTTTGAGGAGAACTGCCACCGACTGCAAGTTAGAACAAACTCCCGGGAACGTCGTAGCCGGCAACCAATCCGCCAACGTCGCAAACCACCTTTGCCACCCCCGTCCCTTCAGACGTATCCTTTCGGACGTTGCGCAATTGGATAAAATAATATCGTCCGCGTTGAGTGTAAACGCACGTGGATAGCCACAGGTAAGTAGCCGCGAATGCGTTTTTGCTCGTGATGCGAGATGTATTCGCGGATAGTCGCTTTTCCCCTCTCTTAAATTTTGCATTTGCTTGACTTGAATAGAAGCGGAACGTTGAAAATTTTAGATAGATCGAGCTCTGAAACTTTCAGATTATTTATATCTGGTTCAGTGACCAGTAATGAAATATTCATGCGATGAATCCCGTCTTATTATCTCTCTCTCTCTGTAAGTATCCGCGCGATTTATGCAACGCAGGCTCGTACAGGACGCAGCGTATCTCTGCAGCATAGATCTGTCATTCCCGGGTACGTATATATGTATATATACTGTAATATTTTTCGATTAAATGTATAAAAGGCAGTTGTTGTTTGGAAAACCATTTGCAGTGCCTGGACATATTTCTAATATAGTTGTCAGCCGTCTAATGAAACAATGATTTGGACATTGAAAATAATTTATATTGTTAACTTAGATTCGATATTCCATGCGTGGCGTATTCTGCCATCATCGAGATTGGTGATCAATCCGACGTTACGACCACCGGCACTTTCCCCTCGCTCGCG
Source organism: Crematogaster levior (assembly GCA_901521435.1). Lineage (NCBI taxonomy): Eukaryota > Metazoa > Arthropoda > Insecta > Hymenoptera > Formicidae > Crematogaster > Crematogaster levior. The sequence continues at coordinate 661,041 of CABEGB010000903.1, read as the reverse complement.
TATCGCTAGCAATTAGATAAAGCAATATCCTGCGAGAGTAAATAGAAATAGAATTACCACAATTAATTCAAGTACGCGTTGAGAGCAGAGTTTAGAGAATCTACTTGACAATTTCAGATCCTAAGACGATCAAAGTTATTAATTTAAGATAAATGTATATTAATTAGTGTTCGAAGGAAATTACCAAAAAATCGAGAAGTAAACTACAACAACAATAGTCAATCTTTATTCTAGTCCGAAATGCTTGATAAATGCTCTTTCTCTTTTTCTCCTCTTTGATCTATGTTTAACATATACATTTCTTATTTCCCTATTTTATCTTCAATAAATCTTTTTTAAATAAGATCGCTGAAAGAAATTCTATGTAATTCTTTTCTATGCAAACTTTCGAGGCAATTTGCGTAATGAAATACAGTTAGAAAGTATAAATTTTTCCAATCAGCTTAATACGAAATTAATTAATAATATTTAATATTGTTCTAAGTTATTGGAGATAGAGTGTTTTTTCGCCGGTGACCGAATCAGGAAGATAGAGGCGGCGGAACTGATGGCTCATGAATATTCATTTCTTGCCGGTTTCTTACAGGTCGACGGGGGTGAGCACAGAGCGGAGCAACCAGGGCTGTACTTTTAAGCATAGGAGTGGGGGTTCTGGATCAATGCCGAGACCACGCCTCCTTCGTCTTACATCTTGCACCCCGTGTCTCCCCCCAAGCACCGTGGGCACCTTCCTTTCCTTTTGCTTTTCCACCCTCTTCCCTATCTTCATTCCTTGCGGAAAATCCACCCCGCACGTGTAGATATGTATATTAGGGATAATAAAAACTATGTGACATATAAACTTTTTACCGATATAACGTCGACTACCGAATATAATATCGACAGTCAAAAAGAGATATACTAGTGATTGCAATCTTAGAATCCGATGTTTTGATATAAACAAACAACATTAAAATATATAATATAATTGAATAAACATAAAAGTATATTTTTATACAAAATATTTAAATATGTTTCTTGTATAATTTAATATATATTGAAAATGTATATGTATGTGTAAAAATGGCTGTGTAAAATGTATTTCTTTAAAGTGCCATTAAAATTAAAGATATAAAAAATAAAATAAAAACTTATCTAAAAAATGTACCTAAAGATCCTATTTTCCTTATTTTACAGATTTTGATGCATCATTATGCATTATCGTCGCAATTTATAACGAATTCAGTAGATGTGTGCTGACTCTGTTTCAAAGTTGAGTTATTTATATCTTTATACAAGTTATTCACTAACATTTTACTTTAGGCTTTTCTTCTTAATAATATACTTTCAATTTCATTCATCGCATTCATTTCTGATAAGTTTTATATATATATATATATATATATATATATTTAACAAACGCCTTTCGGTTTACTATTTTTAATTCTATTATTTAATCAAATGATGAAGAAACTATCAAAAGTTTCAACACAATAAAATTTATCATCAATACCATCTGGTTTGTTTCACTTCTGAATACATAGCACAATATAAGAACAGTTTTTGTTCGTCAAATACAAAAGTTGTGTCACAATAGAACGATCACAAATACGACGATTTCATTGTACTGGACATAGCGAATATGTTGTTTATCGGGGAAGTTTCGCACCCAGTGTAATCGTACAAATTCGAGATATTATTAGAGATATTAGAGGCGGAAGATATCTCAATAGTATTTTTTATTTACAATTAACACGCCAAGAAATTTGAAATTTTTTTGAAAACATTTCTTTTTTATGACAATTTAGCAAATGTATTGTATATATGTGTCTGCTGTGTGTATGTTTGATAGTCATAGAACATAAATATATTATTACATCGCAGTAACAACGAAAATAGTTTTTTTAAAGCTAATTACCATACTGCGAGTCCTCTGATAGCTTAACGCACAGTGTTATTACAAGGCGCTGAGACAGATCCTGGGTAGCTTTGTGCATCTTCGCATACTGGCAATATCTCATTGCGACATTGCTGTTTCTCATCTCATCTCGTCGTCTCTTCTCCCTCGTTCCGTCCCACCTTATCCGAACTCAACGACTTCGTCGTTCCTAACTCGCGGGTCCCGTCTTGTCTCATCTCGTCTTCTCGTCATTTCCCGGAGCCAGAGGCCCCGGGCTGTTCTTTCCTTTCGGAAAGTGAAGACGAACCTACGTCAGCTTCATCCAATCAGAGCCACGCGAGCCTCTTCCACCGTCGTCCAAATCAAACAGTACGACTAATTACCAGAATATACCGCAAACTATCTCGATCGTAGATTAACCCGTTAATTATAACACTCATTTTAGCATGTACTCCTCTGAAAAAATGAAAAAAAGATGTTGGAAAAGAATCTTCATATGTAAAGAAATAAAAACTCTAAGGTCGTCAATTTATATTACAATTCTGCTAAGGAATTTAATTAACTTGATTTTCAGATTTTAGTTAGGTTTTGTGAGAATCAATTTACTATATTTGTGACATATTTGTCGTATTTGATATTGTGATTCAGATACGACTTGATTCAGATACGACTTGATTCAGATACGAATTTTCTTTACCATAATTAACTGTTTTTAAGAGTAAACATTTATATAAAGGTAAAATTTAAAAACTATTAATATATAAAATATCATATATCATTCAAGTATGTAATTTTATATATATGTATATTTTTTTTATTATAGGATATATATATATTCTATAATAAAAATTATTGCAATTTAACAATTTGCAGATTAAACACAATTGTGATACGTTCTTAGAAATTTGTGTAAACTGTTCTTAATTATCAATATTTTATTTGAGAAATCTTTCTACAGTAAGTACATGTAAATTTAATAAAAATTATTATATATATTTTATCATATGTTTCGCAATTTTGAGAAACTCGTATTTTTATATTTTTCCTACATTTTATATTTTTTTGTAACATTTCCTACATTATTTTCTATTATTTCATATACTTAAACAGATCAATTTAGAAAGTACACGCAATCGCGACTAAAAGCGATCTTATAGCGGGTCGATCGTTCGCTTACGAATGAGTCACAGGTATCTCAATCATTGTCACTGATGGCTCGACCGGTGCGTGTCGATTGGCAATCGAATGTCGGTCAATCGGTCGAACATTTCGCACCGACGTTTGGCGCCTCGAAAGTGCCGAAGCTGTTCCGAATGGAAAATCAATAGAGTGAACGAAGAAGGGGATGTGAATTTCCTTGCTTCTCGCTCTCACGTAGTCTTGCGGGGGTCTCAAGCCGGAATCATTGTCCGAATCATTGTTGAAGGAATCCCGCATCCGATCAAATCACTGGGAGAGATCGTCGCTACCTAAGTACGTCATTTGCGGCTAATAGTCGACCTCAGCCAGGCGATTTAATGCCCTATCATGGGATGCATCGATGTCGCGATCAACCGACAAGTCGATCGATCGTGTCCCACGAAGTGACGGAGTTTCAGATTCAGTATCGTCGTAAGACGGTAGCACAATATAATCATGGTGTACGAACATAGTTCTATCTTTGTTTTGAATCGTATCCTTTGTTCTTAGGTATTCCGATTTATCACAAATGCAAATTGGAAAACTTTTGCATAAACCGAAGGTTTTATTTTACTTGCGACGAAGATATAAGTGTTTTAATGAACTCTGCGTATTGATGAAATCCGACTGTTAAATCTCTTGTTGTCCATCTTATATAAAAAAAATTCTTATATTACTCTAATTCTGTATTAATAGCAAATATATATAAGATTAATGTCCATTTCTATCACGTAGATTAATTTCAAGTTTTAACTTATTTTAGAACTAGAAAGAGATAAAAAAAGTAAATTAAAGTACCAAGATTAAAGTTAAGTTACATTAATATAAGACAGGAAATTAAATAGAGAATGAAGATAATTAGGACTGTATAAGATTTACACACTTTACAATTAACCGATTAATTTTATAATAACTTTTTATATATCTTGGTATTCGTAAGTTGCTGTAAAATATTTTTATAGGTCCGTATCATAATTGTTTGAAACGTGACAGGACAATTTAGATAAATAAAGGATTAAATTGTAAGGGGGTGTCTAGACGAGCTCACTTTTCAACGCCGCCACAGCGCGGCAGCACTACCTACTTCAGCCAGGTTTCAAACCAACCACCCCTGATCTCTATCCCCCGAAGGGTTGTTTCCAGCGAGTCGGGGTGATTTGCTTCGTTACCCGAAGAGCGGCGGACGACTCCAAGGATAATCGACCATGATCATCGGTTACGCGTACCCACGAGATCATGCGATCGGCGCCGCGTAGTTTGCACCCCCACATAATTATCCCGCAAATTCGATAAATCGACCCCTTCTTCAAATGCCGCCGGCGAGATGCGGTCAGTTTAATGACTTGGACATGCGCGACCAGCCGTTTGACATGAAAAAAGTCGCGTGAAATCGCTCGAAGCTCATGTCATGTGGTAAATCGCGAATCTCACGTAGAAATAGTAATACTTTTCGAAAGTATTTTCTGTGAAAGTATATTTTCACGAACCGCGATACTATATCGAAGGAAGGTTTATCCCAATTGGGAAATTGTTTGTTAAAAATTTAATTTGCGCACAACTTACGTTAATATAGAGAACAGATGAACAATAAAAAATATTAGCAATTATGAATTATGTATATCAAAATTTTTTAAAAATGTATCAATGTATCTAAACATGAAAGCAATTATTTGATGATTATCTTCGACCTATTATATATATCCCGTTCAAACACCATCGTAATGCAGATAAAAATACGCTGTTATATCGCGCTTTAACTACTCGTCTAGAAAGCACTTATTACATTTCTGGATGAAACTCACAACTAATCCGCGACGCGTCTAGACACAGGGACACGCGTAGTTTTGAATGCGATTTTCTCCGAACCGCGCGTCGTATTGTGCAATTTATCAGTGCAATTTACCGGCGGAGACAGTGCCGGGGAAATTGAAAAACTTTCACGGCCAATTCACGGCTGCTTTTAATAATGCGAATCAATTTAACGCGGGGAGATAGAGCAGCGCCGCGAATGCACGTCGAGTCGACGAAGTGTTTTTTCCACGTTGACATTTCACGCGTCTATGGTATTTAATAAAACTTTGCCGCGTTTGATTCAATAGCGCACAATTGGCCAGCAAATAGCATGTCTATTAAACGGACGGAGGTAAAAAAAGGAATTCATTAATAAAACGATGACCGTGTTCTAAATACCTCTGTCGCTTACTTAGAGATGCTCATTTAGATAATAAGGAGATTTTCTTTAATAATATTATAATGAAACAAGGAGAGAGAAATAAAAAAATGTTTATGTCTATTTTTAATGGCGAATGATATTACCAATGAGCAAATTGCATGTAAAATCTTGGCACAGTGGAAAACTGAATTCTAAAATTTGCTGAAGAAATCAACAGACCCGCGGGACCAGTAGAAACAGTTAGATAGGAACAGCCGTACCGACGATCAATAAGAAAGCTAGTCCCGCGAAGACGCGCCCGCAAATTCCCGGAGACGTAAGACCCGGGGATACAGCATGAGGAAGTATAACCAGTACACGTAGCCGCGGGTGGCCCTTAGAAACATAATTAATATTTATCCCACCCTCGACGTTGGGAAGCGCGGATCCGGCGGCCCGGTTTCCTCCATCTCTACCATCGCCGTCCACCCGCCTCGTGACCCCTCTAAAATCCCAGCACGCTCCTTGTAAAATCTAATATCTGAGGAAGCACCGTCCCGCAGTTCGGATGAGGGGGGGAGGAGAGGAAGCTACCGTTCCTCTCTTCCTCCTCTTCTTCCTCGGCTTCGCCACGGCCTTTCCCCGGGCGCGGGGTTCCTTCCAGGTCGCCGTATGCAGTGCCTCGTAGCGCAGACAGTCAGGGTAGCAAGTGGCAAGACGGAGGCGCCAGGGTGAAGGAGAGGAGAAGAGGAGATCGTCTCGGATGATGCGCACACGGGGGATGATCGGGACGCGCCGAGGGCTCCGACGAAACCGACACCGAAGAAGAGGAAGGAAGGCGGCCGGGGGAGAACAAAAGAGCAGGGAGGGCAGGGTGAAAGTAGAGAAAGAGACGAGGAGCGCGCTCGACGGCGGCAACGACGACGACGTCTCGTCGTCTCGTCGGAGAAGGGAAGGCCGAGGTAGAAGCGAGATAAGAAGAGAACGGTTCTAGGTGGAGCCGGGCGAGAACGCGCGGAGGACGAAGAAGGAGAAGAAGACGGGGTGGTGGAGGCGGTGTTGGCAGTATAGAGAGAGAAAACGGGAACGAGAAGCGCGCTCGAGAGAGGCGGGAAAATCTAGGAAGAGAGAGGGAACGAACGCGAGCTCTGTTTTCCCGGGTGCCAGTTTCCTCGATGGGCGGTGTCAAGACGCTGCGGCTCCGCCAATGACGGTGGTTTCAGTGGATTTTGCGCGGCCACGATTCGCTGCCGGTGGCTTTCTTAGAGGTGCGACAGCGCGGAAAAATCCACAGGAAAAAGGCGACGAGAGGCGAGGGTGGTATGCGCGCGCCACGGCCATTGGCCCGGCCTGGGAGCTTTTCTTCGCTTTTCAGGAACCTTTAAGGGGCCAATGGTACGCCGTTGCTACCGCGAAAGGCGACCCCGAGTGATCGATAAGTTAGAGTCTCCTCTCCTGGCACGCGGACCGCTTCTACACTCTCTTGAAATCGTTCCGGATGATTTTTGTGCAGGAGAGTTTTGTTATTTATTTAATTTATCAAATTTTATAAGTATAACACATTTTTTAATTCTAACTGGAAACCTGTACACGTTGATTACAGAATAGTCTGGTTTACTATTTAACACAATTCTTATATCTAATGTTTTAAAAAAATTTCCCCTAAATATAAAATCACTTTCAATATTCTAAAGACATTATTTTAAACATTTTTGTTTAAGATTTATTTCCATCACTATAAGATAGAATTAAACATAAGTAAGAATTTTATAACTTGAAAGTCCTTACAGATACTTTATAAATGCACACACAAATTTATATATATCTCTCTTTAGAATTGCCCATTATTAAAAATTAATATCATTTTTCAAGATATTTTTCCTTTTCATCCGAGTTCTCTTTTACATGAATTCTTACATAAGAATTCTAAATAAGAAACTAAAGGCTCTCAATAACAAAGAACAGTAAATAGATTTAAAAATAAGTAATGAAAGTGAAAAACGCGGTTGCAGATTAATTATGAAATTGACCAACGAATCTCCGAGCACTTATCTTTTGGCTCAATGAAGAAGTGAGATTGAAATTGAAATTACTTATCACATTGTTGAAGATAGCTCAAAGCGGAGCCGAAACGTCTACATGTAATTTTTAATTGAAATTAAATTTAGTATCAATTTCACAACGCACTTGTAACGCGTTTCACTCTTATAGCCCATTTTTAAATCCATTTATTTTTAAATCCTTTTATTCCAAACATTTCATTATTACCGTGAAATGTCGGCATAGTTTATTTTCTAAATTTTCGTAGGGAAGCGGCGTTAATCCGAGAACGCTTGACTTCAGTATCAAGCGCTCTTCATCTAGCAATGGCTCCGGGCTTAATTCAAACACGTCATATTTCCAGTCATATCTAACAGCTGCTTACGCGTTTTTACATCGCGATTGTACGCCGATCTCACCCTCGCAATGTTGTCAGCCGCGTGGGTGGCGCCGGGAGGATGTCTTCGAGACAATTAGCAAAGACTAAAGGATCAGCTAAAGGAGAAAGGGAGTAGTACACGCGGGCCTCATGCGCGCACCTTCCTCTCATTCCTTCGCGTGTGTCCGCCTCTTCCTCCATTCGCCGCCCCCGTATACATCTCGCTTTACCTCTCTTCCTAAATCCGCCTTATCCGCCACCACCGCCTTCCACCACCATCACCCGCGCCCAAATCTTCTACCGACGTTCCTCTATCGCGCGTTCACGTGTCTCGTAACATTAATAATACCGGGGAAGAGCATACTGCAGCATCTTCTCTCTCCCGCCAACCCCGTCGTTCTCCTCTTTCGCTCCCTCCGCGACTACGCGAGAAGCGGCAGTCTTAGTTGCGAGGAACTTGGACTGCAAGTAAGTTCTCGGAGAGCCTGGATGGAAATTGACGTTAATGTGCCCCGAAAGCAGCCGCCACCCGTCCTCCTTTCACCCCCTTCCGTACTCTCCCTACTGCACTCCGCCGCTCCTCTCCTCTAGACGGAGCATCACACGGATGATCGTCGTTGTTACCTGAAAGAACCTACCCCGGGCAAGTCGAGGTAGTTAGCGAAGTACTTGCCGAGATGGATTATGATGGTAACGTGGGAAGAATCCACGATCGCTGACTGACATCGCCGCTCCTTAAGGGGTTATATCTGGTTGGATTTTTTTTTCCATTTTTTTTTTATTGGCTTAAAGTATGGTAAAACATCCCTAGATTTATGATCAATAATGTCCAAACATGAAAGAAACTCAGAAACATTTTAAAAATCAATTTTTCCAAAGCAATTCTGAGGTGAAAAATGAAGAAATTTCGTCTATTTCGTTGACGGTGCATTTTTGAATCTCGCGGTCATATATATGCTTATAATTTATCGACCGCCGAGAATATACTTCAAAACTATGCTATAAATGTCGCTTTGTACTACACATATACTATTGTAGACTATTTAGTCTGTGCTTACTAGTGTAAGTGCACGTGTTTTCTTAGTCAGCTGTACGTTGCAGTTCGAGTCGCAGCTACGTGTTTACTGTTATTATTTTCCTTTTTTTCGTTCACAAACAACCTATAACATGAGTGAAAAAGTGTACGATCGCCACAAAGGCACTAAAGAAAAGTATACGACGCGACGCCGATGCAAAATCGGGAACAGGCGTCCGCCCAACCGTCATGCTTTTGAGCACGACTCGGAGTTCGTTAGCGCGTCGGCAAAAAAACTTAAAATGAACGATGACAAAAGTGACAGAGAAGTGGATGAGTCGTTTGGCTATCGGCTTATAAATTTTGTTACTGTTTTTAGTGCTATCTCTCAAGTACTGGTGTGTAGAGAATGCCATGGTGATGTGACATTTTCAGAGAACAGCAGGCGCGGGCTTGGCTCAAAAATTATAATAAGCTGCCGGAATTGTGGCGATAATTCAGTAAATAGTTGCCCATTAATTAATGATCGTGCATATGAAGTGAATACGCGGATAATTTTTGCTATGCGTTTACTTGGAATTGGAATCAATGGCATCAAGAAGTTTTGCGCTTTTATGGACCTTCCAAAACCAGTGTTTCAAGTGACGTACGACAAGATTGTTTCTAATATTTCCATCGCTACCAAAACTGTGCGCACTTTGTGTTTGAAAAATGCAGCTGAAAAAGAAAAAGAACTGTCTATAAAGCACAATAAAAGCGATGGACTTACAGTATCTGGTGACGGATCGTGGCGCAAGCGTGGGTTTTCTTCTCTTTTCGGACTCGTTACGCTAATTGGTTGGTATACGGGTAAAGTGTTGGATGTGTGTGTAAAATCTAAGTATTGTAAAGTGTGTGAATATTGGAAGGGTAAAGAAGGAACAGCTGAATATGAAGAAGGTTTTGCCGAGCATGAAACGCATTGCCAAGCGAACCACGAGGGGTCAGCAGGCAAGATGGAGGTCGACGCCGTTGTTGAGATGTTCCAGCGCTCCGAATCTCTTCATAATGCAAAATACATAAATTATATTGGCGACGGCGACTCGAAAACGTATAGAGGAATAGTTGACGCCAATCCATACGAAGATATCGTAGTTGCAAAAAAAGAATGCATTGGACATGTGCAGAAGAGAATGGGGAGTCGCCTCCGTAACGTAAAAAAAAATACAAAAGGCCTCGGAGGTCGAGGTAAATTGACGGGTAAACTTATTGACGAACTTACAATTTTCTATGGACTCGCAATTAGGCGTAACACTGATTCAGTTGACAAAATGAAGAATGACATATGGGCAACTCTTGACCATAAAATATCAACAGATGACAAGCCAAAACACGAGAAGTGTCCGATCGGAATCAATTCTTGGTGCACTTGGCAAAAAAGCAAGGCATTAGGTACTCTCTCTTCTTACGAGCATAAGCCTCCTATGCATAACGATGTTTACAAAGCGATCATGCCGATTTACAAGGAATTAAGCTCTGATGATCTTCTTTCACGTTGCCTGGGTGGATTTACCCAAAATCAAAACGAATCATTCAATGCGGTTGTATGGACGATCGCACCGAAAACAGTGTCAAGCGGTAAAATGATTCTTGATATAGCGACTGATATCGCTGTCATCACTTTCAATGAGGGATTATCCAGCTTGTGCTCTATCTACGATGCACTGGGAATTACCGTTGGACGTCATTTATTTGATTTTTGCATGGAATCTGACTCTAATCGCATCAAGGCCGCTGAGCGCTCACTTTCCGATGTTACAAAATCAGCTAGACGCAGTCTTACTTCGGCGAGAAAAAAGCTGGAGGACGAAAATACGACCTTAGAAGGACAATTATATGGTGCTGGGATAGCAGAGTAAAGGTAAAAAAATTATTACGGCCCTCATTATTACGATTTCACAAAATTATAAAGTTTTCAAACTTCAAGTGCGTTTATCTCAAAACCAAGTTTTCAAAATCGGCACGCAGTAGAACTCGATGAGTTTTCATCCGATTGACTTGAAATTTTAACTGTAGCTTCTTCATTAGATTATCTGTTGAAGTACACACGATTTCAACGATCGATAAACAATTAAAAAAGTTATAAACAATTTAAGTCGATTTTTTTCGTCGAAAACGCAACTTTTTGTTTGAACAACCGCCATTTTGCGAAAAAAATTCCTAAAAATATAATCGTGTGTACTTCAACCGCAAAACTCATGTAGTTAATGAAAAAATTTTTTTTATTGTTCCAGATGGTGATCCAGAGGACTTCTACTGCGTGCCGCAGAGATACTTTTTCAAATACTGCTTTACATTTATTGACAAATAGCCGCCATTTTGTAAATTTTCACCAATAAAAAAATTTTTTTATATTCCCAAAGAGTTGCTTAATCGATTCATATATTATTTATTTATGCTAATTTAAAAACGAGCTCAAAAAAAAAATATGAAAAAAGGCCTTTTTTTTGAGCTCCAACCAGATATAACCCCTTAATGGATTCGCGGCTGGTCGCGAATGAGCGTCGATAGAAGCTTAATGTCGCAGCTTAGCCAGATTAATTAAAGATAAGACGGCAAGCTTTCCATACATACCTCTTATCTTGATACATTGATCTCATATAAGAAAATGTATATCTTACCCTTCTCATCTTTATCTTCTCATTCGCGGAATTATTTTTTCTTTGATCTAAAGTAAAAAAAATATTTAATTAGTATTTAATCTTGCAAAAGGATAACAAATAAATGTAATTTTAACAATTTAAAAATTCTTTTCTGTATAAAAATGAAACTTTATAAGAAGGATCAATATCTCTACTTTAAAAAGGACCTTGAAGAACAAGAAGCGAAGTTTTGAACGAGCAGTTATTTTTTGCGACATTTATGCTCTTATACGCGAACTTCCACTCGTCCTTTGGACGGGCTAATTGCCTCTTGGAATTTCCGTACAGCAGACACGGAGGGTCCCCGGGATTTGCCGCCTTCACAGCGTAGTTGCAGTACTAACTGAAAAATCCGATTTACCGAGTTAAACGGGATTAATTACGGTAATTAGAGTTTGTTGTTCTAGAGCGCGCGGGCATCTCGAACTTCCGTAATGTCCGAATGGGATTTTCGGGCTGTAACACGACTGTGACAATCCGTCCGTACTCTGCAAATGCGTTTGCTGCACTAGGAAGATTTGCGAAAGATAAATGTTGATTATTCAAAGTAAAAACTGCGTTATATCATTGTGAGCCAAAGTATCGTGTAGTAATTATAACAAATTATGAATTGATTGGAAAATTTAATCGAGAAAGTTACGCAAGAATGTTATAAATAATTTGTTCTTAAATTACAAATTATATTTTTTACCACTCACAAGTAATAATACTTTCAGGTGATAGATAGGGAAGAAGGAAAATATCACACGCGATATTCTCCCCTTCGAACCGGTTTTTCTTCGGCGATTTTCCTTTCTTGTCGCTTCAATCTGGCTATCTTGGATACAATCCCACCGGATCGCTTCCGCAAAGCTCGATACCTCCAGCAACTATTTCTCCCCGTTCCCTCACTGTCCACGGTACGTGCCAGTTTAAGGTTCTCTGATGTCGCTTGACCGCTGGTCAGCGGTGGGAAAGTGCCGCATGTGCTCTCCTGGAAACTTCTTCGCCAGTAATACTGGTTACGAACGAGTCCCCGGTTGTCAACTTTTCAGGATGCGCATTAAAGATCTTTCTCATCCTTTTTGTAATATCAGTTATCTTAAACGATACTTGTTAGTAAGCCAATTATACGATTCAGATAATTCCAGATAATTTTTCAATCTTGTTTATTTTTCTTTAAAAACAAAGTATTGAAAATCTAAATTTGACGTGATATTTATTTACAATATTTGTCATTAATAAATTAGTAAATTATTTGTTTTTTTTTTTTGCAATGACTTTTGAAAATTATTTTCTCAAGATTGAAAGATCGAAGAAAATTGCATTGTCATCGCAATAAGAATTGATAATTTCTTTGATTAAGTTTATGACTCGAGATTTATATAAAGAGATTTATAGAACATACATTCCCACGACTCTCCGAATGAATCGATTTAGTTGCACTTATTTTTATCTCAGTGAACTTGTTACGATCAGTTTCGAAGGCCAAGATCCTGAAAAGTGACTTTTCGTTCCCGCCGAAGTGGGACAACGGTAAACAGGTTTATTACAGAGACCCGGTGGTCCGCTATGGCGGAGGTCCTGCGGAAAGGTCTTACAGGATATCGCTTCGAGCTTTGCGACAATGAGTACAATAACCGCGCGTTTACTTGTCCAACCAGCGAGCAGCATTCAGGACGAGTTCTTCGAGTTCTGCGAAAGCAGATCGTTTCTTGTAGCTTGTCTCTTCGCAGGACGATAGACTTTTTTCGTATCCCGTCTCCTCGAAATAAAAAAGGTAATAAAGGTGACCACTTCTTTTCGCGGTGAGAACCCGCTTCACTCCGTGGAAGAAAAGCATGCGTGCGAAATAACACGATCGTCTAACAGATCGGAAGCTACACAAAAATTTAATTTATTTCGTTACCCATGTCTCGTAACCGGACGTATATCCCCGTCGAAGACGAGAGCAGACTAATGAGATTTTCTTAGAGCGTAATCTGCACCTAATCGATGATCCTCGCGCCAGTAGGTAGCTATACGAGAGAGAGCTACATTAACGATAAATATATAACTCCGACGCAGCAATGAAAGTTTCCCTACGAACATCCGAGTCTCCCGGGAGCCAACATTATGATCTCTCCTTCGTTCCCCAGCCGCCCTCGTAGGAGGAGGTGGCGGCTTAAAACCCTCATTTGGAAAGTGTTGTCCACCGGAGCGAAGCTAAATCCTCGCTAGGATCCTCAAGGTCACGCCCGACGTCTCGCAATCGTTCGCAGATTGATCGCGACGTCCTGTCGCTGAGTCTGCGTCCTGCCGGAAGTTGTGGGATGATCACGTTCGCAGTCGTGGAGTCGCTGCGAAATTTTTCGCGAGTCATCAGGAGAACCGGCGACATCTCCTTTCCCGGTATGCTAATAAAACGGATCTTATGTGGCGAAGACGCCATTTTGAATAATGTCGACCAATCAGAGATCCCGTCCGGGCGTCTTGGGGGGGTGGCGGGGGCTGGCGAGGGTGAGACGCGTGCAGCACGCTACGACTACGTGCCCCAACACAAACTACTCTTATATTATTCTACACCGTAAACCTGGGGCCACCCTTCCTGTTTGCCTCGCGACCCTCCTTTTGCTTCCGTTCGCCGCTACCATTTTTCTCGAATCAACGAACTCCTGCACGATTTTTTTCAGTGTCTATCCAATCTCTACCGTTTTCCAAATATCTTGACAAAACAAAAAATTATGAATTTTTTATCGAGTGGTTAAAATTAATCAATCCATCATATTGATGTAAGTTGCCTACTTATATTTAATCGTGGCAAATATCTTTTTAATATTATTGTTCAATTTTCTTATTGTTTAATATTCTATAATTCTATTCAATATTTTTATTCTAATATAAAACAATATTTAGATTTTTATTAAGCTGCACTAGATTTTACAGGCAATCAGATGAAAGTCGCCATAGATACATATTATTTTTAATATCTACAACTATTAGTTATTTTTGCCGATAATTTTGAAGTCAGACGAAAGCTGACGACATACCGGATGTCATATCACAGTTTACGTTCACTTCACCTACTTCGTAAATCAACTCCTACGTCAACAAACGCGCGCATGCAAACAATCTTCGCGTGGGTGACGGGGAATTATTTCCACGTTTGGGCTAGGATTGCGTAAAACATATAATCAGATGCAAATGGAATCCGAGCCCGCGGCAGCCATTTTCGAGGAAACAAAGCGGGTGTTCCCAAGATAGTGGGTGGTTTTAGTAACGACTACGGAGAGGCAAGGTGCAGAGAGATCCAGCAAAGAGGAATCTGCGCAAACGGGACACAGAGAGAGGCAGAGAAAGAGAGAGAGAGAGAGAGAAACGAGGAGAGGGTGGCAAGCAGGCAACTTCCCCCTTTCTCGGAGCAGTATCTTAAGTCTTACAGGATGGCTCGGTACGTCTGACAAGCGACGTTAATGTATGTATGAGATCCAAGAGCATAGAGACTACCCTCCATCCGACGTTTCATCCTCCTTTCCAGCCAGCCACCTTCTAGGGGGTATCGCAACCCACCCCCGCAACCCGTCCCGCCACATGTACGTGCGCCTTTGGGTTTCTAAGGGAGGTTTCTGCACAATGAAATGAGAAACATGAGAGGCCAACCAACAGACCTACCCATCCCGGCGCTCTCTCCCTTCACCCCCGCTTCGTTCCCACTCCTTCTTAGCAGACAGAACGGATCTTCACCCAGCCATCGTCGAAGAACTGCTCGTTAAGACCGAATACTCCCCGTTTTCCAAGAAATCGACGTTGAGACCGGAACACATCCATAATCAAAGACTGGAGTCTTATTTTAATGAAATGTACATTGTCAAGTACTTTAGAAGCTGAAAATTAATCATACAGGAACGATCGCTAAGAATCTTAGATTTATATGTACAGATATATGCAGCATCATTTGATTAGTGATACAAATCTTTACTGGACGTGCTGATTAGAACTGCGTAATCACATAATTGCAATGATAACCATGAAATTCCTATCCAACTCCAGCAACTTCGCGCTTCGTGATCTAGATCAATGTCCGTAATTAATCGCCGTCCAGCCATCGGGCGCAAACTCGAAGTCCCGTTTGTATTAGGCGATCACTCGTTTCAGCGTACGACCATGTTCATTACGTTAATTTCGAAGACGCATCTTCAAGTTTCCATCAGTAGTATGAAGAGATGCACGTAGGAGAAAGAGAGAGAGGGAGAGCGAGAGGGAGATCAGCGGCACGCCGACCCGGTTCCCTTCTACCTCCCTGACATCGCGTTACCTTCGTCCTCACTATTCGACGATGTGGAGGCAAGGTCTTTGGAAGTGTGCTAAGACCGAATATAGTTCCATTGCCAAGGAAGCTTCAAGTCTAACCGGCAAGGCAACACCACTCACGAGACTCGTCCCGTGTAATCAGCAGAGACGCGGCCGCTTTTCGTGGCTGAGAGACACCCCGCGTTTAGAAGAAGAGAGAGGGAGAGAGAAGTCCCTCTCGCGCTTTCGCGTACTCTTGCGCGCAACATGCAGGAGTCGGAAAAGGAGAACACGCACGCATCAACGATGACATGCCTATGTATTTACGTGCATCCATCCCTCGTTTGCCGGTTGTCTCGAGACGAGATCCTGGATTATGTTCGCGTCTCCACCCGTCCCCCCCTGCCCTACCTTCGGCATGATGATGTACCAACCCTTTGCGTCACTCTCTTCCAGCGGTGGCGTCTCTGACGAGGCAACGTCACCCGAAAGTCTACCGAGTTCCCGGATCCCTCTTGACGTTGGCAACATTAATTTGTTATCAGACGCAAATTTCAGACGCGGTTGTAATATTGCGCGTCTTTGAGAAACTTGATAGGACTTGAAGCTACGAGTTTTTTCTTCGGTTATGAAATTATTACAACGAATGTTACGATAATATTGTAGTGACACTTTGATGGCAAAAACTTGTCAACGCTTCTGTTGAGAGAATAATTCAAATTAAAACTTATCTCGCGCGTAAAATAATTTGAAGGAGAACGACGCGCAAAAGTCTTCCCGCATAAGCTGCTCTTTCTGCTGACGCGATTCCGCAAAGCCGCGGAAAAGCTCGTGGAAAAAGAATGCCAGTCGTTGCACCGGGCGTTGATGTCTCCACGTACCCGGTGGGTGTGACTTTTCGTTTTCCACCGACGAATCCCGGCTTTTTTCCTCATTTTCCACCCTCTTCCAGCCTTCTCGCCTCATCCTACTAACGCCGCTGGGTCAAGTCGCCGCAGACACGAAGGACAGGAGAATATATGCGTGCCGCACGGCAATGCGAGTTTATACATTCTCCCCTCCAATTTAAACCACAATTGCCATTACATAACACCGACATAAATTTCAACGTTCAAATTGATATTAATGCCAATCTCGCTGGATGACAATGCTCCTCCTAAATAGTGTGAATGCAAATGATTACATCGCAATCTTTCACCCACGACACACAAATACATTGTCATTTATTTGCAGGATATTCAGCAACAAATGCAGATCGAGACTCTACCGAAATTGACATTTCGAAATTATATCGTGTGTATCAACGACTAAGCAGGCATAAAACAGTAAACCTAACCAAACGGTATACTTTCGGCCTAAACTTCAAAAAGAAAAATTGAAACTGAATGCAAAAGCTTGACAGACTTATTTCTAGACGGAAGTTTTCTTCCTATCGTATCTTCATTCGGTTTCGTCTCACGTGGAAGCGCCGGCTTGCCGGAATAAGGGTGGCGCCGATGGAAGGAGGCCGGCGGTGGTGTTCCGAAGAGAGGGGGAGGAGACGCGGTGCCCCAAGGGTGTGTTCCGGAATCGGGGTAAGATGGAGGAAAATCGTTACTCACTAGTCGCGGGGAAGTCGAGGGCAGAGCGAGGGCGAAACAGGGGGGTGGAGGGGGGAGGGGGTGTAGAGACTCCGCCGGTTGAAAGAGGGAGATTCGTGCGCACCCATACAGAGGCTCACGCACACACTCGTTCTATCGCACTCGAGCACACACGAGCACACGTACACAGAGTCGTACGACCCTCCGTCTAGGCAGGTTTGGGCAAGACGATCCCGGGGAAAACGCCTAAAATACGTCGATATGAGACGGCCTGAGAAATCCCCTCGACCCTCCGCTCGTCCAGTCGCTGATCCCTTCACCCTCCGAGGTTTGGAAATATTTATTTTCAGGGAATGACCGGGGTTATGAGGTACGCTTGGCTCAGCAAGTTACATGAATACGGGGAATCCTGGACCAAAGTTGGGGTTAAGACCTATGTTAAATTTATGTTTGCTCCACGTCTCCTTCGGCTTTCAAAAGTTCGATGGACGCTGCGTCTATTTCGCACGTATAAATACAAATTATCTTCCCAATAAAAGATGATTGTGAAGAACGAAAGATAACATAGTACTTTAAAAACCGAGGGATTATACGTGCGATATATCTTGTCTAACTTATATAAAAATATCCTTCCGAGAAAATGTTAGCGGGTTTCTAGTGCGAAAAGTAAATGTAACATGTGAGTCAAAATAATTAATTATCTTGATGGCCTGACGTATATTTCTCAGTAGTCAACAAACTAGTCCTTCTATCGGGGTGAACCACGTATATCGCTTTCATCTCCAGATACTCTCGAAGGTTTCGCACGACTCGTGTCTCGCGCTCGTTCGCCGATCTTCAACGCCGATATCGAGAGCACGGCGTACTCTAATTCGCAGAAGAGACGCAGCCTTATTCTACCCGCGAGCATCCGCCATTTTCCATCCGAGATACGCGCGGAACAGCGACAGAGAGACGGGGGGGTAAGACATGGGAAGGGAAGACACGGAGGGAATGAGAGAGATGAAGAAGAGATAGATAGAGATAGAAAGGGAGGGAGGGAGAGAGAGAGAGAGAGTACGGAGAGCTCCTTTGAGAATTTCGATGTAAGACACTCGGGTGCGCTGTGGCAGCTTCAATTTAGATAATTAATGATACGAGCGTAGGTTAGGTACAGTTAGTACAGTAAGACCGAGTGGAAAACAGTTTCCACCCCCTTCAGCCCCCGTTCCTATCCAAACCACCCACCCGGCCGACCCGCACCACCCTAAAACCTCCCTCGACGGGAGAGTTTCTCGAGACGGCGTAGTACCTTCTGCCATCGCGAGCGTGTCGAGGGGGGAGGGGTGTGTGATTCGGGGGAGAAGGTTGGAAAGGGGCTGCGCGACGACGCGGGGAATGGGGGTTGGCAGAAGGGCGTCGGCGACGGGGGTCGGCGGTATAAGGGTCTGCCTCTGTGCACCAGCTCGTTTTATCTCCTCTTCGAGATGGCGAGGCATGAGAGGAAGAGATGGGCGGGGGGGAGGGGGAGGAAGAGACGGTGAGGGGGTGGCACGGGAGGATGGCTGACGGTGGTTTTCAATGCTGCACCCTGCATCCAGTACTACACCCGGTCGCCCGCTTTCCTATTTTCCGCCCATACCAACCGCCTCCTCCTCCTCTTCCACCCCCTTCATCGCGCGAGTCGCGATTCTCGACGCGCTGCGACGCCCGGGAGAGCGGGATAGCTGCGGGGAAATTGAATTGAATCTCGAGATGAATATCGAATCGAACGAACTCTCTACCAACCAGCCAGCCACCACCCTCGAGCCACCCTCTCAACCTTCTCAACCTCGTCGGCGTGCTGAGGCCGTTACGCTTCTCCCTGGCCCCTGGTGCCTTTCTCCGTTTTCCTATTGGCATGATCGACTCGTAATCTATTTATTTGCATTTCGACTTGAAATTGACGTTGATGTAACAAGCAATCACCGGTTTAAAAAGCTTATTTTAAATGTTAAATAAAAAAGTCACGTGTATTAAATTCCTTAAAAAGAAGTCGTAAATGATAGAAAGATAACGGTCAATATTCCCAAGAAGTCTAAATATAAATATTCCTCTAGCAGAACTTTTTTAAAATATTAAACTATTATAACAATTTTGTTTTATTAATAGAAGATTTAGGAAGCCATAATAATACGATGACCCGTCGTGTTTTATATAATTTGTGTTGCGGAATCCAAATTTGCTGAAAATAAAATTTTACGCAGAAAAACGATCGATAATGAGTTTTCGGTTTTTTTTTGTCATTAATTTGGGAGAAGCAAACTTCCCGCCATCCGTGGAGCGACCCGTGTGGAAACGCGTAGAAATTGCAATTTGCAAATCGTTTAACGGCCGCTTAGGTCCATTCTCCGTGCGAAAACTTGCACGGTCCAAGTTCCCGGAAGTGCCCCTAATGACTTAATTGTACACTTGTCGCCTTTGAGAACTTAAGTTTCTCCTCCGGGCACGACAATGAGCATTGTCGTCCTTTGTGGACGTTCTAGTGTCCGCGGGGCTATATATCAGACCCACCGGCAAAACCAGAAACGAATCGCGCCACAAATTATGCAAAAAAATTATTTCCATGACAATGGCTTGCCATAAGACAAAGAAACCGACTAATTAATATTTACGCGGCGTGCATTCAACTGTCTTGAATTTAACGGTCACGTGGTATGGTAATTTTAATTTCTTCGGATCTGGAGCGAGTCACATAGTAAAATAAATTGTTCAATATATATGTATATGTATATATGTATATATGTGTATATATATATATATATATATATATATATATATATATGCACATGCATATGCATATGCAGGGAAAGATTTAATTTCATTTTAACAAAATACGAAGATAAAATCTTACACGCAATCTAAAATTACATATAAAATTTGTCAAATAATATCAGCAAATGTATGAGATTTCTAATTCTAATGCAGTTTCCATGCAGTGATATTATAAACGAATGTACGATTCCGTTTCATTATGCGCAGTCGGAAAATGGCCGACATGGTTGGAAGAATAGGGTCGCTTTAATCTCATATGTCCTTCAGGATTCCTCATATGTTCTCAATTTCAGCTTTACAAACATTCTCTCAAATTTATTATGTGATTATGAATCTGATTATGGTGAATTTAACAATAGATATATATATAGATGTTTATCTACCATGAAAAAATAAACTGAAGAAAAAAATTGTTTCTCTATAAAATCTTAAGATTTTAAGAAGATAAACTCTAAAGAGTTCTCGCTACTCGGTTTGTTTGTAATTATCTCATGTCAAGAGAACTCTCTCGATCGATCCTGATTCAACCCACTGGTGGGGTCAAACAGGCTACATTAATATCTCGGGAGTATCGGCTCGACTGGTCGACGACTGGTTAGCGACTGGTCGGCATCTTCTCGCGGTCTACGTGAGTGGCCGGAGCAACAGCAGGTTGCCAGGACCTGTCCTGTGGGAATCCTACGAGCTGTCCTACATTCGTTGACCGCGGAAAGCGAGTCTGTTTTCATAATGCGCGTGAAGTCATCGCATGTTGCGATTCTCACGTGACTGGTCGACGGCCACCGGGTTCGAGGTGTCTAACAGGTTTTTCTTCGAAATCGCGTCGCGAGACCTCCGCGAAGATTTCAGATACGGATGTAACCAGTCTCGTGTCGTTTCCAGCCGAGGAAACTTCGGAATCTTTATTCGCACCTGGACGCAACTAGAAACGTAAACTTGTTAAAAAAGAATTGATTGATTCGAGTCGATCAACGCATTCGTGAAGCATCCTTCGTGAAAAAATAAATTATGTTACAATTTTGTCATTATAATACTACGTTTTCTTCGCACCGTTTACGGAAAGAATTAGTTCGTTCTCGCGATATTTTAGAGCGAGAAAGCAAAAGTGGTAAAATCGCGAAAACATTTCTGGTGCGAAATCCGACGGTAAACGAGAATCCGTGCGAAGCGGGAAATTCATCCGGCACCTTCTTTTCCATTCCGGATTATATAACCACGCTCGCGGGGATGAGATGGACCGAGCACGGTGGTGCGAAAACACGTTTCGCCGCGGAATACCCGGACCCTCGTTTCGACGTTTTAATTGTTTCGTGCTTTTCGTGCGAGAGTGCGAGAAAGGAAAGTGGAAGCGAGCGAGACCACCGGCGAGAGGGATGATATAAATATACGGGACGTTTAAAAAGTGCTTAAGCGCATAGCCGGCCATCTAACTCACCCCCGTCGGTTGTGGTAACAAGGGTGAGACCGGCGAAAATTTAGCGTAAAAACCCGGAGGTTAAGCGAGAATTAAGCGCCGGCAGAACGAGAGGCAGACGGAGAAAGAGAGAGAGAGAGGGGCGTTGCCAGTAAATTAAATGAGCTTCTCAATGTTTTCCGCTACTTGCGTGTCATTCAACCGCCTCCCGCGTTGCCTTTTGATCGGGTTACATCGACGTGCCAAGCAGCACGGATAATTAATGAAAAATAAATCGAAACGTTTACCACTCCCTTTCATGCCTCAGTTATTTTCGCAACGCGAAATAATTTATTTAAACTAGGAAACTATGCGGGTTTCCTTCTGGGCTTTTTATTTTACTTGTGTCTCTGTTTCTGTCTTTGCATATATTTCTGACAAAGACACAATTTAAATTATTGATTAAAGTAAGTCGTTTAGTGGAACAAGTTATTACGAATTTTTGTTCTTAACTTTAATGATTAAAATATGACAAAAGTAGATTGCATCACCTCTTGAAAAATTATTAAGTGCAATTAATATCGTAAGAATGTTACATAAATTTGTATCTTTATTCTTTTTTTCTTTTTTAAGGTAGTTGTTTCACGACAGTCAAAACAAAAAATTTATGCTAGAGTACATCGTACAGTCACACACACACACAGTTAGTAGTCGTAATTCCTAAGTCCAAAACTTTTTGCTGTTTATGTACTATTTCTAGCCAATCCCGTACGACTAACTGCCCGTTTGAAAAATCGGGCAACAGACGCAATAATAGACGCAAAAAGAAGAAAGAATAATAGACGCAATAATTTTTTCATTATTTCTTTAATAATATTTCGGAAACTGTGTAGTAAGCTATAATAAAACTATCTTTAAATAATAAATTAGTTGTTGTTTAATATTACTTTAGTTTTTTATAAAAATCGTAAGAAAAGTTTCTAAGTTAGAACGATATTTATAACGAAAATTTTCAGTATCCCGTATAGTACAATGTATAAGACTCTCAAAAACTCGAACTTTGAAATTAAATATCTCCAAAACTGTGTAGTCCATAAATTTCATTTTGCACCAGTCGATGCAGAATCACTTAAATAATAATCTGTCAAAGTTTCAAAAAAATCCTAAGAAAACGCGTTTGGTGGAACAACTACCTTAAGCATTATAAAGTTTAATTTATATATTCTTTTGAAGGAAAGTAAAAGTGCCAGATTGACATGATTAAAAACTACTTTTAAAGCAGTATCTTTCATAATTAATGATGCAATGTAAACTATATGTTAAAAATATGAAGCTACGTTTCACATTAATCTTATTCTCTATTTTTGCGGGGCAGATCAGATAAAGCGGTGCTAAAAATACACGGGCGTTGTTCGCCACGATGAGAATTCGCGTTCACCAAAATCCTGCCATATTCAAAATTCGAATTTAGCAGCAGGGGCATTCATTTTGCGGGTTCGGCGCCGGGGCTTTCTCAGATATATGGAAATTTCCTTAGCCGGGAACGTATTCAGAGGGGAGGCCAAGTAATATAAATTCAAATCAGTCCCTGTTTTCTCACACAACAAACTTGGAGGAACTCCGAAGCTGGTTCTCCGACGGTAGTTACTACCTCCTTCCTACTCTCCTCGCCACCCTCCGTGAACTAAGTACCTTCCTGTCCTGCCAGTTACCACCTCCTTAATGAAGATATGTGACAGAACCAGCCGCCGAATCTCTACATTTGTCTTATCTTTCACGTAAGTCTTCAAAAATAAAACCACGATTTACAGATTATTTAAAGGACATGCTTTGATTGGTTAGATGCCCTTCAAGCAGCTTTTCGTTATCTCCAAATTTACGATTTAACTCCAAATAACTATAGGTAAATTTGGACAACGCAACTACTACATGCACATACAAAATAGATATATATACTCGCACACAATGGGGTTAATTTGATTCCGGTAAATAAATAGCGTTATTATGCATGAATACACAAATGTAAACAACAATACAGTGAAAGTATCATGTTATTTCAATAAATAACCGTAAAATTCTAACAGTTTTAAAATTTCTAATGAAAGGTGTGACACTTATTTCTACTTTTTTGGACTTTTGGACTTTTTATCTAAAAATATCTCTAGCATTTACACATGTATATATTGTATGTGTATATTGCTATTAAGACAGATTTTATCTGTCTTCCCTTAAACGTTTGAGGATATTGGGTTTTTCGAGTCGAGAGGGGGAAATTATTAAGCATATCACGTAATCCCGTAAAATGCCGCCGTCGTAAATCATACTCCGCGTGCGAGGGTTTGTAAGAAGTCGAAGGATTATATCACGAAATCAATTTGCCGGTCCAATCTCGAAGGAGTTTGGCCGGGAGAATCGACGATGAAGGAGGAGGCGGGAAATGTGTGTTTCGCGTTCCTTTCCACTATCCCACCACTCGTCTTCGTCGTGCCACCGTCGCCTCGCCCCCTTAATACCCGCCGCGATTTCCATAATCTTGGGAGGCGCCTGGCACCCCCTTATAATATAATAATATACGCTAGAGAAGGCTCGCTTATACGCGCTCCGAGGGGTTGCAAAATGGCCGACCACGTTAATGCCCCCTTAATATTTAGGGATCTTGCACGTCTGCCAGGCTGGAAGCCGAAGCGCCTCTCCGGCACCTCCCGCCGTTCCCTCTTAAAATCCACTTTACTACTCCCATTAAGATAAAATATATCCGGCTTAGTTAGCATGTTTATTTACCGCAAGAGATTTTTAAAAACTGTGCAAAGTTACGAACAAATCCTGATTTCTTTTCTCATTCTTTTCTTATTCTCTTCTCATAATAACACTTAAAATTTTACGTTCTATTTTGAAAAGCCATTTCTAATTTGTTCTCTTAATTTCTATCTCTTTCATTAGAATATCAACTATTCTAAAATTGCTGTAATAAATTTTATATAGTATATATTAGCTGAAACATACATATGTCCTCTTTTCTAACTTCCTTCTCTCTCTCTCTCTCTCCTTTGTTCTCTCTCTCTTCAATTTCCCGCTCGTATTTTAATCCCGCAACGACATTCCGCATTGGAATCTTAACTCGGAAACGTGCGGCGCACGTTCAGCCCTTACGCGAATCGACAATCGCACAAGGCGACGTGGTTCCGTAACTATTCGTGGAATCTGAAAAGTCAAAATTCACGGCGTCATCCCCGCCGATTCCGTGCCGGCTGCGCTTGGGGCCCTCTCTCTTACGTGGTAACGTCGTCGGAAGCGGAACCGTAGGTATTGCCGGAGTTCTCTAGCAGGATCCTGCCGACGACGCAGGGGGTTGGGGCGGGGTACGTATACGCGGGGAGGTAAGTTGGAAAAGGGGGACGTGCCCACCCTCGTTCAGCCACCCGGCGAGAATCCCCGCGCAGTCCCCCGGTACGACGATACCGGGGGTGGTGGGTGGGAAGGAAGGCGAGAGAGAGAGTCTAAGGTAGATTATATTATTTCTCCGCCCCTGCCGGGGGCTCACCCGCCATTTTGTGAATGTTAAATCATTTATTGATCCAAGAAGGTGCCACCCACCCTCTTACTCGCGCCGACCTACCTCCGACGCGAGAGGTACCCACACTACGCCATACCATACCGCGCTACACCACGCCACTGCCGCCAGCCACCCACCCGAGTACGCCAGCCACCCGACGTCTGAAAGGGGCCGATCCTTATTCCGCGAAGCGAATTTATATGTCCACCCTGCGCACGTGTGAGTGAACGTGTGTACGGGGTTGCGCGCGTGTGCGAGGGAGAGAATTTCGAAACGAAGGGCGAATTTATGGCCTCGCGAGGCTCGATTTCTCTCCTCTTCCAGTCCTCCTTCAAGGCGGCGCGCACCTCCTTCAGATTTCCTCACGGGAATTTCCTCCTTTCCGAAGTTCCGGCGGCGCGGGAAGTCACCCTTCTTGTTTCGCCTCGTCGGCACCGGCTGCTGCGGTTCGTTGCGGTTGATTGGACGATGCACAGATACGTGCATGATGCATCTTTGTTCACCTCAATCGCCGTTTGATCCCGCCGTTTAAATCCGTCGGTTTTTGATTATTTAATCATCGCGAAAAAGATGTGGGCGACGCGTTTATCTCGGTGAACGCGTTATAAAGTTGAGATGATTCAAAATACATGTGCCACTTGTTAATGAACCTCTTGCATAAACGTTTCACAGCTATCCTTTGCAAACACTTATTAGTAAACATTTTCCATGAACTTCTTCTCTTTGAAAGCTTTTCTTTGAAACATTATCGATTCTAAAGAGAATCTTGTACCAGCGTTAATAACAATCAAGATGTCTGTGTGTGACTTTGAGATTTGGTAAAAAAAATGAAAGAAGAATATCGTATCGCACTCAGTGCGCAGTCTCTTCAAGACAGACTGGAGAAAAAGGCGAATTTTTCCACGCGCAGAATCGTAAAAATCCTCAACCGGGCGGAGGTGGGGTGGTCGGAGGACAGGAAGGCGGTGGGAAAGGAGAGAAACAGGGCTGAAAAATAAGGGCGAGGTCAGTTGAATGCGAGCCGCGGAAAAATTCGCGTTAATTTCAAAGGCGTGTCGTGTTTCCGGTGTATTACAGGATGCATTTGTCCCCGTTGAAATTCCGGTGCACTTTGAATTTTCTGTATGCGTTGAGTCTAGTTTGGCGTCAAATCGAATGGGGGATATTTTTTAATGAGTAAAACGACGTCAAATCATAGCCAGGTAATAATATATACACACACACACACACGCGTGCAACAAACATCGCAATTAATGTTTGCTTTACATACATACAAAACGATACAAATGTTACAGAATCGTAACTTTCGTTAATCGATAGCGAAATAATTGTACTTCGAACAAATGCACAATTAAAAAAGAAACGATGCAACTTGTAGATTTTTTTTCTGTATCTATTGACCGCGAGCGTTATTAAGAAAGGAGCCATCGCCATGTGATGTCGCCAACATTGATTTCCAATTACATTAATTACATTTCGTTTTATCATACTATTTGATATTTGTTAACTGCGCAAATATTAGACGCGCGTTAAATTTTCATTATGTCAACGTTGAACTCAATTCCCGCCACACGTGACACGTGAATTAAACGCGCGTTTAATTGATAAATGTGATTTTTTAACAGCGACAAAAGGGGCAAAATGGAAAACAATAATAAGTGTTGCGTGTTTTAAATACAACCCGGTGCTATATTATATTATATAATATTTCATTATTTACAATATACACGCATTCGCTAAAGAAAACTAAGATTAATAGCTGTATGTAAAATTCCATGAATGTAAAATATAGCATATCAAAACACACACGCACATGTCCTCTTAACTCATTCATCACGAGAACAATTCTTTCTTAATTTATTTTATATTATATTTTATACCAACTTATATTATCCTTAACTAATATATGAAAGACAGTACACATTCGCATTGGAGGGAGGAGGGGTGGCAAACATGGAAATTCGATAAGACGTCTAACGTCTGAAGGTTCATGAAAGGATTGAAAGGAAGCTTCCAAAATCGCCGCGTGAAATTCGTGATTCAAATTCAAAGAGGGACTTCGAGTGCCGGCGTCGCGTCGCGA
Organism: Crematogaster levior; assembly: GCA_901521435.1. NCBI lineage: Eukaryota > Metazoa > Arthropoda > Insecta > Hymenoptera > Formicidae > Crematogaster > Crematogaster levior. The sequence goes on along the minus strand of CABEGB010000903.1, from coordinate 634,066 downwards.
TTACCAAAACCTCATGAATTCGAGAGAGCAGCGTTATGATTTTATATTCGACGCGACGGGGCAGACGGCGTAATCGCGCCAGTCGCGAAAACCGCGTCGACGTCACCGCGGCACGCGACATTCAGTCGACCGCCGCCCCACTGGTTTAATGCAATCCCGGTCGCAATTTCGCGAAATATGCCGGCCCGATCGCGAGGGAGGAAGGAAGACAGAAAAATCGCAAGAAAATGCAAAAGTTCGCCGTAGGCCACAAGTGCCCTAACTATCTCGCTGCCGGAATTCGGAGCACTCGGCGATTATATGGACGGCGACACCGAAATCTCAGTGGTCGTCGAAATTTGCGGGATGGACGCGCGAACAAGCGTTCTCGCCACCCCTTTTCGCCCCCCTCGTTGTCCGAATTTCGCATTCCGACGCACCAAACTATCCCCCTTCTCACCCCCCTCGGCTTCTGCAAACCTCCTCTCTCACCCCTTTTGTCGCCCTGTGTCGGCCAAACCAATTCCGTTCACCTCGATTTTCCTGAGCGAGCAGTTAACGCGCGACAGTCCGCTGGAAAATTCTCCGAGTTCTTTCTCTTGAAAAAATATTTAATTGTGCTAACAAGTTGTCATCTTTGATGAATCAGAATTAAAGGAATCAATTTTTCAAATATTCTTCTTCGAAAAAAATATTGGAAGTCGTATATATTTTACGTGTCACGTTTTTTATATGTTATTATTGATAAGCATTTTAGATCATGTGCTATTTATCTTATTATGTACTAAACGGAACTGATTATATTTAGATTCATTACTTATTTATTTTTATACCGAATAATTTATCTTCTCTGCACAATTCTCTTTACCACATTAAAATTAATTACGCATTATCGACATAATAAATCAAATGGCCGCTCAGACAAAGAATAGATAAATTTATTTATTTTTTACAAATAATAATATGAGATACTTATGTTTTGTATGCTTTTTCAATTTCTCTCTCTCTCTCTTTCTCTTTCACTTAATAATTTTGTAATAGATATTCGAGATATTGGCGTAAAATCGCTTCTAATATCATCTTATTAAGGCAGATGATGAAGCAGATATTAATTTCACAATAGTGGAAGAACTAAGTTTGGCTAAAATAGATCAATTAATCACAACAATGTCAGACTAGGTTTTACTCATTTGCTAAGTTATATCGACTCATTTACTTCTTATGCAATATGTATTTAATAGTCTTCCTGAAATATATAATAACCTGGTATATTTTTAACCTACAACACTGTTATTCGCCCAGAACGGTCGGAACGGTCGACAATCTTTCCAAATTTATCTGAAAATATTGTCGGTTGGAGGGTTAGAAGCCATGCGATAAAGCGTATAAAGTTGCCGAGGGCTAGGACTAGACTTAGGCCCACGGAAAATGCGGGATTTCAATTTGTTGGTCGAGTTCTGAGACGTGTTTGCGGCGTAGAGTGTACGGGGCGCCATAGTTTGGCAGCCCCACCCCTGACGTGCCGTTTTGCCTAGGGTCGAAGAGGTGGACGAGGGGTGACGCGGAGGTGGGAGAGGCTTGCGAATGATATAGGGGCGGCGACGCCATTTTGAATTAGCCGTGCTTAGAGAAGCAAGTAAGAGCGAGCCCGAGGGTTGAAGGATGGAGAAAGAAGGGTGCTCGCCTGTGGAAAGTGAGAGAGTGACGGTAGGAGGGGTGAGATTTTTATGAGAACCCTTAGCAATGGTTGCCAGAGCTCTCTCTCTTTCTTTCTCTCTTTCCCTCTCCTCGAGTCTCCTCGCCGAAAACTCTACGAAGCGTACTTTCGCCTAAACAACCACTTTGAACTTTGCGACCGTCCATGCTACCGCTTCTCTTTGGCTTTATATTATTTCTAATTGTTAATTAATTTTCACAATTTCACGGAGCAATAATGCAAAAGGTGTTACATTTACTGTCGGTTGCTCGATAAACTCCTGCAAAAGGATACTTTTTAACTTCTACAGAAATACCGTTTTCTAGTCCATTTTTGATCAATCAATTAATTTACACGATGTCACGAATGTCATCGCTTCAGAATGCGATGCGAGATGCTCTTGCAATATTGCATTTACTTGCTGCACATAATCGAGTTATCATGAATTATATCGCATCAACGTTGCGCTATATTATATCGGGAATGAATATATACATAATATAGTGTTCCATAGAATGAATTACTGCAAACATTTATTACAAAACGCCAAATTCACGTGCATAAAAGCATTTTCAAAAATTCATTGCCACTAAATGGTAGTTATATTATCATTATATTTATTGCGATCAATTTAATCGGAGAAATAAAGCGTGATTTATTCCATTTCACAGTCTCATTTTAAGTTTCGTGAGTCCTAGCCTGTGCAATTAAATTCGCGTTGAATTTAATATTGTAGCGATAACATAATTAAATTTTAACTTGCAAAAGTTTCTCATTGACCTTTGTCTGAAATAGATAAAAAATCAATGATAATAATCGCGTATATTACGATAAATTTTTTAAAATTAAGGATTATAAAAAATTTTTTCTTTTGTTCTGCTCCATTTATATCAAACGTATATGAATCTTACTTTTATCTTTATTACTATTAATTTTGTTATACTTAAATTAGATTTTGCTGTCACTTTTCCTAAAATATTTATACATTCTCGGAAAAATTTTATAAAATATGTTCATATATATATAAATATGTTTTTTTTGTGCAATTTCTCTGTTCTTTTATAATCCATTTATCGGCGAAGTTAAATGGCACACCGCTCGTAGTTAAACAAATCGCGTCGACAGATCAGAAAGATTTCCCAAGTATATAAAGGGTGGGTCATCTGCTGGTTTCTTTTTAAAATTGCTAGAAAATAAATACCGTTAAATATTTTTCAAAGTTTGTTGCTTTATTGAAAAGAGTAAACATTCTGATTAGTTATGGAATATAATTTCATTCAAATGACTGTCTCGGCTGGCTTGGCAGTAGCCCATTCTGTCAACCCAATTTTGCAGTACATTTTTGATGGTTTGGAGCTCTATTTCACGAATAGCTTGACTAATATTGTGCTTAAGTGCCTGAATCGTTGCTGGATTGTCGGCATAACATCGATCTTTAACGGTGCTCCACAAAAAAAATTCCAACGGCGTCAAATCGCAGCTCCGCGGAGGCCAAGCGACGTCACCAAAACGGTTGATTACACGATTATTGAACTTTGTGCGCGAAAGATCGATTGTTGCACGGCTTGTGTGGCACATAGCGCCATCCTGCTGGAACCAGAGCTCGTCCAACTCAAATTCCTCAATTTCTAGCCAAAAAAATCGGTTATCATGCCTCTGTAGCGCTCTTCGTTGACCGTAACGTTGCCATCTTCATTTTCGAAGAAAAATGAGCCATTAATGCCACCGTTCCAAAAACCACATGAAACAATCACACGCTCAAGATGCATTGGCTTCTCTACAACTACGTGTGGGTTTTCCGTCCCAAATTCTTCAGTTTTGCCTGTTAACCCTTTGCACTCCGAATTATTTTTTCGGAATTATTTTTTCCGAATTATATTTTCGGATACGTTATTATTTCAATTTTGTTACCAGCAGTTCCCAACGCTTTTAAGTATTTTATTTGAAATTTACTTCAACTAAAAAATAGAGCAATTTAAATAAATAAAGGAAGAAACAAATTCAATTAAATGTCAGTTTTATTTTTTTTTTTTTTTTTTTTTTGAAAAAATGTCGAGTGAGACTCGACAAAGGAGCTCCTGAGATAAAAACTGATGTCGAGTTACACTCGACATAGGAGTCCAAAGGGTTAACATAGCTGCCAAAATTTCTTTTCAAAATTTGCATTGTTTCGGCCACACAGCATTCAATTTGGAAATAAGTTTTCAATATTTCGAAACGTTGTTCAAGCATAAAGCGATCCATTTCGTACCGTGGAGATATGATACTTGTTTCTGTCACTTTTTTGAGCACGAAAAAGGTTTCAATGTCAAAATAACATGTAATTTCAAAAGAAACCAACAGATGGCCTACCCTTTATATCGATTGTTCACGAACCATTACGGGTTTGAAACGCGATGAAATTGGAGAAGGAATGAATTATATATATATATCCAAAAGAAAAATAATGAAAAGAATAATTGAGATATAACTGCATTATTTTATACAATAAGTAAAAATTGCTATTAGATTACAATATTCGATATATAATCATATTTTACAATTATTACATTTACAAGAAAAAATAAATATATATGTAGGTATATTATATTGTATATAATTCTAAATTTTTTTATTACTATTGTTCATAAAACAGTATTTATAATTCTTTTATTTATTGAATTTTAAATGACATTAAAATTCTAACCAATGAAATAATCGTATATGACTTCAAGATCGTATTTGAGACACTCTTAAATATAAGACCGAATCACGAATAACGTCCCCGAATACAAGTCCAAGTATCAGACTTGCTCGCTGTACCGCCCTCTATTACTTTTCCGCTGTTAACAAAAGGGAAACCACCCTGTTCGATGATGCATTCCTGTATCAGAAGCAAAATTCAAGTAGTACAAGTAGTACGTAGTAGATGGCAAGAGTTATAATTTCCGTGAAATCGATACGGCAGAGATCTGCAGTTCCGCATCCGAAAGAGGTTGAAATTAAATTAATAAATAAATTAAATTGATAAAAAGCATTTTTTAATCGAGAAAAATTCTACACTATAAATATATTTAGAAATATTTGAAAAAATAATCGCACGAGTATAGAAAATTAAAGTTGAAAAAAATGGAAAAATTTGAAAGAACAAGTTGAGGTAGATTCTCCCGTGAAGAATTGCAGCAAGCGCATGTATCAAGTAGCTTGTATAAAGAGCTCTTAAATTTTCTGGTTTTAAGCAGGGTAGCTACGCGGAAAAATCTATGACCCAGCTTAAAAGCAGCACCTCTAATTGCGCCGGCACACCGGAGGCTGTTAAAGTAAGTCTCGGCTAGAAACGCGCGTTCGTACAATGGAAAGCAGAGAGAAAAGAATATAAAAGGGATTTGTAAGGAACGAGGTATTTAACCGATTACAGAAGGAGGAAAAGCAACCGATGCTTTAACTAGCGACTAATTGTAACAAAAAGCTAAGCGATTTTCCGTCGCGTCCGCACTATCAAACGGCTCCAATTATCGAGAGTCGCCAATTTGATTTATTGGTGATATTACAAATTAAAGGTGACGTGCCGTGAGCCAGTTTCAAATATGTGAGAATAGGCGCGAGTAATACTTAAATATTTATGCAAGTCTTGCGCCAACCGGTTTTTTTTTGCAACTTTGATAGACACTATTGACATTCACATTTAATTTCTGAATTACTTTATTTCCTCGCAGTTAAAGCGAAGCAAAAAAAATTTGTATTTTTATTTATATAATATCTAATTAAGTATAATGTAATTAAATGTAATGTACAATCGATTAGATCAAGAATCGCGCGTAAATGAGCAAGAGGGAGGAAGGAAAGGGAGGGAGGAGAGGAGGGTAAGATTCGCCGTGGAGTGCGGCAGGTCCGATGAAATTTATAATTTGCCGAAGTTCCTCTGGCGTGGGCGATAATGGGGCCCGAGTTGCTTTGGGTCTAGCTTCGTTCCTTTTTAAGTTTTAAATAGTTTCGCGCGAGTTTTAATTAGGAAATTCATCCCACCGCCCCTATTCGCCTCTATTATGCTCAACCACCCCACCATGAGCGGCGGTGACGACGGTGGCGGTGGCGACGCGGCAGCAACAGCAAGGGAAATAACGGTCCGTTGAAAGAAGGTATAAAAAAACACAACGGTCATCGTTTTTTCCAGTTAACAGTAACGAAAATTACGAGGAACTTATAACGAAGGCGAAACTTTTCTCCGATCGCGTTATGAAATAATTACACTGTAGTTTGATCGTAAAATAGCAGCTCGCTCCATCGCCGCTCTTATATTCGTTCGGTTCATGAAAAAAAAAAAGAAAAGTAATCTCCTCGACGCTTCGGGCATTTCATGTTGCAGAAGATCGCTAATATAATTCGCTAAATAATTCTGCTAATGATAATAGAATGATAGAATAATGTAAAATTTGATAATGTATTTATTAACAATGTGTACCAATATCTAAAGATTAGTATTATATTTTTTTTACCAATAACCTAAGGAGATTTTTTAAACGATATTGATAATGTATTGATAATGTATTTATTAACAATATGTACACAATGTGCACTTGACACTAATGTCTTTAGATATCGATTTTAAGGAAACATTTGCTTAGGAAAAAATTGTATTTTTTGCTGCATCGTTCTTACGTTTTATTTTCTAAAAAAAAAAACAAGAAAAAAATTATAGTTAAGTTTAGCAATAATGCATGAATAAAGCATGAATAATGCATGAATAATGCATGAATAATAGCATGAATAAAGTCGTTATTAGACTTCATTATAAATAATTTTTAAATCATTTGATGCATGCAGATCTTGCATTAATTATTTTTATCTTAAGTCATAATCATATTTTTACCTTTGATCGTAAAATTTTATCGTAAAACTTAAAAAAAGTAGACAAGAATAATTATAATATTTAAAAGGTCAAAAACAGATAAATGGATAAAAAAGCTATAAATAATGAATGTTTTATCATTTTTCACACTATAACTACAAAGAAATCTTGCTAAGAGATAATAAAAAATAAACATTTAAATACATGTTTAACTGAATAAAAGATGATTTCTCAAGTTAACTTTGAATAGCTTCCATAATAAGCATTTTTTAAATTCTTTTCTTAAATGTGTCTTTTAGATAACATCAAATATCATCAACACACATGAATGGAGCATCATCATAACTTTAGAAGAACATTATTAATCACGTTCTGAATCACCTTGAGAAACCCACGAGATGCGGTGAGATGGAAAACTCCAACGTGAAGCGTCTTCATTGTATTCCACGTGGCCGGTAGCATCGATCGTCGTTCTTTTTGCCTTTCCCCTTTCGCTTTGATACGTCCCGGCCTGAGAAGCATCATTCCCCTCACTCTGGCCGTCCCCCCACCCCGTTGACCCCTGCGCTGTAGCAACCACCCCTCCGGCAACACCATTCGCCTCGCGTTTACTTTATTCTTATCTGAAATACTGGAGAAAGGCGAAGGTGGTCGTCCCTCGCTCTTTCTTCCCGCTTTTCCGACTCGCCTCGCCAGCACCCTCCTCATCCACCTCCGATACGGCACCCGCAGTCTTTCTTCCCTCGAGCTGCTCGAGGAGGTGGGTCACCTCCACCTCCGACTTCGTCTTCTCTCAAGGCGGAAGGAGCAAAAAGCTCAGAAAGAAGTGAAAGATCGAGTGGGGGTTGAAACCCGCGATAGTGGGGATGCTCGCGATTATTTTTAGGGGTTTGTTTGCCCTCGCAGTTCACGGCGCGGAGATCGCAAGGGGAGCAGAGAGGCCAGATATAATACCGTATTTAGACTTACTGTATTAACTTAGCTCTCTCGGCCGAAAGACGATACATCGGCGTGTTCATTAAATCTCCAATACGAAACAACGATGTTATTTATCATGCTAATGTTATGAAAATTTAAAAAATGTAACTTATAAATATATAATCGATATAATAATACACATATACGACTTATAACTGTATATCCCTAAAAAATTGAAATATATTTTATAGATCAGAAGAATAAAAATCATAATATCTTAACAAACACATTACCAAGAGACAGTAAAATCCTAGCAAAAATGTTTTCTTTGAATAAAATATAATTCTATTAAAAATTCAGTAGACTATCTTAAGAGTTCTCACTTTTTACTTCGAAATGGTGAGTTAAAATGAAGTTACGCCGTTTTCCCGACTAAGGATTTTCGGGAAGTATTCTTGGCCTTTCCCATCTGCCTCTTTTTACGACTGGACCGATCCTAAACCTACCCAACCCCTCGTATCGTGCTCTCCAGTGACTTTACGAGGTTGCCCTCCGGAACCGCTCTTTATCGTTCACACTTTTTAGAAGGACGTAAAAGTGCCGTATGGTGCTTAAAACCTACCGACTTTTTAGTAGCGATCTACCGTCCATCTGCAGGAGTAGTTATCTCGTAAGAGTCTGAAGCTAATCGAAGCGCACTAGCGTCCGATTAATTAAAAATATTTCCTCTAGCGTTCCTCGATTATTTTATCGTAATGTAATCCATCTTTGATGATACTTTTTCTTTTTGATAATTTTTACATAATTAAATATTCACAATACTTATTTGCAAAATTGATTGACGAGACTTAGAATAGACTTTATTTGAATTTCTTTGCTTTAGAATTGCTTTAAAGTGCTTTGGAAAAATTGCGCGCGTATGAAGATATTAAAAGAATATATTTGCATGATTTTTCTCGCTACATTTACACTCCAATGATGTAACATATTGTAGGAAGAATTGGGATTTTCTAAGCCATGCTTAAACTATGCGAAAGTAAGGACGCAGGCCGCTTTGTGCAACCTCTGAAAGGATCGCTGATTAGAAATTCGTAACTAAACAAAAAATGCTGACCGAAAGGGCTTCCGGGTGTCCGAGCTGCAAAACCTGTTTTACGATAGTCCAATTTTCAACCCTTTCTCTTCCGCGTTCGTTCCCTTTGCATCGACCCCTCTCGCCCTTTTGCCCTAGTAACCTCTAGGGTAAGAAATTATCGGACTCCTGAGAAATATTTTATTCCTGCGTTCGCAGTGCGCTGCATGAAATAGACCTTACCTTACTTCTATTAAAAGGGCACTTTAATAAAAATTTGTGGTAGTGGATAAATCCAAAGTGTATAAATTTATGATATAAATTTATTACACTTTCATTTATATAATTTAAAATTTATTTTTTATTCATAATTAATTAAACTTAGCATATATTTTGCAACATATCTATATCTATATCTAAGATCGTTTAATTCTCAAACGGACGATGATGAGAAAAGAAAACGAACAAAAATCAGCGCAAAATTCATCGCGATCGCAAACGACATAAAAACAAAGGTTCTCAAATTTATGGTACAATCAAAAAGTCTTTATTATTTTCCCAGTGACGCCGCATCGCCATCTTTTGTTTTTGCCCTCTGCCTTGCCTTATGACGTCATAATTTATCCAGCCGACTATTGTCCCTTTCAAGACATTATCAAAAGGACGAGATCTTCACCCGTTCCTCCGTTTCGCAAACTCGGAATAGCAAGAGATTTATAACCTTTTTTTTCGTAGTAACCGATTAATCATTGTCGACGTAATTATGGCGAATCCAAAATAATCTTAAAGCTAATATTTGCTATAAGTATCGCAAAAAATTGGGCTGATCGATACACAGACACATTATTATATTTAATATAATTATCTAAATGAGAAATATAAAAGAGCTACAACCTTTTTGTGCAAACTAAGATCTGATTCTGAAATACTCATAGATCTTTTCTCCGCAAAATAATCATATCGAGATAACATTTGTATCACGTTAAATGATGCAAATCAAAAGATTAAGTACCTCGTTTTAGCATAGTGTAATGCGTATCAATAACATTAATTTGAATTGAAATCAGCCTATTGCGATGATACGTGCGGTAGCTTGTAATACGAACTACAATTGTATCAAGTAATTCATTATAGTACCGCAGAATGCAAATGTGTCTTAATTAATGCGGATGAAGGAACAATGAACTTTTTCTCCTCTTTAGTCTTGCGGTATGCTTCCATCATGGTGCAGGCGATCGGCGGATAATCGAAAAGCTAAGCGACAGGAAAATTGCGATCGGAGGGTGACCAATCGTCCATGAAAATTGAAAAACTATTTCGATCTGTAGCGTACGCACGCAGAGAATTACCGAGTTTCCCGGTTACATCCCATCCCTATGTTTAATTGAGTCTCTCCCTTTCAGTCCGCGAGATAAAATACTTAATTTTTTTCTTTTGAATTTCAATTGTTATAAAGTGATCAACGAGTAATAACCGGGCTATTAAATTGTATTTCGCTCGCACACGTTTAACGAAATAACATACCGTGAAAGTATTCAAAGTCTCCCCGTGTGTGATCCAATCGATATATAATATTTAACTGCGGTACATTATCTCCGAAACGTGCCATCGCATCACGACACAATACGAGAATAATTAATAATGGCAATGTCGAGCGATACCGTGACCAGAGAAACGTCGTGTTCGTGTTGCATGACACGAATGTGTCACGTACATTGATAAACGAAAATCAGATTACGTAATCTAAAGGCGTCCAAAGTATCTTACAGTAGAGGAGAAAGGGAAAGGAGAGGCCCCACGTACTCTGTTACAGGGAACAAAGAGATTCTCCGCGGGCAGCTGCGCGGTATCAACCGTCGGAGAGTGACGGAACAGGACCTTTCCTCGGACTTGTTTTGGTCAGGTAAGATTTGCATACCGGTCATACGAGTCTGCCGACATCATTCTCGAAACATGCGTGCGGGATTTGAAGCACTTCCGCGAACAGATTCAGTGCACGTCCGAGCGTCCTTTAAAAGCAATTTAATCACTCGCTTCCGAGAGAAAAGAGTGAAGTGTTCAATGTGTACAATCAGTGTCACGTTTGTAAAATAATTGCAGACGTAATAACTATAACAAATGTGTTTTTAATCCGCGACGTGAACTTGGGAATTATTACGTCCAAGAAATGATAGATAATCTCGGGAATGTCATCAAATTGATAAAGATAAATTTAAATGGATACATTGATATTTCCTTATTGAACATTATTATTCATGAACTTACCTTATTTGTGAATCTACTTTAATGTCAAGCTTAAATATTCGCGACTCTTGGTTGTCAAGGACGACAACTCACAATAACATTCTAATTTCTTGAGTTTCCGGTTTTATTTACCTTTCAGAATGGAATAAAATTTGTAATTAAATTTAATTTTGAACTTAAAAATATTAAAATATTAAAATATCTGCTTGAAAGAAAAAATATCTGCTTGACAACTCATAATCGCTGAGTCAAGGAACACTTTTTTTTAATTCAACACTTTCTTTCTCAGTGCATTCAAATATCACATTACACGGTGTTATCTTCTTCATGTATACATTATCGATATAATTGTTCAATCGATTTTAGCTTAGACTGAATACCAGCAAAGCCGAATAACTCAAATGTAAACACAGAGTTTATGATCAGGAACGATCGAATAATGTTTGTGCCTGTCGGAAAATCATGCTCGCCAGCTGATTCCAGACGTAGCGTTTCGCATTTGCGTCATGTCACGTGTATGTAGTACGCGCGTTTACCCGCAACCATAATTTAATATCCCCTCGATCGCGGATCGTGCGATCGAGCGACTTGATGCGCGAATTAATTAAATTCCAGCCGCGCGCTCGGAAAGCCTTCGGCTCGTTTCACGTAATCGCGCGTTTCGTCTCATTAACACGATCGTCAAATTATCCAAATTCGGGATAACCCGCGATCAGGATAATCTGAATGATGTCTCGAGTGTATATATTGTTATCATGTGAAGTACATATATCATATTATTCTGTAAAGTATTTCGCAAAAAAGCGAACATTATCGCATGTTCATTATCTCGCGAATGAATAAAACATAACAGCTTGATTATTTTTAGTGGTTACCGAGAAATCCAAATATTATTCATTTAATGACATTATGAATAATGAATGACTTTGTACGAACCTTGTACGAGATAATTAGATAACCAAATGCGTCATAAGCGATTAATTTGTAAAATATATGTAAAGTTTTCTGTGTAAGATTATAATTCAACAATATTATAGATGAAAAATGGACAAAAATTTAAATTCACAAAATGTTACAAGCAATAATAAATTGTTGTGATTAATCTATGACTAAATGTGTTTAGAAATAATTGTCTTTCTGTAAAAGAGAAAGGACCAGAAGCAAAAATAATTCACGAAATTCTTAAAATATATTTTTTAGATCTTTATGATTATTATAAATTCCAAAAAATATTGTTTGGAATTTTTACGCGGTTTGCAAAAAACAGGAGATTCTTTTTTCTTTCAAATTATAATAGAAGAACAACTAACGCTGAGAAAATCTTCAAAAAAATATAAGAGGAGAAACATGGCCGATCGGCGATTTCGCCTTACGATTCGCAGTCATTTCCGTTTACGAGCCGGTGGAACTGCTGCAAGTTTTTGCATTTTGCTCCCACGCAAGGAAGTAGGAAAAAATTCGCGCAGAAAATGAGAAATCAAGGATAAGTCGCGATTTCTTGCATACTTTTCGCATTACTCATCCTTCCCCCTTTTCGCTTCACGTTTGCCTTTCCTTTACACCTACGAACCTGTCCCTTACACGCATTCACCTTCACTTTTCTCTCTTCCTTCTTCCTTCTTTTCGGCATGTTACTCCTGTCTTTTACTGTTTCAATAAAAACAAAGGTTTAAAAAGCAATATCTCCATCTTGAACTGAGAACATGTCATGGAATATGCTGTTAATACGCTTGGAAGAATTAAAAAAAAATAATAATTAAAGAAGAAAGAAAGAACCATTTAAATTTAGCGATTTTAGCGATGAATAGCGATATTTTAAAATATGATATGTCTCATATAAATGAATCTCATATAAATTGCAAAAGTTTCAATATATAAAATGAGAATTTTATCGCATTTTTTATCTGAGCAATGTTTGATAGTACGTAATCTAAATATTATGAGTTATCAAGCATAATATTTATAGATTAATATTTAATCTAAATATCAATATAAAGATGCTAATTATTTTTTCAGGTAATATTTTTGAATGTTATTTATAATCTTTATTTATAATCTTTTTTTCGGAGATATCCGACATTTTGAAGTATTTTGGAGGACATTGGTGAGATTCTCTCTTTGGCGACCACCCTTTTCTTCGATTTCCGTTGAAAATATTCCCGGCCATTTTTCGCCTAACCAACGCAGTCCACCCTCCAAAAGAAAAGCAGCGAAGGTGGGGTAACCGTAGGGAGTAAAACAATGGAAAAAGTACCGCCATCTTTAATTTTGTCCCTATTCGTCTCAGCGAGGAGCAAAGGGTGGCTTACCCAGATGAAAAGAAAAGAATGAAGATCGATAGATTCGGTTTTGTACATCTTTTCACAATTTTTGCGTGTCCAACATATTATTATTGCCTAATTATTCCTATAAGATGGAAGTGATTATCTTCGGCATTGCGTATTATAAATATTTATATAGTAGTTGGTGCACTATTTATATTTCTTTTCTTAATAAAATAATAAATACATATATATATATATATATATATATATATATATAAAATAAAATATGTGTGTATACAATATATAATAAAAAGAAAAGAAATATTAACTGTACTTGTGCTGAAAATTAATTTACAGACGTATGTGTATCCAATTTGTCCAAAACAATTCAATTTTTATCTAAAATTTCTATAAATAAAAATAATAATGAAAATATTAAATAAAACTTTTAGATAGAATTTGTACACCGTTGACTACTATGAATAATAAATGATAAATAATAAATATTTTATTTAAAAAATTAATTAATTTCATTTATTATATATAATTTGTGCATTGATAATAACATAATGTATAAAAAACTGTAAATGCTGACGTCATTTCTACATTCAAAATAGATAACAAACAGATAAAATATTAAATGACATACCAGTGTAAAAAGTTAGTGTTGACGTAAATTATGAAATTTTATTATACTTTAATTAATAAGTTTCTTATTTAAGTCTGAAAGAATAATTACGATAGATAGCTATAATTATAATAGATAATTAATTGTGTTTAATGCAAATTGTTCAAAAAATTTTTGAAAAATTATAAATAGATAATTATATGTTTAGATAAATAATTATGTGTATAAATAGATAATTATATATTAAAAATTATAACCGACAGTTAATTCAAACTTGTAGGGTATCTGACTAGCCAATGTATCTTAGAACACCATCGAAATCAACAGGTTCGGATCGCAGGTACTAGATGGAGATGCGTCATCAAGCAACTAATTGTGTATTAATTTAATTGTTGAATTAATGTATACAATTTTTGTTATTACTGAAATAAATTAACATAATTTGCAGTAGCGTATTCATTAATATGATAAAAATAATGAAGTGACCTACCTTAATGTTGTGACGTTATCATCCTTATCGTTTATCGTCATAAACGCAAGAGATTGATAAGATGGAAAAACCGAACATCTTGAGAAACGCAATTTTTGCAATTAAGTTTTATAAATTTAATTGCAAAAATTAACTTTATATTAACTTTGTGTAACTATTATAATATAACTTAACTGCCAAAATAAATTTTTCTTGAAATTAAATATAGACAATACTTTCTTATTATTTATTCCTAGAAACAATAATGTAGAGACGTTAATGTATTCATAATATTTCATTCTACTGAGAATATATTCGCTAAAAAAAATTAAATCAAATTCATTTCCTGATTGTCACATGTTTATGTAAGTTAATAACATAATTACAAACAACAAAAAACTGTTCGAGTCAACAAATAAAAAACTTAATAAAAATATGGAAAAATTTTATAGATGCTAACAATGATAACTACATAAGTTGCTAACAACGATAATTATAGTTATAATTTTGTTTTTCTCAATAATATAATATTGTTATTGTTGTTTTTCACTTTAAAAACTGAAAAACTAGTAAGTAAAAATCATCTTAATAAACTAAATAAAGAATCGATAAATATATAAATAAATTGAAGCAGATTATAATCTATAATCTGTAATAGTAATAATCTGTGTAACAGTAATCATAATAAACAATATATAATAGGTACACAAAAATATTTTCTAATATTTATGAAGAAAATGAAAGTAAACTAAATAGATAAAATAAGTAGAATTTCAAAGGAGACAAGCATTAAGAGATGTTGTCGTTAAATAAATTATAATTTATTGTTAATGAAAGAAGCATTGTACAGCCTTCTTCAGTAATTAAAATAACAGAAATTAAATAATGTAAGGAATAAAATTAAAAGTAAATTAAAAGTAAAAATGCATAAAATAAAATACGGTTGGACAGAATTAATACAAAGCAGAGCAGCGAATTACGATGGTTATTGCTCACAAATACTAATAACTATTAATAAATACTAATAATCCTAATACGACAGTATTAGATAGATTATAAGAAGTCAGCGCTAATACGTCAGATATTTTAATCTGATCAGATATCGTCTAAACTCTCTCTCTCTCTCTCTCTCTCTCTCTCTCTTTCTCTTGTGTAAATGCATCTAAAATTATGTAAATTCTAAATTTTAAACATGCATAAATTTTATTTAATGTATTTGTTTTATCATAATTCTTGGAAAAATGATTAAAATTATTTTCTTAATCGGTAGAAAGTATTGAGGAAGATAAATCTCTTACTATTTTTGCGATTAAATGAAGTTAAAGAAATTATAATAAAAAAAAGAAATATATTCTTCTTTAAAATTCACTTTACTTAAAGTTGATCTGAGTAAATTTAAAAAAAAAAGTAAGTAATTTTTTTTAAAACTTATATTTAAGATGTTCTTGAGTTAATTTTTTACTACTTTTCTTTACCAAACTGTATTCTAGCTACGTTTCTATATAATTTGACTGTTGCTGGATCACTCAATTTGAATTTGGTGAACAACTGGAATCGATTTTATGAAACTTAGGGGATTAATATATTCTCGGTTCCAAACGAGAAATAAGTTTTTCAATATATTTTTTATCTAATCATTTTTATCTAATCATTGACTCAAAAAATTTTCCTTGCGTATTGCCAACGTTTGTTATTTTTATTTTATACTCTTCGATAATGACTCTGATCTTTATCTTGATCTCTTATCAATTCTACTTACGAGTATTTTTTCCTATTTTTTAATCCATTGTGATTTTCTACTTTGCTTTAAGCCTGCGGCACACGATGTTTTTTTGCCTGCTGTATTGTTTGCTGGCTGGTTTGCTGGATTTTTGTGATAGATCAGGTGCTATTTTTCTCGCGTGGATTTATGCTTGCTCATTGTAACAGCCAATCAGGATGCAGCAGACCAGCCAGCAGAGTGACCAGTTAGCAATCCAGCAGGCAAACAACATCGTGTGCCGCGGGTTTTATATTATGTTAATTCTACTCTATATTTTGTTTGATTTTGAATTTTCTTTTATTCCTTAATATATATTTTCCTTTAATTATTATTTTAATTACTATGTTGAAGAAGAATAAGCATAGAAACGCATACAATGTTTTTTTCTATTATCGACAATAAATTATAATTTATATAATGACATCTTTCAATCCTTTGAACGGTGTGACTTTCTCATCATTATATATCGTTAAACATGATTTTTCTATTATTTCGAATAAGTAGATTAGATCTAAGTATTGTTCTGACGTTCTAAAAATATTTGTAAGTTTAAGAGAAACTAATTAAATATTTTAAGACATACTCGAAATTCTAGTCTTTTATTCGTAACATAAATTTATTCCATGAATAGAAGATTTCCTTTTGCAAGTCGCGAGATTGGGATCGTTTTTCACTATCTATCGATCATCTTTTGAAGTTATTTTGTTTTAGACAAAAAATTTTCTCTTACTAAACAAATCGTATTTCAAATAAAGAAAAATTTGTGAGCGTATTATTTAAATACTATGCACTTGTTACGTGAAATCTTTTGAAATAATAAAAATAGCGAACATGTTCAGCGCGTTCATTCCTAAATTCATGTATAATGTAGAACGTTTGTTTATTAGGTTAAGTTACATTTATTTAAGAATTTATTAATTAATTTTGTTTATTACCATATCGTTTTTTTCTGATCGATATAGAAGTGCAAAACTACAAAACCAAGACTTGTGTGAGAAACAAGAAATGTTCTTCTGTTTCTCTACAGTAAATGCATTCTCACACTAGAAATATTCGATAATAACGATATCAGTAAATGTTATTTTTCATCGATCTACGTATACTCGTTCTCCATTTTCAAATTCCATCGAACATATCTCATCAATAAAATTTTCCACTAGGAAATAAAGTGAATTATCTTATTCTTCGTGTCCTTGGAAAGTTATCCACGAGTGTAATTATAAAATTCTCATATTGCGCAACAATAATTTATAATCTCTCTTTATAATCTCAAACTCAGAATAATAATTTCATCATCGATAAATGCACAACTAAATAATTTCTCATATTTTTAAACCTGTGTGTATGTATATGTGACGTCATTACATACATTTGTAACTAATAGAACAATCTTTATAAAAAAACAAATAATTATTATATTTTACTAAAAAAGAAAAATTTATATCAAATTTCATACTGTAGACATTACTATTTGTACAAACAACAAATAAAATAAGAATGCATTACATAAAAAGTGTCGATAATTACAGTCAGAAATAATAATTATAACAGTGTGAGTGTCTTCTTTTTGCCAGTGATGGGAAATACCAGGTGAGGAGTGTTAAATGACGTCAAACTGGCATAATTGATATAAAAATGATGTTTAATTACTACGTTTTGACCTCAGATTTGGGTCCTTATCAAGTAAATATTATTCAGTCCCGTATTCCGAAATACAAAGTGTGGAAAAACGTTGATTTATATATCATTTGATTTAAAAAGAATATACAATTAAGTCGATAAGATAAAGACGTCCGGATGTAGCTGTCACAAACAACTGACGTCTTTATCTTATCGACTTAATTGTATATTCTTTTTAAGGTAGTTGTTTCACGACAGTCGAAACAAAAAATTTATGCTAGAGTACATCGTACAGTCAGTTAGTAGTCGTAATTCCTAAGTCCAAAACTTTTTGCTGTTTATGTACTATTTCTAGCCAATCCCGTACGACTAACTGCCCGTTTGAAAAATCGGGCAACAGACGCAATAATAGACGCAAAAAGAAGAAAGAATAATAGACGCAATAATTTTTTCATTATTTCTTTAATAATATTTCGGAAACTGTGTAGTAAGCTATAATAAAACTATCTTTAAATAATAAATTAGTTGTTGTTTAATATTACTTTAGTTTTTTATAAAAATCGTAAGAAAAGTTTCTAAGTTAGAACGATATTTATAACGAAAATTTTCAGTATCCCGTATAGTACAATGTATAAGACTCTCAAAAACTCGAACTTTGAAATTAAATATCTCCAAAACTGTGTAGTCCATAAATTTCATTTTGCACCAGTCGATGCAGAATCACTTAAATAATAATCTGTCAAAGTTTCAAAAAAATCCTAAGAAAACGCGTTTGGTGGAACAACTACCTTAAATCAAATTATATATAATTCAACGTTTTTCCACACTTTGTATTTCGGAATACGGGACTGAATAATATTTACTTGATAAGGACCCAAATCTGAGGTCGAAACGTAGTAATTAAACATCATTTTTATATCAATTATGCCAGTTTGACGTCATTTAACACTCCTCACCTAATAATAATTATGTTTAAATATGATTAACGAGATCTAATTATGTATCATTAATATTAATAAACACACAATTCCTTCTGATACAATAATATGATTTTATTCGAATCTTATTTGCAAATGTGTTTACGCACGACTTCTATTTTATCATGTTTTTTTCCTTTTTTTCCGGAACAACACGCCGACCTTCTATTCTCCGAAAAGTTATATTTAGTTAATAAAAATATCACTCGTTCCATTAATTTAAGACAGTTTTGTCCTTTCACTACACTGAGAAAAAAAGTAATTGATTTAACTACTTTTCAAGCCGTTCAACTAAAGTAATAATAACAAAATTTTTTGTTATTCTAATTAATTGTTTAGTCTGTTTGACTATTTTTAGCTGGATAAGAATATTTTTACTTGTTTCAACAACAATTTTTTTGAAAACTCGTGACAAAATGATTTAGTTGAATCAATTATATTTTTCTCAGTGTACGTTTTTATGTCCGTTTTTTTGTTATAATTTATTGGAGGAACGTCTTTCCTGATCTTCTACGATCTCTTTTACTTTATTTTTGTTTGTAGTATTATTATTAGCATGTGTTTTTTTTTCTTCTTCCTCCTCATTACCGATTATTTATACCATATTCTTTCTTTAAAAAAGTAAGAAAGAGGACTAAATACACGCATTTTCATACAAAAGATTTGATCAATAAGTCTTATCAAATTGAAAAATACAATAGTCTAATTAAATTAAAAATATACATTGTATAAAAATTATAACCTATTGTCATTATATTTTAATTAATAATAATAAAATAATCTATATAATGTGTGTGTGCGTGCATGCGTGCGTGTGCTTGCATACGTGTGCGTGCGTGCACATGCGCGTGCGCGTGGATTTCTTTTCAATATATATATTAGCATCCGTGCAAATAGACTTTTATACATTCAACATGTACATAAATGCGCACTATTGACGTATACATAATACATACGTTGCATATGCAATTACAATATATGCATGTTAATATATATATGCGTACATACATATGTGTACATTCTACAAAATAATTTGAGACATACACAGGTATACTTATACACTTTAACTTTATTATGATAATCTTTATTATGACAACAGAATTAAAAACATTTTAAAATGTTTCTCTCTTAATGATAGACAATGACAGACAATGATCAATATATGAAATCAGAATTACCGTGATAGTCAATATACATATTTGTACATACTAAGTAATTTGCTATATGTAGTAAAATATATAGAAGAGGCAGTTTATTCTAAAAGATTATTTAAAAATAACTTGCCCAATTTAGATGTATTACAATATCTCAGTACAGAATACAGAAAAAAAAATAAAGATAGATACTTTTCTTAAATGATCACGAGCAATCGATTGAATTTAATAAAAAAATTGATTGGTTAAGCTATTATTGAAGTCTGATATTGTATTATATCTCTGCTCAACTCGATGGTTCACAGTTCTAAAGATATATAAGTCTTTCATGTTCGTGCACTTTACGCGAGATACTCTCTACCGTGTCTTTTGATTTTATAAATTTTTTTTTGTCTAGTAAAAATTTAGGATTATATTTCCTTTTCCACGTTCTCTTCGTCATGTTATTTGTAGATAATTAAGTTTAAGAGTTTAGCTTAAGAATGTCTTCGAATATTTTTTAACCTGTTCTGGAACAGGTTTCATTTTTATTCTTCTTTTTATTCTTGTTATTTCTTGAAAAACAAGAGTTAACTTTGTATATCTAAAATAATGTAAGTACGAATTTGCTGACGAATTCATTGACAAAATCCAGTCGGCAATATAACATTTAAAACAGGTTTCATAAGTTACATGATTTGCAAATTGTTTTCAAGGATAAAGAGAGAGAATAAGGAAGGAAAGATTATTCTACGTGTCGGCGGGGGCAGTCTGCCGATAGATGGATGGCTGTGACGTAGCAGATCACCTCGTCACTGCGAAACACATTGCATCGTGTGCGCACTGCATTCAGATCGCTCGCTTCGCGTACTCTACAAGACACGCAAAACGTCTTTTATTCGTGACTCCACAATCGCGTTCAATTTCAGCAAAAAAATCTTTGTTTAGTCTATATTGCCAGATAGTTATCCAGTGTTGGGTGGATTAAAAGAAATAATAAAATTTTCCATTTGAAGTTTATGGAGATTTTTTTTTTTACATTGTGATAAGACGTAGAAGAGAGCATCGATGAAAGACCTTTATTGTGCAGTAAGTAACTCATTTTTTAAATTAGTAATAAATCAGTAATTGTGAATTTACAAAAACGACGTAGATTTAATAGAAAAGTCATTGAGTAAGGAAATGGAAAGTTATTTAGATAAGGAAAGGAGATTTTGTAGTTTATCTATAAGTACGTTGATGATTAAAATGTTATATAATAACTTTGTTATACAAGGCGGTTTTGCGAAGAAACCGACAACTTGTAAAATATTACATTCTAGAGTTTATTCTAAGCAAAAAACGTTTACATTCATTAGATGTCAAATCAATTCAATTAAATTATTTGATACTATAACGAACAAAAATACTAAATATTTATCATTTTTTATGACCTGTCATCGTCTATTTTTTGTGGAGTTGTTTAAAGTCTTATGTATATAATAATGATAAATTAATGTATATGATGATAATCAGAGACACCTGTCACTAGTTAAAGAGTTAATTGACAGAGTAATAGAAATCGCAAATTCTCATTGGACCCAAATTAATTGGCGACGACCTATAATATAATAGAGAGCAACATAGAAGCAGAGAGTGGACATTTAGAAGCACAGAGTGGACATTTTTTAACAATTAATATAATTAAGAAAATAACATAAAAAATTATAAATACCTAGTTTTTGTGTTACAGTATTAATAAAATTGCCTATCTCGATAACTGAGCCGAAATGATCTATAGTATACATGAATAGTTTTGTTTAGAATAAATTCTAGAATACATTCTAATGACTAGAAGTTTTCTTGTGGAGAACTCTGTATAATAGCTTTTTTAACTTGTGAAAATTATTAAAAAATGGTTTATGGTTTATATTTAAAAAAAAAGAAAAAATGTGTGTGTGTGTGGGGGGGAGGGCGCTATATATTTTTTACTAATATAATATAATTTTTTATAATATAATTTTATATATAACATATATTATATATTAAAAATGTTTTTTACTCTATAACATTACTAATTTAATTTCAAACCAATAAAAATGTTTAATAATTGTTCTTTCACAATTATCTAAATTATTTCAAAAAATTGTCATTTTTTAAATAACTGTTATTTAATCACCATACTAATTTAGGTAATATTCAATATTAACTATTTTTCTTGCACGCACTTCTTTTTTTCGCTTACTATTACGGCCAATATCGAATTATTATAATTTTGTAATATCAAATTTGACTAACATCATTTAACTAACATCAGTTACGGACTTGCAGATATTTAATAACGTAAATCGATTAAATATGCATCGTGTAACATTGACTCAGATACGGATGCAAAAGGAATAAACCTCTTAAGGTGGATTCATCTTAAGATTCACTTAGCCTTCATGAAGGATTCACTTAAAACTTTGATAGTATGCAGGGATAGACGACAGAAATGAATGTTCAAAACTTCAAAGTAGGTCATCGACCTAAAGAGTAATCAATCGATGAAAATCAACATTTAACACGGGATTACATAGGGGTCATGTTCATAACGGTGGTCATTACCCTTATAAAAATTTTTCACCGCTTTTACACCTCATATAGGTCGTTTTTAGCCCGTTTTTAGCCCGTTTTATCATTTTTATGTCCGTTTCTTGCACTCTCAAGCACGCTTAGTCTATTGCGAAAGAGCATGACGAGTATACGTGAGTATGTGTATGAGTATTTTTTAGTGGATTGTCCGTTTTTAACACTCGTTTTTCAGTCGATGAGTGACAATACGTTAATACGTTCCTTTTTTACTCACAAAGATGAGGACGAAGTAGGTTGTCCGTTTTCAATACTCAATTTTCCGTTGATGAGTAACAACACGTTAGTACGTTTCTTTTTTACTCACAAGAAAATATCCGCGGATTGTCTCTAAATTGAAGTACATTTATTCTACAAACTTAAAAATATGTCCACGAATTTTTATAATTTATATAAATTTATATAAATGTTTTAAACTACTATAAATAAATGAACAATTATAATGATCGATTATTTGATTATTTTATTTCAAAAGCTACGTTCCAATATTCATTGCAAATATTGAAAATCTATAGTTTACGTCACATACACTATAGATTTTCAGTACTTGCAGTGAATATCGAAACGCAGCCAAAATGTGCTATGTGAGTATTTATGAGTGCTAAACGAATATTTTTTGCTCGTAGCTAAATGTACGTTTTTACATCTCAAATTTACACACAGCACGTATTTACCACTCAAAAATACTCATAAGAATACGTTATTACCACTCGGATATACTCGTACGCAATCCGTTTTAACCACTCATTTTTACGGAAAATTGCCCCTTTGCGCCCTAAAAACGGATCATACTCATTGAATCAAATGTACGTTTTTACCACACAAACTGACCGTTTTCGCCGGTCAAAAACGGGCCAAAAACGGTGAAAAATTTTTATAAGGGTAGTGAATATTATTGGTTATAAACGACAGATTGAAAAGAGTTAAGATATGGAATTCAATCTGCTGAACATTATTTCGTCGAAAAAATCGCATATTATCGACCTTATAAAAAAGATATTCAGTTGCAAATAGTAAATATGACCGTATTACATAACACAAGATGACAACGTTGCACTCCTCTACGATTTCCATTATCCCGCTAGGTTTAAAATCTATATCCGGATAAATAAAAAAAAATAATAATTTAAAAAATAATTTTAAACAATTTTTTGTAGCGTTTTTTGCTATAATCGGATATTAGGTTTTTTTATTATCTAAATAGCATGAATGCGATAGTTTTCCGACGAAGATTCTCTTTCTATGATCAAAAAACTGAGAAAGAACTCTATTGTGGACTCCCGCTATAAGTATAGCCCGCCGCGATGAATCCACCTTAACTTGTTGACCATCCACCTTAACGTCCACCCTGTTGACCTTAAAGTGAATTTTTTTCTTTCAACTCATGGGAATGACAAAAACACTTATATTGGAACAAGTTCCACACTGGGAGAGAAAAGTTTCTCATGAAAGGTTTTAGCCTTTCATACATTGTTTCGCTAAATCATTTTATTAGAATTATTAAAAAATAAGCGATAAATTTGAAATCACATCACCTCAATCATATCGTTTTCTAGCAACAAAAGACGTGTCACAAAACTTTGGTTGGAGCTGGGTCATCAATCATGTAATTTCCTCATGGGCTGTCGTGAGCGTTCGTGAATGAAAGACAGAGGTGGAATCATAAAAAGTGAAAACTTTTACGTGAACTGAGATGATCACACATCATTATGTTTTCTTCTAGTTTACATGAAATTGTTCACTTTTCACGATTCCGCCTTAGGGAAAAAAATTACACGATCAATATCCTGACTTGATTCTTTTTAAAATGACAAAATGTTAACAAAAAAATTTAAGAGATATAATAAAATTATATATTTATTGCATTAATTTGGAAATTATTTACTTTTTAAATAGCAAAAGTGACAAGTATATGTAAAACACATTTAGATTTAAAATAAACCCATACAACACAGATCATTGCAGTTATATTGCGGCAACATTGTCGCAACAATGTAACAATGTTTGTGCTGTATGGGAATGTGTAAAAAATATATTAAAAAATATATTAAAAATATATCAGAGAACGGTAGAATTTGTTACCACTCAGTCCCATTTGTGCCGTCATACATCTCTGACACGTTTTCTACGCTCGCTGACTGAATTTTCTTTTTTCTTTATTGTTTTATATGGACTCTATTTGACACACAGCTTCTGTAAGTTGTAAATTAATATATTTAAAAAAATTGTAGCGTGATTTAAAAATATAACACTGTTCCTTTCAGAATGTAACGCTGTTGAGAAAAAATGTATTATACCACCAAATATAATCTTAAAATCATGAAAATATGTCTTTATCTTTTGATAAAATTTCATAACAATGTGCCGAGTCTCTTATAACTTCAATCTTGTTTGTTTTTTAATTTTTTATCTTAGTACGCTGATATAATAGTCGTATAATAGCCGTATCGTATAAGAAATAGTATATCATTTATTGCCAGTTTTTTATCAAAACACTTTATTTTATCTTTTATTAATGTAAGATCACAAGATATAAAAACGATAACTCACTTGAACTGGCTTTTTGATTTCGCGATTTATTGTTACATAATGTTGAAACATAATGAACTGCGTAGTTATATACAGAACAAAAAATACTGTAATGTGACTGTAATCTATGACTATAATAGCTTGAGAAATATAAATAGAAACATAAAATAAAAAATATATGCATGTGTTGCAAGAAAGATATCATTCTCTCGCGTATTACAAATATGTAAAAATCATATGTTCGATGCTGAAAACGATGGATTTAGATTTAATCAAATACATGTAATAGCGTGACAAAAGTGACAGTATTAGTGTAATATTATGCTATGTAATAATATGGGATGTCAGTCGTATCACGCATATGGAAAAATATAAAATAAAATTGAAATGAAATTATTAGCACGAAACTTGTAGAACTCTAGAACTTACGTTAGTCATTCTTCTGTTTATTGTTTGTCATGCTGACGTAACGTTAGATTATGCTAATTTATTTATGTAGAATAGTCGTAACATTTGTAGCATTAAATACTATTATCATGTTTTTAAAAAATTAAGAATTAATAAAAAGAATTAGTAAGAATTAATAACTCTCTTGAGAGAAATTTTTGTTTATACTTAATAATTATTAGTGGAATTGAATTAGACATAGCAATGTCCATAACGAGTGTGTGATATTTTAAGGACCTTCCCCCAGACGCATGTACAAAAGATGTCTATACATATATGTCTAAAAGATATATAATAAATATATATATTCAGCCGCAATTCACATATCTCACATAACATGTAGAATTCACTTTAGCTGTGGAAAAGAGATACGAGAACGATGGAGAAAATTCATATAAACATGTATCCCATTTCTTGTGACCCTATTTACGAGTTACGTCAGCTCAACGACAATTTAATTTAATCTTTTTTGATGGAAGAATAACAAGTCAATCTTATGTAATTTCTTTTTAAAAATTCAATTGCCTGTTAGAAGACGTTCTCCCACGTGTTATGCGTCGCATGTGGTTTATGCATCACTACATTTCAGCTGAGTAGTCAGAAATTTCTTAAACCAGAGATTTCACAATGCAACCTAATAGCTAAGTGTCTGGTTAGCCTACACATTTCCCAGATTTAAATCCGTTAGATTTTTATTTGTGGGGCCCTTTGAAAATTTATTTATTTAAAATCGTCATCACCATTGAAATTTGTATACAAGAAGACTGCCAATGTCTCCGACAATGAATCCGACAAATACATATATTTGAAAAAGTGCATTCTACGACATAACGACTACAAGCCGAAGATGTGGTTATAGCTTCAGTATTTCATACAACGTTAAACAACTTTAAATTAATGGAGTAACATGACTCTAAAAAATAAGAGTTATGAGACATATTTAAATGACTTATTTATAAATGACTTATTGATTTTTTCATTATTTTTTTATTTCCATTGATGAAAGGAATTCCATGTGTTATGACATTGTAAATTAACAATAAAAAAATGATATAAATAAATTTATTCATTAATTTTTTTCTGATTTGATAATTTACGCTAGTGATTACTCATAAAATTTATCTTTATAAAAAATTTTAAAAAATCTTTGTAAAAAATTCGTACAAAAAATTTCACAAAAAGCTACCACTCATTTATACTTATAATACTTATGTCTATATGTGCTATTTAAACAAATCTAATGCGAAAATAATATAATAATGATAATAATGATAATTCGTTATATTATTTATTTATATGTTTTTTTGAAAACTAGTATACACAAATTTTTTATTTAAAAAAAAATGTGTATATATATACAGGGTGACCCATTTTAACTTCCCCACCGGATTATCTTGAAAGGAATGCACTTTCTGAAAAAAAGTTTCAGATATAAGTTTTAGTATTTTTCCCTGGCTATTGAATGGCGATATTGAATTTGACCTCGATTGTGAATGTGAAGGTCATTTAAAGGTCAAGTTAATTTTTTTAAATGGCATCCCCTATTTTTTATTACATATTCTTGTAGCTGACCTCGAGAGCTTTCCAAAACACTATAATAAAGTATTTTTTCATGAAGTATTTTCCGAGTTATAAAGCTTGAAATAATTTCTTAATTTTACATAAACTGTAAAATATCTCGTAAAATATTTACTTTTCGATGACCTTATCTCAATACTTTTATGCACAGAATAATGAGAGGAATCAATTGGTGTAAAGAAAACACATAGTTGTTTTTAAGAAAAAATATGTAATTGTTAGTTACAAATTGCATATTTTTTCTTAAAAACAACTATGTGTTTTCTTGACACCAATTGGTTCCTCTCATTATTCTGTGCATAAAAGTATTGAGGTAAGGTCATCGAAAAGTAAATATTTTACGAGATATTTTACAGTTTATGTAAAATTATGAAATTATTTCAAGCTTTATAACTCGGAAAATACTTAATAAAAAAATACTTTATTATAGTGTTTTGGAAAGCTCTTGGTAAAAGTTCATATTCACAGACCCCCCTCCGATGACCTTGACCTTGACATATATTGTCAAGGTCAACCCCCTGAGTGACCTTCAGAAGGTTTTAGCCGTCGCTCGTTTTTTATTAAAAAGTTATTAACAAAAAAAATTTGGAAAATAATGAATTTGAAACACACACAGACATGCAAAACTTAGCTTCGCATGGCAAATTGCAAACCCATGTGGTACCTCACTTTGCATTAAAAAGTGTACGCGTGGAAACAGTGTGTTCCGCCCCCCCTACGGGGGGGCTCCACTACTGAAAAACTACACACATAGGTGCGCGTGGAACTTGCTTCGCGTGGAAAGTTGTAAACCCATGTAGAACCCGCAACTTTCCACGCGAAGCGAGTTCCACGCACACCTATGTGTGTAGTTTTTCAGTAGTGGAGCCCCCCCGTAGGGGGGGCGGAACACACTGTTTCTACGCGTACCCTTTTCAATGCAAAGTAAAGTTCCACATGGGTTTGCAATTTTCTACGCGAAGCGAGTTCCACGCACACCTATGTGTGTAGCGGTCACCTATGGGTGAAGCTAAGTTTTACGCGTTTTTACTCTTAGCAGATTATCAGAATGTTATCTACGAAAATCTATCGTATACTGGTTTATTTTCGGATACCGTTTCAAAATCATAAGAAATATCAACAACAGTAGGAATGCCATGTACACACACAGTGTCGTGAAACGTCTTTCATATCTTGTAGCAGTTCCTTTTCTGATCTAGTAGAAATTTTTTGAAATAATGACATCTTTATATCCATTAGCTTCTGTATCAACTAATTAATAAATTGAAATTTTTATTTAATGTTAATTTTTGCGGAACTAAATTCACTCTTTCCCAAACTTTTTTTGTTAATAACTTTTTAATAAAAAACGAGCGACGGCTAAAACCTTCTGAAGGTCACTCAGGGGGTTGACCTTGACAATATATGTCAAGGTCAAGGTCATCGGAGGGGGGTCTGTGAATATGAACTTTTACCGTTGAAAAATATAAAAATAAATAATATAACGAAATATTATTATTGTATTACTTTATACATTTTTTATGGATATTTCTTTTATCATAAGTATGTATAATTGTATATTACGTATATTATTTAGTATATTATGTATATTATTTAGTATAATTAATGCTAAATTTTTATATGAAATTTTTTGTACGCTTGGCGCTCTTTATCTTTTTAAAGGGGATTTTGAAGTACGAATCTTTATCTTCTTTTAGAAGTACATATACATATATGAATTTTGAAACAATCTACACAAAGAGACACTCCAATACCAGAAATTTATACGTGCATGTACATTCAAACACGCATGGCCTACAAATCCACACACATATACGTGCAAACTCATTATTATAACATATGCAATAATGTACGTGTATGTGTGCGGACTTATGTGCATGCGTGTGTGTTGAATGGATGTATATATACGTATGGTTTTCTTTGCAATAGGTATCGAAGTTATGCTAGGCAATTAATTAACTGCTGATGAAACCAACCATTATTGCGACACGATACAGTCGATGATAATTACGACGTGATATAGTCGATACTAATTGATCTCGTAACAAAGTAGAAGAGAGATACAGATTTTCGTAAAAAAATTACTCAGAAACAAATTACCCGATTCAGACACACATTACAATATTCCTGTGCAATGAGAGGAAAAAAAGATAAGATAAAGACACTTTTCTTATGTAAAATCACGAATAATCGATTGATTTAATAAGAAGTTGGCCCAGTTCGTTTTAAATTGAATATGATAATTGTCCCTGTTCAACTTGGCGGTTCGTATAAATATACACGAAGCGATTATATGCGCGAAATACAATCATATCTCTTGATTTATTGTGAACTCCACTCCATTATAATTAATTTCATTTAACACGACAAACTTGACTGCTATTTTTTTGATCTAACCATGCATTATACTAATTCCTTTCATGACATCACTTCTACTATTGACTTGCTTTTTCTGCATGTAAAACAGTGTAGTTAAAAAATATTTGAAAGAACATTAACTGCACAAATTAGCAACTTTTATAAGAGCGCTAATGGATTATTAATTCAATGAGATAAAGTTTATTCTGGAAAAAAGTCTAAGAAGAGATGGGCACGCAAATATAATCGTGTGAGTGACAATTCCGTAAATAATAATTAAACGTTTCCTCAATCCAGAAATAAGTGTGTTTACGCAACTCTTGCGTAATTACCAGTTCGTAATGGCTAATTTATTCTTATTTAATAAATTAATAGTCGCGTAACGACGTCTTGTAACGCACTCAACCATTTCTTGTTGCATCACCGTGTACTAAATGTAACTTGGAAAAAAATTATTATTCCTTAGAACAATTATAACGCAAATCGATATAAAGATAGTAACTCAATGATTATATTGCAGGTGAACGAGAGAGATGCGGGGAGAATCTCGTAAGATAAAATCGGAACACGAAGAAATTTGATTGGCATAAATGACTACTAGCTAAAATTATTGAAGCAATATCACGCCAAAAATAAGAATAGAAATCTTTGTTTTGAAATCGGATGATGTAAAAAAACTCATATGTAATCCGTAGGATAAAAGAAATGCAAACACCGCATGAGGAAACAATATGATATTAGAATAAATTATACACGATTAAAACTATTATAACCACTGAAGCACACTTTATGCTATTTAAAAAGTTCGGACAAAGTTGTGCACAAGTTGGACTTTTGTATTCGTGTTATCATGTTGATTATTAATCGTTGATTATTAATCAAGGATACGATTTTCGAAAACAAGACCTAATTAGCTGCATCTTATTTGAGTGATATTTTATACAACTGTAACAATAAGTATATAAACGTGAATAAATCTACACGCATGCAATGTGTGTGTGTCAGACATACATAATTCATCCTCCCTACGCAACAGTTAGACATATTTCTTTGTATGTTTCCTGATAAGCTGATAAACCTGGGTGAAGAGTTAAAAAGAAACTATAACAAGAGATAGACAGTGAAAGGAAGATATTCTTAGTAGGTCAATCAGATCCATACATCATGTCGACAAGAAGACATGCAACAAACGCAGATCGTATGTCACGGGGCCGGATGGCCGACATTCAATTCAAAGATCTGTCATACGAGGTACAGATTGGATATAGTAAGGCTAAAAAGCAGATTCTGAAGGATCTGACTGGAATCTTCAAGGCCGCGGAGTTGACAGCTATCATGGGACCATCCGGCGCCGGCAAGTCAACTTTGTTGAACATTCTGACTGGATTCCAACAGGGAAAATTGACGGGCACGCTCGAGTACGTCAGTAGCAAAGGTAAACAGAACTGGGACAAGTACAAGAAGCAATCGTGCTACATCCAACAGATGGACAACCTGTATGGTCTCTTCACCGTTCAGGAAAGCATGATGATTGTGGCCTATTTGAAGATCGGCAGCAATGCGACGAAAATGTTCAGGCAGATACTGATCAACAACATCCTGGAAACGTTGACGCTATTGAAGGTGAAGGACACGAAGGTCGACCAACTTAGTGGAGGGCAGAAGAAGAGGCTGAGCATCGCCCTGGAACTGATTGACAATCCGCCGATAATGTTCCTAGACGAACCGACCACCGGCCTAGATTCACTCGCGTCCCTGCAGTGCATCTCCGCGTTGCAGACTTTGGCAAAGGGCGGTCGAACAATTATCTGCACCATCCATCAGCCCAACGCCGCGATCTATCAAATGTTCGACCACATCTATCTGATTGCCGACGGCCAATGCATGTACGCTGGTACGCCCGACAACACGGTAAGCTATTTAGCCCAGCTAGGTTTACAGTGTCCTCAGTATCACAATCCCGCGGACTACATGTTGGAGGTGGCCAATAAGGAGTACGGCAATTACAATGATCAATTAATCGTGGCGGCCAAGCAGTATTGCCAGAGAGAGGAGACACCCCTGAAGATACACATCATGAGAGAAGCATCGTTCTTCACCGACAAAACAAAGTTTATGATGGAGCCGCCCTCGGAAATGACGAAATTCAAGATATTGTTATACCGTTACGGCTTGATAATGTATCGAGATTGGTCGGTGGGTCACATCAAGATGATTTTGTCCCTCCTCGTGGCTATCTTATTGGGCTTACTATTCGAGCATGTCGGCAATGATGCCAGTAGAACCATCAGCAATGTAGGTTTCTTAACGGTAACCGTGATATACTTCAGCTACACCACTATGATACCGGCGGTATTGAAATTTCCTTTAGAGCTGAGCATACTGAAGAAGGAGCGCTTCAACAACTGGTACCAGCTGAGAACCTACTACGCGGCCACGCTGGTGATGGCTATACCATTAAACATATTTTCCGCTTTGATTTACACAGTCATCTCCTACGTACTAACTGGCCAGCCCATGGAATCGTCCCGGTTTCTCATGTTTCTACTCATCATAATCCTGACGAGTTTCATCTCGGAGAGCGTAGGCCTGGGTTTAGGGACAATTTTCAATCCCGTTAACGGCACCTTCTTTGGGGCCATTAGCATGTGCGTGATGGTGTTATTAGCTGGTTTTCTAGTATTCTTCAATCATATGCCAAAGATTTTTTACTACATTAGTTATGTGAACTACTTAAGATACGTCTTAGGCGGCTTGGTACAGGCGATTTATGGCTTTCAACGAGAGACGCTACAATGCCCGAGTCACATCGACTATTGCCATTTGCGAGTACCGTCGATGATACTAGAAGAGATGAGTATGTCTAAATCTATATACTGGATTGATGCCTCCGTGCTGTTTGCCTGGTTCGTGATTATTCGGATGGCATGTTATGTGTCGTTAAAAAAAAGGCTTTCAAAAATATACTGAAAATCTCGTACATTGCTGATAAAGAAGGCATTATTAATTGTATTTACGATTAGTTACAATTAATTACGTAGTGTAATTCGCCAAGAATCTCAAAAAACGCTACTCACCGAGGATCATCGAAGAGACACCAAGGAAATTTATTGTGACGTTCTGCAAGAACGTTCTGTGTTCGTAGATTAAGAGAATTTTGCATAATGTTAGTTAATAGTATGAGAACATATTATGTTTCAAAATAGGATCTTTCTGTCAAGGTGTAAAGGTAAAAGGTGATAGTTTCGAAATATAGTATCTATCCATAATGAGATTTTCCTAGTTTCAAAGATGAAAGACAGTGATAGAGTTTGTACTGACGAACAGCCGAGACGTTCACAAGGAAAAAAATGCTTGTGTAACTTATGTGCAACAGGAAGTAAAAGCAACGTTTGTAATTGAGTCGGTTTTTCTAACTCGATCCGATGTAATCTGATGCAACGGGATAAGATGTGGAGGCTGGAGTACGATTGTAGAAAGTGAACTGTGACATCGTGGACGTCAAGCGACGATACTTTCACACTCATGCTCGATGAAGTACATGCTGGGACGATGATATCGCGCGGTTATAATTCAAGATACATAAAAATTTGATTGCGTTTCAACGATTTGTAATAATTTTTTCCGAACTTTATGCCAACTATAATTTTTTCCGGAGTTCATCTGGGATCTTTTTTAAATCAAATTATTAATAGTGTCTAAAATTGCATGTGTGGAGCAGCTTACAAGTATTCAACAGACTTCATTTAAAATAAATCCACTACCTCACCGACATTTCTGTCCATATTTGTATATCATTATACGAAAATGACAGTTTCTACAGCTGTAAATTTCCTTCTAATTTACTGATATAAAATAATAAACATATAAATTTTTACATACGCGTATTATGTTGCTATAATTCTACTCAAGAATAAATGCATAAATAAAGCGAAGTTAGAAAGTTCTGAGAAATAATCGACTGAAAAATCTGTATATCCGTTATAAATAAATCATCGATAACAGAAATCATGTGACAATAAAAATTTATTTATCGACGAAGTAGCATACTCAAATAATTTATTGCGATATTATTTTGACATTAAGGATATTTATTATAAAAATTAAATTAAATGTCAACAAAGAATTATTAACTATATATTATAGGAATTTAATATTGAATCTCTTTCGAATAAATTATTCGATCTTACGTGACAAAAATGTTTATTCGCGATTAAAAAAAATTCTGCAACGCAACGTATATCTGTACAGAGAGAATAAGCCAAGAGAGATAAAACAGCGTTTACAAAGATATTTCACGAGTTAGGTGATGTAAAGACGTAGGTCGTGGGTTAAAAACCACTGAAAGCGCAAGGAATTCGCAATAGGATTTCTTAACTGAGGTTAACCACGTGTTTCACATTAAAACGACGATGGACCGCTAATATCGCGGTCGTGCAAACACAATTTCGTAATAATATTATATAAGACTGCACATGCAATAGTAGGTAAGAAATAGCCAAATTAATAGCCTTTCACCATCGACTTGGGAAATACCTTAAATAATGAATTTCCTCGGTAATGATCGGGAAAAATAATATTGTTGTCGAATTCGATCTCACAGATTAAATTAATAAGTTTATTTCCGTTCTTTCGAAAAGAGACGATCGGTGACTTATCAAAAAGTGTATGCGCGATTTTGTCTTGTAACATGAGGTACGAGAAATATGAACTTCAAAATATGAACTACAAATGCTTGTACGTACTGCAAATAGTTCGTAAAGTTTTACGGCGTATCAATTAAAAATGAGCAAGTACAGTATCGTGACGTGCTGTACTTGTCAATGCTAAAAGTATCTACATATTGTGCATTTATATATATGCTAATTCATTATTCTGCATAGAATGAAATACAATTGAAACTTAAATCAATATGCGTATCATAGGAGCAAAAAATGTAAAATGTAATATGTAAATATTATCTAAAATACTGAGAGTATAATATACAAATCAAATAACGAGTGAGAAAGAAAAAAGAAAGGCAAATAAAGGCAAATGTAGCGCGTATATTAAAATTAGAGAAAAAGAAAGAAACGTGTTTAACGGATCGCTCGGGGATCCACGTCAGGTGACACTGTGATTATGGAAAAAATGGCACATTTATTATATTAGTGATAGTAATATTACTAATGATATAATTACATATTTTTTTTCTTTCTCAATCGATACACTTGTTCACTCTCTCATATTCTTTTTCTCCCTCTCTTGCACTCTTCCATTTATTCCTTTTCTCTCTCTTTCTCTCATTCAGTTTAGATATTTATATTCATCTCGTACTTCATTAATATTAATAATCGCATGTAAGGTCGAAGAGATCGGTTTCAACATCCTCTAGGCCCATTCACACAAACTGCCTATAACCCACTTACGCATTAATCTTTTTTTTATTACATATTATACAGTATTATATATCTAATATAGTTACACTCTTATATGATATGATAATTATCGATTCGCAGTTGTACGAATAAAACTGAACTCTTACACGCAATTAGATCGCAACAAACAGTTGCTTACGTTCTCATCAATATTTGCCACTTACCAGAAATCATAAATTTAAATCAGAGTTTACAACCAACTCATACCGAACGAAAGTACGGTGCCCCTGTGTTCTCGATATGCACTTGAAAATAATGTCATTGTTAAGAGTATAATTATTTCGTTCCTCTCATGTACAAAGGTCTGTGTGAAGGGGCCACCTATGACCGACAATTTCGACTTCGACCCCTCGTGTAGACTTCGCTCTTCACTCCTCGCTCTTCAGCTTCATTTTGACTATCTACGACTATCGACACGTGTCTAGCTTAGACTGGCTTACAAGCTATTTATTGTCGTTATTATTTTACATGATTACCTTCGCGAATACAGATGTGTGATCGTGTATTTTAATAGCGTCTGTGAGCGGCTCTTTGTAATTCATCGCAATGTACATTTATCGTTACGTTCTTTCTTCCTCTTTTTCGCTCACTCTTTTTTGTTTTCGTTAAATATAATTTATAAAGCGTCGCCCAAAGCAACGGAGCATGATTAATTGATTATGATTATTAATTAAATGGAGCGAGGTTGTGCGAGTTCTTGTCGATCAGATTTGCTAAAATCTACAGATCCTGATCGAGAACAAAGTGATTTTATGATAGGTCTACGATCTAGTGAAAATATGTAAGTTTATAGTTTATAAAAATTAATGTTGTGGAATAATCTTTTCAAATCTTCTCGTGTCATTACTTGGTTTGGAAAATAAAATATTTTAAAATACTTATAATATCAATATTGTATCAAATATTACAGGATAATATAACAGTACTTAATACTGTACGATCGCATTCTGATTCGCTATCATATAAAGAGCTTTATTTTACATTTATATCGCATATACATATATGCATAACTGCGTATTTAATTCAAATAATCCCAACATTTTTATAATTAACAAATGAAAGAAAAAAATTATCTTAATAAGATGTTTGTTTAAAAAAACTTGTTTTCTAGTGTTATCACTTGAAATGGCTTTATAATTTGAATATGATTATAAACATTATATATTTTAAAAATAAAATTATACAGTTGCGACATCGTTATACGAAGATATTCGAATTGAGTTTAGTTAAAAATTGAGCGAAAGAGAGAAAATATGTTGCCGATTTCTACAATAAATATACATATGATATGTTTGACATATTTTGATATGAGTTTAGATCTTAAAAGTCGGTAAAGGAAAAGCCTGTCACAGAGTCTGAGCAAGAATATATAACATTCGTACGATCTTCCATAATTTCTACGAAGTACTGTTATGCTTTTGAAGAAAAATATAGCTATATATAGATGTATATTATGCAAGAGAGGATACTGCCGATAGAAAAGACGAAAAGAAAAAGAAAGTAGAACGGAAAAGAGGCGAAATAAACACGGGCACTCGATGCGTTTGTGTTGGCGTTTCTTTTTTTTTCAATAAAATTTATTTAAAAATCTAAATAAATTAAAATACATGGCAACTGGGTACAGATACGTTTGAGCTATATTTTTGTTCAAAAACAAAAATGTGTCCCGTTTCTTTATTTCTCACGAAAGACCTTATCAACGGTAATTAATCGATATAATAATAATAATAATAATAATTAATAATTAATCATGATTATGACAGATTGATTGGTTTGGCTCTTCTCTTGTGCAACTAAATCGTGTTCATAACGACTTTATATCACGCCTTATGAAGCTTATTTATTTCATTCGCTCGATCTACATTCCACTTCACCGCGTATATATAAGTACAGAAAGTCTGCCCGAATGATCGATGGCAAAGGTAGCGCAGGAAGAGGAGCGCCCTGAAGATCTGAGAAGGTCCAGAGTGATTCGACGATGTACCAAAACCAGTTGATGCCATCGAAAGATCGTCTTTTCTCCAGCAATGCAGCATCATGAAAGAAAAGCACTGCATAACGCATTTGTTAAAGTGCATCCGTAAACATTGTTACGTGTCATAACAAGGATATATTTCACAATAAGCAATTGTTAATATTCTTCGTAATGCGCATGTCCTTGGCACATATAAATGCTTTTCAGTTCTTGCTGATAACGTACATGCATATCTCATATGTATAATTGTAAAAACATTGTAAAGCCTACAATCAGACTGCACATTAAAGATTGAAAATTGCGAACTGAAGATATTCGAATTCGACGAATCGAATAAGTTTAATATTAATCCGTTTCACTTTTGATTGATTGAATTCTAATCGCAATCCAATTCGCAATTCTCAATTTCCAATGTGTAGTCTGATGCAGGACTAAACCACGTGCAATCTGGGTCAATAATTGTGGAGAAAGAGAGATCTCTTAATTCTTCCTTTTTGCTCCATATTTTTACTGCCCAATGCTTTTCTCAATGCCGCAATAAGATTTGGGACAATCCATTTCAGAGTTGTAATTTGTATCCGTGTCGAGACACGGACAATAAAAGACATTGATACATAAAAATTATTAATATATAATTCAAGAATGTCCTAAAATGTCTTAAATTAAAAATCCTTCATTATTCTTAAATTAAAAGATCGTTCGAACGATCATTGTAATAAAATGATTAACAAATCATTTGTTGAAAGTAATGCAAATGTTATCTCTTATAGTGTTACTTCTTATAATGTACGCTTTCGGTTTTGGACACGGATCGTTCACGCTATTTTCTTATAATATGGTTACTATAAAAATATTTTATACAAAATTCAAAATAATTAAAATGGCTCGTAATAAAAATGAGATGTAATTTGCACATAGTAGCATGTAAATTATGCTTAATATAAATTAAAACTGAATGCATTAATAATATCCATCTCGATATTAAAACCAAGAGAGTCCTAAAAATGGCACTTAAATGGCATACACAATCAAATTATAGCCGTAAAAAAACACTTGAAAAATAGTAAAATAAATACGTGCTGACAACTTTGTTAAGTAGGGTATCTTCACGGCCACGTTTTCTTTCTCTGAGATAGTAGTTAAAAATGATGTTAAAAATGAGAGTATTTTAAACAACGCGATGTCATAAGAAACATTCATTATTATTTATACCTTGCAGCTTCCTTTTATATATAAATAATATATATCGATATATTTTATATATATATATATATATATATATATATATATATATCGCGTGTCATTTTATCTTCTTTTAGTTTTAGAAAAGCAAATCTTGTAAGAAAGGATACGTACGTAATTTAAGTTTATTTTCTTTGTTTCCCTGATCAAGCTGTGTCAAAAAAGAAGCTGCAATCATCGAAATGTGATTTCATATCACACCGCAAACCAGTTACAAATGGTGTTCTCGCGAGCGTGAACGAACCGCTAGCATCTTCAATTCACATTCTGAACGCTCGTAAATAATATAGTTTCTATATACAATATTGCCAACGTCTAATGATCAACATAAAGGCGACATAATCCGTATACCATATTGGTAAAGAGTTAAATTCTATTAAAATCGACTCAGCTTTAAGAACAAGAGGTTCTTAATCATCAAGATTTCACCGATTCTATTAATTTACATGATCGAAAAGTGTATTTAAATATATCTAATCAATTCGGAAATATGCAGCCTTTATTTTCATCTCTAGTCAGTGACTCTGTTTTTCGCCAACTCGAGTTCTCTTCCTAGCTATTGCGCATTATAACGTAAACGTGTCGGTAGTGTATACACAGAAGTGGGCAATTTAACATGAGTCAGCAGCGAAGTTCGATCGTTAATAAAATCTCGATCGTACTACACATTATATATCTCGAAAGAGGAACCATATTCCTTTGTTTTTTTCTTTTCGCTATTTATAAAAATAATTTGAAGCCGCCTTGTGGGGGTAGATGCCTCTTAAAACTACTTGCCCTATGCTTGGGTGAGCGCGTGTACGGAACTTTTTCCCTTATTAATTACATATTGAAGAGCTGCGAAAAAAATTATGGGTATTCCTGTGTCACTCTTGCTACAGTATCAATACATATATCCTTAAACGAATAGATATGGATACTTTTAAGCAATTCAGATTATAAAAAAAAGAAGTCATACCAATATTAATTTTATACAAATGTTAAATAATAAAACCAGATATTTAAAAAATACACTTGAGAATATTTCCTATCTCCTCTACTTTTATTTCTTCTATCAATGTAACGCATCACATAATAACCACAATTTTTTGCACATTCCCACAACTTATAAGAACAGAGAAAAATCCTACATGGGTATGTAAGTCATGTTCATAAACTTCTTATCGATTTTAAGATGTATCTACCCCTTAACACAGAATGATACCGCCACTGAGCCGCTGCTACTGCGGCTGTGGTGGATTGTGCTGAAGGGAAGGTTGTGGACCCTAAAACAAAGAAATACATTTTATTTATACATCCCAAGGTCCTATTCGTACGAATTTAATTTTGACAAAATCTTACAGGTAATGTGGGGAAGGGCGGTTGGGAGTGTGCGTGTGGATGAGAATGCGGATGCGCTATGTGCGCTGCAAGATGGCCTGGTAATTTCGGGCCATCTTCGGCTTTCTCCTCTTCTCTTCTTTTCAAACACGCAGCTTTCGGATTAAGGTTCCGCTCTGTGTGAACAAAGAACAAGGATTAAGCACACAAATATTTGTACAGATACAACCATGATCAAGAAGCATGTTGGTATACGCACCTCTGACTTGTTGTTCGAGTGTCATTATAACTTCAACAGCCATGTTGAGAATACCGAGTTTCGTTTGAGGTTTGTCCGTCTTTAGGTGTGTCATACACATTCTACCAAGTTCCTTTAGAGCCTCATTGATATCCCTGATGCGTATCCTATGATAAAGAACGAAATTTAAGCATGTTATCTCATTAATATCTTAAGAAGTCTCAAAAAGCAGAATAAACTTAATCATATACTACATATAATAATTTCGTGATAACGTTACATTTGTCTTTTAACATACTACTTACACACACACTCATTACACTAAGCGATATTTTTCTCGTGTATGTTTACAGTAAAAGAAGTTAATATAGCAGAGTAAATTGAATAAGAAACGTAATTGTATCACGATATCATATATATTTTGCGATTCTTTATTAATACAAGTGTGATTGTATATGTATGTGATAGGAGTAAATTTTTCATGCATATATAGTATATACCAGAACATGCCGATTTCGTAAAATAATATGGGGAAACATGTCATTTATTTTCTTCATCATCATCGAGAAATATTTTTAACATTCATGTTACATTGTTTATGTCACATATACATAGAATACGGGCCGCCGTTAATAATGATCAGAATTGTCATATTATTGTGAATCAAATAAAATGTTTTTTTAAATTTTTTTTTATTTCTTTTAATGTCCGCTGCGTATATCATCTTACCTTTCCCTAGCGTTATTTGCTTGCCGCCTCTCTTTCTCCCTTTGTGCCTTCATGTCGGGATCATCATCCTCGTCCTCGGCGCTCGAACAACAGTTGCGCAATAACAATACGCGATTAATCATCTGGCTTACGTCACAACTTACTCTAGCCTATATCGCTTAAATTACCTAACGGCAATCGAATTACTAACGTGAGAGACACGCGCGCAACACAGTCGCAAATTGTAAGAAAATTGCTTTTGACTTGCTGGAGTCTAATCACCTAATTGTTGTTCGAGCGGATTTCGTATACACACATATACGTTTCTTGTTGCAATAGACAAGCGATATGATAATGAACACACGCAGGTGTTTTCGTAATTTTGAAATCGTGGATAATAAGTAGGTTACGAATTTAAAGGCCCGTATTCTTTGCATAGAACAAACAGTCGACGGCGAGTAATCACATCAAAGGACAGTGATCTTTCGGATCGAAAAATGCAGATCTTCTACTTTGACGCCGTTACCTAGAAAATTAGAGAATGCAGATGACATCTATATAATTTGGAGCAACATAATTTGGAAGGAAAACAATCACCAAAACAAATAAAAAAGTAAAACAGTAACATGAAGAATAATTAACATTAAAAGATACTTTATTACTAAATATCCTATTGAAAGACCGATATTAATTTTAAGAATATATGACAATCCCTCATAAAAATTTATACGACACGTGTATGGCCAACATAGTTTATCAGTTTACAAATAATACGACATGTTCTTTGTACAAAGGTAGTAAAAAAATGCACTTGTAAAGAGGAGTAAAAAAAAAGAGAGAAAAATCTATACAACTGAGCAATTTGATGCAACGTTCAGTGATGCAGAATAAGTGCGGAATGTTCTAAACGAAGTGGCATGCCTAGGGACCGAATCGCAGCTGAATTAAAATGAGACTGATTTGCAGGTACGCACGAGAGAGCTGTTAACATTCCATTCTAGTCTCATCTCATTTTTGTCCTTAACCAGAAACATTTTAATTTCCACGCCTGAATACGGGCCTTGTACAGAGAGTGCAACGGATGTGAGGAGGAGCTTTCGGATTGCGGGACACTTATATTATATACTTAATCTTATAATACTTATCTTGTAAC
The DNA here is from genome assembly GCA_901521435.1 of Crematogaster levior. NCBI lineage: Eukaryota > Metazoa > Arthropoda > Insecta > Hymenoptera > Formicidae > Crematogaster > Crematogaster levior. The sequence continues at coordinate 592,901 of CABEGB010000903.1, read as the reverse complement.
AAAGTCGTAAAAACATGCCGCGCGTTTACCCCCGAATTTTTCATTCGTGAATTAATCGTCTCACAATTTATCGCTCGTTCACAAATAACACCTCGATTTTTTTTAAGACATGCATACGATTAGGTAGCAGAAACTTTTCCCCGGGAAAATGTAGAGCGGAGTTTTTTGTTTTTCGTACATTACGCTCGACGATGCGGACGTCGTCCGTAAGCGTGTACATGTACCATACATTATCGGAATTGTGGGAGAATGGGACGGAAGGGATTGTTTGTATCAAGATGCAACGGAGTGCGTACTGCGTGTGTTCACTAACCTTTCACGCACGTTGTTGGCCTGGCGACGTTCTTTCTCACGCACCGCTTTGGTGCCAGGATCGTCGCAGTCTTCGTCGGCGCTCGAACAACGGTTGTTCAAAGACACAGCAAGTTAGTTTGGGAGTAAATTTTCGGAGATTGGAAATTCATTCTAATTTGCTCGATTTTCAAGAGGGAATTCTCAAATTAATATAGCTCTATTTTTTTTTCTCTCAACGTCCATAAAGACTAAGAACCCGAAACGGACGTTGGCTACGCGGCGTGTCGATTGCACAGCTTCTCTTATTTTTATCATCGTCGCTCGACACGTCTATCGAGGAATTCATTTAGAAATTTGTCTCTTGGAAATTCTTTTCCAGATACTTACTATCTGCGCGATCGCTTCGTTCCCTTTCCTTGCGACGTCGAGTTGACTGTAGCAGCCCCGATCACCCCGGCCGCCGCGAGCTCGCTGCTCGATGGCTTCGTCTCGCCGCCGCTGCTGTCGGGCGGATCTTTCCTCTTTTCTAATGTAGGGATGTATTCTGTTCATTATTAATACTGCCGAGTAAAATTTCCACAAAAATCGCATTGTTACATATAATTCGCAAGGCAGGAGAAACCAGAAAAAAATTCATGTCCGAAGTGGGTGCTATCCCTTTCTTCGTAAGGCGAAAGACGTATCCCCAAGTTTAGGCTTTGAAAAGTGGACTATGACAGTAGCCTCATTCGAGCATTGTCGGCAGATTATCTGATGCAACCGCGAAAAAATGGCACTGGCTTACCCGGAAACGGGAAAAGAATAAGTGCGACCGACCTTCGCCGAAGACGGCGATCACGATTATCCCGGAGCTTTAAGCAAGGAGGCTTAGTCACGAAACCGTGAAAAGCGTCCAATTAGAAGCAGGAAGCGCGTTTTCGCTCAACTTTGATTCAACCGATCGCCTTAAATGTTTTCTCTCTCTCGCGCGCGGAACAATCGCGGTGGATAAATCAAATGCAAAAGTTATGTGCGCAAAAGTATACGATCGTTTTTAAATCGCGCTTGGTGACACATCGCAATCCAAAGTACGAACGAGATGCAGTACAAATAAATAATCGAACGTAATCTCCTTAAAGGATTCGAGCTATTTAGTTCTCAATACGCTGTGTTTTTCACGGAAGTACGACGAGGTTCGCGAATTTCCATCCATTCCTACGGTACAAAGCGCTTTAAACAGTTTCCAAATCCGCAAGAATGTTCTGCATTCCTTCGAGCGACTAATGTAGGATCTCCTAATCCGTAGTAAAAGGATAGCAAATGTTCTCCGTCGGCATAATGACTCTAAGAGCGCGGGAGGCCAAAAGGGATGGACGCAACGAGGCGGAAAGAGAAACGAAGAACGAGAGATAGCCGAACGTATTCGCGGGAATAATGTAGGCACGACCGCCGGACAGCAAAGACCGCGTGATTTATCTAATATTTCCTTATTCGGCCGCGCGCGAGTCCGTTGTGTGGAACACCTGGGAGCTCCTTCCCTTTTCCCTCTACTTCGCGGGAACTCATGGGAAAAGTGACTGCTCGATGATGCGACGATGCGAGAATAGAACATGATCGAAGGAAACGTAAACATGATTCTTATTTTTATAAAAAAATCAGCGTTTTTAATGTGCGAATATAGAAGCTATAAACTGGGAGAGACTATCATCAAGTCATCACCCGTAAACATCTTATAAGACTCTTACAAGGTCTTAGCTAATTGATATTCGGGCTCTTTGGGAAATGCAACGAAGTTCTGTGGTTGCAAGACCCTTTTAAGTGGAAATTAATAAATACTTTTTAAAGATATGATCTTCGAGAAGTCCCTTCAAGATTTTAATAAGAGTACTTTATAATCTGATTAAAGTATTCTTTAAAATTCCTTTTAAGCAGAAATCCTTGAAGCAGAATCCTTGAACATTGAATTCTTTTTCTAAATATCGTATCTTCAAGAAATTCTTTCTGGATCCTAATAAAATGATCTTGTAAAAATATGTATATATGCTGTTAAGGCGTCCTTATAAAACTCTAATAAGGTAATAAGGTAAAATTAAGATAGTAGTAAGATAATGGTTTCCTAAGATATCCTTAATCTATTATATGTTACATATTCTCTTATTGGGGCTTCTAGCTTTTAACGATCCTAAAAAGTTTTTTATACGGACAGATTACAAGGATCCGTAATCGCGAGCTGGTTTCCCCTACGTTACAAATTATGTCGCGATTCATCCCATACATCACTTCGGGGTCAACTTACTGGCATTCGTCACAGGTAACCTTTCGATCTTGATTGAACCGTCCGTGTCGGGCGTGGGTGCAAGACCGGGGTAGGAACCCTGAGGTTGCGTCACCGTTACCGCAGGATGTGGACTCGCCTGGAAAAAGTATTATGGTATTATGATATTATGAATACTGAACGTCCTGACTGTGATTGCTCTGGTATTTCTAATTCGCCGCTAATCGGCGAGGCTTCTTACCAAGTGATCTAGCGGTGGTGAGGTATGCGAGTATATCCCGCCGTGTGGACCGACCGGACCAAGATGAAGAGCCACTTGACTTTCGGCGTGATTCCTCAGTACGTTTATGGCATCGTCTAACCGCTCCTCCATCCGTGTCCCCTGTACCAACAGAATACCGAAAATGCGACTCGATTACGCGACGATAGTTCGAAATTGTCTGCCATTATATTACATATTATTTTGGGATGCTATAAGGAGACGTATCGTTGACGCTTTTACTTTCCTTAGATTCTTATGATATTTATTCCAAATGAGAAAAGTTTCAAGAGGAAAAAAAATCAAAGTCAAAATTGAATTCTTTTTATTCTAAATGTCTCACGGTTAGAAAGATAGTTCTGCTCGCCGAAGAAGTATCTCGGAAGAAAAACAGAATTGCAAGAGTAATTATATTTAAAAAAAAAAATGATCCCGACCAATTATTACTTTAATCAAAAGGTTTAACGTCGACTGATTATCAAAACGCGTTTTTGTTAATAGAAAAGCTACGATTATACATTGTGCACAATGAAGATTTCATCACAATATATAATCATAATTAATTGAAAGCGTAATCAGCAAAAAGTGCAATGGACATGTTTTGGCATTTGTCTCGTGGCGTGAACATGCGTAAGAAAAAAAAGGGAAAAGAAGGGAGAGAACGTGAGAAGAAGGGAAGGGGCAAAAAAACTGAAATTCGGCGGTCCTCACCTCAGCGTGGTCGCGAAGGAAGCCGATAGCATCGTCTAGCCTCTGCTGTTCAGGCGCCGGCTTCACACACAACACCAACGCAACAACAAAACCAAAAAAAAAAAGAGAGAAACAACCAAGTCAACACAACGTTCACAACAAACAGGGCGGAGTGAATAAAAGTGTGTTGTCAAATAAACGGGAGGGAACGATAAACTTAATAATCTTTTACGCAAACGGGGGGCGAGGGAGGATATAACTAAAAGTAACCGCTCATAAGGGAAGCACACAAATTGTGGTTTCTCGGTGCGATCATGCACTTTGTGCAACTTCAATGCTGTGATGTGCGAATAGCGTAATCTTTCGTAATAAATAAATAAATCTTTGATACCAACGAGAGCGGAATGACGACCTCTCTCTACTTCCTCATCTACTTCCGTTCTTCTATCTCGTAACACAATCCTCCCCCTCCCCCAAAAAGATAATTACGCGTGTAATAATTGATACTGTTGTTGACGTGTACGTTGTCGCAGCAGCATACGAAATAATAACGTACGTCGAAAAGACGGTTATCAGCGCTTGTAAAAGTGTAACAATTGTCCCGTGCGTTGTTTCTGAAGCGGCCAAAATTATATTACACACGCGTCCAGGAAACCTTTCAACGGTCGATTGCAACACGATGGACTCTCCTTACATCAAGGATTAGAAGTCAAAGCAAAATAATTGCACCGGTAAATTGATAAAATAATTTGAGAATGGACAATGTTGAAAAGTTCCTGTGGCTTGTGCGATGGCCGTGAGATCGTCATAATTAGTAATCATAACAGATACAAGCTGGTACCTCGATACATACCATGTGAATACCACGATTAGGATCCGCCGTAAAATGCGGAGATACTGGCGCGGCTCCAGGTGCCCAACCTGGTGCCGAGCCGGTTAAAGGTGGTGGCGAACTGACGGGCGTAGATGGATTACTGCTATAACTGGATACTGATTGGTCCGTGGGATAAATCTGTGAAAAACATCGCGATAACGACACGTGACATTTACACGTGACATTATGAAGCAAGATCATCCGCGAAATAACGTCGTAAGTGAATTGTATCTGAACACCGCGATAAACACATTACATTAGATTGCGAAAATGTTTTTAGAATACTGAATTATTTAGATCAAGTATTCGTTTCATCTAACGATTTTAATAAATAATTCATTATGAAATAATAATTATTAAAATAATGAATTATTATAATTATTTTTATAATAAATAATTATTTGTTAAGAATTCAAATAATTCCTTATAATTCCTTATAATTCATTATTTTATAATGCTTTGTCTCCGTTAAATGTCTTTTGCTCACACTGGGAAAAAAAAGTTGAATGAAAAAAATATTTCTTGATTTGCGGTGGTCACGGATTGTCAAGCAAATATTTGTCGAGTCACAAAAAATATTTGTTAATTAAAAAAAATGTTTTGATAATGACGTTTAACTTAAAAACATATGTATTTGAACATTACAGAGATATTTCCAACTAAACATATTAATATGAACAACTTTTTTTTCAGTGCAGCATAAAAATATTTGACGACAGGTGACATACTCGGGTGCTCACGACGGATGCGAGGGTCTTGCCGAGGGTGTCGTCCGCGGTGGATTGCTGGTTCGTCGTGGGCGCAGTGTTGGGCGCGGAAGGCGCGGTCGTCGGTGCACCAGGACTATGGCTATATTGCAACGATGCCGGCGACGGCGCCCCTGTGCCGCTGTTCGCCGCGACCGCGGCACTACCCCGGAATGTCGACATTGGCGGCAGGGAAGCCGCACTGGTCACCGCCGAGCCCAGGATCGGCGCTGCAGATTCACCGTTCGGCGACATCGCCGAGTATGCCTGAAACCGCCAAACGCAAATGGTTCGACGCTCGGTTCTTGTGGTAACTGTCTCGGGGCGAAGTCGTGGGAATACGCGATCACGTCTTCAACGTTAATTATCGAACTTGCGTCCGGTGTATATGTTGGAATCTCTGTCTCCCTGTAGATTCTCTGTCGTAGGAGGAATTCTATGGATTAGCAACTATGTCCGCTCGATTTATGAAACTGGGAAATAACGACGCTAATGTATGTCATGGTTTCTTCTGATGCAACGGTTTCTACACATCTCAATCTTTATCTTCGTGGAGGGATTTCGGGATGTTGAGAGATTTCGCAGGATTTCGTATATGCGCGAAACGGACTGATTTATCCCGTGTAGCTACAAGCAATAAAGGTTCTCTGTTACAAGAATTTCGAGTGACTGCCAAGAGCCGTTCGGTGATTTGTACGATTGCCTCAAACGCGTCTTTCTGGTCATAATGGATCGCCTCGACCGAGCTTTGATATCGGATACCAAAGAGCGTGGGACAGCGTTCTCTCGCACTTACTGAAACCGCTCGTAAAAGTTTAATTTTAAGCCAGCGCCGACACTTTATGCAGCGTATTTATCAACAAATTAGAGTGGCCGGGGAGACGTAAAACGTCACCTAATCGACGCTTTCACGAAGAAGCGTAGTGACGAATATTGCGGCGATCCAGCGGGATCTCTTCTTCTTCGATGGACGCGCATTCTCAGAAAATGGATCATTAAGCAGGAAGATCGTAAATATTTAATCTTTGGTAACCGAAAGAAATCTTACCTCGCTCGACTACCATCCTTCTTGGACGCGTTCGCCCTAAATCGTACAACATCTTTACGACGTTTCTTATCATATCACGTAGGCCAAAAAAAGCCTCGCTGTAGCTATGCGAAAGACAATAAAATGGTTTGTCTTACAGTCGTTAAAAGTCGGACTTTATGATTCGACAGCGCCGGAAGTTTACAGCGATTTATTGTACATATATATATGTAAGAAAGGATGATGATCTGAGTAAACATATAATAAAAATAACATCGGCGACGGCTCGCCATTTATCGGTGATTCCCGATCGAAGGCACCGTGATGATCGCGACATCATACGCCGGTAGCAGAAGCCTGCTCTCGTTGTCTCAAAGAGAGAGAGATCGCCGAGAGACGAGTACGAGGTGCCACGAAGAGGAGGATTTCGTGGTAACCATGAACGGCGTAAATCAAACGAAGGCTGCACTTGACTAGAAACATGGAGTAGCGGGAGGGTTCGGGGCTATATATAGACGCCAGTGAGTCATTTGACGTTACTCCGGGTACGTAGAGCACTGTCAACAGTGTCTCTCAACCGTGGCGAGGCGATGAAGAGAGAACGCCTCTCTCCTTGCGCGCACGCGACAATCAACCGGGTGGTCCGAAATAAGACAGTCTGAAGAGGCCACCAGCTGGCCTCGTCGAATCACGGTTGACGAAGAGGATTAGTGCCGACGTCGGTTGGTCGGAGAGTAATGGCCGACCGAGAGGCGACTCGAGACGATCTGGCACTTCGCGCGAATTCGCGAATTGCCGAGATTCAGCGCGATCGGGATTTATCACGTTTCACGGAAAGCCATCAACGATACGATAAATCTCCGAAAAGTTCGCATTCGTGGATGTTCTCGATCGAGAACGTCGAGAATCCCCCACATCTCCCGGAATCTCGTTCGAGAAGAGAGCATTTCAAACGGCCGTCCGACTTCGACGTACAGTGACGTCAATGGGATAAAAGTTCGCGAATTAGCGAAATTCCCGGTCGAGGCTGAAATTACCGGCACACGAGGTTCGCCGATTTGAAAAATCTTTTATCGTCGAATTCAATTTTTTTATACGACGATTACGCAATCGAGGTCTCGGAGAACCTCGTGACTTTCGGGGCACCAACGTCACCTCGGGAGGCACATCGATCTTCCGTACCATCGAGATTAAGTCGCTCGCCCTTAGGTTTTAATCTGTCGACTTCCTCGTCGAACTCACGTGTTCGACGACAGAGAATACAGGAGAAGGAATATATCCCCATGTCTATTACGGGGTTCTAGAGACGTCGTTTTTCGCGACGGAGGCTCCGTAGGAACCAGCAGTCGAGTCACGCGTGATTGATCGTTTCTTCGGGTTTGGACGCGGCAGCAAGGGGATAGTCGGGATGGAAACGAGAGAAAGGGAGAGAAAAAGAGATAGGAAAATTCACTTACCATGGGGTCGTGGGGTAGGTGCATTGGATAGGCTGGCTGCGCCAGGTGAGAGGCTGCATATCCACTGTATGGGGGTTGAACACCACCGCCGCTACCCGTCCATGGATCACCGGGACCGGTTCCTGTATTACCATCTGTAACAAGAGAGAGAAGCACGGTTTCAATCAATCGTGTGTCATCCGACTATTATTCGAAGACTCCGAGACTCGAATAATCGATTCAGAGTATCCACATTCAAAAAGGGAAGATTTGAGAATATTTCAATGATACAGATGCAGTAATGGAGAACTTTGTGATGTTACTAGAGACTTTCCGAATGTTCCTTCCTTTTGACGTAGCGTCGCTCGTAAAAATTATTTCGTAATAATTCTTTCTCACCCGGTGTGATTGAAGTATCGCAACATATGTAGAATACCCCGATAGAATCTAGTGCACCTACCCGGGCACTTTCTACATGTCATTGAAGCGGGAAATAATAAATAATAGAGCACGTGGCCGTTCAGCGAGTAGAAAATGTCACGCACGTGCCCGGATAATGGGCGTCTAAATCGAGTTAAAATGCATCCTCGCGGCGTTTAATCGAATTTCCCACTCGTCAGGGACGCCTCGCGCGCTCCGCTTTATAATGTTTGTACAATTTCGGCCGACTAACAAGACGTTCCGCCTCGAACACACGCCAAACTTCCTAATCAAGCGACGATGTCATTCCTTCCGCAGTAATTATTTCGTGAACGAGTATCCGCGGTATGATACAACTTCCCTGGACTTTCGCCAAGTCGAAATTTCGCGCTTTCTAACGTCTCACTCGGTTCCGAGCGTCGTTTGCGGTTAGCCCCGCGCGCGCGCGCGCGCGCGCGCACACACACCACATACACACACACCCGATATAAGGGCCAATAGACGTGGTACCCAGCGCGGACCATTATTTCAGTTGAAAACAACAGCAATAAGCTTCAGGGAACGTATTTCTTGATACTTTTGCTTGATATAATTCCCGTACCGGGCGCTCCTCGACGAGAAAACGGAAACTAAGCCAAACTACTCGGGCGTTCCTACCAACTACCGGTGTTCGATGTCTGATAAAACTTTTTCGCCCCTTCGTCGTGGCCTCCCATTTATAAGCCATTCCGGTCAGCTACCGGGTGCCACGAGCGCCGACACGTATTTCGAAAGCGTACTTAAACTGCTACTTTTCTCATCTGATCCATAATAACGAGCCCTGCGGTGAAAACTTCGCCGATTTCATAGATCTATCATCATACACATCGTCTGAGATATTTGCATATTTAAGCACGCGGAATTCTACAGATCATTCGTTTCACCAGTGTGGCCTTTTTACAACTACGCTCTTCATTCTTTTACACGTAATATTCACGATTTAAATAAAATAAAAAGTGCCTGGCTCTCTTTTACTTGAGGTGTTAAGTTTGATACACAATTTCCTACGATCTCCTGCACGAGTTCAGTTCAGGGAAGCTGCGACGAATAAAGCATGACGGTGTACATCGCACCTGCCTTGCGAGATGATGAAGATGATTTTTCAAAGATCCGTTATAATCTACAAAATAAACCGTAAACCACAATTACAGCTCTACAAAAATAAGAAACAACTCCTCCGGCTAATAGAGCAATTCGCGCGGCACAGTAATTATTAGACAATGCGAATTCTGCACGTAAATCGATTTTAGCGCAACGAATCGATATTATCGCGTAAATGAGCGAATCATGTCAAAAGGACTTTCCACGAGGGATGAAAAATGATTAGAATAGCGAAACTAAGACGATGGCGCCTTCGATAAATTCGTTGCGACAACAAAGCGCGACTCGCAGTTGCTGGCGGTGCCGGAGCGGGCGGCGGAGAATTGCTTTTATTGGCAATATCTCGTCGACGAAGTTTCCCGTGGAATTTTTTTTTCGACAGCGCGCCGGATATATCCGCGAAATTCAGCAACGAACTTCGACGCCCCGCCACGCCGCATGAACAAATAACGAGATTGTTATTGTTTTTACGTGCGACAGGCAGAGCGGCAAATTTTACGAGCGAACGTTAAACAGTTGAATATTAGTGCGCTCGTAAAATCCCTTTTATCGTCCATTCGGATCGTTATGCGATTTCCAAATGATATATACGTATGTATACGTACGTACGCGTGCGTACACATGCGCACGCCCATACCGATGGCTGCTGATCTGCAGATAACGATCGATCTATCGAACCCTCCCCGGAGGTTCGCACTATCTCGTTTAATTATGTCCACATCCGCTGATATCGATTATTAACAGATACAAGTCAGTAATCTATTTCATAACTACTTTTGTGAAATTAGTAATCGATAAATTGAGTCTGTTACTACGTGCTCCATTTTCGTTCTTTATCACTAAAATACTGAATTACTAAAATATTGAAGTACATTTAGTAAAGGCCTCTCTATTTTTTTTATTTTTATTAACGTAACTCTCGTTATGTTCACTTATTAATATAACATAATTTTTAAAAAAGACAAGAGAGGTGTCAAGTGTAATATGAAATACTACATAATACACTAGGCGACAACATGTAATATGAAAAAATGTAAAAACAATATTATTATAATTATATTATATAATAAATAAATATTATCAACAAAACACAGTATTATCTTAATTTCCTGAAAAAAATAACATCAAAAAGTTTTGCCAACTAAAAATGAAAATTTATGCTACTTCTGATATTTTTATACCACTACTTAAAGAATCTCATATTTAAAACATTGCAACGTAATTAAATATTATTTTAAAAACTAAAATAAGAATATAATACGTCAGTATTATATTTAACTTAAAGTTTCTGTAGCACGCGCATATGCGTTATAATATGCAAGTATTATGCTATGAACTCTCATATATACACGGAATAAAAAGATTAGCTATTACAGCAAAACTATTTGTAAAATATGGACAACTAGTTATTTGCAGCGAGAACTATAATTTTGCAGTAGCAGCAAAACTTTGTCAATACTTTAGCAAAACCTTTTGTTAAAGTTTTGCTATAGTAGCTAATCTTTTTTTCCGTGTACACTACTATAGTTTTCATACGTAAAAAAAATCATAGAAAAATATTTATTACTACAGCTTTTCGCTTACCGATGTAATAGGAATCTGTGTAAAGGGCACCCTTCGGCGACGTGTATCTTGGCGAGTCCTGTCCGAATTCATCCGAGCCATACTGCAACAGAAAAAAAAAATAATTATTACAAGCTATATATACGTTGTAAGCTTAGGAAACCGGGGAGAGGAACCTTACAATTCGTTCAAACGAGCGACTCGCGGAATCGACGCGCTGCAACATAACGGAAACGCCGCGCGTACAATTTTCTCGTCGCGCTGTTTTGCGAACTACGAAATTTTTCATTGACTTGGACGCTTCAGCATTTCTGCTGTAATGCGAAAAATTGCGCGTGTAATTGGGACGACACGCAAATTCCACCATCGGCTATTAGGCAGGCAGACATCGGCGGCGGTGTTGCATCTCCGTTTCTTGCGACACCTTTGTGCATTGTGTTGTAGCACGTCTCTCCACCGATCTTACGATAGACCCGATCGACTATTACGACATCGACTGACGTCGTAGCGAGAACAGTCATTAATTCAGCGACATAGACGCACGAGATGAACGTGCGCGCGTGCACGCCTCTAGAGAGAGAAAATCGGTGATGATGGAGTCATTAAACGACTACACACGCATACACATGTGAGCGGTTATCCTTGCGCAATGTGTGTATCAATAAAAATCTAAGATTAGGTTGTCTTCCTCGATCCAATTAACGCCGTCAATCTTCATAAGGACGAGCAGGAGACTATTTAAGCGACGCTCCGGCAACGCGCGACGATTTTATTCTTCATGAGAAATAAAGTAGAACCTAAAACTTTACAAAGTGAAGTGTTGAAAATGCCAATGACGACATAACACGTATCAGCGAGACTGATATCTGCTCGGTAGATAGACGGTGCTTCAATTTTTAGAACGCGAGGGACAGGGAGTAGAATGATAAATTAATTATTGGGAGCTCGCTGGGATTGGATGCTCGTCAATTGAGCTGTATGTCGAACATGACGTAAGACGCCGATGGAAAAATGGAAGCAGTTTCGTACGCGATAAAAGATCTTCGATTGTGATGTCTAATCCGATGTTGCACACCCCAATCATTTAATTTAAATTAATTTAAAAAATGTAATATTATAATAAAGGACAAAACACGCGAATAATAACTTGATTACTCATCCATTGTGGATTACGTCGGGATTTACCATACAGATCTCGAAAGAAAGATTCTCGAAAGAAGTCGTGGACCAAAGATCGGATTATGCAATCGCGAGTTACGTACGAAAACATTCGTGCTCTCAGTTTCAAGTTATGGATTTATCGACTCCCTTTCCCTTCGACCTCCCTTTCCTTAAACCGAGATAGACACGAAGGTTTCGAAAAAGGACAATGTAGGAGGCTGATGTACGAAGAGTGCACGTGACAAGAACGGGATCCATCGATCGTTCCGGTACCGAGGATACGAATACAATCGAGGAACTTCCCGTAGTCCGCATTTTCGGTAAATTTACCATTTTATAGATGCCGTAATCCGTGTGGCAGACAAACATGCTGGCGGCAGAGACGTGTGCGCGTCGATTCGACGATACACGGACTTCGTCCTCGCACACTGGTCACGTCATACAGAGCGACACATCACCACCACAAAGACACGTTGATCTGGCGACGAGCTGCCGCGCGAACGAGAGGAAGACGAAGCGGAAGAAGAGAAGCTGGCTAAGTAGAGAGGAACGAGAGGGAGATAGCTATGACACGCTACAACCCCTCGTCCCAATTTCTCTTCTATTTCTCTCTCTCTCTCGCCGTGATATATGTTAAAATATTCCACTGCTGCCTTATCCTGCACCGCGCCGAAAACTTTCGCGCACGATGCTGGTCTCCTCTCGCACCCTCCCGTTCCGTTCTGTCTTTCCCTCTCTCTCTCGTCCCGCTTTTCCAACACGTCGAAAAGTGCCGTGCGCTCGTTTCGCGCGGAGTGAGGGCGGTGATAGAATAAACTTCGGCCGCTAACGCGAGGACTATGGGGCGCCAGGCCGAAATTTAACGCCTTCTCCGGGCCATGAAAGAATCGTACAACTTTGCCGACTTCAAGAACTTCGCAACTACGTTTACGCGCGGAGTGTAGCGCGGGGACTCTCACGATAGATCGATAATCGTGGGACCACGTGCGAACCGGCAAGGGGATGGCGAGACTCGAGTTGACTTGACTCGACTAAGACAATACTGAACGACGCGGCCGACTAAGCGCGACTGTCGGCCGCGGTATCGCGCGTTCTCCAACGTCGATGGAGAACCGTGCGGTCGAGGTGGGAGCGAAGCGCGACCCAATCCTCGCACGGACGCGCGCGGTTTCCGTGAAAGAAGCGGAGGGATCTCCTCCTCGTGATATTTCCGAGCTGTGCTGGAAGCTCGCGCGATAAGCCTGTCGGCCTGTCGCGAGCGGCTCATAAACATTCTACGAGGAGAAAAGCGCGTTTCCGTTCATCGTAAGGCATGCAACCGAGATAACCTGCCGATCGACTCGACTTCGAGGATGAAAACGATCGCGTCGGCGACCGATCCGTAAGCGGGCACATTCCAATCTCAAACAGAAAACAGTCGTATACGTTTCGTCATTTTCTTCTCTCTTGGCATCAACATGGGATACAAAATGGGACAGAGATAGCGTGAGAAAGAGATGCACAAACGTTATCGCTCACATACGCGTGACAAATGAACACGTTTTCGAGAGTATGCAACGCTGGCAGAATATCTGGGAGAGATAGAAGAAATAATCGGGGCCTGATAAAAATATCAAGCTTTATCAGCGAAAACCGGTCGATAACGGTCTTATAAAAACATTTCTCCAACTGGAAAAGGAAGGCTGAAACAGGGTACTAATCGACTGATAAACTACGAGTTTTGGTTCCATTAATTTAAATGAATTGCTTTGACACCCGCGATAAAAAAAAACACGGAACTTTGACAAAAATCGATTTCATACATCATGTTTTTCTCTTCTCTTTCAAGTTTTATCTCTCCTCATAACTTTACGACTGTCTTCCTCTTTATAGCCATAACAAACGAGATCGCAATTAGACAAACGTTCGAAAATTAATCTCTGATTAACTCTGAACAAAGTGCGCAGTGGAAATAACACATATCTGTTTAACGAAAAATTAATTTAAATTATTTAATGTATATATTTATGAGGAGAGGGAGCAGTCTCTTTTATCGTTCCATATAAACAGATTAGCGTCCAGTGGCGAAAGGATTTATTCGGATTTTCTCGATTAGCCGTGGATCAATGCAAAATTCGGTCGAGCGGGCAAAAATGTTTGTCTAAGCGTATCGCGCGCGAGAATGTCGTTCGATATTCACGAACCGACATCGCTAAACGGGCCATTAAATTATTCGCCGAAAACTATAACAGCCACTTTAACCCGGGTCCGCAGAGACCGGGGGCTGGACCACGTGGCGCGGACACGGCGAGAGAAAGACACCGCGTGGACAATAATTCACGTTTTATTTCCTTCTCGCAAGGAAAGGAGAAGACACGCAATGATAAAAATGTCGCCGTGGTCGACGCGACGGATCAGAAATCTTAATATGTCCCGGTCGGATGTCCACGTGGTCCGTGGAGAGTCAGCGATTTCCAGCCAATATAAATGTCCTACATTGATTTAGTTCTACCCCTCCTATCTCTCTCTCCTCGATGGGTCTTACGATCTATCGGGAGGGTGAGACAGAAAAGACGACGGCGGTGCGAGAGAAACTCAGGCTGGACCGACCGAAACGAAAATGTCTCTGTCAGGGAAATTAGCCTTCGAAGATCTGAAATAGGACAGAAGGGTGGCCACTCTCCTTGCGAGACGGATGTTATGAAACCTTCGGAAAATTGAGCACGTGATGGCCACCTCACGTTCTCGATCAACCGCATAGTCTCCGTCGTTCATCCCCCGTTACATACATACTCCGGAAATTTTACATCCATCGTGATTCACAGCTCGCCTCCGCTTGATTTAACCCTACACTGAGATCAATATGCAAACTTTGACTTAACCATTATGATCTATTGCTTCAAAACTGTGAGAAAAAGAATATTTACGCGTTGCAAGATAAAAACTAGAAGTACCATTATATATATTAACAATAAGGTAAAGTAATAATTAATCGCTAATCAAAATACAACAATTCGGACAAACGCGCTAAAAATTCCGAAACTGATAACCACGATATATTTTTTCTTTATACTCGCTCTTTCCTGCGATCGTTATTTAGTACACGTGGACGGAAATGAGCTGAAGGGTAATCAAGACGATAGAAAGAGACAGAGGGGGAAGGGAAGGAGGGAGAGACAGGAAAAGGAGAAACAGGAGGGAAGATGTAAAAGGCGGAGGGTCACTATCAACGAGATAATGGATTGTCGATTATCCCCTTATTAATTACTACGGTGGGACGTTTGCCTGTCAAGAAGCAAGTAGACGAAACCAAGTGTTCCGTCGAACAAAGTAATTAATTTTTTCCTTTCTTTCATCGAGTCGCTATGGGAGTCTTGGGAATTCTCATGAAGATGTCTCCTATCGTCGGACGATCTTTCGTAGAGGATGTCATGGAGAACGACATAGAAATCGATTCGACCTCGCTACTATTATAATTTTCAGTGCAGAAACCGGATTTATTATTTTACGCCTCGATAATAAATCCACGCGTAATTGGCGAATCGATAAGTCTTATCGGCTGCGGAGCCGTTTGTTCGCCACGCTATATACTTTTCCCCTTTGTCGGCGTAATGGGTTTATTAATGGCGGAGCGTTTGTAAAAAAAAAAAAAAAGAATAAATGCAACGGTCTTCGCAGTTAATAGGCCCCGTGTGTCGTAGATGACGGCGAGATAATTTCAGTCAACAGCCTCACGCCGGCTTCCATACATGCGTGTACGCACGCCAGCGTACAGAGACCGGCACGCCACGTCGCGCGTGTTGGTAATTCCCTTCACAAATTGCCGGCGTCACGCAAAAGTACAGCCGGCGATATCGGCAATAGAGAATAATTCAGACAACTCGAAGTGAAATTTGTCCAGACGTGCGATAAGAGGTGCGTTCGTCGAGTAAATCAATAGTATGCCGCCGACTAAGAAGATTTACTCATTCTGAATATTCACCTCTTCCACTTCTTACCTTTCATATCGCTTAATTATCCGACACGACAAGTCTCAAGTCGAAATTTTATGTATGTGAAAAACAGAAACGTCGAACGAATTATCACGCGAGAAAATAAGATGATAAAATATTTTCCTTGTTTCTTTAGTTTTACAACAGTTTTTACAACTAATTGCAAACTTATCTTTCCACGTTTCGATATATTCAATTCTACAATTTAAAAAATCATTCGCGGGGCAAACTTTGGAATCTATTTCGTTGGGCGTTTACGCGGTTAATGACATTGTGTTGCCACCCCAACTTCTTGCGCTGTTGGCATGCTGGGTGCTCGTGCAAAATCTTAATTCGCAATGACATAGGGGCGCTCATAAGACGGCGGAGAGAAATGTGGGAACTTCGTGGCTCGATAAAAGCTGTTTAGCACGATATGGTAATGACTGTCTCTTCTTTTTTTTTAATTTATGGTCTCTTATAGTCTCCCCCGTGTGCTACAGGATCGCGATGGGTTCCCATGGCGGACAAGCGGGCGGCCGTAAAGGAAATACCCGTAGATGGAATAGGCATGTACACGACACAGGACGACTTCCGGTTGCGCCATTTCGAACGGCTGCCAGGAATTGGAACGTCTTCTTTCCGAACGAACACTTGCACTTGTTTGACGAAGACGTCATGTCTTGAATAATCTCCGAAGCGAAACTGCGAAACTGAATTAAACACATGCTGAATTATGCAATACCTTTTACATCACGTTAACAATAAAGAAACATTCATATTCCATGGAAAATTACTTCACAAAAGTTCTGAATATCCAAACTCGTAAATTTTAATATCCTAAATGTGTATAATATGTACAATACCCAAGGCTTCCCCCTATACATATAATAAATTTTTTTATACATACTTTCCGTTATTCAAAATTCGAAAATTTAGCATTATCTCAATTTTCTTAATATTATTTACTCTTTTGTTTAATATTATTTTTTTACATACATATCTTTCGTTACTCAAAACTCGAAAAGTAGATTCTCAATTTTCTTAACTATTTTATTTTATTTAAACCCGTGACTTGTGTATCGAGATAAAATTATATTAATTTATATATTTTCAGGGCGCTAAGAAAAACTGATCTTAAATGATGTTACATCAAATCATCCTGCGCGAGAACCTATTAAGAGCTCCAATTTCACAGAATCGCACTTATCGTATCATTACGAGCATCAAGATATCGCAATTACCGAGGGAACGACCCGGGAGAGACGAGAACTTGGGCGAAGCACGGTCACGGCAATATTTGAGATTTGTTTAATAGACGTTATTTCATCTGTCACCCGATCGGATGTTGTGCTTACACCGCGACATTAAAAAGATTTCGCATCTATCTAACCGAAGAGAGAGAGAGAGAGAGAGAGAGAGAGAGAGAGAGAGAAGATAAGAAGTTAATTTTGCGACAATTAAAATAAAATTCGCCTTATCGACTATAATTTCGTTGTGTATCTGATGTGAGAATATTCTCTTGTATTTCGATGGATTTTCGATAAGTATGCGATCGTGTCTCATAAATTGCGAGGCGCATATTATTCTTGAAAACTCCTGCGACAATTTATTCGCAAAATACGTTGACGTCTTCTGGTTGCGCGGTTACATTGGAGGACCGCAGAGTCCATGGTTTTTGTGGGAGGATATTTTTATGCGCTACGCTTCGGCACGCCATAATCGTCGGATGACTAAACGCGCAGTCGCGTGTAATTTTCGCTGAGCTGTCCCGAATATCTCCGAGACAAAGCGACTTCATTTAGCTCGTATAACGTATCTTTTTTTCGGATTAATCGCGGTCGAGAGGATATGTCATCGAATCGTGCTAACTAATTGTGCAAATAGAGAGAAAATATGATCAAGATATTGTTTCGATTAAAAAAAATACGTAAATTAAGAAACGATCCATTGCTTTCATATCACTGCCGCAACGTACACGAATATTTTTTTTGCATGAAGTATATTTTTTTGCATGAAGATTATAAAAATGTTAGAAAAATAACGAAACTAAAAGACAAACTTGAAAAGGAAATAAAACTCTAAAACTACCCTAAATAAATATACTAAATAAATAAACTAACTACCCTAAATAAACTAACCCTAATTAAATGAGAGAGAATTATTGTTAAAGTTAAGATTGCCTGAATTCGAAAACTTGTAAATTCTGAAAATAGAAATTCTTTTATGGAAATTTCCGCTTAAAACGACTACAAATGACATAAACTCCACGCGAAGATAAATCTCTTCAGATGATGATCATCACGGACGCGTAATCGGTCGGCCGGACTGTCCTCGCTCTCTAATTGGTGCCCACTAATTGTTAATTATCAGTAGTACCCACCCGCGGAAACCTGACGTAAGAGGCTTAAGGCCATTTACACGGGACGAGTACGACCCGCAAGCATTACCAACACCGTCGTCGATCGCTGTTGGTTTACAACGTTATAACACACAGGGCAGGTGTGCATATGTAATTCCGTATGGATGCCACCACCGCCAGGCAGCACCACGTGAAAAGAGACCAGAGATCCGCGGCGGTTTACATTATTTATTAGGCGTATCGTCGACGCGCGTACACACCGAGTGAGAGCCAAGACAAACGGCTGCATAATCAACAATTAGCCGGTTGATACGCGCTACGTGATAATTTTTTAACGAGCGAGCGCTATCTGCATTAGCGAGACGCGTCTTCTCACTTTGTCCAATGTCGTCTCAATTACTCGTGTAACTTGTGTCGATTAATAAATTTATCACTAATAAACTTGGTTACTCTGAGGTCGATACACCATGCTCGAGCGTTATCAAATTTTGAAGATACTCGTTATTTGCAAAGCAGAGCAATTTATCACGTATTTTTCGGAACATTTTTTAACCACGTCCAAAAATTTATATTGTAAAAATTTCGAATTTCACGTTTGAAGCCATCTTTAGATCCGATATCCATCTTTCTTTAGTTCAATTATTCAACAAAATATATCGCTACAGTCATAACGTAACTATTACTATTATTAATACCAGAACTATCGATAGCAACAGGCGACAATTCCGTAACAAATTTAAGGAACAAAGACGCGCTAGAGAAGAACTCGTCGCCCGCCCGATGTAGAAACAATAGTTTCTCGTGGAACAATGAGAGCAGGCGAGCGCGATAGGTTTTCTTTCTCGACTGCGTCGACTCACTCGACGAGAATGCGAGCCCATGTAAAGTCAGACCGCCACAAAAGGATCAAATCCGCGGAATCGGCCTCTCTCGCCGCTTCTCTCGGATCACCCGATAGAGAATATACATCGAACGTGTGCGTATCGCTGCACTACCACCAGAGTAGAGAAAGAAGAGAGGGAGAGGGAGAGAGAGAGAGAGGAACCGAGTCACTTCTCGAGAATGTGATTTAAGTCCTCGCATAAAAGACGACGTTGCGCAGAATTACAAGCGGCACGCAGTTCCGTCGGTCGATAGGATACGTCGACAGGAACGGAGAAACCCTCCTCTCTGCAGCGTTAACCGTGTAGAGAATACCGAACGATCGCCCATATCCGCGCGGCCATTCAACAGAGATGTCGCCTGGACGTTGCGAATCGCAACGAGATCAACTCGCATTCCTCCATGTGACCGCGACTAACGTAGTAATGTCAAACTCGAGACAGGACGCGTAAAACTATGTCGTTATATTACATTGTTATGCATGTATTAAATACTCGGCGCGGAAGTGCGCTAACTCTATTATTTTATGTCCCGACTCATTCCGAACTTCATATTTAAAGCAAATATCGGAAATCATGGCTTTAATCTAATTTTGTCCTTGTACACAAAGCCGCAGAGAATGCTCGCGATATCATTTTACGTTACTCTCGTGAGAAAAGAAAAGTGATAGAGAAAAAGGGAGTGTACGCAGCCCAGTTATGTGATAATTAATGCTTTTTCGTGACCGACAACTCGTTGGAAGTTTCGTAATTACAATTGCTTCTTCGGCATGTTAATTGGACGACAGAAACCTGCCTTTCCATGTTTGGCCATATCGCGGCGATATCTTCAAGGTTGTCGAGCGCCTTCCCTTGAGGATTTACTTATTAAACAATCGAAAAATTTACGACGCTGTAAAAATTTACAGGTAAAAGTTCGACGTGCAAGAAATAATTTGCCCAATTATTCTTCGTCGTTAATTCTTAACACTGTAAAATGTAGGAAGTACGAACGAGAATTTAAACTCGTCGGAACGGCGTGGCGGTGAGAGAAGCAAATCCGCCTGAACGAGGCCAAGATTATCGTAATGGCTCGCTTTACGATTACAGTTATCGAGACGGAAATCTGCGAAACCCCGACGTTAACTGCGGAAACCAGTCTTGAGAGGCTGCCAGCATCGTCCTTCGAGCCGAAATCCTTCGCGGCTTCCTACAAACGCATTCGATGTTCGGAATTATCCGGTATTTAACTTCACTACGAACTTCACGCTTACATTTGTCCTCTCATGCTTTACCCTCCAAGTTTTATTTTCGTTCAACTGCTAATGGCTTCAATTAGTACTGTAAACAGTGTGGGACAAAAAACTTATAAAATCTAAAGTTAGTGAAATGTTTGCGCGCTATCATAAAAGGGATATGACCGAACCGGAAAGATATCATCGTTCCTTTTTTTTTTTTAAATAAAGAAAACTAAAAACTTTCACAACTTCGTGACTTTAAACCGTACAATAAATAAAGTTAAATAAAAAAAAATTACAAGAAGAGAAAAACGACAAACTCCGCGAAGAGACATACCCTATTTAGGATATTTTACACGCAATCTCTTTATATATTAATTCTCTCACAGTTTGTATAATAACTTTTTTGCTTGAGACTCGTAACTATACGATTTTTTCTTACATACGATATTAGAGAAATTTCCATTTTTAAGAGATCTTGAAAACACTTAGCCTCTTCTGATTTCCCAAGCTATTAATTATTCAAACGCGGTTCAACGCGGTTCAACGCAGTCATAAATCTTAACGTCAACGTTAGATAAGGAGAATGTATCGATGCGCACATAAATGTATCGCAGGCACTTTAACGATCTCACGATCTAATTAATATAATTGTCCCGACTGTCTACGTCTACGACGTCGGATCGGAGTGCTTCTCCTTCGATTGAGAGAAGAGAGCTGTTCCTATTTATTTGTAACTCTCTGGTAGTGGAATACACCTGCTAGCATTAACGACCGCGGTAATCAATTAATTCTCATTAATTGAGAGAGAGACAAGATACGTACGTCGGATGAGTTATGATTGAATCGCGATAACGGGCTGCATCCGCTTACAGTAAATTAACCGGATGCTCGATCGTGATGATACATCGCTCCTCCGTCGAAAAAGAATTTTCAATTACGTACCGGTGACGGATATCGACAGCACGACATAATCTGATTCATCAGCGTCAGCTGATTCCCCGAATTTGTTCAAAATTATTTCCATCTAACGCAAAACTTTGCTAACTTGCTCGATAAGAAGATTATTCAAGATGAGATACCTGTTTACTTATTAGAAAAGAAAGAAATGCGAAAACGTAAGCGGAAATGTAAATAACAAACGGATATCGACAAGAGGTGAGGGAAGATTCTTGGAATTCCGTGGAAATATTCTTTCACAGGTGGCGACGGTGGATGCGACGTTCCCCTTCGTGTGTGTCTTTCGTATGCAACCGTGACCACCGCCTAATACGCGGCGCGGCGGCACATACTAATTAGCTCTGCGAGCGAAACGCGCCATGAATACAACTTTACGTAAAGCGAGAGAGAGAGAGAGAGAGAGAGAGAGAGAGAGAGAGAAACATTAGATACGAGAGCGACGGTGTTGGAGGCTAGGTCGAGGCTGAACCTCGAGTGACACTTCCTGCCGCGACAACCGCTACCGGGACCAAATAACGTCTCGCTTTCCCTCGCGATTATCAAAAAGTTGCGTACCGCTGTTGTATTTTGCAGATAAAAAAAATTTAATAATTTCTCTCTAAAATTTTTAATTATAAATTTAAAAAGTTACCTTCAGCTATAAAATGTAAAGTGTGATAAAAGATACGAATCAACTCGAGATATGTATAAGAATCGAGTTAATATTTTTTCCAAGGATTAAAGATTAAAGGATTAAGAACGTTTCTCCCCTAAAACAGGGTTCGAGTTGTAAACAATGTTCGCGGTTGAGTGGTAAATATCACACGAATTTCAGCTGGTGTATCAAGTGCGTTCGTGGCGAGACACTGGTTCGCCCTTACAGGATTTACGAGCCGCAAAATTTCTGATACACGCTGTACACAATTTCGGCAATTTATCGTTGGCGATTGAAGCGTCATCACGATGCTGACCTGTAATAATAATATTCACACATTGATGATCGCGAAATCAATCCATTCTAATAAACAACGAAGATAATCAGGCTGCAAAACTCTCTCCGCTTGTCGCATTGTTCCCGGCTTTAACAGCGATCGAGAGCTCGGTATTCCCACGGTAAACGCGCCTTTCAATTCCTCTCGTTATATTTACCCCGCTTTCCTGCCCCCCGTACTGTTTCCAATAACTTGGCGACGAGCCGAGCTGCATGATCGGACCGGTTCCGGACAGGTTGCTCGGACTGGATGTCTGAAATCGGTCCGTCGTCGCCGCGGCGTTCTGCAACTGCCCAAGTTGATTCGGATTCCTGTGCTGGTTCCCGTTGGGCGTCATCAGCGGACTGGCGCGAGAATGATTGCACGCGACCTGCAGCAGATTTGAGCCGCTCGCGAGTCGTCCCGAGCTCATCGGAACGACCTGCCGCACGTGCGCGTTCTCCGCCTGAACGTACCGCTGGCTCACGTGAGCACCTCGCCGAACCTTACACTGGTTGCTCTGAGCAGCGTTCTTCGGCTCCTGACCGGATTTCATGTCGATCCCGAAATCGCTCAGCTTGAAATTCTGCTGATTCATTTTAAAGTCCGCGTTGTTCTTGAAGCTCCGATCCATCTCGAGTTTTCTCTTGCCGAGCAAATAAAATCCGACTTGTTAAACGGCTGTCTATCCTCGTGGATTACAAAATCGCGCGAGATCTGATAAATTACGTAAAAAACGTTCGTCGCTTGAAATGTTTTCTACGAGTGGGATTCCTCGGTTGGCGACGACGCGTCGAGTGAAATGAGAGATGAAATTAATCGCAGGTGACTGTCACGGCGATACGTTTGACAGTTCACCACTGATCACGCGCCGCTCGCCGCCTTGACACAAATCCAGCGTTGATGCGCGTAATCCTTCCAATCCGCGATTTGTCGGCGCGACTCGTCGTCGACGGCGGTGTATTCCGGAACGGACACCTCTGAACGTCTTCCAACATTCGAATTTTCACTCGACTGGCACACTCTACCGCTTGGCGATCGCGCGGATTCTGTCATCGTTCAAATAGACCGCAGTAACGACGAAACGCTCCTGCGTCGAGCGTCACGAAGCGACACAGTTATTTATCGTGCCACCAGATAGACACGGGACGACGAATTAACATTTAGTGAAACTAGAGAACGCGCTCGCGTGCACGGCGCTTAATCGGAAGTTATTGCGTTGCAACGATCGGCGATTATTATAGATCAACGTTTTATTACACTCTTTATTCGTTATAATCGTTAAGTCACCAGTGAAAGTCGTGGGGCGAAACACTCGAGTTTCGCGGAAGAATCTTGGAAGAGTCTTTGACGTCTTTGGATCTCGAGAAACGAGACGGAATTTTCGGCGGCGAATCGACGAAATTCATCATCGAACAACAAAATTATCGCCTTTGGCACGTGCGACGCGCGCTGACGCCGATAACGAGTTATATTTGTGAAACAAACGTCGGGAAAGTCTTCAGTTTCCACGCAAATAATCCGCGCGCCAATTAAACGTGTTGAATCCGAAGGGAGGCAAGGATGCTATTTTTGCAAAACATATCGACCGTATATACACGCACTCGGTTCCTCGACACGCGTTGACGCGAATGCAATTGCATCACACACACAGTGTCATGCACGAATCTGCCACAACGTACGGTTTTCGTGGTGCAGCGTCCCCGTCATCCGATCGGTTCGCTGCGTTCTTCACGTTCAGAGATCTTTCAACCATACCGTGACGAAATTCTCAAACGGCAATTATACACGACGGAACGTATGTGAAACGTCCCACGGCGGAAACGATCGAGAGAGAAAGAGAGAGAAAGGATTAGAGAAGCCAACGGCCAGCTGGTTAGCCAGTGGAGAGACGACTGGTTTTGTATTACCCGACTCATAGGCTACACACCGCACACGGCACGGAGGAGGCTGGGGTCCAGCACACCCCTCCACCAGACGATACACAGAGCAAGTGTGCTTACTCCCCCCTTGCGGGTATGTACGTAGAAGCCTCTCGTGCGTGTGTGTGCACCGATGCACTCTCGCTCCATGTATGCACCTCTCTCTCTCTTTCTCTCTCGTTTCTCTCGACCAAGAGACGCTTGCAGTCTTTCGTATGCGTATGCACTCCGCCGCAGACGAAATGCAAGCGTTGCACTCCGCGTGAGAGTCGAGTAACGTCTGCGCGCGAAAAAAATCGTGGGAATTAAGATCGGGACGCTGCGCTGGAAGAAACCAAAGCGATACGACTGCGATTTTTCGCAGCGGCTCGCGTAATAACGTAAAATTGTATTCGACGTTGCGTTTGGGATGATTCTAATCACTACACTCCCGACTACTAACCTAACTCTTAAAATAAAATAATTACAAAACTTTAACAAAAGGCGTAAGAGATAATTCCGCTCGATACAGATAATAACCATTGAAAAGAATAAACAGGCCAATAACAAAAGGTTTAACAAAAGGTTTTGCTAAAGTATTGACAAAGTTTTGCTGCTATTGCAAAATTATAGCCTCGCTGCAAATAATAGTTAGCTGTCCATATTTTACAAATAGTTTTGCTATAGCAGCTAATCTTTTTTTTCAGTGTATACTTTAACAATACATTTAATAAATAATTTTATTAAACGTAACAACTCGTTCCTATTATCTTCCTATTTTTAACAACACTCCCGCTAAAATTATCGATTGATGTTTGGAATCGCATTTTTATATTCCTGACATAAATTGTTACGATCCTTCCTGCGAATGTTTCCAATATTGATCAAATTAGAATTTGCGTTTCCCATTGTTTCCTCTCATTGATTTTTGACATAATTAAACTCGGGGCGCTTCCGCGATTATTGCAGAGCCGTAAAAGCTTGTATAATATCCCGAATAGTATTTCATAGCGCAACGTTCACTCGATAATAATGTAGATCACAGAAAAGTGTAAACCGAATCGGATATTGATTCGAGGGGGCGAGCGTTGTTTACAACGGTGCCTATCTGCCCCTCGTTTCACGCCGGATCATTAATCGTGGATCGGCGCGATATCTTAATCGCCTATTACTTTCTGTTTCATTTTTTTTTACAAGGGGTCAAATACCTCGGAGCATTATTTCCAAGCCATCGGCCGTAATACTATACTACCGATTTAGCATTTCTCAACACGACTCGTCAGAATTTTGCGAAATGCTTGATCTTTGATTGTTCGTCTTATAAAAAATCGGAAAAATTCGCCTATTCCCTCGTGTCCAACGTTTTGCTAAACAACGTTTCGCAACGTTATAACTGTTCTTTCCTGCAAGTATTATAAATAATTGGCGAATAAATCCATAGTCTTAAATTTTTGGCAGAGAAAGTTTAAATCTTATAAATATTAAAATGAAAGAGATTGATTTTGTATTTAAATAATATATCTCACCGAAGATATGCTGTCAAGTTTGAAAAAGGATCGTCCAAGTGAATTCTATCAAAAAGAAAAAAGACTTTTTGTTTCAAGATTAATTCGTCGCTAGCTCATGAAAAGAATGAACCCGCATCGCCCATTAAGCCACGACAGTACTCGATTCTCTCAAAGTTTCCAAGATGCAGTTCGTTACATTACGCCGTTGCATCTCTTTCTCTTTCTTTCTCTCTCTCTCTTTCTCTCCGTCTCTCGTCAGGCATCGCGTCGCGGGAGTACAGAAATAGTTTATCCGCAGAGGGATTTCGGGAAAAGGATGGCGAATGTGTGGAGTGAGACGGTGGGAGAAGGCAAGAGGAGGAAGGCGAACCAGGGAGAGAAACGACAGAAAATACGAGCGGGAGTTACGAGTTACAGCGGAAAACGGTGGATTATGTGTGTTTAACCCTCCCCGATCTCCGCGCCCGTTCTCCTTCATCGTCCCAGTCCTTTCGTCCCTACCCCTCGTCCCGCCGCGTCGCCACCAAGTTGCGCCGTCGCGCAAACGCGCTTCCGAAAGCCCCCGAGTTATGTTTGAGCACGAAAAGTAAACTTCGACTTCGTGGCGACGTGAGGCGCTTTGTGAGGATTAGGTGGCCGCCACTGGGTGAATCGATTCCTTTGTTCCGACTTCCGCGGCTCACGGAATCGATTCTCCGCGGGCAGAATCTACCGCTGCATCGACGTCGGGCGTCAAGGTCCGACAGAGATCTTCGATTCGCTCTTTTCGTGCGAACATTTAAAGAGCCTGAGAGAATCGCCCGGAGGAAGAAGCCCGAGGTCGATTTTTCATTAATAATGCCGTGAACTCGAGACGATAACAAAGGAGATCGGGACGACGCAATTCAGACGCAATTACAACTACGTGGAATAAAGCGTCCACGTGCTATTCTTAATTACCAGTTTACCACTTATCCATTATACAGCCGATAAAGATGCGGGTTGTTACTTTATGTCAATATATCTATCATTTAATCCGCTCATTTCCATCGAGTGTTTCTCTGGAAATTCGATTCGGATATCGCTGGTGAAATAATGTAAAAGTAGCCAAGCCAAGAAATGTGGCTGAAGCACAACAATCCTCAAGTACCTATTATTTTGGGAACTACGCGTTCAAAATCTCGCTCGGGAAATTCGTACTGGCTTGAAAAAGACGCGAGTGCGATTAAACGGACACAGCCTCCGTAATTCCAGACGCGACTCCGATCTCCGTGGCAGCTGAGCTCCTCGGCGACGCAAAGTGGAAACGGGAAGGTAAACCCGAGGAAAAACGAGCCTGGTCCGACGTGCAACAGGTAGGGAAGCCAAGGGCAGGGGCTCGGTGCTGCAAGTCCGCGCTCGAACGGGCTGCGGATGTCGCGAGTGCAGCGACGATGATCGACGAAATCACCGCTGGCGGCGATTTAAGTCAAGGTGAACGTTACAGGAGTCTGAGGTCGATCAGGGCCGATCGTGGCACTCGCGATAATCGTCGCGTCACGATATGCCCTTCCCGTGCAAGTTTCCAACGAGATTCTTCCGCGATAATTGTAGAAAAAAAAAAAACAATCGGAATATTCGAAGTTTCGAAAACGCTGATAAAAATTTTAAGGTTGTATTACCCATACAATCGCTCTCAAAAGTTAAAGAATTTCCATTCGACGTTAGACCACCAGTCGCTGCTCGCTGCATTTCGTGTGTTTAGATTGAATAAGAGTTAGAATAATTATTTATAACGTTTTTTGGGACATTCAACTAATTTCCGCCTCTTATTATTTGCAATTCGTATTAATTTAACTTTTGTTGGTAACTATACGCGTTTTTCATGGATAGCTCCCACAATTTTTGGTGTAGGGTTCCAATTTTTTTTGCAAGACATTACAGTTTATTTAATTATGTATCGACCTGCAAAATTTCAAAGATTTGTCAAAATTCTGTGATATTTTCTATGGTGAAGGTACATATGTAGCTGTACTCCATTAAGCTATGTATTAATTTCAAAATGCAATAACTTTTGAACAAGCGTGAAACTTCTTGAAATTTGGTGAGTAGTTTAATTATGATAATAGAAGCTTAATTGCAAAAATTTCAAGTGCCTAGCCAAAATGACTTTATGGGTAATACACCTTAAACCTGTGTGTAACACGATCGGAGTTATCTGCGTTTATATCACTGGAGTATATCGTGCAAAATTCAAGCTACAGAATTAAACGTCGCATTTTACGGTTCAATGACATAATGGGATATCGCATATTCCTATTACCTTTTCCTCTCTACCCGTATAATGGACATACTAATCGCGCGATCGATGCGATATACAGGTAACAAGTAGGTGGGTTCACCATCGATCCGAATCGGATCGCGAAGTGAAGTGCGGTAGCGAATCAAGCAACGAGGTGAGCGAGCGAGCGAGCGATGCAGAACTCTCGTCGATCAATGCGCCTTACCGGTTGCTCAACGAAACTGGTAAACGTACCACTGCCGCGGTCCGCGAAGTGTCTAATATCGCACACCTTCACCTAGATATCTCGATGCTTGCGACGACGACAACATGTCCTTTCAAATCGAGTTGCGACGCGCAATAATTCAACCACGTCACCGGCAGGTTGGTGTCTTTTTCTTCTCTTTTACTCGCCGCAAATTGCGATAATAAAGAAGATCGATTCGAGCGTTTTCGATAAAATCATGAAATATTACGCGGTTTGTGTAGCAGGCGACGTGATGATTATTTCTTATATTTCGATTCTTCGAGACACGCGCGTATATTTATTTACTCATGCGTAGCTTAATTATAAAACGGAAAGTGAAAAGATTCTCATACATATCTTTAGGAAGAGATAATTCGATCTACATTTCCAAATTAATCCTTAACCATAAACATTATACATTAGTAGTTATGAAATCCCAGTGACTACTATTTTTTATTTAAAAAAAAATAGTTTCTATTTATAAACGTGTATTGTTTCCTTTTGTACTTTTCAGTATTAATTCAGCATAAATAATAATATACAGTAGTTTATTCATTTTTCTAAAAATAAAAAAAAAAAGTTAAAATAAATAGTAAAGTTCTAACTCCGCATCATCACAGGAGGATAAATTGAAAGAATAAATAAATAAATCATTAAGTCTGAAAATAAGAGACAAAGACAGAGTGATGATTTTTCTCTCCCGCAAATGAATTCGCACGGGGCGGCGTTTTATCTCCTCTACTTTCGGTCGTAATCGGCGTAATTTATTGAATGCGTTGGAACATACATAAGATCGCAGATCCGCGATCGCGCGGAATTAGCGCGAGCGCTGCAAGATCGACCGACATTTACGATCGGATAAAATCTCGATCCATTCGAGACGGGCGTGAATTTATATCTCGCGAGCGAGGAAAAGAGAAGTGGTGGAAAAAAACGTCCGCACTCTTTCTCTCGTTAGTGGTTCAAAGACCCTCTAAGCATATGCGACTCGTCGTCCCCGCATGATTATGGTCCCATTCATGTGTAACCAGTTCGACTCGGTTTCTTCTCCGTACCGATTTCAATCTAGCCGCCGTGTGCGTTACATATAGGCGCAGCGTAACATATAATCGTCGTCGTCGTCGTCGTCATCGAATCGCGTATACAACTCCGCTGGAAACAGGCGGAACAAGAACGTTCACTTTTAACGAGCCGGACTGTACGGTGCGGAATGATCGAGCATAGAGATCGCATTGCGAAACGAGCTTGTCTTTCTCTTGCGAGAGAGAGAGAGAGAGAGAACCCTGCGAATGATGAATCGTGCGAAGTAATACTTCTCGAAAGCAAAAAGCAATTACACAACGATTTTGCAGTTGCGCGGCGTTCACATTTTGTAACATATTTGCATAGGAACTAAAAAAAAAGGTAAGTTTTAAGGTGGTACTTCCGAGTTTTACCTCCCCGTTCATTTCAATCAAACTCTGATAGGTGTTCGAGGTACCGAGACCGTCCGCGAGAAGGGAAGAAAAAACGATTAAACGACGAAAGGGCGTGTTTGTGGTGGTATTTATATTTTCTATCGGTACTGTACCGGTTTTAAAGGACTGGCTGGAGACGGTCGGGGCCGAGGAACGTATCGCACACGCACGCAGGGCAGGTATCGCACACGAGCGAGGGACAGGTACGGAACGTGTCCGTGGGTAGCACAGCGACGGTGAAGGTGCGCGAGAGAAGAATGAACAGCTAGGAAAGGAATGAGACTAGAGAGGGAGAGGGATAGCTAAAGAAAGAGAGAGGTGAACTAGCCACTGAAGAATAAACTGGCCAGACTGCCTGCCGCCGACACAACGTAATGCAATCTGGAGAGAGAGAAAGAGAGAGAAAAAGAGAGAGAGATGAGGGAGGAGGGAAGCAGAAAGAAATTGATAGCTAAGATCGAACAAGCGAGTAGGACGACGTTGTCCAAGAGATACCACGCGTCAACGCAGTGGACGTTCTTTCCCGGTAGAATACACCGCGATGGTGCGCGTTCAGGCTGTCTGTGATCTTTGTATCTAATGCGATAATACCGGGAAGGAGACTCGAGAACCAGCCAGACGGCCTGTCGCCGACGACGGCACGCTCGGAGGAGACAAACGAAGAGGGAGGGACGAAAAGAGAGAGAAAATGGAAGAGAAAGGAAGAAGCAAAGGTGCAAGAGGGAGAAGCAGAGGAGAGAAAAACTGATAGCCAGGTTCACGGAACGAAGCGGGATCCGAGAGAACTCGACTCGGATTGGTCACACTATGCAGTCATACGGCGCATTTATGCGCAACATGCGCTTTTCATAGATGTATGTTTGGCTAAACGTTTGTAAGAGAGGACATTATCGTCCATAAGGGAAGGGTTAATCGCCGAGAAACAAAACTGGCGCAGCCTGCCTGTCGTTCTTTCGCACGCGTTTGCGTGCCAACGAGACAAAGGATAGCATTGGATAGAAATAAAAAGGCAACGAGGGGAGAAAGAGAAACGTGGAGAACCTTCCCCATTGGAAGTAGCCTCCTTGAGAACGTATATACCTGTGCAATCAGATTGTTGATAACCATTCACTTTCTCTAAATACCCCGATCGAGATTCCGCCGTCAACTATTTCTCTGATTTTGCATAAACGCGCAATTAAAATCAAGGCTCCCCCACCTATCCGCCACGTCTTGACAAACGCGCGCAACAAATAATTCGTTGTATGTACACCAGTTGCATAAAATAAACATGTTATTTACCGCAAATTTCACGCGCGTTGAACATTGCGTTTGACGTACCCCGCGTGAACAGTTCGCCGCATTTTCGAAGGGAACAACGGGGCAGCGATAACGCGCCCTTTGCAATCATTAATTATTAATTTTCAGTAATCATTAATTTGGTTAATGAAATGCAATCTGTTATTTACGCATTAAAACGGCATGTTTACCTCTCGTTTGGACGTCTCATTGTTTCGAGATGTCTAAATTTGTCAAGATATCATAAATATACATATACATATACATACATATATATATATATATATATATATATTCTTCTCACTTCTAATGATAAGAGCGGAGATTTTGGGACGTCCTGTACAGCAAGATTGCGCAAAGAGCGCCATTGATTGACAGTGCTTCCCGGTCGGGTTTTTTAAGCCCGATCTATTCGAGAATCAAATAGTTTTAGACCGCAGAAAAAAAATAGTGTCACTACCATTCGGTTCGACGCGAATTTCGCCGACATTGATCTCGTCGTTCTGCGATCCTATCTGTCGCCAACAAAGCGTGACAGAAACAAAGGATCTACAGTGCAGATAAGCACTCTTGCGCGGGAGTTACAATGCTTAGATATTTAACCGATCTCTAACAGCGTGCCGGTACCGTTAGATTATCGATTCGGAGCATTTGCCGACCCGGAAATTAATTCGCCCGCCGTAAAAGGAAAGTGAGATATAAGCTTTCACGAGATTATACCTTAATAGGTTTCTACTACTTATAATTACTAGCCGTGAAGAAATTGGGAAAAATATGGAATTAAAATTATGTTAATCATGACAAAAACGTAAGAGAGATATGGGAGGAGTTCCGGCGGATCGATCTACGATCGAGATTAATAATCGTTTATTATGTTATGTCGCACGTTACGTGGTGTGTATAAAACTCACACATACGCACGCATTACATATTATTTCGTATCATAAATATAGGGACCGTCCGTGAAACATTGTGACTTTCTCGACGACGTCGAGGAATCTGACGATTTCCCGGCGAGATTTACTGATCGTTCCACCAGGCGCGGCCGAAGATTAACGTGCCGGTTAGGTAAACACGTAAAATGACTGTACATTACAGCTGTATAAAGAAGCGGCATAAACACGAGTGACAAATATCTCCACGCCCGCGTGGAAAAGGACGAGCGCCGTCGGGTAGGCGCGCTGTTAGAAAGTTGAATGAATTAAGCATGCCCCGTGCTTACGATCGCGACTACCCACGTGTTCACGCTCACGTTTAGGAACCGAGCGGATGACGACTCACGTGAGTGCGGTTGGCGTTCACGAATCTCACACGGGAACGTTCTCTCGTTCTTGCTCGATCGCTCAACTTACCTGAAACAAAAAGAGACAGAAATTAGTCAGCGATGACCCTGATAAGTTTCATAAATTCTAAAAAAATTTAATTTCATCTCGTTTCATCGATATTGATATCGCGAGGGAAAAATTCATCGCCTGGAGAGAAATATTTTCCCTTCCCTGTATTTAGTGAGAATGAAAAACAACACGAGAATAGAGAGACAAAAGAAAGATTATGTTCGCGGAACTAATTATCCGCGAACGGTGTCAATTGTCCATCTACGCTGCTTCCGACGGCCGGAAATGTCAGCGCGAAGCCATTTACGCGAAGACCACTCGATTGATGCGTCCCCGGAGAACTCTGGACTCTGCTACAGAGACATCGGGCAGTTCTTCGTGAACTAACAAAGAGGAGGGAAACAGAATGCATTCTGTCTTCGCCAAGGCCGTGTGACTCGATCGCGCATCAACGCTTATCCGAGTAAATGTTTCTTCATGTTTCTTCACTCAGAAAGGAACACTTTTTCTATTATCGCCCTATATTTTACTAATGTTTTTTTTTAATGTTTTTGTTTGAGATTGATTACAACTGATCGAAGCAAAGCATAGTTAATGGTTCCCTAGTAATATAAAAGTAACAATAATTCTCCAACATAACTATTATATAATCGTTATTAACTCATCATCAACAATAAATAACAGGTATTGATTTTAGCATTGGACAACATTGCCGCATCTCCCGCATCAAATATCTAAATTATTTTACAAGTTGCGTGAAAGCCGATGCGACATCGTTTAGAAATCGATCGTTGTAAATGAGCCTTAACCACGCATGACTTGCGACGACAAGTCTTTTTCCGAAGCAGGACAACGCGACGGGCACCATTTTTGTCCTCTCGAGAACCCTTTATGGTATTCGCGAGGGAAAAAAGCATCTTTCGCATCTTTGAAAGATTCATTAGGTACACGGCGAGCAGCTTCTACCGAGAAGCAGAATTGTCACGGATCCGAACTTGGAAGAGCCGTGAACGTACTTTTTATATCACCGCCCCGGAACGAACGAGAACAATCAATGTCATACCCGCGATCCGAAGACAGAAAAATGTTTCTTGCAAGTATAGTGTAGAAGCGATGACAGGGTCTTCGTCCCGTCAAAATGGAAACGTCAAGTCTTTCCCGGTAGGACATTGGTCGTTCTCACTGCTAAATTTAAGACCAACACGCCTCCATGTATCTCTACACCGCCGCTTCTGTATATTTTACTGTCGTATCACTACGTAAGCATATGTACAGGTCTGGCGAAAAGCGTGAAACATCTTTGAAGTGTACCGCGCACACACACGCATATAATATAGTATCAATTTCGATCCTTTTTTTTTCAATTTTCACCTGACATCTCGCGAGAAGGCTTTCACTTACTGTGTAGATCTCGAAGAATCGCGCGACGTCCATCGTAAGTTAAGACGCGTTCGCGGCAGACTTCCGGCGACGTGACACTTTAAAACGGCCGGAAGTCTTCCACGCAACGGGTGACACAAAAATACTCGCGGCCGATAACGAAAAGAATAAAAGGAAAAAAGGAGGGTGGAGCGCGGGGGTAAAGAGGAGGGAGGTGGAGAAGGAGGAGGCAGAGAGAATGGGCGGGCGAGGGCAGTTTGCGGTGATAACGAACAGAACGTCGATTCAACGACACTCGTAAAGCCGGACATTTAACGATGGCGATTTAACTGTCGCTGCGCGCAGCGCGCATACAATGTGCTCCAGTCGCTCGTCGCGTCCCCGCGCTCGCTGCACAATAATAATTATGGCCCAGGCTATGATTGTTTATGGAGGCGGCAGTTAAATTACCGTCGGTTGACGTTACACGGACATTTCGGCGGCTGCTTTCCCTCCGTTGTCGCTGTAATTGTTATTTAACAGTAGTCGCTACCGTTTCCCCTCTTCCTTGTCGCTGAAATTCGACCCCCCCCCCCTGAATTAAGTGCCGCAGTTCCACGCTCGTGATTAAATGCCGTGGTGAAAGGAGCGCTTGAAATCGACTCTCTCGCTCGAGCTTCAAAAATGCGTCCTTGAAGAAACGTAAACGTGATGCGAATAATGGGATAGAGTCACCGGTGGATCCCGACGGTGTCATTTAGACAGACGAACGTCGAATCTCACCGCGACTTCCGCGAATTGATGCGACGGTGTCTTTCCCGTGAAGAAGCTTCGTCCGACAGATATACGACTCTCTTGCTGACGGACTGACGTCACCCTTCGCCCGCTGCTTGCTCCTATCGCGTGCTTTTTCGTTATCACGATGTAGGAAGATCGGATGAGACTCGAGGGGTTCATTGTGAGACTGAGATAAGTCCGTAATTTCTAAGCTCTATTTTAGACATGACCTCATATTTATCCCGCTTACTTATTCTTGCGCGCTAAAACCTGCGAAGAGAAATGAGTATTGATTTAATTTGTCTCTGATAAATTTAGCGCTTAACTTGCAATTTAAATAAACGTTAGTATAATCCCAATTACCAGAATTGACAGACGTGGCTTCAAGAAATAGCTTCACGTCAATTTTACGGTAGAAGACGAATAACGAATAATCGATAAACCTTAAATAATCGATAACCCAGTCCTCTATTCCGACGAATAATTTAGCAACGGAGACGATTAGAATTTCCAAAACATCCGGAAGCTATTATTCAATGTGCCGAGGCACGCGCGTTCCTATCGATTTATCATCGAGACGATCGTTGACTTGTGGCGGTAAGGTGTTCGCGGGTTCTACGTAGATGACACGCAAACAATCCTTGACAGCCGTCACTTGACACCAACAGTCAAGTGTTTAATGCGAACGCACAGTCATCAGACGGATATCTTGTGTCTATCCAGTTACGCGAACAAGTTTGATTACGGGAGTAACATATCCCTATTGTTTTTAAAAGAAAAATTTAAGCATAACACGCCGATCTGAAACGAGACATGATGCATCCTGCGAGGATATTTGCTTTGTTTGCGATCGGCAAACTTCTGTTGATACCCAAAATATGTTTAAACTTCAATTGCGACTGCTAATTTAGATGGTCGAGTGGCAGACAAATTCAGACACTGAAAAAAAAAAAAATTCGAGCTCACCCCCAACGCGCGACGTGCGTTAACTCGATTGGCCGAGAGCTTCCGTGCAATTCGGAACAATTCATAAATTTATTGCGACAGACAACACACAGATCCCTCCCTCGACTTCCCTTTCTCGCTCACCCTTCCTTGTTTCTCGTTTTCGCTCTACCCTCCGTCCTCCCCCGTGACACTTCGATATTCGTTCTCGCTCAGCCAGTGGGGTCGAACTGCCCGGTCGAGTCGCTGGAGAGAGAAATAACGATGAAAGAGGGTGAAGAGGGAGACTGTACCAACTTAGACACATTAAAAATTTAATAACTCGGTTCGCTCGGTCGGTCGGTTGGTAAAGTACGTAGCTATTCGTCGAGGAGGTAGAAGAGAAAGAGGAAGAAGAGGAGGAGAAGAAGGAGTATGAGGAGAGGATCCCTTTAAATCCAGAAGCCCGCCACGATATTCAGCGACACTCAATGCAACATCTTGCACACTTTCGGAAATTGATGTAAAATATCTTTTCTCCGGAGAACCCATTGAATTACAATCGAAACGAATTATATTAAGTCATATTAATAAAGCTATATTAAATGGAGTAAGTTGCAAAGAAAATATATTGAAATAAAATTAACACCTGCACATCTCTTATAACTGAAAAAAAGTAACTTTCACTTCGGATATATAGATAAAAAAAATAATAGTAAAGAAAAAATAATAGAATAAAATGATTATTAGTCATTCTTTGCATAAAATATATTTGCTAAATTGATCAGGTAAAGTTGTTACTGAGAGACACTGACGAAGAGCGTACCGTCGAATTATGACCATCTTTGTCCCGTAACTGTATCACCGTATCATTCATCTCCTTTTTACTCGCAGCAACCATCGGGTTCTCTCGTTCCGTTGCTCGCTTGTACAACAGTAAGGCCATCTTCATTTCGCGATTTAACTCACCCCGCCATCTCTCTTGCTCTCTTTTTTCCCCTCTATAGGGCGTTTCATCCTAACTCGATTCACGGCAAATGAATATAAATCGTAAAAAATTCCGTCGATAATAATTTCCGTTCTATAATATGCGAGTAGATACTTCGAAATAAACTGCTCGACGATTCTGGCAATTACAAAAGTGTCTAAAAAGATGTCATCATCGTAATTCAATTAACATACCTTCTAGTTTTTACTATTTTTCTATTTCAATCTTAAATTATAATCGACTTCTATTAAATTCAATAATTTTATTCTCGCTTCTATCGGGTCTCAGGGTTGACTAAGGAGCTTACTCAACCCTGAGACCCGATAGTCGACGACTTTGGCCTTCTTCAATATGGCTAAAACTTCTCTCACGAACGTTCTCCGAGCGACTCACACTCTCTCGCCCCTCCTTTCCCCCGTCGTCTTCTTTTCCTTCTCTCTTCTTCGTTACAGTCGTGCTACGAAACTGCCATAAATTCGTCTTCGTGTTGATCTTCGGGAGTTTTACGGCTCCGTATGTCGGGTGCACCAATAAACGGAAACCTCGTCGTCGTGCGTTTGTCGTACGGATCAAACTGTCGAAGACCCCGACCCCCTGGTTCGCGTTACATTTACAATCTAAACGTCGGCATCCGGAGGATTTTACGAATCAAGTGTCGTCCGCATTCCATTTTCATTCCTCGACTGCAATCCGGCGATGATCGCGGTCAGTCAGGTTAAAATAAGCCTCGCAAAGACATTTCCCCCAATCATTTACGTTAAATTTGACTTTTATTACAATCGTGGTGGTCGTCGTTAATCTTTTCCCATTAGCTACTGAAGTATGCAGATTTGATCTTGATTTGTACAAATTTTATGCGTGAGATTCGCAACGCGTGAGATACGTTTTTCCATTATTAATCGTGCAACAGCGGCCGATTAAATTCATCGGCGGAATAATTACCGCGAGCGCGCGATTAAATCATCAGATCAGTAATTTAAATATCACGTCGAGAGAGAGAGAGAGAGAGAGAGAGAATTCGTCACTCCGAGACTAAGATAATGACCTCGTCGCGATATATCAGCATCAGAACGAATCGTCGCGCGATCATCAGCGCACAAGCTGATAATGGTGCGCGCTCGAAAATGGCTATGCATTTCGGATTATGGAACCAGTTAATTTTCCACGTTGATTAAATCGCAACGGTCGCGTGTCATCGTTCTGTTCTTCATCCGGACGAGCGCCGGCGATAGTGTCACCGAACGAGCTCGTTCGAATAGCGATGGACTCGTGCGTATCGAAACCACGATCCAAATTTCGACCTCCGTAACGGCGGACGCTCTGCAATTTTAATGAATATCACCCCAACGCAGACTACTGATTTTTATTATTTACTGTGAAATTGTATTTCACATCACGGCACACATGCGCGTTAAATTTGAATTAAACAAACACATCGAATCGCTGTTTACTCAATAAAACACATGAAAGTTTTACAACAATATTAATTAAGTTTAACAATAATATTAATTAAGATTAATTAATATTTCAAATAACAAGAGAAAAAGAGAGAGAGAATATAGGTCAAAAGTACACTCCGACTTGAAAGTTTTCCCGATACAAAAGCACTAAAGCCGGGGACATCTCTTGGGCTTGGCTTCGAAGCCGATTCTCGAAACGGCAACCGTTTCTACATGTCGCTACACGCGCGAAGGGGCAGAGCTGCGCGTGTATTCCATTCTACTAGCGTGTTCGTGGAGGATGAGGGTGGGAAGCGTTACGACGAGAGCACGGGGGAGAGGGGAGTGGAACGGTGAAGCAGAGGGTGCCGGCTAGAGGCATTATAGCGCTGCTACAAATCATAGGGCAGACCCCCACTCGGAGCGAGCGCGCGTGTGTGTGTGTGGGGTGCGTGCGTGCGTACGTGCGTGAACATGTGTGGAAGTCGGTAGGGTCGGCTGACAGTGGAACGTTACACGCTCGATGTACTGTATACTCCGTGGATACGGGCAGGGGGTAGTAGGTTCG
Organism: Crematogaster levior; assembly: GCA_901521435.1. Lineage (NCBI taxonomy): Eukaryota > Metazoa > Arthropoda > Insecta > Hymenoptera > Formicidae > Crematogaster > Crematogaster levior. Next base: position 554,698 of record CABEGB010000903.1, on the reverse strand, counting down.
CCCCCGAAAACTGCCGCCTCTGCCGAGGGGCCACGGCGCCCTCGGGATTGAAATACGCGTCATTACCGTTTTCCCCCTTCCAACCTCCTCGTCCCGCTTTCTTTCGCCATAGCGACGTCGTCGTCCTTTCTCGCTAATCTTTCCCGCGTAACCGACAATGCAGAAATGTTAATTGAAAACAGAGCGATGATAAATCCGAGGGTCCTACTTTCTTTTCGTGCACGTACGAATTATCGACCTCATTTTACCTAATAAATACTTGCTCTCTCCTTCCATAATATTAAGATACTTTAAACAAGCGATTGAAATACTATATATATTTACATCTCGATATATATATCTCGAGTTGATTAATTTTACCAAGCAGTTAAATCAATTCATTCCATTTACGTTTTGCTAAAATAAATTATGAAATTTTCATTTTCGGCGATGCAACGAGAAACTAAGTGTTATCGTTTCATTTCCAATTTGAAAAATTTAGTCCTATAAATAATGACATGCTCTCGTCTACTCTCAACCTTAAAAAACTACGGATATTAACACCATCCCTCGAGATGTATAGGACGGATAAAGAAGAAGCTGCGGGGTGCAGAGTTAGTAACGCGGGGGTGCATACCGAGAATTAAAGCGTTTCAATTATTTGATCGGTCGATAGAATTATACGCGTCGAAGCGGATTTAGATTGAAACAGGATGAGGCGAGTTGAGAGGGTAGCAGAGAAGGAGCACGAAAAAAAGCTTTTCCTTCGAGAGGGGAACGGGACACAAAGCCGATCACCACGCGACACGTCGCACCCCCGAGCATTATACACGGTGTCGGAGATTGCCTTATTCGTCTCATTGTTATGTGACAATCCTTTTGGCGTCGATCATTTCTGTTGTATTTCTCTGTTCGATACGAATAGGACTCGGTCCTAAGAAAGTATGGCCAAGTATGTAATAAATAACCCTTCAGTAAAAATGATGTATAGTTGTCCCATGAAAAATGCCGTCGTGCTATGTTTGCCGGAGCACGAAGATATTTCGAGAAATACAATTGCAAAAAATATGAAAGATGTTTCCTTGTTCGCGATGTGACCTCGCGGAGAAGAAGAAATCGAAGGGAAGGAGGAAGAAGACACGGAGGAGAGCACGAGATTAAAATGTGTTCTGGCGCGACTATACTTCACTCGCCGCGCGCAACTTTTATTTTCGTTGCTCGTTAACTCGCAGCTCGCTCATTCATAAATTAACAAGTTCGCGGGAACGCCGAAGAAAAGGCCGGTGCAGTCGCGGATTACAGGACGGGGGGACGAAAGCAAAACCGGGTTTTCGAGCTAATTAGAAGACCAGTGCCGACTCTTGGTAATTAATGGCTATTTCGCTATCGTCGTGCGCACAAGATGCTTTTTCAACGAAGAAACTCGCTCGCGCGGTGAACAATACTGCCCAGAAATGACAGCAATTGCGGAAAAACGCGTGCGTATTAAAGAACGTCACTCTGACAATCGTCGAAAAAGAGCAACACGTTTCGAATGAAGTGACGCGTGTTTGTCCGTAAAAATCTACCAAGTCACATTCTACGTGTTTGAAACGTATTAACATTTAAATCTCTATAAACCCTGTATAATCATCGCGAAATATAAACACAATGTGATAAAGTTCGCGTTAATGTAAATTTATGTATGACAGCAAAATTCATTCCGGCATAATTTCAACAAATCCAGATTTAAATGCCACCGAGATCCATAAATAAATGCTATATTTATTCGTGGTAATGGATACGCGGCGCGATCGTGGCGCGAAATGCATTATTCCACGTAAATAGCGTCGAAAATCGGTCTCGCTGGAATTATACCGGTTTCCATCGCTAAGATAAGGCGACGTGAGGATAAGGTAAGGTGAGGCAAGGTCGTCCGCGCGGCGTAAAGTGTATTAAAGGCGAAGTATAAAAGTTCAGCGACGCGCGAATTTACGAGACGCATGTGGGCACGAGATAAATATCTTACGGCTCAGTACTCCTCACCATCTTTTGACCCTCGTAGCAGTCTGGGTAGCGGGGCTTCGCGCACACTTTTCACAAGCAAGAGTGATCGAGCTCACAGAAGCGTTTACACGCCGAGCAACGTAACCGGTATGCAGAAGTGCTTCAGCTAAGCTTATTCGCGTTGTTCATTCAATCCTTCAGTTCAATCGCGATTGAACTGAAGAAAAATCTCGGCCATGTTGTACAGCTTAAAACGACACAAGTAATTTTACGGTTAATAAGCATTATTGGATACGTGCGCGCGCGAGAGAGAGAAAAAGAAAGAGTTACAATATGTTCTACACACAGCGTCTGTATCGTTAGTCGGAATATAGATCATAGTGGTAATTAGCCGCGCTATATAATTTTATATCCATGATCATTCTGGATAATTTTGTGGATTTTATGGACGATCATGCTTTTGTAAAATACAAATAAATTATGATGATATTGTTTTCTGCAAAAATTGATCGAAAAAAGAGGAATTTATCGAAACTTTTAGTCCGCATTCTTCATGGTATCTTCATGATTGCTTCTTCCAAAATCTATTAATTACGCAATATGACATATTTTGTTTTCTCGGCACACGACCTTCTTCCTCGAGTAATCTCTTGAAAACCAAAATATTTATGGTCAATATTAAGATACTCCTCTGTATCTCGAGTCTGTGGCCAACTTTTTTCCGCCAGCGCGAGAACATTTCTTCTGACGTGGCTCGCATGGAGGAGCGTGTAATCACGGCTTGCACCTGTGCGTGTCGAGCACGCGTCTCCTCGCGTAAGCGCCACGAACAACATGTCCACGTGTATACGTGGTGAAGCGGAGAGGAGAGCAAAGAGAGGAAAAAACCGGGGAAGGAGAGCGGAGGAGAAGGGGCAGCGAGAAAACCCGTTACCTCAAATTACACGGCTCGGTTTATTATTTATCGTCGGCAATTTCTGCTTCCACCGAGAAGATGCATCCGACCGAAGGATCGAAGGATGATTTGTGCGCCGGACGCTCTCGAATCCGCGCGATCGATCAAAGAGGATGCGCACACCGCGCGCGATCGGCCGAGGATCGCAATTTGAATTTCTTTCTCGATCGTATGGCCGATCGTTACTCTTCTTTTTTTTTTGTTTATTCTCTCTCTGACTCGCGAAGAATCACGAAAAGTAGTTCTCGCGCGACAACTTTACGGAACGACGCGTGTAGAAAGAAAAACGCACGCTCGATGCCGCATTTGTCGGGAACGAAGACGCGATAGAGGAGTCCGAAAGACGCCGGCGTCCTGTAAGAATAGCGTTCCATTTAACAAACGCAATGACCTCGCGCTCCGTGCAAGACTTATATGCTTCCTGACATTTTCAGATATTCAATTACCGCGACGCGAGGTATTGCGCCGAGAGCCTCACCGCAAAAACATAATAAATCGCTCGCTCGCCTACTCGCTAGCCGCGTATAGATCCGCGTACCCTCATCTCGTACGCACTTGTACGCACGTCGATACTCGAACGAAAGGGTCGATCTCTCGGAATGCCGATCGTGGCAAGTGCCAGATCGGAATCCAGAATTCAAATCGACTCGAGTTGGCGTTCGATGAAAACTCTCGAGACAAGGAAGTTGTTGCTCAAACTAACGGTGAAGTCGTTTAAGCCGCCGTGCCGCCTTAATATCGGAGTTTCTCACCCGCCTCTTTGAGAATTTATCCGTTATTTAAATATATTTTCTAATTAATAAAGAATCGAGTTCAAGAAGCACATTTAAATATTAAAGCAACTACAAATGTCTCCTCTGAAAACTTATTACAAATTTATAGGAATACTTTTATTAGGCAAACGTCAAAGTATCATAATAAGTATCGTAATAAGATTGATGTGAAGACCGATAATTACAGCGCAGCTTGATAAAGATAGAGAGATAGTGTATTATTTAAAAATAATCTTCACTGAATAAATCAGGCAGTTGTGTGTCGGGAGACTGCATTTGAAAAGCAGAAATGAGAAAGGAAATGCGAAACGAGCGGGCGGGATTTTTCCGGTAATTGTTCCCCACGGGAGATCGATCGACACGATTCGCTCGACTTTATTACACCGTTTCCCGCACGCGATTAAATTACGCCTATGACAGCGCCTAATTTTGTTTCAGCATGTACTAATAATTAATGCGGTCGCGACGCGGCCGTGCTAATTCGCCTGTGCGCATTCTCTCCTACTCTCGCTCTCGATACGTGCATGTTGCTCGCTCGCGTAACACACGACACGAGAGAGAGATCGATGTGACGCGCGCGCGCGCTCCGGCACCGTAAATAAATAAATGCTCGCCCGGGCGATTAATTAAATGATAACAAATAATAATGACGTGTGAAATTGTAGCCGCACCTGCGGCAATTGCGCAAATGTTAAGTGCAGACCGATCAATCCGGGGCACGGTGCCGCGCCGAAATATTATTACCGCTCCGAGCGTGACTCGTCATTTTTTTTCGACGCGCTTCCTATTTTTATTATTTATTATCACCGGTGGAAAGTGGATTACATCGATCATACGACGGATACATCGATGTTAAAACTTCGACTCGGTACGGCCCACAAAGCGCTATAATTGGAAAACGTTCAAAAAGATTTAAATACCGCGCCCCCTCGGGAGGGAGGCACACGTCGAATTGAATAAAAAAATTGCCATCAATTTCCATCTTTATCATTAACCCTTCGCACTCCTATGTCGAGTGTGACTCAGTTTTTATCTCAGGAGCTCCTTTTTCGAGTCTCACTCAACATTTTTTCAAGTCCAAACCAATAGATAAAATATGATGAAATATGATTCGGAGTGCAAAGGGTTAAGCCCGATAATAAATATGCACTTTTATGAAACGAGGGAGGGGGCGAGGAGGGGAAACAAGGCGAAAAATTTTCAGTATTTTTAATCGTTTCTGGTACAATGGAAAATAGCTCGAGGAGCCGTTCGCGATCGAATTAAAAATACAACAATCGCGAGGTGCGCGATTTATAGCATTCGTCCCGAGGCGGTGTCGCGCCTGCGTCGGAACGTAGAGAATGCTCTTTGCGTTTTTTTTGTTTTTTTTTTTTACGGGGGGAAGATGGCGAGCGAAACGGACGGCATTATGTTACTGCGATTTTAGCGTCCGGCTAACGAATGTCGATGCCGCTCGTTAATACGCGAAGAGCCGCGAAACGCCGTTCGAGCATTCGCGTTCCGACCACGAGTGCCACGCCGGCACCGTTATTTGCATAAACACGACACGCACACAACTGTAAATAATTTCTTTTCGACATAGCGCACTTACAACACACGAGCGTAGATCATCCTTGACACGTTATGGATCGCGCGGATGCAGCACTCGCGCGATTTACATAGGGGGGGGTCCTATTCCAACGGGTACGCGAATTTTTTCGCAAATTAATGAGACCGCATAGGAGGCCGTAAATGGGCTTTCTAATTTTTCAGGAGACAATGGCACGCCTCTGTGGAACGAACGCGCGATTAGCATATAGAGTGGATAATTAATTGCTAGGAACACACAAAGGTCCCTTTTATTTTACTATTTATTTATCTCTTTTTATTTATTTATTTTTTATTTTCTCTCATATTTTCAGCCCGTTTTTACTCGCGCCGAACCTCGCCTTCCGCGAAGCTCGTATTCGAAACTTCCAACGCATTTCGTCGACCATAATCGTAATTGACGTTATCTTGGACCGAGAATGAATCGGTCCTGATTTAACGCTAATTACGGAACGCGTTTAACGCCGTTGCGAAGACGACGATTACGGATGAGTTAAAAATCATATGGAGCATAACACTATGAAGGCAGCTTTTCGAAGGGAAAAACAATTCGAGGTATCGACCAACGAGTGTACTCGAGCACGAGTGTGCACGCGCGTGCGAGGGTGCGTTTTTCGACGAGCGCGGCGCGGCCAACGGTGTCGAGGGCGCTTCACTGATTTTTCAATTATACACCATCGCATCGAGTGGAGTATCATTTTTGAAACATCAACGACACTTCGCACATCGGGAAGCAACAACTGTTTCGGCGCGCTCGAGTGCCCCGTCGCGGCCTCTCGGAATTACGCGCTTTTAATTGAAGGTAACGCCTAAACGGCTCGGTTTCGAATCCGTAAATTATCCGCATAATGCGCGCCTGCAGTGGGACGGGTGTCGATAGCACAGTGCGAATTACACGGCGAGTTACAAGCGTTTACGGCCGGCAAACTTTCGGTACGGTAACTTTGAATTATTAATATGATTAAAGCGCGCGTGTATAAAAGTGCCGTTTGTTAATTTAAATGCCGTTACCCATCGGTTATTAGCGGATTAATAACTTCTCCGAACTCGGCGAATCAGCTTTAATCACGAATGTACTCATTACGAAAGTTTTAATCGATGAGAGCTTATTTTGCAAAGTTGTAAATTCCTAACGACGTAATTTATCGCGTCTCAATTTCTGTAATTTCTAATTGGTTTAATTAGAACGAGATTATGCGGCAAAATGAGAATTGATCTCGATAATTTCGCCGAAAGACGGGAATCAAGAGGAAAAATGGATGATGAGACAAAAGAGCCGATAGACGAGGAGAGGAAAGAGGGAGGGGGGTCGAAATTTTCAAAAGGCATTTTCTCGCACCGTGAATTTCCGCGGTACATAGAAACGTACTTAAACCGTCTTCCAAGAGGGGGCAATAAAACCGCGATTGGACCTCGTCGGGGCCGTCGTCCTCGCCTTCGCGAGATATCTTACAGATAAAGATAAGAGGGATGCGGCGCTCCGAGGTGTCGAGAGAACGTCTCGTTCCCTTCGACGACGATCCCCCGATGGCAGTCTCACGACGCCACTCTCGGGAGTGAAATGCCCTGTTACTTAAATATTTAACCAAAGCCGACGAAGTTTCTCCCCGCTATGGGAGAATATGCCACCCCAACTTATTCCTTCATCCTTATTTCCTCTCCCTGAGGTTATTAAGAGACCGAGGAAGAATGCTTCATGGTTTGCTCTTTCCGTCTTTTCGCTAATATTGTTCTTTATGGTCGTGTTTTGAATTTTTTATGCAAATCGGAGATATATATATATATATATATATATTTTTTTTTACTTCGAAGCTTGAAACTATAATAAATAATTTCTTGAAGACTTTCGCTAGAATCAAGAATATGTGTACGTCAAGGGAAACTTTTATTTTTTCCTGCTATATTCTGCGCAATAAATAATTTATATATACCTTATGCCTAAGATAAAAATTTACTCTTCTTCTCAGTTTGTACAACATCGTTAAAATCTTAAATCATATTTCGAAACAATTCTTTATCAGCTTTCACATAAATACCGCCCTGAAATTTCGTCAGATCATATCGAGCGTCAACAGGCATCGATCGTCACGCTGACGTATCGTGACAAAATTACGTTTCTTTGTTTCTAAACGAATTATGGGAGTTCGTTCGTTCGTTTCGCGCGAGCGAAACCGAATCGTAACGCCACGCGATGAAACCCAACCCGAGAAAAAGCGCGGTGCCGCTTTATGGGATTTGCATGGTATTGATTTATCGTTTAACGAAAGCGCGCGTAATGCTTTCGCGGGCGAGCGGAAGAATGGAGTGGCCGTGGATGGCACAAACGACAATAAAATATCCATTTTAACAAACATCAGACCACCGAAAAATAGCCAAAATTCAGCCGAGCGGCCGACGACCGTCCCTCAACGCTGTATACCCCGGCGAACCGATGATCAATGGGCTCGCGCAGACTTCGCCGCCTCTGTGAAAAGTTACAGTCGTCCCCTATTTTACCGTGCCGCTCGCTCGCTCGTACGTGCGCGCGTGTGCGTGCGTACGTGGCGCGCGTGTACGGGGCGACACAAAAGAAACTGATTCTGTGTGCGAGGCACGCTGCATTGTGTGTACGACGATACGCGCGCGGCCACGTATGCTCTCACGTGCGTGGGCGGTTGATTTTTCAAAGCACATAATAACGGAAAGTCAACTCCACGATGCCTCGGCCCACGGTAATGGAGCCATTCGTTGAAAACGGGGTGAAACATTATTATCGGTCAAACGCACGCCGAAATATGTAAATCGCGCGTGTCGCGGGGTCGCAATCCCGGCCGGCCGACGCAATGCATCGCGGAATATAGAGGAGAGGAGAGTACAGGCGGAGTATAATTCGAGACAACAGTTTTCCACCGCGTTCGACCTACCGATATAGAGGCCGATTCACGATTCGACGACACACAGTCGATCACAAAAACGAGTCTGCACCATGCAGGCGAATCGAATCCATTGTTACGAGGAAGCCGGGGTAATACTCGAAATTTTCTCCCCTCTAATCCCGCGGTGTGTAATTTTACTCTTTTCTTAGGCAATTACGTCCGAGCGTACTTAAGAGCATTGTGCATAAAAGAAAGGGAAGTGCCGTTTCACGTTTTCAAATTTCACGCGCGAAACTATATGCGTGTTCGATCGAGGAAAATAAATGCGATCTTGGGAATTTTATGGAAAATTGAAAGTCCCAATGTAACGCCAGGTAGAAACGTTATCTACGTGATGGACGCGACCGTGTGGCTCGAGATTCCTTTTACGAGGAGTCGATAAAAAAGATTCTTATCGCGGATCGTAGTAATGAACATGCATCCGATGTAAACGAGAGTGGTAATGTGATGCGAGAGACGATAAAGAGATAATGACGATGATCACGGCAGGGTAACCCACACTTTGTTCCACGGCGCGGCACGACGATAATAATAATTGCAATTAGGCTTGGCCCACAAGAGAAATGACTTAATGCTATGCACGAGTTGCGCCAAGCACGAAAAAGCGATCGTGACTATCGTTAAAGGAAAGGAGAAAAGGTCGGTGGTTCGATGGTTATCGGCGATGCCGATCTAATACAAACAGCGAAAAAAATTCGCGTTGATTCGATTCTCATAATTGCTCGTCGCGGGAAATAATAACGCACGATAAATCCTCGCGAGCATGTCGGCGCGATGCTCTCGACGCTTTTTGCATAGCGCGGTGGCGTGATATGGAAGGCTCGCCTGCAAGCGGTAGGATTTTTGGTATCGACTCTTTTTCGACCATTTTTGTACCATTTTTTTAGAGCCGTCGTACACGCGCGCTCGAGGGTGGAAACTGCGGCGAAAAATTGTTATTCGCGCGGACGATTATTATCGTAGCACGTTTTTTACGAAAGGGAGGGGGGAGGGAGGGGGACGGACGCGAGCGAGAGTTGAGAACCCGGCTCTCTCGCGCAGCCCCTAGGGCGCAAAAATGATGTTTGCACCGATACGAGAATCACGAGCGATTTCCCGGGACGAGTGACTACCTCGTTATTGGGCACTTCGGTCTGGACCAGGCTCGGCTCGTGTCCGCTTTATTTTCGCGATACTCCGCTTCAAATTGTCCGCGTCCGGTGCGAATAACAATTATGTAATAATTTCATTGCGTCCGCCCAGCGCCGCGTACGTACGCCGGCGAGCAAATGTGTCGAAATTTTTCGTTCCACTAAACGAAATGAATTTTTAAGCCGCGCTCGTGAAATCACGCAGCGGAAAGCTGCCGTCATGAAAATTGATTATGTGATTTTAAGCCGTTCCCCAGCTCCAATTTATCGCGATGCGTTTCCTGCGTCCCGCGATATCGCATTTTTGCTGAACCCCTCGCTCTCTCGGAGAGCGACGAGCGTGTGAGAAGTAAGCGTCGTAGAGAAGCGAGACGAGAGTGTATGAATTTAGTATCATCAGTTTGCTGACTTCTTCCTGTCGCGCGTCAATCAAGCAGCGAAAAGTGTGATAAGCAAGTAGACAACATGGCGCTCCTCGGTGACCCGTGATTATCAGCCGCTTTCATTAAAATAAAACGGCAGGCAGCTTTTATCTCGCTGCAACCCCGGGGTTATCTCGTCTCTCTCTCTTTCTCTCGCTCTTCCATCGCCGTCGTGATCTCCTACAGCGATTCTAAATCCACCGACAAGGGACATAGACGAAGGCAAAGTAGGTAGCGAAGCGGAGAGAAGCACGAAAAAAATAGTGGAGCGCATTTCTTGGAAGCGACCGAGTTGCCGCGCCACTAATTACTACTTCATGTTGTTCGCGCCCATTCCGTAAAAGCATTCGATAACACAGTTCCTCCCCCCCTCCCTCCTTCCGAGCTGTAGGACTTTTTTCGCGATAAGCCGATGCATTAAAACCGACCGATATCTGCATAAAAGGCACGTTAAGTAGTTCAACCGCTTGATTGAAACCGCCTAGTCGAAAGAATATTTCAAATATGATAAGACGCTTTTGGATTCCATTCTAATGAATAAAAGATTGTAATAATTATTTAACGCTCGTCAAAATAACTAAGTTTGATAACTCCGCCTGTTCGATGACTAATTCTCTTAACTACCGGGTGATATCTACTTCTTACTCGTCGATTTGACGCGAAATTATCCTGATTGGTTCTAATGTAAACAAGCAAGTTGCAATCAATATATCAGCGGATACTTTTTCGACGCATCGAGAAATCTCCGTGTCTCGTGTGAAACCGTCACCATCCTTTTCTCATTCGGCGCATAATCCTCCTTAAGACATTCTCCCTAACCCCCTCGTCGAGATTAACCCACGGAGATCTGGAGGTTTTCGTTCGATATAAACGGCGTCTGCCTGACCAACTCGCTCGTATAATTGGTTGTCAGTCAAGTAGTCAGTGCCAACCCCCTCGGGGCGGCACCGAACGATTCTCCTTCGTCGTCCATTCGTACTTACGAATCCCCTAAGGACACCGGGTATATAGTATATAGACACCAAACTGAAATCCTGATGGGATTCTACGTACGACCGGAGAAAGGATTCTCTTATCGATTCTGACCTCGAAACGTGTCGGACGGAAAACGACGTTTTAAGCAACGGACCGGCTCGGTTAAGATAAGAAAAACGTTTCCATTTGTACTCGGTTGTCTTACGAAAAAGAGCAAAAAATACGAATGCTGAAACTCTGATCAAAGTTCATCGCGTACATTTTTCAATTGACAAGCAATGATGTATAAGTGGTTGACTGTTCATTTTTCACACTTTAAACAAAAGTATTGTATCAATGTAATTTAGAACTAACGGAACTACTATAAATCGAAATTATGTCGCTGCTATTTCGCACATACGTCAAGGGACATGAAACAGAACTTCCGAAAGATCGATCTCGATAGATTAAGAAATTTTTTCCGCGGTGAAGGGAAAAGCGAAAATAGGGAAAACGCACGATCGAAAAAAGATGCATGCCAAGAAAAGAAATTACTACAATCACCTCGAACTAATGGCTTTTGGCACCAAGTAGACTCGGTAAAGCACCCTTGACCCGTCTAAGGTGCGATAAATAATTCATCGGCCCGATTCCGCCCGAAGTGCTCACGGATCGCGGCGATGTTCTACCAGTAGGTACCAGTAGCCGCGGATAAAATAATTGGACGCTAATTAAGGAGGCCCGATTAAATGGCGGTCTGCTGAATAATTCCGACATCCGGTTGCGCGGATCGGTCTCCGTAATTCGAGCGAGAGGATGACACAATGCGCGAAATGCGTGAATTAATTTCCAACAACAACGACGGCGCGCCTTGAGTGACAGTTTGTCGTCACTTACGTAATATATCCTGCAGCTAATTGGGAATCAAATAAATCCCATCGTTAATGTCCTTTCGTGTCGTAATAGACAACGGTATGCATTTATATTTTATGCGGTTGCTACGACAACCGGAAATTTCAGACAAATCGATCGCGTTTTTTCGCGTTCACGAAGCATGAAAAATAAATGTTAAAATACGAAAAATGAACGAAAGCGATTTTAAAATCCAAAATCCAGATGTCAAGTAGCATACGTGAATTCTATATTCTTATATTTCCCCAGTGACTTCTAATGTTCAGATAATATCTCGGATAATAAACATAAAATAAAAAAAACTTTTTTTACTTAACTCAATAATATATATATAATATATACAGCCTTGGCCAAAAGTATTAGGCACTCTTATTTTTATGACGTATTTTTTAAGTATTCTTGGAAATGATTCAATTGTTAATTCTTATTGTATTGGAATGTTTAAAGAATATTTTTAACAATAGACGACTAATCTAATGCATAATAAAACATCTGAAGTCTTGTTGTTAAATTATTATAGGGTGCCTAATACTTTTGGCCAAGGCTGTATATATAAAATACATTTCATACATACCCTCCTCTCCTCCATGTCGATATCGAATAGTCGATTACGGAGCCATCGAACAGATACCACGTGATCACCGAAGGCAAGTTCATTTCCTGGTGCATTAAGGCTAACAGTTAACGCGATTGAGCATTATACGGTGCGTACGTCGAGTCCGGCGGCGTCGCGTAATGCGAGTAATTAATAATTGCTAGTACGCATCAAAGCTTGTCATTAATCTCCCTGGCTATGGTCGACGATGCGCGAAACGTTTTGATCGTTTGATAGCAAACCGAGCGATTTCACGGTGCAAATCGCATGGAGATGCGAATTGCGCCGATTACGCCGAAAACAGCTTGTGCATAAAGCAATAACGCACTCCTAATTGAAATCTCGATGTAGAAGTGTGTCCCGTCAAAATTTCAATGTCTATATTTTTTCGAAACATATCGCAATATGTGTATCTCTATACGAAATGAATAATTCTTTAATTTCAACGATCCTAGAGACGAAAGTTGTGTTGGATATATATTTACAGATAAGCAGAAATTAATTAATTAGTTAATTAGTTCTCCAATATTAAAATAAGGTCGCAGAATTACGAGGAAATACGTGATTCGGTTCACCAAATATTACTTTTTTTTTTTCATTAATCAAGATCATGGATCGAACAACGAAAGCTACTCGGCTTTCTCCTAATGACATTTTCAGCGACTCTAACGAATCCTTCGAGCACATATTGTTCAATTTGCTGCATTCGATACGCAACGTGAGGCAACGAGCTGGCTGCGTTAAATACTGAGGCGAACAGCGCGTATCGCGATGTGATTCCGCAATCCTCCCGTTCTCACAGTTTGCATTTTGTTAAACAGTTAGACGCAGGAAAATGTCATTTCCCCGCGCGGTGCTATGCCCCTTTCTCTCCCGTGTTTTCCGCCGTCAGCCATTAATCGTTCTGTTTGCGGCGGTGGCCTAAACTGGATATATCTCGCAATGCACGTGCGCGACATTTCCACCGACGTTTCCACGGCAAATCACCGGCGATCCTGCGCGGGCGTTTCAAAGGAGCCGACGTTTCCCTAAACGGCAAACTCCCGTTATTATCAAGAAATGCAACAACACACTCGCTTCTTTTATCTGACATTTTATCTCTCTCTCTCTCTCTCTCTCTCTCTCTCTCTCTCTCTTCTCTTCTGTCTACTCTCCTTGTCTCCGTCTCTTTATTTATTTTTAATATAATTATTTCCTATTTTAATTACTCTATCTAAATCTACAATGATGCCTTGAAATTTTAAATAAAATATATTTCATTTAGAATGATCTCTGTTGTCTACAATCATAAAATAACAGCTATATGTTATCTCTCTTGTAACTGATATTTATTAAATATTTTTTGTCCTGTATATTAGAACACAAAATGGATTTATGCTATTCTACTACTCCGTTACGCCTGTCATGCCGCTATACTTTCGTCGATGAAATACATTTCCTCAATTCCGTAAGCAAATTGATTTGCCTCGCGATTCAACGTTATATCGATCAAAGTCACCATCCGATGCGGCAATCTCGAACCGTCGACGAACGTGACGCAACGTCGTCGACGCGAGCATCGCGCGCTAATAAATCGCGGCTTGTTACTGCCAGCGACGTCGCACGATAAAACTCGCCAAACTGATAATATCGCAAGTTTCTATTTCACTTTTACAATCCCGCCGACTACAGGGGGGGAGGGTGGGCAGCTAGTGCGCCATTGTCATAGCGAACGATACAATTCGCTACAGAGTTAGGCGTCGATCTCCTTTAATGGAGATCGCTCTCGATTTCTCGAACTTCACAGTGCGATTCATACAGATTTTCTCGGGTGGGCTCGGTTTCGCAAGCGGCCACGTGGACGCCGAGGCACGAAAATGACTTTTCGTACAGCTGCGGATTCCGATCGCGTGCACGCCCGAAAGGGAGAGAGAGGAGAGAAAACGCTGCGAGCGATCGGGACAAAAGTGCCCAGCAGCCGCGTTGCTGCAAACCCATTGCACGCGCCGGTGCATAGACGCGTGCGCGAATATTACGCGCTCTCCCCGAGCGCGATGGATCGGCCGTCTAATGCCAGCAATTTGCGGCTATTGCTGTTATTTAACGGTAACACTTTGCGTCCGCGATGCCGAGAATTGAGGCAGGGAAGGATCGGAATCGACGATTCTGCTATAGAGTATAAGTAGATATTTGTCAGATAGTTGTTATTAGAAAAATCGACAATGCTTAATTTTTAGTTCGATAAATTATCCGCATAAAATATTCTTTACTGCCCTAAATTGTATTTCTTTTTTATAATTAGGAAAGACACATCTAATGTTTGTGTTATCTAACTTCCGTTATTTAAAGATCTCGTAATTTTACGTTAATGACTGTTGGGGATAATAATTATGATTTTAATATTATAGGGTTTCAGCATCCGGGATTAATACTTTCTATAAAATATTAACGATAGATAAATCACATTTCTTTTAATTTAATTATCAATTTCTTTAAATATTACCCTTTGAAAATATGTTTTAATTCTCGACACCTGCAGCTCTTCTGCATTTTGCAAACGAAATCGCGCTCAGTGACAAAGAGCAACGCTTTTGCTTACTCCCGTTATATGTCAACGTCCCGCGGTACGCATTTATAAAAATCTCACCGTACATCGACGTGGTCCTTTTTACTTCTTCACACACGAACGAATATTTCGCGAGGGTGGATTTATTTTTTCCGCTGGACAATGGCCTCCTTGGCAGGTTATATCCCTGCAGGATAGGACGCAGGTAATTGAGGACGCCGAAGGTTGAGCACCCTCCGGTCAAGGGGAGGCCTCCGATTGGTCGACGGTGCCACGCACCTGGCGGACAGCTGCTACGGAGACGATGTATGCGCATGCGTAAGCGCCGTTAGCACGCATATATGCGTGAATGCACGCGCACATGCGCATCGTCATCGTTTCACATCGTGCACACGCGCGCGGGCGCGCGCATGTGCGTGTGCATGCACAGGAACGCGTACGCGTAAGCAAATACTATACTGCCTTCTGTCAATATTAATATAAATACGAGCAATCACAAATACGCGCGTAAACAACGTGCTCGAAATTGCAACCGATAACAGCGGAACCGAAAATACACTTAAATGCGGAGCGTCCGATATTAAATTCAAAAATTCATCGCAGCACAAGTTAAAACAAAAGTTATCATTATACGTCGACACGCGACGTTTAATAACGCGAAAAAAATACAACTTGAGCCGATAAATAAATCGTAGTATTATACATTCTTATCTTGCTGATCTGCCCTGAGATTAATAAATAATAAATTTTCCGATACACAATTGTGTTTAATCCGAACCAACCGGATATCCTCGGAAGATCCTGCTGTTGGGGAAACCGTGAAATTCACTTCGCCTGGCTAACACATCTGGGCAAATCCAGGCTAGCGGATGATTTTTCCGAAACAGGTAGAGAATTATGGCAACCCCGCATCGGAATCGGAAACAATAGTCACGGGGGGTGAGCTAACCACGGGGAGTCAGGGGTTTCGTTCATTCGTTCACAAATTCGTGCGACGGCACACTGTCCCAGCAGGTCCTTCCACCTAGGATTATGGATTTAAAAAAAAACACGTACAACCGGTTTTCGACCGGTTGGTAAATCTTGTTTTAACCGCAATAATAATGAGCTTATGCTTCGGAAACAACGATGCTGTGATTAAGACTCTTCTGATCAGTCCTTTCGAATTAACCCTTCCTGTCATAAGAAAGATCTGTCATAAGAAAGAAAATAAAACGTAATAAAAAATATAATACGTTAAACGTGCGGAAAGATCTCGTGAGCTTTTCTCGAAACGCTGAAATACGGAAAATTGAAAAGTGGAAACACTGTTGTAAGTTCGACTTTCGATACCGTAGACACGTGAAATTAATCTCAATATTTATCCATGAAAATATCTTATTAAGCAATAGTAAAAAGTTTTGTAATTAAAGACGGTGACTATTCGCGATGATTGCACAATTTGATCGTCAATGTCGAAGACAAGCCCGAATTAGACACACCTGTGTCAAGAGAACCGCGCGATGTTCTCTCTCTTGGAGTGTTCAAATGAATAATGTTTTTCCCTATCACGATTACGCTTATCTTAACAATACAAAGGAAGTGCGAAAAAAAATAGCGAGAAAGTCTTTTAAATGACACAAGATACATATTTATCTCGAATTCCTTAGATGGCGAAATTTCTTAGATACCACAAAATTTATCTTATTGCGTTTGCTACTCTTTCGGACTGTAATGAAAGCTATCAGTTATTCTATTTCGAATTGATCTTCAGAAATAAATTCCTTATTTGCCAGTAGTGCATATCGGTAACCAGTTTTAGTCTTCACTGTGCTTCGTACACGCTTTCAACATCGGTAAACGATTTATCATTCAAATCATGCTCGCAAAAAAGAACGTACGCAGCGTCGCGACACCAAGTCATTCCGGTCTAGACCGTGTATATCATCGAGAGCCGAGAGGGAGCAGTTTTTCCTACGGCGGAGGACCATATTTTTTTTCATGCTTTTTTTCCAACTGTAATTCCCTTCGTTGGAGAGGCACTCTCACTCACGCCCTCTCGTCCGAGGGATATTAAGGACTGTTGAGAATCTAAAAAAAGGAATGTGGAAAAGAAAATAAGAAACGGAACACGTGATGAGGAGAGGGAGAGAGTGAGAGAGAGAAAGAGAGGGAAGATGGACGCCGAAACACTCAGGAAATGACCCGGTCACGGGCGCAGAGCGCAACCATAATTCTGACCAACGAAACCATAATTCCATAGGACTGTACGGAAAGAGGAGAGAACCCTCCCTTCTACATTCATCCGTTCCCTGTTGCCACCAGCCCGGAACTCGGAACGGGGACTATGTCTTGTAATTTCGTTTCGAATTTCAAGGGGCCGGTCATGCGTCTCGAATTAAAATCCGTGTCTACGGGAAAGTAAGAATGCGTGAGGAGAGAGAAGGCTGCGTATTGATTAGTCAAAGTTCAAGGAACGTCGAACGTCTTAACATTACAAAGCCTCGCAGAAGATTCAACTTCAATTCGGAATATTCTTGGAACTTTTCATCGCATCAAAAGCGATATCGGTGTGCAAAGGTTCCGTGAAAGAGAAAGAGAGAAAAAGAGATTGGTCAAATTTATCAGTAAGATACATTTCTAATTCCCACTTTTAATTATCTCATCATGTTATCGTTTAGTTTAGTACTATATGTACTGCAATCGTTTCAAAGTATAGTATCTACAAGAAGCCTCTCTGGTAGAAAAGAACCGCTCGAAGGTGAAGAATCGCTACCCACTCAAAGGTACCATCGACTATAGTCTGCGCGATGCAAACGATATTTATAGCAAAAGTCAATAGTTTTGTAGTAGAGCTATTGACTACTCGCGTTCGACAAGTAGCGGTAGTTTTATTTTGCCACACGGTATATCGCGCGGGATAGACCTCACGAAATCGAGCCGGGCCTTTGTCGCGAAATCGCTCTATCTATCGACAATTATCGCTCGAGCGATGCGGAACGTAATTTCGCGAAATTAGTCCGCGAGCAATTGTCTATAAGGTAATCCCGGAGCGATCGATCGGGCTTGCCTGCGAGCGACGTACACGTGGCTGTCTATTCTGATGCATCACCAGGTATAGCGTATCATCACGAAGAAATCATTCCTATCGCGGATATCGTTTCGTTTCGTCAAGTCAATCGTACGGGGAAGTTTATCTTATCGCGTATTCCAGTGAGTGGACTTAATTCCTCGGTCATTCGTAAGGCCAGGTGTCGCGGATCGACACGAGACTCTTCATGTACTTCAGGATCGCCGAGTTATCGCATTCCTATGTTCGAAAACAAAGATCTACATCGGCGATAAACCATGAATTTCAGGAAAAACTCGCGATGTTTATAGAGCATTTTGTTATCTAGAAATTTCTCTTATCCCGTATAGCGATAAAGCCAGGTGCCGTTCCTGGGTGATCTACATCAAGATCGCGTAATATCTCGTAGATCTCGCGACGCGATACCCGTGTTTTGTGCTTGGCGAAAAATATCTGATTATTTTGACGGAATTGATTGCGCATTCGCTCAAATTACACGCGCCCAGCCGATAAGAGGCATTGTCGATTCCGGCGAGCTAATCGCCCGGATGGAGAATTGGTTTGCTCAACGGCTGTTTAATGGCCATTGTAAAACGTGGATACGAACATAAGCGAGGCAACGGTGCTAAACGCATCCCTCGAGGGATTAGTTCGTGACTTCCTCGTGCGCATAGTCGCGAAAAGTTTCGGATTCGTTGAATGCATGACGTTGCTACGGCGCAGTGACGCCAACAACAACAACGGCAAGAGCCGTTTCGTAGAGACGTAAAACTCGCTCGTCCGAAGATCACCGGGAAGTAATCTGGGGGCCAGGCACGGAGGTAGGCACGATCTACCGCGTGATCTCCGCAGAAATCGAAACTGGCTCGGGCGCTTCTATTCCGGGCCCCGATGCAATATAACTCGTACCAACCACCCGTTTTATCTCATCCGGAGATAATTGGATTTGCGAATGCCAAAACGGCGAATCGTGAATTACGACTGAAAGACTGAATATATTGTGAGAAATTTCATTGCTGCGAATATTTTCGCGTAAGAAAATTAAATACCCAAACCACAAACTCCTAAAAAATTAAATCCAAGTTCGCAAAACCCAATTTTAGATCAACGTTAATCTAACCACACACTACATCTAATTAACGCCATACAGGAAAGCGAGAGAGATCGCATCGCTGCGAGGGGCAATATCGTAATTATGACATAATCGTAAACAATAACTAGGGATTTGAGGTATGAAGATTGTGTAGAAGATGCAGACAGGCACGGAAACAGGCACAATCTATCGCGAGATCAGCACGAAAATCGGAACTGGTTCGAGCCAACCTAATCTAAGCTTTATCTCATACAGAGAGAGAGAGAGAGCGCAGGAGAGCTTTACCCTCCCTGGGATGCCTAACCTGGCTTACATGTTCGCGTTATGGAGCTCCGGCACACACTGGACACGCACACTCACGCATGCACACCTGTGTGCATGCGAATGCTCCTACCCAGCGGCTGTCCGCCTGCATGTGCATGTCCGCCGGGCGCGTTTTGCGCGATTATGCGAGAGCTACCCGCTATGCAGATCGATCCCTCGGGTCGAAGGTGAAGCCCGTTTCGGTGGCAAGAATGCCCGCGTGTGGACGCGACCTGCGCGGGTGCGTGTACGTACGTGTGTGCACATGCGGATGCGTTTGTGTGCACGCATATATGAATCGGCACATTGTGTATTCTACCGCGTGTACGTACGGAATGCGCTCGCTTCGAGAGAGATAGAGATACTTTAGGGCAACGATTGAAATGTTTATTAATGCTGAAGACGCTTCCGCATAATTCCGCCCGACTTAGATATTCGGCGGGGGAGGGATTTCTCGTCGGTAGTCTTCTTGAAAGCGCGCAAACGTGCGATGGAAATTAATCGGACGACGAAATTAATTGCGAGCGTTAATTTTGCAACACGCTCGTGCGTCACGCTATGTAAAACTCGCGGTGTTGTAATCCGTTTACTCTCTCGATCGATGCGGTATATCTCGCTTTGATTGATAGGGGTGTTATTTCCTTATCGCAAATAGCTAGGGACAGAATTCAAGGAAAAATTTAAAGAGCTTTAAACGGAAAGAATTGCATAAAAGAAAAAGGAAAAGTGGAGATAGACAGGGAGAGAGAGAACGGAACGAGAGATCTAGCACAAATCGAACGAGTCGAGGAATGAAATCGTTTCTGGAACAATACGAGCCCGACCTAGACACGCAAAGGGCGAAGAACCTTCGCTCCGTGACTTTCAGCCGAAACCACTCGTCATCCTTTAAGAGTCTGGCGGTCGCTGATTAAGGCTTCTGTTCTCGTGAGAAAGAGGGAGAGAGAAAGAGAGATTAGACTACGTCCATGAAAGTTTACGGTGCTTGGGCACCCGTAAACGCCATATGGCCCGAAAGTCGCCATGTTTCCATCGTTTTCTTTCGCCCCGGAGCGGACTCAGATCCCTACGCGCGTCTTTATTTTTCTTTTTTCACGGTAGCTCCCCCTCGTCCCGAGTTCTCGATTCAATGTATTTCTCTTAGAATCTTAGAAAGCTCCGAAATTGCGCTCGCTCTCAATCTAACTTCGTTAGTGCGAGAATAATTTAATTAACAACTTGGAAACTAACTATAAATAATTGTGTTAAAATATACATGGACACTCGTGTCGAAAACACGTAAATCCCACTTATAATAAATCGGACACGACAGAAATAAGACAAAAATCGAAAGAGCGTGAAATTAGAAATTTCACGGCGGAGATCGTTACAATTCGGGGAAAAAATATGGGGAAAAAAAGAATGCCGCAACGGAGAAATATAGATGTAAATCTCTCACCGCCGGCAAGCGCTCTCGGCCACTAATCGGCACACGATGGAGAGAGGAACTGTTAACTCACCTGAAACAGAAAGAGAACGGGGACCGTTATTAGAAGACATATCTTACGGACGGGGAGCGTGTAATTACGGCACGGTGATTCGTGTGTATGTTCCGCTGCTCGCGCGTCCGCTGGCCGGCGGCGGACAGTGCATGAAAATCTCTGAACACGACAGACAACAGTCATCCGGACTATCGAACTATTCCGTCCCGTCGTCACGGGCGACGCCCACTCGCACGATATTAAGATGAGAGACCTAATCATCGGCGGAAACGCTAATCGCGACGCCTAATTCCGTCGCGTTGGCCATTCGGCTGCGTCGTTAAACGCCTCTCCCCTCCCTCCTCCACCCCCCGTATCCCTGTGTCCTACGAACACATTAATAAATTCTCCACTCTGTGTTATTGGCGCACGCGGATCGTGCAAGCCGTTGCGCGATGTGTATCAATACTTGACGCCGTACACAATTAGCATGACTATAAATTTCGTGCCATTGCGAATGATAATTAAAATGCGCGCACGACGATACGCGCGTGTCTAGTTTCAATTACGAGATCGCGAAGGTCTACTTCATTAGTATAAAATTCATGATTAGCACTGAAATAACGCATACCATTGGAAAAATAATCGGAATTGATATTTAATTTTTACGCTATTACGCATTATTATACGGTACTATATTCGGCGAGCCTATCGACAAGTTAAAAAAAAAAAGAGAGAATTCGTAAAGCGAAGGCTCATTGAAATGAATAAGCGTGGCCGAGCCACGCATCGTTTAAATCCGGCTTTAGGGGAAACTCGCGATCGCAAATCTCAGGTGTTTAGTCGAGCATCTCACTCGATATTCCCTTGTTTCTCGCGATGCTTTACTCCCCTTTAGAAAATCTCGATTACTCGATCGCGGTCTAGTCGCGTCGCAAGTCACGTCATCATCGCAGTGTGCACGAGAGAGAAGTTCGCGTTTGGAGGATATGTTTCGAAACATATCCAGCTGGCGCCTCTCAGTGCTATAGAGGGCGTTATAAGCCCGCTACCAAATCAAGCGTGTGTGACACACTAATAATCAGACGTATATATGGTGTCTATATAGTACTCCCTCTCACAGATACACAGGACACACGCGCACGCTTCTGCAGATCAGTATACGCTCGTATGTGCCGTTGCTATATTGCACTGGTGGATATACGGAGGAAATGCGCGTCCGTATGTGTACGTACGTACGATGCATGTATTCACGTGAATATGCCTGCGCGTTCGTGTACACACGCGCGTTTCGAGAACGCGCCAGTTCAGAGGGAGGATGATTGTTGGAAGATAATCGAGATATCCGGCGCCGCGTAGTTACTTCCTAATGGCGGCGTTTTCAGTCATCGCTATACCGCCGTCCTACTTCGCCGGTGTATACTAAATGTCCGACGAAAGAAACTCGCGAGAGGAAAGTTTCGGCATCAAGTATTCATCCGATGATGTGCGAGCGACCGTTGAGCTCTATAAATTGAGACAAGATGTCAAACTGAAAGTACTTGACTGTTTAGATATAAATATGAAAACAATAGATTTTCGTGGGATAAATCTAACATAAGCCGATATTAATTTACAGACAAATTTAGTCATTAAGGTTCTGTTGCACAAATATCGAATGTTTGTACATTCGTGTCAACATGAACGATGTATTGGGGAAAAAAAAAAATATATATATATATATATGTGTGTGTATGTATGTATGTATGTATGTAAAGAATCTGTCCCAAAAATAATCAAACTTTTAAAAAATAACAAAACACAATTTTTGAAACAAATATTTTGTTTTATTTCAAAATATTTTTATTCTGCGACGACACAACGGATTTGCACAGTCAAATGATTTTTTTCTATGGTATTTTTCTATCCTTTTGTGGAATACCTTTGAAGATATTCGTCACAATCTTTTGGCTCTAGAATAGTATCATAACCCTATTTGATACAAAAACAAGTCACTGTGTTGTACCATTCACCTTAATCGCCTGGATTTGGCACCATGTGACTACTTTTCATTTCCACGGCTCAAAATATTTATGAAAGGAAAGCGTTGAAAGCGTATGAGAGAGAGAGAGACACTATTCCAAACATTCAAAAGCACACGAACATTCCACAAACGCATTCCGCAAAAGAACATAGAAAAGTCACTCGACGCACCGTGCGAATCATAATATCGCCGCAGAAAGAATGTATTGCGAATAAAATAAAATATTTTCCCTCAAAAACTGATCGTGTTTTTGTCATTTTTAAAAAGTTCAACTACTTTTTTGAGGCTGTGTACTCCGAAAAGAAAAAAAAGAATCTTATAAATTTTACTAAAAATATAATATCGGATCTCTCGGAAGAATCATCGAAATTAATCGGGAATTGAAAGCGGTGCACAGGGTACTGAATACTTTATAAACGCTCAGAGTGTAACGCAGAATAGAGTCGCAGCCGTAACTGCCCGGGTATTAATTTACGATTATATGCGTTTCGCATTTATAGCGCGAGCCGACCGAAAATATACATCAAACGGGAGCGCGAACGGAGTCGGCGATCGTCGCCGCGCGTAGATCCCGACGATCCTTGTTTCTCATTTTTCGACTGTTTGACCTCGCCGGTGCTAATTGTCATAATCACGCAAGAGCGCGCAGCTTCATTAGGATCGCGCGCACACACGTGCAAACATGGACGTGCGGACACGCGTGCGCTTTGTACGTGTCGCATATGCGCACACACACACGTATGCTGACTTAGGCAAGTAGACACATGCACACAGATATGCACAACGCATATAACGGTAGATGTGAGGCGAACGCACGCTCTCGCGCGCGCATTTGCACGCGCGCGCGCGCACAGACAACAGGCACGTGCGAGCGCGCACGCGCGCGTATGTATGTACGGAGTACGCGTGTCCCAGAGGCGACGTATCCGCGCAAACAGAGCCCGGGGATAATGGTTACCAGCGATGGTTATATATCGGCGGACGTGTGTTGGGGTCCTAGGATACCGCTATTAGTACGGCTCTAGGCCGCGTCTAATTATACCTCGCGCGCGCCGCCGCGCGCAAATATGTTGTAGTCACCGTATCTATCGTATCTGTTTAGACGCGCGTATGTGTACATGTATATATTGTGCTTCAAATTGTAGAGAGAGCCGCAAGCGAGCGAGCGAGCGAGAGAGAGAGACGGAGAAAAGAGTAGTGTATGCGTTCGGCGTGTATGCGTTCGGCGTGTGTACATGAGTGTGTACATGAGCGCGCGCGCAACTTGTAACTACAAGCACGATCATATGGGTTTACCCATACGTGTCGGGGTACTAATGCTAATCCCAACCATAGATTACGAGACGGGCGGCGACGATCGACCGGAACTGCCGCCGTCATGGAATTTCCGCGACTCCTAGTTTCTAGCTTTCCGCGATCCTCTGGCGAGCGAGAAGTGTGGTCTCAGCGGATCTCATCTCTTTCATCTTGTCTCGATCCACCGTAAAGCAATATAATCTCGTAAGCAGATATAATTGCGAAAAAAATATTATACCAATTTACAAAATTCGCAAGAGTAACGATTATGATTTTTATTAAATCGCGCATGCTGAATTGTCGAAATTTTCTTCTAAGTTATTTCGTAGCAGGATCAAGAAACAATTTTGTACGGAAATAATGCTGAACTGACAGACTAATAAAAATTTCATTCAATTAAGGTAATATAAAGATAAAAATTATTTAATTGCAGGTCATACGTTCATTAATGTAAAAACTCTAACGTGTATTTCGCGGATGGAAATTTTCCCATTTCAATCGGCTCGTGTCGACAATTCGGTAAAAGCACGGTAATGAACTCGCTGCGATAATAAAGTGGCACTTGTCGACCAATTCGACGATAGGGGAAAGAAAAAACAATCAACTTCGAGACCGAAGCCAGGTCGCCGTCCCATTTATATCAATTCTATTCATTGCCGCTTTTAACCTAGCACTCGCGTGATCAGTGACTCTCAATCGTCAACATTTTTCTGCGGAGCAACAAAGTACAGTTATTCCCTTCGATTTCTCAAAGATAAAAACGGACAAAGCAAGTAGCGAGAAAATCCAATAAAAGTTTAAGAGTCATCTGCGTATAATTTTACAATAAATTACGTTCGGCGTTAGATTCCATATTATCGATCACTTTAGGCTATCTTACGAGAATATTCCGAAGGATTTCAGATATAACACATTTACATGCGATCATTATACACATCGACGCGACTACCATGTTTTATTCGGAGTAAATTTGGTCGTACCGGTAACGTGCACCGTGGGAAGGCAGGTGAAACGGAGCGATGTAACGGACCTATCGGTTTCATTGATCCTTTTTTCCTCTTTCTCTTTCTCGAGGCAATTACACCGACCTCCAAACCAAGCGCGCGCGACTGTAATTTTTCTGACGATCGTCGCGCGTGGATCGCTCGTAAAACGCTGAACGTCACGACGATTCGGCAACGACGACGACGACGACGACGGCTTTCACGATCTCGCCAGTCCGGTCTGCACACGCGCGCGATCCTTTCAAATTTTCATCTTAATTGAAGCGACCGCGCCGTTGGACCACCGCGATCGACGGCCACTTTCGCTTTCGCGTTTCTTCCCCGAACTGTAGCTTTATTTTGAGAAATCCGCATGTGCATACGTCATCCACATATAAATCGTTTACTTTAGAAATCAAACAAATTTTCGTACGAGAGGCGAACGGATGTATAAGGATCGTACATATAAATTGTCACAGCTGTAGTAGTATGAAGAAATTGAGTTCATTAATCCATGATAAGATTATACAAAAATAAAAGCACTTGTGACAATTCATAGATAGTACTAAAGTAGAGGTGTTAGTTTTCTTTCTTAGTTTTATCTCTCTCTATATTCGGTTGAAACAAACTTAAGGACTTAAAACGACGTGGCTCGGAGAGCCTATCAACAAGTTAAAAAAAGAGAAAATTCGTAAAGCGAACTTATTGAAAAGAATAATGGCCGAGTCATGCGTCGTTTAAATCCGGTTTTATAGAGAAACGCGCCAGCGTGGCGAAGCATAATATGCTGCTGTATGAATCTTCATTAATAACGTAGAAACGGCAGGTCTCAGTGACGTCGTAAAACGATCCGATAAATGTAAACGTCTGTTCCATGCATCCACTTATTAATCGAGCCATATACACATAAATTTCTTCGAGAATGGTCAATTCCTTTCGAAGAGGAAAAAATTAAAGACCCGTACAAAATTGCGTACGTTGTGGTCAGCGAAAAAAAAACATTGAATTGAATTTCTTCGTTGTAGCTTAATCTGTCATAGTGATATCACATACGACAACGCGAGCGACTTAATTTTCGCCCGGGGAGGTTACCCCAAGTCCGTGCATTGTAATACCCCAAAATGGACGTGGCGAGCTAATTAAGTCGGACGTAAAGAAAGATAACGTTTCATAATGAAGGTGGATTTTTTGCCTATTTTTCGAGCGCCGCCGTCTCCCCTCTCGCCGTCCCGACGCTGCGCCGGGGAAGATTTTACGCCCGACAAGTTCTCGGGGGAAAAAAAAGGTCGTCCGAGTGTACCAGAGAGAGCAGCGAGTTTAAAACGTTGCAAGTGCCGTACCGGATATGAGGGACGCGGAGAGGGACGGAGAGAAGAAGGGAGGAAGGCGCGCGCGGACCGGAAATGGCCGCCCTTAACCCGGCGCGATCAAAAACTGGTTTCGCCAGACACACGAAAGCGCCGCCGAGAGATGAGGGAAGCGAAGAAAAAAAAGTAAAAAACAGAGAGAATGAGAGAGAGAGAACACTTCCACCATCGCCCTCCTTCCTACCGCTCTCTCGTCGGTAAATAACGGATAATTTCGCTCTCGAATAAATCGAGGGAGGCAAAAGTTTCGGCGTTAAAAAACGTTTAAGCCGTTGCAATATTTTAAAGGAGCCGCGGAGAAACTTTAATGCAGTTAATCCGGAGTGACTTCCGCGAAATACAGCCCTGGAAATTCTCGTTGCAACGCACCGCATTTTTCCCTTGCACGACAAAGGTTTTCACAGTCAAAACAATCGCGGGAAATAAGTTGCAAATATTAAGTTTCTCGGACGTAATGCTCTATTAAATTATTAAAAAACCTCTATAAAAAAAGGAATCGACAAAAAAAGTCTGTGAGGTTGAAAATATGAATTTTTACAAAATTGATATGGCATTTGATTGTCCACAATTTTCCCATATCTACCCACAAATAATCATTTTTCTGTCCAACTTGCAAAAAAATTAAAAGTAAACAAAAGAATTAAACAATTTCATTATAAGTGTTTTCAAGTTTTTTAACAATTATACATGGATTCCAACTATGTCCACTATTTATTTATAAATAATGGAGTTTTTATCCAACCTGAAAAAAAATTAAAAATAAACAAAAGAGTTGAACAAATTTCATTATAAACCTACTCCTAAGCGCATTTTTTTTTTAAATTACGAAATTTGATTGTCCGCAAACTATTTGATTTGTAAAAATTCGCATTTTGAGGTGTTAACTTTAGACTTTCGAAGATCTATTTTGATGGAATTCAAGTAATTGCAAGTAAAAGTGACAGTTTCATTTACATTGTATCTGTTTAGTAAGAGAGAGTTCGCACTGTATCATTAATTTTATATAACCAACACAAAATTAACGATATAATGTGTCCCTTTTTTAACTACTTTAAGAACCAATGACGTTTAAAACGATGTATTTAAAACTTCAAATTTGCAACATAGTCCCGTAATTCCGATTCCATCGATTAATCATTATTGGTCGTTTTATTTTTCTCTCAGAAGCGGCAATTAAGCGAATTGAAATTGACGACGAAGATACTGAAATAATGGACCGACAGCTGTCGATCTAACACAGCATAAATGCGTGACCTACTCGATCTCATTTGTCTAGTAACGCTTTGCGTCATTAAATACGTCTTTTGCCCGGCATAACGCGAGAGGCATAATTACAATGCTTTTGTACCGTTAGCGTTAATAAGTCGTCCGATCGAGCCGGTCCCAAAGGCCGAGAAGAATGAAAAAAAGAGGTCGCCCCAATCAAGAATAAGTAATTACAGATCGCGCCATTGGACCTAACGTCGATATTCTAAAAATGGACTACTAAATTCCTTTGTGCTACAGTAAAGTTACGAGCCCCCGGCTTAATTGGCGCATTATCGCCCGTCATAATCCAGTTAGAAAACGGCGCGAACTTGGTAGTACTATATCGCAGTGCAAAATAAAATTAACGATTACGTCAAGCTTCCGTTAATTGTGTCGCGATCCATTTACATTTTTGCAATCGATAAATCAATCCAAACAAAATTTTCCTAAATCACAAAAAAATATTAATTATATCAAATTATACATTCTGTAGAATAATCCTACTTAAGTGAAGAAAATCCGACGGATAGGCAGATTAAATTTGCAGTCGCAGGTCGAAAAGGAGAACCGCTGCGAACAGTCCATAAGCCAGAGAGGATCTAGCGGCTGTGTAGACTGTACTGAAATAATGTACAGTGCCGTACAAAACGGCAAGTCGCGAAGAGAGGGGAACGTAAAAGAGGGATGGAGGGGGAGGGGGGACGCCCTCCGTCTCTCTTCCTGCCGTCGCCCTCCGCCGTCCGTGTCTCTCGCCCGCCGACGGGGTAACAATGGTGTGCAAAGGAGATTAACAAACAGAATAAGCTAACGCATAATCGCATTATTTCTAGCTAAGCCGCATTTAAATTAGATAGAAATTCCATTTAACGAAACAATGCGGGGATGATGAGTCACTTCGCCGTATACGCGCTGACTCGCGATGTCGGAATAGACATTGTCCCTCCCGCCCTCCCCCGCCCCTCCCTCCATCACGGGACTGCAGTCCCGGCATTCCCGGCGCGATATTCCTCTCCGAATTTCTGATTTCGTGAAATTCTTACAAGCCGGTCGTGTGTTATCGCGCCACCGAGAGCTCCGCGAGCCGCGTTGGAATGCCAAGCGCGTATATTTTGGCAACGATGTATTCAGCTCGAGGGGGCGCACAATAAAGCGAAAGATCTTCCTCTTTTATCTCCGACTCCGTAGATTTTCGCAAATCCGATCCGGTCGAATTACGTTCGTTATTTTTTAACGATAAGAGGGGGAGCCACCGACAACAACGACACAATACGCCCAAAATATAGGGTACGGGCGGTAAGGCAAGCAGATTACATTGTGAAACTGGAGCGAGCAATATTAGTCGATAGCGCGGGAAGAAAGGATACGCTATCTCGACAGGATGTAGGATTTATCCTATCTCCGAGAGCGCAGAATGATATCGCCCGTTCTAGTTTCGAGGAAGCGCGCGGGTATTCCCCGTGCGGCGTCTTCTCCGACCTATCGGTTTTGGAAAAGTATTCCCGAAACAATATGCAGCTAAGCCCGCATCGACTGCCCTCTGACATTCGAGGATCTCATATTAGGGATCGCAATCTAGAGAGCCCAAGCCGTCGTTTATTCAAATCAGCTCGAAAGTTAGCGCGTACCATCAATTTCAATCGACATGCGAGCCACGAGTAGAAGAGCTTCGTGCTCTCCGATATTTCGGTGAAAGGTCGCACTCTGCACGCTCGACGTCCAATTTCACAGAGGGAAGGTTCGCCGCGCCGGTCACAAGACTTTCTAGAGCACCCTGTACAATAGTGGAAGGCTCGCAAAAAAGAACGAGCCCGCCCACGTGAGAGCGGCCATATCGTGACGTAATTCTGACGTCGTTGTGCCGATAGCGCGCTCTGCACACGCTTCGTCGGCTGCACGGAGAAAATCGTAAACCGTGTACGGTCCCTCTGATTCGTCCCGCCCGCCCATCCGCCCCTGTTCGCGATTGACGCGCAATCCGCTTTGGGGGAAAACGTCTTTCCCGCGCCGAAACGTCGCCAGGATCTCGAGGGGGATTTGGATTTTCGCGGAAAGTTTCACTCGCCTCTTATGTCGGAAAGATTCCTCTCGCGATATACGATTTTTCTCCCCGTTATACGCGCATACATCGGGTGATACCGTACAGATTAAATTACGTCGGGGGCGAATGCAACTCGCATTTCGACGAGTTAGAATTGTTACACAAGAACGAAATAATAATATCAAAATAAAGAAAAAACAATATTCCTGTCGTCGAGGAGAAAATCGTTATGTAAACGAAATGAATCTGAATTATGCGTCGGAATTTCCAGATTAATTGGATTGATCCAATCGTGGCTTCTTGCTACGTACACTTACACTTTGAAGATGCAAGAGAATCAGAGCGCAATTCGCTCGGTAAAATCGGTACAACAAATATAATTTTCGCGAGAATAAATAGATGTATGAATAATAGAAATGTTAGGTTACCAAGATCGTAAATCTCACGGCATATTTCTCTAGTTAAATACAATAAATAGGTTAGGTGCATTAAATATAATAAATCATTTATAGGATATCTTGGTTATTCAAGTCCCTCTCGCGGACAGATCCCTAATGTCGGAAGATAAATTCGGAAAGAATTCTCCTTCCTGCTCCACCCTTCGTGGAGTAATCGGATCGGTGAATGAGGGCAGGCCCTCGATCTTTTACCTGAGGACCGCCGCCCACGATCGACTGGTAGGCCGATTGAAAGACGCTGCCCAACTGCGTGAGGCCCTCGTCCTCCATCTGGAACATTATGTCCGCCCCCGGCGAGCCGTTGTTGTTGAGATTATTGTTGTTGCCCATCAGTTTCTCCGTGCTGCCGACGTCGGAGCGTAGTATCGTGTTGGACTGCATAATTTCACCGGGCGGGACCAACGCGGGCACAACAACAGAGAACGACACACGTGCGTAACTCGCGCGTGGACGATCCGCGAGCAGGGCGGAAGTGTTCGAGCGCGCGGCGCGATAGATCGCGGCGCGTCACCGAATACGCTCCGGATACGCGCGTCAGGCCCTAGCAGCGACGGCGTCTCACGGCGAACGACCCCGCGCCGTTGTCATCGTTGCTAAAATTCTCGGGAGGAGGGAAAGGAAGGATCGAGCGGAGGATCACGCGTTGTCACGTGACAAGGATCCGCTTCGCGGAGTCTGTGGCTCGGGAACAGTCGGGGGGCGTGCGGAGTCGCGTCCCCGTCGGGGCGAACATACCACGCACTTGTCACGATTCCGAGAACGGTACAGAGAGGGGGGTGGGAGAGAGAGAGAAGGAAAGAGAGGAGAACGCGACGCAAGTCTGGCGGGTATCTTACCGCCGGCTGTCGATATCGTTGCCCGATCTTCGGCCCCTTGGCGAATTCACACGCGGAATCATGAGCGCGCCGTATCGTTCGTCGGGGAGGCACGGGAACGTCACCGCGTCGTGCACGCGCATCAGGACGCACACGCGCGCGATCGCTGCCGTCGCTCCACCAGCTGCATGGCGTCGGGGGGTCGACGTTTTCGAGGTTAGAACGCGGACGGCACGCGAGAGAGAGAAAGAGAGGAAACTCGTCCGGCGGCGGGTGCGTCGTCCTATCGCGCGCACCGCATCTCCCTCGGTCGCGCGAGCGAGTAGCGCGGCGGATGCGATTCACGGCGTTCACTGGCTTCAGCTGCGGATTCACTTTGGTCGCTCGATATGTTTGCGGAGGAAGCGACGGAATATCGGAGGAGCGGACGCGCGAGAGACGCTCTCTCCACAAGACACGCGACGAGACTGACGCGTCGCGGTCGCGAGGGGAGGCGATCGGCAACGGCTTCTTTCACCCCCTCCGCCGCCAAGGGTTCCCATCCCTTCCTCTGGCGCCCCGCGCGCGGAGCGGACCCCACTCCGCGCACCATCGCGCTCCGCCGTGCGATCGCTCCGCTCTCGCTTCACGTTCGTTCGTTCGTTCGTTCGACGACGATTTCCTTTTCGTCTCTTTTAGCGCTCCGTTCTCGCTAGAAAGCAACCCCTAACGCGAAGGGCCACCGTTTTTGCCCGCGAAGAGGCAGACTGGTGACAAGAGTGAGCACGAAAACGAGTGTGGGTGGTTCTCTCTCTCTTTCTTCCTCTCTCGCTCCTCTCTCTTGTCCGTAAACTATGCACCATGCCGAAAACATCGGTCCACTTGTTGAGTCGGAAAGAGAGCGAGTAAAGGAGAGCAGGACGGAGCCCTGGAGAATGGGAGCGTGTGGGTGGGTGCGTGCGTGCGTATGCGTAAAACGCGCGCGGAAAAGTGACGTATGAGATAAAAAGCTTCGCGGCGGTAACGACGAACAAAGAGAGGATCAGCCCCCGTGAGCGAGGACGCGTCACTACGCGGTCGATC
Source organism: Crematogaster levior (assembly GCA_901521435.1). Classification (NCBI taxonomy): domain Eukaryota; kingdom Metazoa; phylum Arthropoda; class Insecta; order Hymenoptera; family Formicidae; genus Crematogaster; species Crematogaster levior. The sequence continues at coordinate 522,747 of CABEGB010000903.1, read as the reverse complement.
TCTGTGACGAGAGCCTCTGCCCGTTCTCCATTTCCACCCGTGATTATCGCGTTTCACTCAGAACACGTTCGCCAAACTCCAACAATATTATTACCTCCGTGTATATGTACGTGTGCGCGTGTATACGACGGAGAAAAAATGTATAGAATATAATAAGTTGAGATTAATCAAACATTTCAGAGTATTTTTGCGATCATCTTAGTGAGAAACAAACAAATAGTTGAAAGAGACGCAAAAACACTTGGCTACCAAAAAGAAAAATATTTGTCGTACAGTTCGTAATAAGCTCGCATTATGTTTTATCCACTACGCCTGATCGAAACGTTGGATTAACTTTAACTTCAATAAATTGTTATTATAAAGATGAACATCCGCATGGCTCTATAGCTCCTCTTTTATGTAGGTTGATTTTTTTTTTAATGTTTGAGGTTTGTTGATATTTATATATATATTTATAGAATATACTTTTCACTATTAATGAAATCTATATACACAATATACAGCTAGAGAAAAAGATGAAAAATAAATCAAGTCGAGATGAAAGTTTACCTACGTTGGTAGAAGTGTACATTAGGCGAAGATATAGTATTGAAGACGTGATCGACGTTACGATCGATTCCCGCGATTCTGTAAGATTTACTAAGGTGTCTGGCTCCGATAAGAGCGCGATAAGTTATGCACAAATGCATCCTTCATGAGATTCGCAAAACGGAAGCTACGACGGGGCGGGTTTCGTTGTAACGAGTCCCATTGCGAGTTTCTTCGAAACTGTCCGATCTCGCCGACGCCCCAGTTAATTAAAAGCTCGGCGCGAGGCTCGCCGCTGTATAATGGATCGTCGGTGAATTTTAAGGTGGCGTGCTTAACTTTTGCTCCAAGTTAAATGGCGTTGTTTACCGCGCCCGGCGAAGTTTAATGATATCGCGGCCGAGAATATCTTCATTTCGTCGCGCGAGCTCGAGGGGGATCGCGGGGGAGAAACCCCCGTAATGACCGCGCACGATTTCGGAAAATCTGTCAGGGGTGGGGGACAAACGAGATATCTCGTGGCGCCAAAGGTGCCTCGTTAGTCGGATATTCGTGAGTAATTTTAGTGTCGTACCCACGCGACTGGCCGAAGGTTTATAATTACCTAGCCTCACCCGACCCAATCTAACCCACTTGGCAAACGAGCGAGAGTTCCAGTTTTCCTCTCACCGAGCCGCCGGATACGACGGGTGAGGCTCGTTTAAAAAAAGACGAGGAAGAAAAAGGAGGAAAGAGTCGATCGACCGAGAATTGTCGACCGAGCCTCCAATTAATATCTGACCTGACTTTGCTCGTACCTAACGACGCGATACGATCGTTTATAAATCGGCGATTATGACGATTGCGAGTCGGCAATCAAATTCCGATGACAGGAATGGCATAATATAAGTATTCGCCTTTATATGTATATTGGCTAAATAGTTCGCCGTTACAATGTAGCGCCGATTGACATCAATTGCGGACTGGCCGGCTTTATTGAAGACACTTGATTTCATTTCGATTCAAGATACGAGCGAGCGAACAATTTTTTATGGCGCAGGTTAATCGGTATTCTATTGGTACAAAGAGGGAGATGTATATTCATCTTGTTAAATTTCATTGTAAAAACGTGTAATGCGTTAAATTAGATTCGCTAAACGAGCGAGGTATAAACGTAACAAGGTGTTCGTACCTGAAACGTGACAAAGTACGAACACACTTGTCGTCGTAATGAGCCATAAAGTAACAGTCGACAAACAGTCAACGGGAAACGGTCAATAGTCAAAATAAATGACCGTCCTGTCGAAACGGTGTAGGTATAAAGAAATTCTCGCTGTTTTGAAGCTTGTAATGACAGTAAAATAATGTCAAAACGACAACCGGCACAATGCGACAGTGTCAATATGTATAGTTTGGGATTCGTTTATACCTGCTTTTCGAAACATCTTCGGGAGCGACGAGAAAATATCTCTCTTCATCTTTTCAACCGATAATGATCCCAATTAAGGGTAACGCACTGATTTTACCCTCGTCAAAAATCACGTGAAAAACGTTCACTTATTTTAAACGTTAATCGTTTCTCTCTTATTTTAAACGTTAATCGTTTCTCTCTCTCTATATATATATATATATATATATATATATATATATATATATAGTTTTTCATCTTATTATTTATTTTATATTATGAGGTTTTTCCTCTTTCAAAAATTCACGGTGTATCGCGTAACAATGGTGCTTTGATGAAATGTAAAAAATATATGACAGGAAATAATGAATTTTTATATCTGTCTGTAACAGACTATTTACACTTTTTCATAAATAAAATTTCTTTGTAACAATTTATAAATTTTTTTTATTATCGTGATATCCGAGAACGCGGAGCACGAAATCCCGCGATTGGAAATTACTCCGAGTCGGAATATAAGATAAACAAGCCACCGTTTTCGGGCACAGTCGCTACGGCAAATAATGACACAATTTAATTAAATAATTACGCAACGCTCACGTTTGTCGCTGATAAGGCGAGAACCCGCAGCAACTCGAGTATCGATCATCGCAAAGCAGCCACTTTGCATGAACGGCGCTTACCTCCTGCGAGTTTTGGCAATCGACGCATCTCCGACTAATGCTGACGCATTTGAGAAATCTTCGCGGTGATGCAGCGAGGATCACCAGAGACACCCCTGATTGTCGTTAATACAATCGCGGTAAATCTCGGAAGATACTCGCAATCCAGGAATCGGCATATGGCGGCATATGGTGTTCTCAGACCGGATCACAAAGCACTTTGCAGGATCGGTCCGGATGATAATATCGAGGATTTCGATAAAGAAACAAGATACACGAAGAAAATACTCCACAAAAGCGCCAACTTTTTTCAAGATGTTCTCTCGTACATATGGAAAGACACATTTTTCCTTCTTATTTACAGAGAAATGTAAAAAGATCAACATATTAACCTTTAAAGTATCTTTAAAGTACCTTTAAAGTATCAAGTGACCAAAAATATTGAAATATGACCAAAATATCATTTTAGATGATGTCACGCGTGGTAGACATCGCGAAGAATTTTTTCCTTGCTTCGCCAAGAAACGCGTGAATGATAAAAATTAATAGAAGAAAAAAACGGGAGAAGACACACGGCGTTGCCTCGAGGCGTTTCGTCATTGGACAGCTAACAAATAATTAGGTAACCTTGCCTGGCCAACTGTGTAAACTGCATCTCCTCCTCGGTGTCCCCGCTCTTTTTACACCTTATCAGGTCGCGTAAAGACGAAGTGGATAAAGAGAGAGAAAGAGAAAGAAGATGAAGATGCAGAAGTAGAAGGGAAGAGAAGTGAAGACGAAGAAAGGTGGAGAAGAGTCGTCGACCCGGACGCCTCTTCTTCTCTTCTTTGCGTCGTTGTCCCCGCACGATTCCCCTTTCGAGAGAGCGTGAAAAAAATAATAAGATCGTGGCTGTCGGAGGTCGATTCTCCTCGTCTACTTCGTCCCCCCTCCCCCGGCGGGGGAACACGACAAAAACGTCGACTGGCAAGAAAACGGAACTCGGTGTCTCCGCGTCGTCGCCAGCGTTACGACGACGCGCGAGCTCGAGCGTTCTGAAAACCATAACTGGCATCATTATACGATATAACGTCGAATAACGTAGCTGGCAAAACCCCTATAAATAATCCATATAAACAAATAATTGCACATAAACAAATTTATTTAAAATTTATCTGTTATCAGGAATCCTAATTTGAGATCGATTGTCCTTGTCACGTCGCAAATTAATTTTTGCCATCTCGTAATGTTTTAAGGGTTTGATACTTGTAAAAAATAATAAAAAATAATACATTCCAATCAATGCTAACTTGGCATGGAATTACTAAATCATTTCAGAGAAATAATTACACTTGTACGCGATAAACCTTTATACGAAAAAAAAGCGAAACGGTGATATTTCGCCGAAAGGTAAACGCGGTAAAAAGCGCGAACGAAGCAAAACCTCCGCGAGAAACCGATTTAATTTCCCCCGTTTCACAACCCTTTCGTGGATATCGTGTCCGAGGGTGAATGGCTAAAAGGTAATAGTTAATAACAGCGCAGCTGAAAGGGGGGATCCGGTAATCCTCTTCTAATTTCTAAAACAAAGAGAGCCACGGATCGTAGCACGCTAACGGAAGCGGGGAAGAAGACAGAGGAAGGAAGAAAGAAAGAGACAGGGAGGGAGAGACGAACGAGCGATTCGAAGGAAGCGAGAGGGAGAAAGAGAGAAACATTCTCTCGTGGAGGCAAAGCCGAGATCCCGGGTTCGGTGAGTTCGAAGGGGCGAAGGAGGAGGGTGAGCGGGTGGGTAGGAGAACTGAAATTGGGATGGGAAGGTGGGGAGGGGAGCAGGGTTCCACCCTGGAACACATTAACTGCAGGGCGACGGGGTATATAGGGGTGGGTTGGGGCCGCACCACTGGCGTAAGCCGAACGGAAAACGAAATCGTTCTCGGGAGTGTGCGACGAGTAGCTTAATTCTGACCTCTTGTTAACCAAGTGGCGTAATGGAAGTAACACCCTGTACGCTTTCACATCGTAGGATACTTCCTTCCTTATCAGACTTAACGCAGTGGTTAAAATTTTGCTCTGGGAATTATTACTTTATCCCTCTTTCCGATACTCTAATCTTATGTGAATGTTACAAATCTAACAAACCTTTTTCTTTCATTAAAAATTCTTCGAGGTTTAATCGATTTTATCTTAATTCGATTGTAATTGTATATATCATATAATTATGAGATAATACATGTCTATGATAAAATAGAATATTATTTTCAACATAAAACAGTCATCTGAAATTTATTTATAAAACTATTCGTATATGCCGAGTTAATTAACGGGATTAATTCCGCAGATTTTTCAACCGTAATCACAACGCGAAAACTCTCGATGGTTTATCATTACCAAGCTTGCCACGTGTAATCCTTTTAATTCCATTCAATTTCCTCGAGAACGAGGACGGACACGAACAGAAGCGAGCGTTCTCGTGTTGTAAGATTCGCGAGATTAATCCCGATTACCCTTAATAGAGACTAGATAGCGGTGTACTTCGATCGATTTGTCCAAATATAGATCGACTAACGAATCTCGATCACTACGCGACATGTAACAACGACCTATAGTATATTCGCATACTAACGAATTAAACATGTATTGACACATTGAGGACAGAGACATTCTAAAAAGGAGATGAATCCCGGATCGAGAGTTTCGTTCGTATTCACAGCATTTTATTTTTTTTCTTCTTACCACGCATCTCGTTTCAAAGTATCTTATCTCACCGATCTTTGCTCAGTCGACAATCTACACTGCGATAACAAGATTATGTTTGTAGAATGTCTCTTTATTTCCATAATAACACAATTCTCTTTCTTCTATCTAAAAATTTCTGGATGATATTTTCAGATAACTTATAAAATTTCTTAAATTTTCTATTCCAGATATTAAGAAAGTATTCATATTTCTAGTTTCTATATCGATACCTAATTTCTATATAAACGTATATTTTAAATCATCTATATATCATTCAGTACAAGAGAAAAATAATTCACGGAGAATGGTGATTATGTTACATCGATATCTTGATACAGGAAATCGCGCCAAGCTCTACGCCAATGTGAGACACTGAACGAGGGGCGGCAGGAGCACTAGTAGCGTAGTTAGGGGTGGCTCGGTAGGGATGCTTTAGGGTGAGATTTAGTACCAACCTCCGTCGCTTAGTCTACCCATCCTGTGTATAGTGTACGTAGTGCATGTCCCGAGAGTCAAACTATAGTCGATACTCAGGAGAGAAATACCAAACCACCACGAAACACTATCCACGATTCGCATCAGTCTTCGTTTATGATACAATCGTAGTATGTCTCACAAACGGAAGTAATATCGCAGCTCGAAAGCCATCGATACGTAACGAGAAGGTATAACGCGTCATCGCGCGGATCCATCAGTTTCACCAACTCACCCCTTCCCCGAATCGACTACGCGAACGAAGGCGCTTGCGTGTCTTAAATTATTAAACACACCCGACACGCGCTAACTCACGGTGACTAAAACCGCGCGACGTTAAGGCGAGACGTTATCCGTCGTCCCGAGGTTCGCCCCACTTACTGTTATCTTATATGGCAGTACTTAGGGTGCATTACCCGAATGCGAAGGTACCGAGCCCCGAAATTTCTATTAGTTCGAGCGAACAGGAGAAGGAGGAGGAAGGAAACCACTTCACGAAATGGGACCCTTAAGTTACCGAGGGGGAGCGACGCGAAAGAATCCCAGGACAACTTCCTGCGGCTCGATATATACGCCCGGAGCCCTTCGATGTTACCAGGGCCAAGCTCGTATCTCTGTCCCTTTCGAGAACCCTCGATTGTTACTAAAACATATCCTCGCTCTTGTAATATCGCTACAAGGATCAATGGTATATATCTTGGACTATATCTTAACGCACATTACATTATTTCGCCTCGACGAATTTCTTGCACACATGGAATGTTTATTAAATTATCAAACTACTCTCTAAATCTATTTTCGATCTCTCTTTTGCGTTTTCGTGGGTATGAAAAGTAAATAACAAAATAAGAAAAAAAATTAGCTGATAATGTATTTCTACATGGTTACTAGTTATTATTATTTAAGAATGTCTTAACAATTATTTGTAATACGTCAAAATGAGACTAATGTTCCTACAAATGTTTCGAAAAAATATTCTGTTTTTCCGCTTGCTTATTCTCGCTCGACTGAAGGATTCACACGGATGTTTAGCCAACGTCTTCCGTAACGGTAGTCGTTCCGAGACTCCGAAAGACAACTCTGGGGCACTCCGAAGGGATAGAACGAGGGATTGTAGCTCGTTTCGTGAGTAAGGTTTCTACGGAAGGAGGAGGAAGGAAGAGGTGGAGCGAGAGGGGCGGGTATCCTCGAAGAGAATCCTCGGGGCCGAGGGGGAGGTACAAGAGTCAAGTAAACTCAAGAACGGCGGCCTCTTTCATCCCCGAAACTTCAAAAGCCGTAGAAGAGAGCGGCAGCTTCGCTAGTCGCGCCATATGCTGCCCTTCGAGAGAGAGTACATTTTCCCTCCTCTTTTCTGTAGTCGTCGTTCGCGATAATAAAATTCTAATCAGTTTTCTCCGTGTATCGCAAGGATAATTTTCAAGGGCCTCTCGTAGGCGTGACACTGCACATCGATGGGAAAGGATAAGGGAAAGAGATGAGACCGCATAACTTCGTCTCGAAGAGTTCGAAGTTAATCAAGGATACAGGTCAAAAAATGGAAACGGTATTTTCGAGGTCGTTGACCCAAATGTAACGCCCATATGTCTGATGTTTGACGAAGAGAAAACGTTCGTCTAATTTTGAAGAAAATTTTCAAGGCGTAAAAATAATTTACGATACATAAAAATTTATGATATAAATTTATTCGACGGAGATAAACATTTTTTCCTACTCTGGAAAAATCCTAAACGAATAAAATTATCGGCGTTCAAGTTCTCTCAACTAAGATGTCGTCACCGCGGTATCAATTAGACTTAACGTAACATAAAGCGATGTATGCAAAAGGAAATTAAACGCGTAATGCGTAACGTAAATGCAGTTGCTAGGGAAAGATTTAAGAGACGCGGCATCCTTTAAGTACACATCGAAACAGATAATATAAGCTCGCTACGGGGTGCACGGCTTGTTTGCACTAGGGACTGTTTGCACACACGATCTCGCGGCTTTCCGCCAGTACGAAACCTCCCCAGGGGAGGAGGAAGAGATAGGTCGCTTCATCCCCGCGGGTCCGTTCACCGCAGCCATATATATTCGATTTTCAGGACGACCTGTACCTTTCCGCCCCAGGTCTGTTGGTTTTATGCTCCGACGGAGCTGTCATTTTATATTTTCTGACAGATTATAACCTGCAAAGCTGCCGTGCTAGTCGAAAGGGTCGAATATTTTACGGTTGCTGGAGTCTTAATTACTCGCGATTACAACAAGCTCTATTTTGAAATTTATACCTCATCGCTCTCTTTCCGGTCTCGGAAAAGTCTACCATAATCCTGCTTATTTAATTATATAAGTGTTATAATTTCACCCATAGACCTTCAAGGAACATTCAGTTGTTGACACATAAATGTAATTTACTCGCTAAACTTTGCATCATCTACATATTTACACTGCAAATATAACAAACGCACTTATCTGGAACTCATTGAAATTCCACCGTACATGTCGGACCAATATGTACTCATACGCCCGAGTAATATGCCTGACATAATACAAATAATTCGCTTCACGTAACACGCCGGGCTCTGCTGCATAATCTCGCAAGCTCCGCAAGACTCGGATCAGTATCATCGCGGAAGATTGCCCACGAATTTTCGATAACGTCTGGTCAGACAGCCGACAAATCATCGTGAGCCATCGAGGGGGTAGCGGCTCGGGGGAGGAGATTGAAGATAGAGCGAGAGCGCTACCCCCGAATTTCACAGCCCGCTACGCCACAAATGAAGCACACTTGGATGGTGCTCGATTTAGCTCGTATCATCCCGCACCCTCGGCTGAGCACTACGCATCGAGCAAACACTGCCACGCATGTAGAACAAACACACACACGTGACTCACGTGTACACGGTCAATGAAGAGATATATGGAGGTACGAACGATGCCTCGAAATTTTCGCACGCCTCGATTGCTCGCGAAAAAAAGAGCTTATCCCCTGGGAAAAATTACTCCCGCCGTACATGTGCCGTTAATTTGAAATCTTTGACACTGAAAATTTTATTTGACACGTTTAACCACACTTTAAGCTACCAAAAGGATATAGCAACATGTTGACTGCTTGGATCAGACCTTGAACTTTGAGTATTCATAGTTATCAATCTTACGATAAGTTGCACATAGTAAAATATAAAATCAATAAAGTTGATAAGATACTGCGAAAGTAAAATATTAATAAAGAGCTGATAAATTCGAGATTATTCTACAGAAATATATTCGTGACGTGCTGATACGAGTAAATTAGAGAAGATCGGAAATGGAAGAATCCGTTTAATATCATTGATATGTTAATTGACTCAGGATTCTCACCGCGGTCGTTAATCCCCCATGAAAACGATCGCGGGATATAAACGATGAGTATCCACTAGAGTAGAAAACCCCCGCGCACGGGCCACGTGACCCTTCGAAGGGCGGCGGTAGATAGTGGCCACTCGAAATTTCGTGCTAGTCGAAGGTAATAGATTAATCGTACGCGTCGGTAGCCGATGAAAGGGCGGTAGAAGTGGACGGGATCATTAAATATTGTACGCGCCATGAAAAACTTAGCCATCCATAGAACCGGCCGTATGGGCCACTTTTCAACCCTTCGCACAACGCAACGTTTCGCATGGCGCGATGATATCTCTTAATGTCCCCCCTCCCCTAATGTACGCAAGAAATTCTCACTGTCCTCAGCAAGTATGTCGTTCACACCAGCGTTTTGGAGCTTATTATAATATTTTTATTAGCGACCATATGAATAAATACATTGACATTGATATTTTTATATTAAATTAATTATCATGTTGTAATAATCAAAATTTAAATTTTTTAATGGTTAAATGTATGTCAGGCACTTAAAATAATTCATCGCAAATCATTTTGCTTTAAATTTTCAGGAAAAGTTGGCTTCAAACAAAAATAATTTTGTAAATTATTCCTGTCTCGTTCACCACTGTGAAGGTGGTCGATTGTGATTGCGAGGGAAAATCCTTTTCCACCCCGGCGAACTAGTAATTATTATTGATACATTCCCGGTAATAATCTCGACGACCCAATTAATACTATCGGCATACCGATAAGCGCAGTTGCGATACATGCAATAATTTATCGCGATAATCCCACAATGACCGTAAACTATCGCTCACGCGTGCATTTTGGTCGGCTTGTGCACGGTATTTCGCATACTCCGCGGCCCGACAACGGTCGCCGATGTATGGTACATCGCTGTAATCTGTAATGCTACAATAGGCTATACTTCCGTATTAGAATAAAATTCACTTCGATGTGTAACGAGGCATTGACAAACAACGCGGGGCGAGTTATCTGAAATTACGCCTCCACGCGAAGTACAGAGAATCGATAAAAAGATTTATTAATAGGACCTACGCAATCATTAACAGTTTTTGCCGCGAGATACCTGGTAAATTATAATGGATGTTATATGCACTTGGTACATTAATATAAATGTCGTATATACATTAAAATTACTAAATATAATTTTTGTACGTTCGTAAAAACACGCATAATAAAAACATCAAACAATTATCTCTAATAATCTGAATTTATGTTGTTTTGTGGAGATAAAGATTTTTTAAACATAAAATAAATATATACATATAATAAAAATAATCAAAATAAAATAATCACTTTCCCACGTTGCATCTCTACAGTGGTGACGAATTGATTCGTGCGGACAAACAACGACTATCGTACGTACGTGATCATCGCTTGTCAGCACTTGCTCGAAGGCAGAAAATATGTGTATAAAATCGCATCCGCGATCTCTCACCCCTCTGACTCTCCAACCGATCCCGCCGCTCCAACGACCACCGTCAACCCGTCGCGTCGGCCGGGTGGTTTACCCGGTGTAAGTCGACCCGGTGTAACTCACTCCATAAACCCGAAGCGCTCTGTGTACTCTGTACACTACGGCGAGTTTGCACGAGACGCGCGCGTGCAAGAAGGATGAGATGAGTGACGGAAAAGCCGCGATAACAGTAGGAATAAAGTAATTTCGCCGTTCAGGGTTTTGCAAAAGGATGAAATATGATAACTAAAAAAATTTTGAATAATCAGGAAACATTACATCGCCCCACGAAGAGACCTGAATAATAATTGTAAACGTATTCGAGGATTATTGCAGGGGGGGGGATCAGTGGCAGAACCATGGCAGAACAGTGGCAGAGGTATCGATATCTCGCAGGTACCTCGGAAAGTTGTAATTTCCTGAAACGTAACGGTACCTTCTGCGTAAAAAAAAAAGAGAAAAAAGATTATCGATTCGCTCGCCACGCACTGTAATGTAACACTGTAATGTAACACAATTACGTGCAAAATGACGAGTATCCGCACGCGGCATTTACCGTATGTATCTCGCGTGCCGCTGCAATCTTTCGAATTGGAATGCGAATGACGCACTCACCCCGCGGTTCGCAAATAAAATGTGATTAAACGCAAATACATTTCTCTGCGAGATCATGTAAAACCCGCTCGCATTATCGTGACTCGCTTTCAACATGCCAAACTCAGTGGGAAAGTTTCGTATATATCTCCTAAATATCATTAAAATGCTACTCGCTCGCACCGGAGAAGTTTTCCCGTCATTAATTGCACAACACGAGAGCCGGAATAAATTAAAGCGAAACATAAAACATGCCAGGCAAACCGATTTATTCTGCATCTGTGTTCTCCGTACTGCGTTCACCGATCATTTTTATTTTCTCTCAGACACGTATGTCCCATTGTAATCGTAACGGTTATTCTATCTGGCTAGTAATAAAATTGTCAGTGTATCTAGAGAGAGTGTGCACGTGCCGCCGCGGGATCGAAAGAAAGAGACGGGATGAAGAAGGATGAGATTGAGGCATAAAAGGATCCAGACAATACCAGTGACGCGAACCACTTACTGATTCTGATAAGAGACCGGTCGATTGGTCGCGAAACGCACTCGCATGCTTTCAACACGGCGAAATTACGACCTCGGGTATAACTATTGCCGTGACGAAACCATGCGCTATGGAAATAAAACGAAAAAAAAAAGATCGGATTTCTCCTAGCGCGAGCGCTAACCAGCGTTACGTCATCCACTATTTCCGATAATAGCGTATAAAGGCGGTTAAAAAGCACTAAATCTCTCTGTGGGCAGTGCTAGTCGCTTAATTTAAACAGCGTAACTCGCAAGAGAAACGCAAGGATAAGGTAAGTTCGTGATTTGTGCGCGAGAGATCCATTTTAGATTTCGTAGAAATTATGAACTTGTCATTCCTCCTTCACAGCTTTCTCCGAACGTGAGTCTTTCTCGCTTCCCCGTGTACGGAAGAAACACAAGGTAACCGAGCAAACAAGTGCAATGGCACGCAGAGGGGATGAAGTAGCGTGCACCACGAAAGGACGAAAGGGGCGAAGCAGGAGAAGGAGAAAGAGGACGAGAGGAACAGCGTGGTCGGGCGAGAGTGCACGCTGCAGAGAGGAGAGGTATTCGTTGGTGTGCCACCAGCAACAGGTGCCCGTCAAACAACGTCTCTAGCAGCGAGCCGCTTCTCTTTCCGCCCCGCGCTCTCTTCCTCTTCTTTCTCCTTCTTCCGCCGGGCTTCGCCTCGCACGCGATTCTCGATAATTGATTCGCTGACGAGACAGGACATACTCCTGTCCGATCCGCGCGCACGATACAAGTCGTGGAGAGAGATTCCAGGGTGTGCTGCTATCCGTCGACGTCGTTTCACGCTCGATAAATTCCGCTCTCGGCCACTGATAAATAATTCCCCGCGCATCACGGCTTCGTATTACGCAATCATCGCGATTATCTCCTCCCGCTACGCAAATTACGAAGCCGTCGGAGGAATAAAATCGGCTTCCTCTTGCCTCAAAATATTAAATGCAGATAGCCCGTTACATATAAACTTATTTACAATTCGCTTACTTTCTTCATCGGATTTCTCGATCGATCTCAAATTAATTTTAATTTATCTTTAATTTTTTTTTAAACTTGTTTGCCATATAGTATCTAAAATTCTTAAAAACATGGAGATAGGAACACGTCTAAATTCTATCTCTAGACAGAATTAGGATTTCTTAAGTACATTAGTAAATATCTTCCATTCTCTCACGCTTTCATCGTCGAGGATCGATACGTAAAACGGGGAACCATTTTTCCGTCTTCATACATATATTATATTAAGCGACCTTCGAAAGACTAGAGTCTACAATTTGAGGTTCTTCGAAGAATGCATGTAACGCCAAAAGAATCAGTGTAATCTTACAAAAGGCGGGAACGCGTCGGACTTCACGGCGCCTCTCCCACAGGGCTCAACTTTGTTTTCGAGATGGGCGCAACCGATTATTACAAAGCACGAGATACGCGATTAAATAAATGATACGGCGTTTCTCGTCGCGACGTCAGCGTGAAAACATCGATATCGACGAAATTCACCGAAATTTTACCCAAATTCAACGGTTGCTCCATTAAAATGAAACCTATTCCCACACACACACACGCACACACACAAACAAACAACGCTTATTTTACCGTTCGGTTTTTTCGGCATTGTGTTTAAAAATCATCTAGTCAAGAAGTTCGAATGATTTGTTTTTACCATTACGACTAATTGTTTCATACTCGATAAAGTTATGATAAAAAAATCTCCTTGTCCTTTTGACTTTTATTATGTATAGTTATTTTATAAATATGTTCCTTGTTTTGTATCTTTTATTTGGTTATGAAAATTCCATTGTGCATACGTATACTTAAGAACTGCTCTGTTTAATTTGCGAGCAGCTCGCAAAATTCTTTTAACCGAACATCGATTTATATCGAGCGAGCGGCAGAGGAAAGGTCGACGTGAAGCCAATGTTTTGTCGAGAATTTCATGGAACGCCCGGGTAATAAAATGTGATCGAAATTCACCGTAATTAAACGCACGAAACACTCCGTCGGCACAGAGGGGTAAAGAGTTAAGATCGTTTAAGGGACTTACTCATTAATTAATAAGTGAACGGTCCGTTTTCCTCGTCTGTTTTCATCAGAGATATTTTGTGCACCGGGAGAGGCAAACAAGAATAAAACGTCCGGGAATCGCGGGTCTTACGAGGCAATTAAATGTAAAACCTGCAATTTGACTTTGAAAGCGCATTTAAAAACTCCTTAATTACTTCACTAACCCGATGCGTTTGCAGAGAGGGCGTAAATAACCGAGCATTGAATGGTATGTCGAAACGTATTGAATGTCATGAAGAAGAACAAGCCCTCTAATGATATATAGGGTGGCGTCGAACGTTCCTTTGACTTTGTGATCTAATAGAAAATTTTATTCTGAACAAAGTTTCCTATAAACATGAGCTGAGAAATGTTTTCCTAAAAAGTTAGTTCCAAAACCTCTGAAATCACGTTTTTTTAAATATATTTTTGCAACTATCTCGAAAAGTATGCATTTTAACAAAAAGTATCGAAACAAAAGATATAGAGAATTAAATTATTTTTCAAACAAGGCTAAAATAATAAAATTTTTATATATTACGTTTCATAGATTTTGAGATAACTAATTTTTAAAATGTGTCAAAAAAATGTCTTTTTAGCTCATGAGCTTTTGAAAAATATAATCTTTTTATTCATGCTGTTAAGGACTTAGCTCAGTTTTAATTACCTTATCTATTATCCACTAAAAAATTTTACCTTCCTGCATTCTGTTTAAACAAATCTTACCATAAGAGGATGAAAAGAAAAACGAAAGAACATTTTTCTCACATTTAAAACTGGTTATCTCAAAACTTATAAAACGTAATAAAAATGCTTTTGCTTTATTTGAAAGATAATTTAATTCTTCACAACATTTATTTAGATACTTTTTAAAAAAACGTATACTTTCTCAGATATTTGCAGAAATATATGAGATTCAAAGATTTGTAAATATTTTTAGAGAGAAGCATTTTTTTGTTTATCGGAAACTTTTTGTTCAGAACTAAGTGTACTATCACATCACAAAGTCTGACTGGAACGTTCAGCGTCACCCTGCATTAGTTATATAACTAATATGAGAAAATAATAAATATTATAATAAAATCCTCTCTCCCTTTTGTGCACACGAGCGATTACTGTGTATTTGAGGAATAAAAAATGAATTTTATCAACCTCACCTGATACAAAACGAGTTGTAGCGTGATGCATACGAATGACGCGAATGAATAACCCTTATCTTGCGTACATGTATAAACAAGAGATGTAAAAACTTAAAAATACCACCAATTATGACTATCTGGAACAAACACCTGCCCTCCAGTAAAACCAGTACTGCTTATTACGTTACAAAATTAACTCAAACCTGCTGTACACATTGTACAGGGTGTTGCCGCGAGCATATAATATATCGAAATATATACAGTACGTACGTCACGTCGAATTCGCTTCAAGTTCTCTCGAGCGCAGATAATAAGTCCGGCACGAAAATGCCGGAATTGCGCGAGCTCGTGGACCATAAGGACAACGCATAAAATATGCGTGGCCATACGATACGGCCGTATTAATGCCATGCAAAAAAAAATACGGTCCATCGCACCACCGAGGGAAGCAGGCAGTGCCGACCGACAGCGCGTGTAAATTCGTGCCACTTACACGGCAGCCTCTCGCTATCGGATCGGATCGCAGGCCGAGAGGCTCCCAGGATTCCACGAAGCCACGAATTAGTGTGAAACCATTGGTATGCCCGGGGGGCCGGGCACGATGCATGGGCTATATACGTCTATAGATGGGTACGAAAGACCTTTGGAAAAGGGGGGCTCCGACTGCTGCTGCTGCTGCACGGTCTGGTGACCGCAGCACGCGACACCATATGGTCTGCCGTGACCTCCGTGCACACAAACACGGAGGGGCTCAACTCTTCACGAAACCCCCCGAAAAAAGACTCGCGGAATTGCGGGATCCTAACCGAATCGGCCGGTGAACCATCCTCGACGCACGCTCCGAGGATTGCCCCTTCGACGGAAATTCGCAACGTGGTCCCGAAAATTTTTGCCGAAGAATCAAGAACAATGTGTACGGACGCACAGAGACCACCGGATGTTCTTTCAGTCGATGATACTGGCGTTCGAAGAAAATTAGAAAAGGAAGAGAAAAGAAAGCAATGCTTCTCTGAATTTAAAAAGTAAATTAACGAAAATGTGAATTAAAAAAACAGTATTGTTTCGGTGTGAACTTTCAACGATTTGTAGGAAATTAAAATGAATAATTTTTAATATATATGTTTATATAATTTTTAATATATATATTTTAATAATAATGTTAACAATTAATAATAAAATTGACCAGACGGGTCGAAAGAAAAACTGAAGTCCATTGAATAATTTTTATTCCTCATAATAGTACGAGAGAAATTCAGTTAACTCTCTCTCATGTTCTCAGGTGCTTTTTAGAAATTAAAAATTCTTTACGGAGAAACTCAATTTCATACGTGTTGAAAGATTTATGGCTGAGAGGTCGTTTGACGATTCCGGTACAACGTATATAGATTTACTGCGATAGCTAGGATACGTACGATCAAACGCAATGAACACGTTGATTACGGGAGTCAGTGACCCGTTGTCGGCCCGAAAATTACGAGGCGGACTGCGGGATGGCCTTTCGACAACACGGAGGGTTATTTATTCCCTTCGGAAACGGTGCGAAATGTTTTTTTAACACCGCCAGCGGCAGCGGCGGCGACGACAACGACGGCCACACGTTTGAGTCGTTTGAGAGGGCTCGAAAAAGAGGGGGAACGAGCGGACAGGGACAGAGGACGGTGCTAACGATAAGTGAAACTCCCGTAGGAGCCACTTGGAACGGCGGTTACAGCACCCTCGAGGACGCCGTCGATGCCTATATCCTAATAGAAACGTAATCGCGTAGTTTTGCCCGCTGAATAAATTATCGCGGGGGCTTATACGAACGAGAGGGATCGCTGCGTATCGCGTGGATTAGAGTTGATCTTCGCCGTTGGGACACTCATAGATTTATCCTACTCCGGACACGACCGCTCCCTTATTTATTATCACTTCCATTCTCGCGATAACAAAAGTGATCTTTGCTTTTGTTAAATAATCATGTAGATTATAATAAATCTTGAATCATAAAATGCATATCCTTGGGGATATGCAAAAGTAATTAACTAATTATGTGACTAATTGTGTAACAACTAATTGTGTAACAAACGATAATAACAATATAAATGGGAATCGTCTTATTTAGATAGAAAGAAAAGAAAATTATTTCTTTGTATTTTCTTCGCAAATTAACATAACACCTTCGAATTTTACAGAATTCGACAGAAAGAAATGAGGAACCTTGACGTGATTCTACGATTTATCCGTTAATAAATCAGTTAAATGGTGAGACGATTTACATACAGCTGGCGGATGTTTGATCGTATCGGAAGATAATTTGCTCCTTTTTGAGTGAGAGTGAGAGAAAGCAACTACAAATATTTCTTATGACGTTATACCTGTTTGTTGAAGGGCTGAGAGAGAGAGAGAGAGCTCTCTCCTTCTTTCTCATTATGCGTGCGTATATGTACGTCATTTGCAATGGTTCGTCGAGACACGAGACTAAACAAATTTGACGCGCCAGCATGATTCGATTGTTTAATTTCGCGGGTCCTTTATATCGCACGATTGTAATGGATATCGAATTTTCAATTCAGAATATCATCCTTACCCAGACAGTCTATTAACCATTCTTCCAGATGCATGAAGTGATAATTTATGAAAAGATAATTTGACCTTAACATTGTTTTGTTATAATATTATTATTCACAGTATCATAAGCATACTTTAGCTAGCAATACTTTAATAACGTATTCTGCAGATTTTCATTAGAGACCTAACACATTAAATAATCGAGTTGTAAAATGAAAACATCGACATTGTTTTGAATTTATAGGCAATCGAAGTTGATCAATGGTATCACGTGGATTTGGCATGTTTATATTCAAAACTGATATATGTGTATCAATGTGTCATCTGTTATTTTCACAACTTAAGTGATACTGTTTATTATCGCTAGCTAACTAAAAAATTCTTTCGTTCTGTGACAAAAATATTGAACTCATTTTATTTTATTTAAAATATATTAAGTTATCAATAAATGTGAAATATACTATAAAAGATTAAACTGAAGATTAACACGCGTTATAAAGACAGATACAATCAATAATTATTAATTTTTATTTAAAAAATTACTTTAAATGTTTAATGCTAAAAATATTATATAATTATAAAATATTTTCATTCTTTTGGTTTAAATTTGTGATTACATATATATTGAAAAAACTCTGAATATCGCTTTTTCTCCCTTGTCAATTTATATAATATTTAATTCTGGAAAAGAGAAATGAGACCCAACCTAAAATTCTATTAAAAATTATTTAGAGAGAGAAAATAAAATTATTTAGGAGGAAAAAAAAATAATATTTCTAAATATTAACAATGTGTTTTCCTCTATATTTTATTTTACACATATAAAAAATATGTTCTAATTTTCTATACTTTTCTACATATTCGAATTTGTTATAAGATATGAACACCATAAAGATATTTAATTTTACGTTTAGAATAAAAAAGCTAAAACATTTTAATATCTTCATAATGTTTCAATTTCGTTAAAATCTTTAAAAATGTGTACAGAGCACTCGACAAAAAACATAAGAAACTAATTATTGTTAAAATTTAAGGTGATTGGTATATCTTGTAATGACTCTAGTGTATTTTATTAGTATGAGATACAAATATATTAAATAGTTTCTCTAGGATTAAATAAACTCCTAATTTATCTTAGCCCATCCATTACTTTTAACAAATAAGGAAAGGCCATTTAAAAGATTTTAGATCTTTCAGTTTTTTTTTTCCGAGATAAATTACATGTGTATATTTTATATACATTTAATCATTTTTATTTGGATATTGCTTTATCGAATTCATTACCTCAAATTAAAATACCGATACAATGTACAATAGCGCAATTATAACACAAACTACACATTGTGATCTGTAAGATAATAAATATAACTGAATTATATATAAAAGAACCTGTATATACAATTTAATTTCAACAAATAGTTATAACACAAAATAATATTTTTACTCATTCTCTCTTTTCAAATTAATATTTTATAAAATAGCATGTAATTTCCAAAAAAAAATTTTCTTCCAGTTATAATTTTATAAAATTTCTAAAGTTTCATAAAAATGATGAAGTCCAAGTGTATCTTATTAAATTAAGTATTACCTTATATTGTGGCAATACATAATTACTTCTATAACAAATAATAATAGTATTTTACTAAAAATACTCACCTCCTACTTGCTCCACCATCATCTAATATTTCCCCGAGCCTCCTCCTCTCTTATTACTTCTGTGACTCCTTTATAGCACAAGATTCACTCGCGATTACGATCGCGCAAACATTTTACACTCCCGACATTTATCATTACGCATTACATACTTTGTAATTAAAAAAATTTCCAAATAATATCGTTAATTTCACTGTATCGTGCGACACAACGCGATTGAGATCGAGCTAATTAAAAATACAACCAAAATGTAGCATTATATCGAATACTTTACAATTCCCATCCTTCTTCTCGATTTTTACTTAAATAAATTGCGCGAAACATATCAGCTTCGAGAAAGCCATTGTCTCGATACATTTACGAATCGTTAGTCACAGAAGTTAATTAACTGCGATTGGTGATCGTTAAAAATTTAATACAGTACATTCACGTTTTCTCTTTGTATCTAACGTTATCTTCTTGATTGAAGTATTGGTAAAAAATGATCGCGTTTGGCGTCTCTCGTTATAATCATGTCTCAAGAGATAATAATATGACACACGGAGCGACTCACGCCACTGCTTGTGTCGGCTCGAGTCTCACTATGCGAATGTAAACAAGGTACTCGGCGTCACAACATAGTAAGCAACTGTACGTTGCAAAAAACGAGCGCGATGTGCCAACCGATCATCGCCGCTCGAAATTTGAAATATTTAACATTTCTATTGTAAAATAAACGCATGCTGTTTTCAACCTTGTGTTTCAAATTAATTCCTGTAAATTATTGCGCCCTGAAGCTGACGTTTGTTTAAAGAATGAAATTTACCTTTGTCTCGATCAAAAAAGTATTTATACCAGTTAATTTATTGTTACCGCTTTCTAATTTTTCCGATCGAAATAAAATGTATAATTTTAATATATCGAGAATTACGGCTGTACTAAATCAAAGAAAGGAATTGCAAAAAAGTGCAATCACTTTTTAATTAATTGTTAAAATTATGTAATTATGATTATCTCGAGTAAAAAAGTAAAACAATTATAATAAAATTAAATATTTCCATTTTCCAATCACAAAACAAAAGTATTTTATTCTAATTAAATATAACAATTTAATCGTTTCAATTTAATCGTTGTTTTCAAGTGGAGTAAATTAATGAAATTTTTATCGAGAAAAAGTAAAAAAATTTGCATAGGTATTAAAATTTGCTATAAATAATTAACTTACTAATATCAATTATAATTACTATTAAATGCATAATATTTACACGTAAAAAAACTGAAAGACAAAATCGCTAAAATATAAAAATCGATTACTTGAATTGTGAAAAATGATAAATCGCTTAAAGATTATTATGAGCATGTAAATTCTACGTGATACCATATTGGCTAATTTTAATCCCTTAGAATTGAATACTCTATTAAGGGGGGGGGGCTGGTTTAGAAGGTAAAAAAAAACCGTTTTTTTTTTATTTCGTAAATCGATAGATAAACTATTCAAGAATATGTTCCCAAAGTTATACGGGCTAATTCGACGCCTTTTCGAAGATACGGGCCCGAGAGTGACGCTCGTGAACGGCGAGTTTTCAAAACAAAACATCGAGTTCGTGGTTGTGTCGGGCTGTTGCTCGGACAGCTCGCAGATTCGAACAAATCAAAAATAATGAGTTCTACGAGCAAGAAGAAGGAACGCTTTATGGAGCTGGAATAGCTGATTAGATTTTAACAAATGTAAGTATCGAAAAAATAGGACTTTTTCTTACTCAAAACTTTGCGATTTTACACAATTGGCGGGATAGATTGCCGGAAAACTATAAGAGCAATCAAAATAAACCAAAGTGTATTCTTTTCACAATAGATTTATCTTGAACTTAAACTAAAAACGTTTGCAAAAAAAATTTTTTTAACGATTTTTAGAGCGCGTCCAATTTAATTGTATGTACCGTAAAAATGCCCATTTTTCTTTCAAAGCGAATAAAATGTTTATTTTTCGAATTTTTTAATACTTTTCTTAGTTCAAATAGAAGAAAAATATATCACAATTACAAATCATTTTGATTTTTTCATTTCAGATGAAAAATACGAGCTACATCGTTCCCGCCAATCAGCATCAGCAGTGGCAAGGCACTTGACTCTTTAATCTGGGACACCGCCATTTTGTAACTTTTTTAACCAAAAAAAATGTTTTCATACATTTCAAATATATATTTAAATAATCCGAAAATATAACGGAGCCTAATTATTTCTTTCACTCTAAAAAAAAATGATCAAAATACTGCTTTTTTGACCTTCTAAACCAGGCCCTCCCCTTAATTAATCTCGTCATACGAAGATTTTTCGATCTTAAATTATCTCTAGAATACGTTATTAAAATATTATACAATACAATTGTAAGATGTACCCTCACTTTAATACAGCACCCTCACTTTAATGCTAACTTTTAATATCTGGTATAGAAAGAAGCATAAAAATTTTATTTTAAACAGCGAATATTTTTAGTTTCCTACGTGTTCGTAAGGGTAGGAAATATTTCGAACGAACTCGAAGCTCTTGGGAAAATGTCACGAAACGTCGGCAGCGTTTCGTGCCGGCCGCCATGGAATGGTAAAATCATCATCCTTAATACGTCGCTCGTAAAGATGACGATCGCAAGCCTGAGCTCATCCGAACATTTCTCGCTCACGTCAGAGGTCGAAGAGACACGAGCAAAAACTTAATTTACGAGCTAATCTAATTTACGCGTATATGAGTAGTGATATATCTTTTCTTTTTAAGACACTCACCCAATGCTGCGTCGCCACTACCTCTCCTTCCGTTCCGTCGAGGTTCTACAGAGAAAACAAATAGAGAACATTGTTTTAAAACGCTGCGGAAACATACGAAAGATACGTTTTCACGTGATCGCGATATGACACGGTGGTGTTCGAATGCAATATCTAAACGCGGTCGCTATCGATCGTGGGATTCAAGAGCTGCCTAATCATTGATCGAGTGAGTCATGCTTGTTTTCGACGCCTCGTCGGTGACTCCCGTATACACAGTGCCGCGAAAAAGAGAGAGCGAGACTGATTATGATTAATTTAATAAGTAATGAGTAATGAAATTATATTGCACGATCAACGTTTCCAGTAGCGGCGATAACTTTCAACAATCATATAAGATTAAAAAAGATAAAAATCAATACCAATTACATAAGATAAAAATAGAATAAGTATAACATCGGACTACTTACATCTTTCTTCCTTTTCACAGTTGCAGCGCCTGAAATCACATTACAAAATTTTTAAAAGATAATGCACGCGAAGAATAGTCCTGATAAAAAAAATTTTTCAATAAAATGTAAAATTTACAGGAATTAAATTCTGGTTTTTTCTTCCCCCCCCCCCTTTCTCTTTCTTACTCACATTCACAAATATTTCATCTTGAT
Organism: Crematogaster levior; assembly: GCA_901521435.1. Taxonomy (NCBI): domain Eukaryota; kingdom Metazoa; phylum Arthropoda; class Insecta; order Hymenoptera; family Formicidae; genus Crematogaster; species Crematogaster levior. The sequence goes on along the minus strand of CABEGB010000903.1, from coordinate 500,249 downwards.
TTCGATAAAAAGATAATGCGATAACAAAGAACTTACCACCATTGGGATTAGGTAACCGTGTGCCATTGGTACCAGCGGGGGTTGCCGGATTCACGACGGGGGTAGGAGTGACGGTACCTACAGTGACCGGTACACCCCTGGTCCCGAATGGAAAGTACGGTGAGTCCGGGGGATATGTGGTACCCTCGACGCCGCCGCCACCACCACCCCCCCGCCACCGCCCCCGCCACCCCCGCCCGGCCCCCCGCCCGGTCCACCCGCCGTAGGACCGAATGCACCACTGCTATACGCCTGAAACAGAAAAACCGAAACACATCCTTTTTTTTCTCAATTTTTTCATTTTTGCCTCTGGTCGTGACAATTATAATCGTAATATTGCGACGAATTATCGATATAATAATAATAATAATAACGGGAGATTATTCCAGCTACAGAAAAATAATACTTTTTCATTAAAAGTCTATTGCGTAATTATACCCTTTAATTAAAAATACTTTGTAATTACATTCTTTTAATTTACAAAAATATATATAGCATAAAATACCTTTTAATTTATAAAAGTACCGGGTTTTTAATTTGTAACATTAAAAGGTTTCTTTCTAAATTAGCTTTAATTAACTTCGTAATTAAAAGAATGCTGCATTTTGCGTTGATTACGAATAACTGTCACAAGTCATGGAAGAAGAGAGGAAGGATGAAGCTGGGGGAGTATGCGAAATGGAGGAAATGCGACAACGATAACTCGGAGGCGGCTTCAATAAATCATCCATTGAAATCAATATTCCTTATCAGCTATGGTTTAACGACTGTCGATTAGATACTGTTCTTTCTCTCTCGAGCACTTTCGAAAAGTTCAAGTGTATCGCATTCACCTCGTTTCTGCTGTCATCTAGTGTTTGCAGAAACAATGGTTGAATTATGTTTTCGAGAATTGCGACAAACGAAAGGTGTGTGAAATTCAAATAATAAAAATCATTGCTTCGCATTGTAGATCTGCAAGATTTCTCACGTCTCGCATATGTAAAACGTATTTACCTGACATGAATCGTCGATAAGCGACAAGAAATTCTTGCTTCGTACGATAAAAAATTTCAAAATGTGGCGCAATAAACTCGAAAATACATGAGTGTCGTGTAACAATCTCTTTAAATTCAACGACACGAAAGAAATATCCTAAATCCTTTTCTTGCGGGATACGTGCAAGTAACTTGATGTACCGGAATACATCGTCACGGATGAGAAAGAGCGTAAGTGATATTAAAGTTGGAGGTCGACGACGCTCAGCCTCGTGGAACGAAAAGATATTTTCGTTTCGAAACGACATTGCAATACTGACGCCGCGCATATAATACACTGTGGATTTTAATTGTTAATTAATTAAGATGATTGATATCAGTATGATAAATGAATGAGAGTTAATTCATAACTAGCAAAGTCACGAAGATAAATTTATATCATTAAGATTAACGAGCCAGTCAAACACACATGTTGATTTTCGCGTTGTATTACGCTCATGCCGATAAATAATATCCCAGGAAGGATATCCTTCGTGGCAAGAAATGAGAACCGCTCTCCGAAAATATCATCCGAGGTAAAGTTTTAGGATTACGTCGGAGGATGCTGGGGGTGCGGGAGGGGTGCGGAGTCGGGTGGCGCAGAGCGAGTAACTTTTTCTCAAATAAATTCGCTTCTACGACTACAATAATTATTACGGTCCTATTTCTTACATAATCCCGCCTCGTTTAGAGGTTCAAGTCGCTGCAACAAAGGGAGAGATCTTGAATATTCCAACTTCTCTCGCGCCGTCGCTCAGCTCGAATGGGAAGGGAAGGAACAAAGGGCGATATACGCGTGCAAAGAAATCGCTGCGATTCGTATTGTTGGCGCGCAAAGGTCAATATCAAAAGATCACTCACCATTCCGTTGTCTATCGTGGGACCATACGGCGTCTGAAAGCCTGGCTTTTCTGAAACAGATAAAACAAATCTGTGAAGATCAATTCTCCAAGAGAAGTGCTCTTTGTCAAGGAATTGGATTTTTAAAGAACATTTTTTAAACCTTTCACTGTGCAGTCTAAAAATCTAATCGTAAAGCTAAAGTCAACTCTTAATTGTATATACAAATTGTATTAGTGTAAATTATATCAAATGTACGAAATGCGGAATACATAATATAGTACACATACACGAAGCTCTTACATAAATTCAACGTTCTGCGTCCTGCTCGCGCGTAATAATCCTTCGGCAAATAAAAAAGGAACAGACGCCGCGTGATACTGAAGGAAAAACAAAGGAAGAGGATACCTGACAAAATATCCGCAGTATCGAGTGGGGGGATTAGAAAAAAAAGAATATTCCGCAACCCCACAGCTCGCAATATTCTTGGCGCGTGAGTCGTCGGGCGAAAAGGGGAACGAAAAGAAAGTTCCCCTCTCGAGAGAAGAGCCGATGCAAAATTAATGCCGGGGCATAAATTCGCGATGCGTCTTTATAAATCAAAATCGCGATCGCGCTAAGAATCCGCACGCGGAGATATGTATACGTGCGTTTTCTACATTGCGGCTGATACGCACGCGGAATAAACAACGAGATAAACATTACGAGGTTGCCGCAGCCCGGGGCTTCATCCGTTATTAATGCCCACCCTGTAACACGTATACCGTAGGAGCGCGAACCTATGCGCGAGGCGAACCGTGTCTTGCGGAGAATTTATGAGGATCGGCTGGATTTACGTTTCGAAAAACCGTCGGGAAAGAATTGTAGGGCGACACGATGCCGCATCGAGATTAATTTTTATTCGACGAGATACTGGCATACTAGCAAGTATAATTTCTTTGTATTGCCAATAGAGCGAGTTTTCTCTATCCTATTTTCCCCATTGTTATATTAAAATTACACTTAATATCTTGCATAAATTCAAATTTTTTTCTCGCCAGTGAACACTAATTAACAAGTCAATTTATTCGACCCGTCTAGCCAATTTTATTACTAATAAATACACAACGTTTCGATCTCTGATTTGGGTTCTTCAAGTGTAAAATGTTACATTTAATAATGCGGATGGAAAACGCACGTTAACATCTGCCTTATTGGCATTGTGCCCAAACTATATCAATCCTGCTATTAAAATCATAAATATCAGTAAATAACCTTAGAAACATGTGTAATTAATCAACTACTAATAAAACTCACATATTTTGTGCGTCATAACGACTAAGTCCGTCAGTAATAATACATGTAACATTCTACACACGACAGGTCAAATAAATTGAAACTTGTTAATCTTGCATAAATTTTCTCTCATCAATGTACCTCGTGTGAAAAGCACTCATGATACATCATTATGTATACAACGACAAAAAAAACGTTATAAATTAATAGGCGTGAAAGTTAAATTTAAGAAGACAAAAACGATTGCGTTGCACGAACTCTATCTTGTTTTTCTTCATGTCCTTCAGATCCTCCTCGGGATTCGTCTATCGGTACGTTACATTCTGAAAATTCGCAGGGTAACGATACCGCGAGAGTCACATACGGGAACGCACACGCATCGCAGGTGTATACGTATAACATTATAGAGAATGTAGTCGCGCGTGGACGATAGGGCGAGTGTCCTAGGACGGCACACGATCGCCCGAGATAACTATGAATCCTAACAGTTTCGGCTTGCTCGTGACATGTTTGCCGAAGCGTGCGGCACCGACTCCGCAATATCATGCATCAAAGGACAAGCTAAACCATGGTCCATCGTGTCATCCTCAGAGCCGGCGCAAGCCCGCTCGACCGTTATGACGTAGTGCTGCGCGCCGGGCCTCCATGTCACGACTAGTTCGTCTTCCGCGTTGCCTCTGCCGCCGTCATCCGTTCGGTAATTGTTCGATGAAGAATTAGCCGGGAAATGCTGGTTGCGGGTGTCGCCCACGGTCTGGACCGTACGTACGTAGACGCCGAGGAACGATCGCGAGATTGCGTGCGACCCCGCCAATGGCTATGTCGCTATGTCGGATACATTTGCACGTATCATGGCAGATTTACCAATGTAAAGTCAAATTTAAAGCAATTGATTTTGCAACAATAACAAATGCTATTTGATATAACAAAATTAAAATATATTGACACGTTTAGAAAAATATGTTGAGTTTCTTGCTTGAACAAGAAGTGATCTTTCTCTTTTTTGCATATTTGGTTTTCCTCACATGATGTTCAAATCGAAGCGATAACCGGAAACGTTAGATTAATGCGATATTTAATATTTAGGAAAACAAAAGACGCGGTCCGATAAAGGGTGAGGAAGAAAGTTAACAGTTGTACGTTCCGTCGAGGTGGAATTTATAACGTAATGCGCATCAGTGATGTCCGATAGTATCCGTATGATTTTCAGGCTTAATTTGATATTATACCTCACAATTCGCGCGACACGACCTCGAAAACCGCTCTACAACGGGCAATTTTCAACAAACGACGCGATCACGACGTGTCGGTCGTGTTTTGCTCCGCCGAAAATCCGCAAAGTGCCGATCGCACTATAGAAGACATACATATAGAAGCGAAAATTGACTATCGATACACATATTTCATCAATTATTAGAATCAGTTGCATTAAATTATATCACTCATGACAAGATTTACTACACTTGTGTGAATTTTTATATCTATTGTGATGAGACATCTAATAGAATAATTAGGTATATAATCTATAATACAATATGTAAATAACAATATATAAATAAAAAAAGTGCCAGTTAAATTGAGAGGTATATAGGTCCAGTTTTTCACTCTGTGGTTAACTGCTAGCCAGAAGTTAATCGACTTTTCTATCTTTTTCTATATTATTACTTAAAAAGAGACAGAGAATCGATTAATTTCTGGTTAGCAGTTAACCACAGAATGAAAAATCGGGCCACAGAATTAATAAATAAATACGCTCTCTCTCTTAATTTTTTTATTAAATTAAACCAAATTATCAAACTTTTAGTCATTAATTTTTTTATTAAATTAAACCAAATTATCAAACTTTTAGTCATCAACTTCTAACGATCATCACGATTTGCGTTTAAATAAAAACTGAAACAGTTTCAAAGTCCACGCCGCGTTGTTGTGACGAAACCAAAACTGTCGGACACTTTCAACGTTGACGATCTCGTAAAAAAAGAGGCATCGGCTTGTGTGGAGTGCGCGACATCCCGTAAAAGTGCGCGCATAAAAAAAGTAGAGAACGCGAATGCGACAAATAGACACGCGTGAAGCGTGAATGTACGCGGCCGCGGCGGTCGAAGTGTGTCCTCGGGATATCTGCACATCCCGACCGCAAAAATATAATTTTCGACGATTTCGCGATTTGATATCGTAGCGCAATGGGCGAGGACAATCAAGGAGGATTTCACGTTAGGACCTATCGATAGGTATTATATGAATTAATTGCAGTGAGAAAACACGCTAAATCATTCACGCAGAAAAGCTGCCAGCGGGAAGCCGATCGTTTGCGAAAAAAGTCTGTCTTTCTTAAAAATCCGAGGACACAGAGTACGCACGAAAGAATACACTGGGATCATATTGAGGATGCTCGATCAAGTGTGTTTAACATGATCCTGGCTTAAATTGACCATCTGGACTCTGTGAAATTGGTGTAGCTCATTTTCGTTACTCAATTATCAAAACTTTTTGAAACGCATCGCTGAAAAATATGTAAATGTATTATAAAAATAATATATTAGTAATAAGCGTTTAGGGGAATTTAGGGGAAAAATATTCCATGTGAATCGTCTATGTTAGATTTGTTGAATCGTGAAACAAAGTATGATAAGCAGATAAAAGAGAAAAATTCAGAGACCAGTTTGGACGTAACGAGCATCAAGGAGACCAACTCATAAGACGGACGGCGCACAGGTGAATCGCGGCAGCCGGTTTTCATGTTTGACCGAAAAATAATTCAGTCGGTTTACCTCGCGCGTTGATCGAATCGCTGTTCTATCGTCTCTCGCGGTATCCACCGGATCACCTGCCGAGAGCGAGCACGCAGGTTACACATTGCTCTAGCGCCGAGAAAAATCTCGCGGGCTGTATCACGGCAAAGGCGGAGAGCTCGTAAAGCGGTAAAGGAAATAATTGAACACCTGCGCGCCGAGGCGGGCTTAATTCAATTAGCTCGCCCAACAAATGCCCGACACTTTCTTTGTGCGCCCGATGTAAATTTTACAAACAGCTTTGCGGAGGCTTCTCGCGTAAATCAGGATATGCGACGACCAGCGTTGTGTCTCCAGCAACTCTAGTCTACACCGTTGACCCGTATTTCGGGATAAAAATGTCATTGTGTACCTTAATTCACCAACTTTGCGATCATGACCAGAAAGCTAAAGTGAAATCGTTCTGACTCGATTGTATCAATGACGACTTAAAAAATTTCTTAAAAGCAGAGAAGAGTTGTTGGAGTCTGCACATTGAAGAACCTACATTTTTAATATAAGAATGATAAAACATTAAAAAAAATTCAAAAATATTTTATCAATAAACAAGAACCTCTAGTCTTATAAAATATTATATTCTTATTTTAATAGTTATCATAGTTGTGTAATGTGTAAATTTATTTATTTCCTATAAACGTTTTTGCTTCTTGATGTTCATATAAAATGACATTTAATCGTACATAATTCAAATTTAAAATGATATTTTTATATTATTATTTCGCTAACTTTTATTACTGGATCGACCCTACGCTCGAATTCACGTGTGTATCGCGCCAGTGCATAGTGCCACGCGACCCAAAAGGGTGTTCGAGGCTTCTACAGGTAAGAACGAGAAGGGAGGGCGACGAGAAAAGGAACCACGATCATTGAGGTGTACAGAAACGGCAGTAGCGGGGGCCCTACCACCCTCGAGGCCTACGACCCCGAAGAGAAGAGTATAGGGTTTTACTGGGGGAGTAAAGAATAGAATCAGACGAGAAAGACGAAAAAAACGTAGAAAAAGGCTCAGGTAGCCATTGGTGCTCAACCAGGCTTACGTGATTTCTATTATCTTAGTTGTTCTGATAAAACTCCACTACACATCACGCGAGTCAATTATCTCTCTGAATACAAAGAATATATATGTACTAACTGCAAACATTGTTTTAAAAAACACAATGCCTAGATAATAATAAATAAAGTAACACAGTCTAAAGATACATGAATACGCACAATTATTTTTGTAAAGTTATTAAGTCGTCAAGAAAAAGAAAAAGAGTTTTAACAGACCAAAATAAAAGTATTATTTATAATAAAATGTTAAAAAAATGTGAGATACTATTTTTATACTGTCTATAACGTTCGCTAGATGATAGCCTAAAGAACCACAAGGTCCAAATCACGGATGCACAGTGAAATCGTCGAAGCGACAGTAATCGAGATTAAAGAAAAATGTGTACGCGCTCTACACACTTTCAGATCTTTATTCTCTGGCTACGCTGGTGAGACCCGTAAGTCCCGAAAACCGCGGCCCGAGTCTCACGGGGCTCAACGCGGAAGCAGGAGGAAGCGGAGTTCCAGGAGGCAGAAATTTTGTGAAGACGAACTTCTGGCCACGCTCCAATTTCCCCCTCCAGTCGAGATCGAAAGAAACGTCGCGTGTGCCGTCAGAAACTCGCGGGAGTACAAAAGAGCACAACTGGCCCAGAGGGAGAGAACGGAGAACTTTGTCTCGTGAGATTGTCGCCGAGCTTCTTTTACTCGAGGTACACACCTTTCTATTTACAATAAAAAAAGATAATCGGATTCTTTCTCACGACTTTATTCATTAATTTAGTTCATTAAGTAAATTTAAGTTGTTAAAAAATAATATATATACTCTCGAGCAATATTTGATATTACTTTCTCCTACATTATCTCACACATTACTAATAAACAGGAAATGATTTAACAACTTCATGTAACAAGTCGATTATTTTCTTTCAGTAAATACGTAAAAATGAACGAAGCAATAAATCACAGATAATAGTGAAAAAAAAACATTTTGAAAAATCATAACGTTATCATAGGCGTGCGAAATTAAGTGAAAAGAACTATAAAAATTTGTTAAATGTTGCGAAAACTTTGATACTGAATACCGATACTCGCATGAGCGTCACGGTCGCGAGCAAGCAAACGAAACAGCAAAAAGAAAGTGGTAGCGTGACAAAGTCGGCGAACTTGTAGCGAAGGGAAAAAGAGAGAAAGAGAGCAAACGGAGGAAGGGCGGTAAGAGGAGGTATCGTCCGTTGCGCCGTTCAGGAGTAAACGGAACAGCGAAGGTGTATTTTGTGGAGGAGAAGGCTGCCTGCCACGCGACCATGGGGCCCCATGGTGGGGATGTCGGCGTGCCAAGGGGCCCGCGAGACCATGGCGATTGTGGGCCGCCGAGGGGGAGGAGAGGGCGGGTGTGTGTATATGGGGAGACAGGGGGAGAAGGAAGGTGGTGAGGCGAAGAGGGAAATGCAGCAGCAGCAGCAGCAGCAGCAGCTGTCGCTGCCAGTGCCCCCCTTCGTGTTACCCTAGAAGGGGCCCACTGGAGGACATTGGCGCAGATCACGGGGGCTCCAGTGCATCTCAACCTGTCGCTGTTAAAATAACCGGACAACGTTAACACTGTGACTGTGTTACGTGAAATCAAAAGACACCGAAAAGATGTAGGAAAATACTTGATTAATGCTACAGAAACAATTTCAATACTAAGACAATGATTAATTAGAGTTCTAAATAAATGTGAAAGAGAAGAAAAAGAATTTAATATTTCTTTTACAATATATAAATTCTTGTGTCTCCCTGCTAATTCCAGAGATAAAATTCAGAATTAAAGAGACTAAAAATTGCAAGATACATTAACTTATGAATATTAAAATAAATAATACTATAATTTCTAATAAATGATAATTTATGACATTACAAAAATTCGCGCACACAATTACGTCGTCAATGTGATCCAGTTTCGCGTTGAACAGTTGAATTTAATTTAACTGTTCGAGAATGTGGGTTAAACGCAAGTTGCATCATGCTTGTTGATAAACGTTGCATGTGGTATGTATTCGAGAAACACTCCTTGCATTCTCGATCCTCGCATAATATTGTATCGGAACCGAGAAGAGATCGGATCGATCGCTCATGGCGATTCGCGGCGAGTAAAAGTACACCCGTCGTCGATTCCGTTGATCGGTGAAAACGGGGAAGGCGTGTGTGCAAAATTGCGTGTAAAAAAAAAGAAGGGCACGCACACACAAGAAAGAGAGAGAGAGGAGAGATAAAAGAGAGGAGAGGAGAAGAAAAAGAGAATCCAAAGTGGCCAGAGTGTGTGCGCGCGCGTGCCGCCATCGGCACGTGGCACGCACGTGTTCCGGTTTCTCTTGATCTTGCTCGCACTCACTGACGACGCCTCTACGCGACGCTCTCAACACGCGTGTTCATTCACACGACTTCACGAACGCGCGGCAAGGCAACGTGGATGAAGATCCGAAGGCAGGAGAGCGAATCTTGGTGGTTGCCCTCGAGGGTATACATTCAACAGGTGATCTCGCGGCACTTTCAACGCCATTTTTACTTCCGCGATACAACAGCGAACGTGATAAAGCTTGAGAAACTCAAAACTAATTGGAAGAAAAGGAGACGCATACTTCTCTCTTCTTTCTCTTTTTTTTACAGAGTCGTGAGATGAATTTAATTTTATGAAAAGAGATCTCACCCACGGTTCTTCGTGTGAAATAATGTTCATTTCGTTTGAATCGTGCTTTACTTCTTACTTTTTCTGAAAAGTAACCGAAAGACGAAATCAGTTACATAAATCGCAAGACTAAAATCTTATCTTTGGTAACAGAGAAGGGTTTAACGCAGCGTGTTCGAGCGACGTTTCTCTCAACGGATTCTCGTGATCGTTTACCCAATTAGAAATGACATTCCTCTGAGCTTCGTGCGGGCCATTGAACGTCAGAAGGTGACGTCGCGCGCTCGAGGACAGTGGCACCTGCCAAAAAATCGGAGCCCCTTTTTCGTAGCCGGCGCCGTCAGGAAAAAGAGAAAGAGAGAGTCCCGAATGCACATTTGTTGTTCGAACCCCGGTCGCGTGGACGAACGCGTCGCGCATACGCATACACGTATGACGCGTACAACATGCGTTACAACGTGCGTGCACGTACTATGCGGCATGTGAGCCAAACTTAACGAAATCTGGCCAGATGTCTATTTCGAACGTAGCGCAGGTCGGTGCCGCGTGTCACCGAAAACCCACCCAGTGCATATGCGTTTCGCGCGTACGCACGTACAGCGCGTTCGTGCGTGCGTGCGTGCATGCCCACACACACTCCTAGCCAAATTCATTCTCTATCGGATCGCACGTGCTTGTTAGTGCTTTACAGGTGGCATTGCACCATCTCTTCCTGATTTTTGTCGTTTGACTCGAGACAAGTCTGATAATTTGAACCACCCATGTGTGTGACGAATACAGGTGAGAAGAAAATAATTTTTTATTACTATTTTAATTCATGTATTCGATATCTTGTCGATTAATATTCTTGATTAGCCACGTGCAATTTATGATATTAAAAGTTTACTTTAGATATCCATTGTAAAGAGTGAAATTGTAACAAAAAAATTCTCTGTGTTAATGATAAGTTATTTTAAATATATTAAATAATGTAATAAGAATCAACAATTTCAAGATTATTCTTCTGCATGATTTGTGAACATTATATTACGTTTTGCTGCGGCGCAACGATAAAATATAGTTGAGAACCATCGTGGCTACGCCAATGAAGCAAGGGGATACTAGGATATGGTGGCCCTTGCAGGGTGGTGCTTTCAGTCAAGCTCGTAAGAGACACGACTCTCTAGGACGATAGGTATTTGTCCTCATGATATTCGATCGCATCGTGATGAGAAGATTTTCAAAGGAGAACTTTTATTTTTGCCCACCGTCAATCCTGAAATATAAATTGTATCCCTCTTCCGAGTGGTGACTCCAAATGGTAAAATATAAATCATGAAAATGTAAATTCGAGGAAAATGAAGATTTTTATAAGTTCAAGATGTCAGATGCACTAATCGATCGCGAGACATTTACAGCAACAATGGCGAATGATAAACGTGGAAAATCATACGCGGATCATCCGGGATCTTTTTTATCGCGCCAAGTTCATTTCTGTAACCCAGTTCTCGCCGCGGCTAATGGACTTTTGCTCTTCTCCGCGGAGCATCGCAAATTTGTGGAGAAGAAGTGAGGGTGATAGGTGGAGGCGCACAGAGAGATGAACAGAAAGAAACTTTGAAAAGCGAGCAGAGTACGACTGTAAGAGGAAGAAGGACAGAAAGAGAAACGGAGAGACAGAGTTCGAAGTAACGAGAGTGAGGGAGCCGACGGAAAGAAAAAGAGAGAGGACCCGGAGCACGAGTTTCACGCTGTGGCAAATTCATATCGACCATAACAGGAGCGAGGCGAATGTTGTATATACATATATATATACATATATATATATATATATATATATATATACATACATACATATACATATACACGCGGTTTGGTAACGAGGGACTTGCATTAGTCAGGAATTCTCGAGTGGTGCGCACCCGTGTTTTTCGCAAAAAGCCTTAAAATGTCTTCCATTTTCCATCGTTTGCCTTCCACCGCGTAAGTTGTTCCTAGCCGCCTAAAGTAACGGGTGATGAGATCGAGTGCGATACGCAGCATCGTGTGAGAATTGCACAACGCCTTGAGTACAATTTCTCGAGTACAACTCTCGAGTACAATTTGCAAAGAAAAAAATCATTTCGACGCATTAGGCAATGTCGAAAGAATGTCCAGATTAAACGTTGCGTTAGGAACACTCACGATAATATCGTATTTCTCATTATCCAATATAATATAGTTGAAATATTTTTATTTTAAATCGTAAGTTCAAATTTTGTAATCACTCCGAAAAAACGTTTTATAAAAGTTTTATAAAAGTAATAAAGATGCACGATAAAAACCGATTTAACTCGTCGACATATTATTGATGTAATAAACTTTTTTCAGCGTAATAAGATTGATATTAGTAATCGAGATAAGGCAGTTGATTCGAGCAGGGATTCGCGTGACCTGTCGACACCACTGCACGCGTTCGCTCGTGTGTTTGCGAACATGAGAGAGAGAAAGAAAGAGAACGGTGAAGAAAACGCGAGGGAGAGAGCGATATAGCGAACTCGATGTAACGGACGAAGAGAGCACGATCCTGATTGGGAGAATGCGCGGTTGGGAGAGGATGCTCATTGGCGGGGAAAGGGATCGAGTTTAGGGCGAACGGGGGAACGGGGACGGTCGAGGGCGAGAGGGGTAGAAGCAGATGCTCATCGAGTCCCCGCTGTAAATGTAGATTATGCCCGCGCCCTTAATTTGTGTGCGTGCATACGTGAACGCACTCTGGACTTGGCCTTTCCTAAGGAGAGGATTGAAAAGCGTCCAAGGAGAGACCGCTGCCGCTGCCGACTCTGGATAAAATTCGCCAGAATATATTTATAACCGCGATACCGCTATCTCCTTCGCGGAATCTGCCTCGCATCTCGCATACACGCGCTCTCGCAAAATTGCACCGCTCCAGTATTAATAAACCATTCAGTGTTAATAAACGAAGGCGACGGCGTCTGTGACTGACGGAACATTGCGGATTTATACGGAAACATTGAATACGAGTTTTTTTTTTATCGAACAATCAGGATGTTTTACATCGCGTTAGGAAAATTGATCGATTTTAAAAATTCGTACATCGTAAAATGTTGTTAAGTTTTCGAAGGAATTTGCAGAAAAGCTGACACCTGTTTCTTTTATAAAGAGAAAAAAGATTTTTGGGGGGTTTGAGTTTTTTTTTCTTTTAATAATATCAGTCAGACTTGAATGCGAGAGCGAGGCAAAATTCCACGGCAATCTTGGATAGCGCGGCGTCGCGATGATACATTTTTCCGGCACCGACAGAAGATGACGCACCCTCCTTCATATTTTAAGTATGTGGGTTTTCGACATGAGCCATTATAAGTTTGAGGACGCGCGTGAGGCGCGTGCACGCGAGACGGGGAAAGAAAGGCCGAGAAAGAGGCGGCGGTACACGGGAGCGAGAAAAAAATGGAGAAAGAAAGAGAGAGAGAGACGGAGCGAGAGGCAGGTGCATCACGGTGACACTCCCTCGATAATTCTCCGGAGAGAGAGGAGAGAGAGAAAGAGAAAGAGAAGAGGAACAGAGAGATGGCGAGTAGCCGAAGAAAGAAAAAGAGAGAAGGACCTAAGTCACGAGTGTTGTGTCTGGAGCTCGTTTATGGTCGTTCGGTTAAACTCTCGTTCCGAGCAAGGAGAGTTTCGAAAATGGCGCCGGCATGGAGTTCGGCGGACCCCAGCCGGAATGTTGAGCATGGCAACCTTCGCGATACGGGATATCTCGCGATCGAGGGAGCCGCGAAAACGGCGTTATTGGGATATTCGACGGGCCTCGCTCGAAATATTTCGCTCGTGGAAGGCGAACCTTATTCCGCACAGGAAATTGCGCGCAAGTCGTACGTTAGCCGGAAGAACGTGGCACAAAAAAATGATATTTTATTTACTTGAAATACTGATGAAATAAAATCGGATACCCGATAAAGAATATTTAGCGACTGAGGCCCGATTTTTCATTTTCTGTGGTCAACTGCTAACTGGAGGTTAATCGATTCTCCGTCTCTTCTCAAATAATAATAATATTAAAAAAAAAATAAGGAGTCGATTAACTTCTGGTTAGCAGTTAACCACAGAGTGGAAAACCGCGCCTGAGAGTCGCAACACGAAGCGGCAGCTGAAAGTATAAGTAGGAGGAACGACAACATTTCGAACATTCGATGCGTGAACGTTTGCGCTGTACGTGAATCACACACGCGTATGTTTGTTAAACTATATTTTATCGAGCTCGCCTACTTCCTGAAACAAACTAGTGCGCCCCCAGGTAGATTTACTCGTGAGTCACACCGTGCGCGACTAATTTTAGATCCGTTAGGTTTCGGCACACCGCGTGTGTTTTCCCCGCATTACGCGTAATTTCGAATCAGATTATTTTCTCGCGCCGGCGCGAGAACGTTTATCTTCGCCGACGGATCGCCCTCCGGGATTTGCATCTCGTCGTCGCAACGACGAAATCATTCTCGAAGTCGACCGTTTCACCGACGGATTATGAGACACGGACGGACAATGGTACGCTTATCTCTCCGACCGTCTTTTATCTCTGTTTATGTACGTTTCTATGTTGCGTGATGAATTTCAGTCGCTCGGTCGATTATGCGAAAGAAGACAATCCGAAGATGTCGATGCGTGAGTCTTTTTTTCGGATTGAAGAGAGGAACCGGAAGTATCTTCGGTAAGTACCTAGGATGAAGTATTTTCGGATACCCTTGCACTTGAACCTCAATTGTAGGAGGATACTGCAGGAAATCGTAATGCCCGAATCACACTAGCGATTGGCGATTGCGTTTGCGTCTGTGTTTGCGTTTACAATTGTCTCTTGACCAATCAGATTGCCAGCAGCTTCCTTCTGATTGGTCAAGAGACAATCGTAAACGCAAACGTAGACGCAAACACAATCGTCAATCGCTAGTGTGATTCGGGCATAAAGCCTTGTGTCTACGATACCAGAAATCGGTCCGAGATCTTGATCCGAGAAATATGTAGCCAATTAGCTTGCAGTTTTTATGGAAAAGAGGCAATTTTATTGGCTGAACACTTCTCGGATCAAGATTTCAATTTCTGGTATCGTGGAAACAAGACTTAAGGATGTTACGTTATCCACAGTCGTACAAGATTCTATATGGTTATTTCCCTTTTCTATTAAATTAATGATTTTCTGTCGATATAATTAGTATTGTTATTAATAACATAAATCTGTTGTGTCGGTTTTACAGCTGTTATCCCGCACGCTCGCGATTGAGAACGAAATTGAATACGAACCGTTTGCAAAATGGCATAGCGATCGTGCTGTGAATTGAAGGTTCGCGACCGTCGTAATACGGCTCGTTAAATGTGGTACGCAAAGTAATACGAGTCTTAATAACGACCGCGGCGCAGTAAGATCCGCGACGAAGGTCTCTGTGATGCGAAATGACAATCGTCGAGATTAACGGAACCGAAACGAACCGACATAATTTGATAAATACGAGACAGTCAACTGTCTCGTATTTATCAAATTATGAGAAACGAGACTCTGCGAATCTGACACCCGATAGAAACATTCGAGCGCAAATAACGAATCCCATCGATTCCGCCGTAACGGTTCTTCGATCACCGACAACGGAGGTGTTTAATCTTCCATCGTTAAAATACTTCCGATACGCGATATCTTGTTATCAATTTAACATTAACATCGAGAATATAATTCCATCATTTGCCTAATACGAAATAGTAACTCGCTACGACTGTTCATTGTTTCGAGCATCTCGTGAAGTTACGCAGGAGACATTGTTTTGTAAACTTCGCTGCGCAAAGGATTGCCAAGTCGACGCTACGAAACGTTGCCCTCTCCGTCTTGTTTGCCCTAGAAAGTTTCATGGCAAACGCAATGCCGCGATATAAATTATATTTATACCGAATAGCCGGCGCAGAGCTCCCGCAGTGGTTCAAAGGAAATATGGGAACGCCTCGGAACGAGACGTCTAAGACGTAGTTTTTGCGGTCTTTCCGAGCCGCTCGGCTGCGCCGAACTTAGTCTTAACGAAGAAGGCCTACAACACCGTCGTCTTCCAAACAGCATCTCAAATCAAACAAACGTTTGAGGATTAGTTACCAACTATGCCGCGGTGCCACGCATCTCGCGCCCTTCTCTCAATCGTAATTTCGTAATTGCTTTGTGTGCGATAATTAACGTGGGAGTCTCGCGGTTTCAAAAAGTGTTGTATAATACCATGAGAATAATTCGGGGTCGTTTAACCAGGAGCAAATATGTAATAATATATAATAATTAATAATATATAATAATTAATAATATATAATAATTAATTATGCTGTTATTTGAAAAACAGGAAGGATTGTAGCCTACAGGCTTATATAAGCGGACAAGATGTAAATATTACTTTTTTTTAACGATTTTAATTATGATATTTATGAAACAGAAATAAAGATTTTATATAGTTATTTTCTATGGATCTTTTTTCCTAAAATATAACATTATGTATCTTTGTGTTTAATAAACACAACTATTTAATTTATTTCCTTTACACTTTATTTTCTTTTCGCGTGAATGTTGGGCTCTTGAAAGGCTTGAGTATGTATGTATTTAGTTAATATGTTATATTGAGGAGCGCCATATCGATATTTCTACATTTGTATTTAAAATATAACATTCTAATCGTAAGATTAATTATAGTGCTTGGATCTCTTTTGTCAAATGCTGGTTTTTTTAATCGATAAACAACAGACGAGTATTTAAAAGATCGAGTTTAAAAACTACCAGATATTAAAACTACTAAACTACTCTGTTAAATATTAGGTGTTTAGAAACTAGGGGGGACTAGAATTTTGACACGTGCCACTATCGAAGATCCACGAAGGCTGAGAACCGCTTTCGAGAGGTAACGCACGATTCCGCGGCACGCAACGGCGCATCACTCCGTGGCTGCTTCTCTGGCAGGTGTATGAAGCGAGAAATAAAAGAAAAACGTTCGCGGAGGTTGACTGCCGAGGGAGCGAGAGGAAGAGAAAGAGGAAAAAAGAGAGGAAAAGAGTGAGAGAGAGAGAAGGAAAAGAGAAGAGACTCGAGAAAGGAGGAAAAAGGATTCGATTTATGGACTCTCGCATTACATTCGAGCAATTAACCACTAACGATTCGTACGATCGCGGTGGTATCGCGACACGTGGTGCGAGCGATATAAGCCGATAGATCGACGAGAGCGGAGCAGAGCATCATCTCTTTCCCGGAAGCCTCCCTATCGGCGCTCACCCTCGCATTCATACAAACACGCTTCACACGTATGCATACACACACATGCACGCACGCATACATCGGTCCATCGCTCACACTGTTGCACATGACAGCAGCGACGACGGACGTCTCTTTAACGCGTCTAGGTTATGTTACTCGCATCCCGGCGCGGCACCGCGGCACGCACGCGAGGGCGAGGAACCCGCGCCGACGAAGAGAAAATCGTCGGCGTCGGAAGAGGGTGATCAGAACGCGGGGAACACGAGGCAGGGAGCCGTCGCTCTCTCGCCGCTAGTTCTCATCGACGGGGCAGCACTGTCCAGGGCACTGACAAGCGAACCAAAACACAAGAGCGGAGGGTAGCCCTGGCGGCCGTCGACGATACGATCGTCCGACGCGCCGATCCTCGGCTCGATCGACCGGCCCGCGACCATCGACGGGCTGTTAAATACGCACACCGCACCGGATAAGACACCAGACACATCAGAGAAAGGAGGTAGAGACGGAGGGAGAGACGTCCGTCGCTTTCATTCTCTACACAGGCCACGCACGGCGCAGGGTATCCCGTGCGCAAGGGAGAGACACGGCACTGCCGACGACGCACACTCACCAGACTGCTTGTTGGCGATCTTGTTGAAACAGTTCTGAAAGACCTCGTAGAGATGCATCGGCTCGTCGTCGCTGGCCGCCATGTTTTCGCACGAGACGTGAAAACGAGTGGACGTTCCGTGGTCGAGGTGAGTGGGCACGGTTTCGCGGTGCGGCCGCGCGCGGAGCCACACTCCTCCCGCTACGATCACCCACACTACTGAAGTGCACCGCTTCACGGACGCGGTTCTTATACCCGCGCCGCTGGCGCCGCCGCGCGGCCGAGCGCCGCAGCGCTCGCGCGCCGTTTTCGACTCTCGACGATCGCAATTACGCCGACCTTCAAATGTTATTTACGCTACACAGAAATGAAGTATATTAATCGAGTGACTTCGCGTAGAAAATTATAGATCCTGTTCTTTTTTACTTTTAGAAATAATAAGTTCCAAACAGGTAAGTCAAGAAGTTCGAAATAAGGGTCAATTGTAATGAATATTTGTCGACTTGCAATCATTCTTTCAGGATGATTTTTCTTCGGTGATATTAGCATTAAAATCTTTTATTCACAGTCAATGGTAGAAACAGTTATACAGAATAGATTCTCAATATATTAAAAATATTAGGTACGTACAGCACATACAAACACACATACATACACACACACACACACGATCTACGTAGAAATTTATAGTACAATATTTAAATCATTGTATTTGATTAACTTGTTAAATGGACAATAACAGTAGTAATTCATAAATATTATTATCAGTTAATTAAAGTAACTTAACGTTTCTGTAACATTACTATGTTGCTATTGTCATTAAACATATAAGTACATAATAAGTATAGAAATATTGTATATATATTATAACATTGTATATATATCATTGCACAAAGTTCAACCAAGAAATATAAAATTAACATCAATAAATAAAAATATATGATCTGTGATTTTTGGTGACATATAACATTATGCAGACAAACTCATGTAATTTAAACGATTACTCATCAATGCTAATATAGCATTAATAATGCGAAATTATAACGTAAAATATAATATCATTATATGTCACAAACATATATATATTGCATAATTTTTAAGTTGCTTTTTCAAACGAATTCTTTCAGCCTTAAACCCCGTCAAAATCGGAGTTTTGTGGGACGGAATGAGAAATCTCTTCATAATCTTGCCTACCGAAACCTGTAAATAATTTAAACGAAATAACATACAGCTTAACGATGATTCTTAATGATAATTTGCATCATCATTGAGAACTGCAGGAACTGTTGCTGCGGTACATCAAACTTTCATGCAACATAAATGCAGGTGAAAAGCAGTTTGGCAGTGAAACGAATGTCATAAACAAGTATATAGAAATGTAAATAATTAAAAATCGTTGACTATTAATACACAAAATAGTTTGCAGTAAATCGTATGTGCACATACTTAAAATCAGATCTCGTTGAAGCACTGACGCACTACAAAAGCGTAGACGTGTAGCCAATGACTTACTGACCCATGACAGGACTTGGTGCGAACACTGTGGCTAAATTGCCACCTCTTCCCTTGCCAATTTGCAACAGATATATACTCGAGATAGGGCGAACGATCAAATTTATAATCATGAGAGCTGCACTAAACTTATTAGACGCATCTACAAGTTAATAAAATTAAACAGACAACAGGCTGCATCTTTTGCATAGAATAGATCAATTGATAATCCCATAACATCTTATTTTCTTTCTTCTTTAACGAACAATGTGAAAAAAAACACGAAAAGACATATATACACATAATATATTCGGTATATACTCACTGTTGTATTCTGATGGATAATAGACTGTTAACGTAATCACATCGAGAAATATAGAGAGTACATTTATGAAAAATGCCTGTAAAAAAATATATATATATACAATTCCAAATAAAAAAGTTCTCTCTTCCTGTTTCCTAAGTAACTTACAAACTGCAGTGGTTCGTCTGATTCGATATTATGAACAGCCCAAAATATACAAACAAAGAATAGCAAATTATAGAACAATACAGATTTCGGACACCAACTTCCCTGCATACCCCTGTAACATATTTTGCATGTGACACGAATTATAAACATACACGTTCTTATAGATACATGAAATCTCTCCACTTTGGCAATATGCTGTTCTTACCATGTTATAAGTACTAAGTGAATTGCAAATATGATCTGAAAGAAATATAATGATAAATGATATCATTTTGCCTTTGTTTTTTTTGCAGCTATTGTACAATATTTATATATTTAACTGTAAATTTAACTAAATCAAAAAATGGAAATAAATTGACTTCAGGTGCATCAATTTTTGTTCATGTATTTTTATAGAAAACAATATTACAATATTAATCAATCAAAATATTGAAAACACATACTGAAGCAGGAAAAACGTAACTGGCACTTCGTTTACATACCTTCAAAGGCAAATGGGATAAATTGGTTAGATTAGGCATCTTTGAGCGACACTAGCCTTTGCGCCAATAATGACAAAAATAAAAGCTGATTAATTGAAAGTGCGATTAAAAAATATCTCTCTGGCTGACAAAGAAATATCTAATCTGCTTTTTCCGCCTACAACTCGGGATTCAGCAACAACACGAAACGCATGTATGTACATACTGCGTATATCAGCTGTGCAGCAGCGCTTTTCGCAGCTGCTGCCATCTAACGCGATCCCCTCCGCCTAAATTAAAATGCGTCAAATTACTTCTAATTTGTAAAATTAATACCAATGTAAATTAACTCTAATCTCGGTAATAAAAGAAAAACATTATATATATATATATATATTTTTTTTTTTTAGTGAGAAATAATTGATCGATCGACGTTGAAACGATGTCGATTTGCTGTCTATTTCGACGTCGATCGACAATGATCGGTGCTTTCCATCTAGCGACACAAGTCGACACAAGCATCATTCTACCTTTTTTTAACATTCATAAATAACAAAGATAGAATGACACTTGTGTCGACTTGTGTCGCTAGATAGAAAGCACCGGATTTCTCACTGGGATATGATATCGATACGACGGATAGGATGACTGTTATTCAGTTACGTTTCGACAAGAAAATGAAACGCACAAAAATGATTTCGATCGATTTCAGGCATACATAAGTGGATCATCGATATTAAAATCGACATATTTGTGCGAAACGTCGCAACCCAAAAAACATTATGAAATCTTGAAGACGTCTAAAAGACATTATAACTTATAAGTTATAAAATATATTTTAGCTATTCTAGTTTTAAGGCTTTCGTGGCCATTGATATCGTTAACCCTTTCGCTACGAGCGATTTCTCCGCCGCGCCAGAAATGTGCACGGTGCGGACATTCGGACGAGTTCAACCAAACTGATTTGGCGACTTTCATAATTGAGCAATCTCGTGAGAAACAAATGACAAAAACAAAAAACTGATACTACAGTTCCAAGGAAAGATACTCGATGTGCAATAACTCCAATCGCTCGTCATGTACTCATTTGTACAATACGCGGCATCTTATGCAAAGCGACTATAGTCGCCCGTAGTATGTCAGTAGCATTTTATGGAGAGCGATTATAGTCGCCCGTAGTAACAAAAGGGTTAACCGAGAGGGTTTCCGGATGGATGCCACGTTCATGTTGGGCACTTTGCCGACGTTTCGCAAACATTGCAGCTTGCATCATCAGGGCTAGGAGCTCCGATTCTGAGCTCTCTTCGGTTGCGGTAGTCCTTACACCCCCGTTGTTTCTGGTGGGGAGAGGGGGGGGTGATTTGGTCAGTCAATCAGAATGTTTTAATCGGCCGGTCAATTAAAAAACCCGGGAGGACGGTATGCCAAATAGGATTTACTTGAAGACCTTTGTCACGGTTGAGGTTGTCAGCTTTAATACAGGGTGTCTCAAAATGATCTGACATTTTAAATTGCGCGCCATTTTTTTTGCAGCGGACGTAACGTACTAACCTTTAATAACTGGCATCAGGAAGTATTGAGGTTTAGTCATGGAGAAGTACACGATCGAGCAACGCATAGAAATTGTGAAAATCCACTACAAATCCACTACAAATATGGTGAACATTTTGCAGAAACGGTTCGAAAAGTCCGCACGTCTTGTGGTCATCATAACGCACCATCTCGTAATGCTGTGGTGAATTTAATAAAAAAATTTGAGGTTAGTGGGTCACTTTTAACTGCGAAAAGTAGTGGCCGTTCTCGTAGTGGTCGGTCGCAGCATTACGAGATGGTGCGTTATGATGACCACAAGACGTGCGGACTTTTCGAACCGTTTCTGCAAAATGTTCACCATATTTGTAGTGGATTTTCACAATTTCTATGCGTTGCTCGATCGTGTACTTCTCCATGACTAAACCTCAATACTTCCTGATGTCAGTTATTAAAGGTTAATACGTTACGTCCGCTGCAAAAAAAATGGCGAGCAATTTAAAATGTCAGATCATTTTGAGACACCCTTTACCTTTGTAGACATGTGTGTTATCTGGGAATTTTATGACATCGGTGTCTGTGAGCAATTTTTAAAACGTATCGAAATTCGCTTTCGGAGTAATACGGCGACGAATCACGTTTTGAGTCCAAATTACGTTTCACCGCATTGACCGTTATTCGAGATCTATCGACGCACAATTACACGGACACGGTTTTAAAAACATTCAACTCGAGCGAGTCAATAGAAACAGATGAATATATTCTCACCTGGAGGCGATCATCGCACTTTCGCTACATTTCGACTAAAAATCGACGCTAAAGATCCCAGTGAGCATTATGTTATCAAAAAGAGCGAGCTCAGTATTCAGGTTTAAGAGTTGGATGTCCGGCAACGCCATCTTAAAGATAACATAATGATGTCAATAAGTCCTCTAATGCGTCAATTTTAGAGGAGAAAAAGACATCATATAAATGATATCCAAAAGAATATTAAAATCTGACTTCTATAAATGTCATGAAAATGTTAATATTAAGAATTGTTATTTATAGCATTTATATTCTTACGTATTTTATTACATAAAAAAGAAATCTGATACATACAATATTGTACGTATATAAGTTTTTTATTATAAATACAGAATTTACATAGTCACAAATATTTCCACAATTGTAACAATACTTTAGACCTTAGAGTAATACAGAAATAATTTTATTAATTTTTGAGGTTGTCTCTTTAAAATTTTAATCAATTTAAATCGACTTTCAAACTATTTTATAATATAATAAGTTCACCTGCTCCTTTCTCTTTTTGTCTATTTTTCTCGTCTATTTCCAAATCTCTTCTCTACTACACAAAAATCTGTAATAAAAGCTATGTTTCACATGGGTTATGATGTTTTACTTGTACTGCTCTGTATAAGAGATCGTTTACTACAGATTCTAGAGACATCTGCATGTAGACATCATAAAGAGGTATTCTGAAAGACATTTTACATAAAGATAACTTAATGATATCATTTTCAAGAGACATTAATGAGGTCTTCAAAAAGTCTTCTTAAAGACCTCATCATCTCAATAATGTTCACTGGGATGGAAGACGTTCCCGCGAATTTCGGATCTTCGAGAACGGTATCGAATCGTTGGTATCTAGCGATTGCTACACGACGTTCGATATGATGAACGAGCCTCTCGCAAGTAACGTTTACGCGTACCGGATCTGGTACGATCGCCGGAAATACGACTCAAACATAATTCCAGTTCTAAATGACCGCGATTCAAAATCTATCGCGGAGCGCACGCTCGAGATTCTCGAAGCCGGGGCTGTCGATTCGGCGCAAACTTCGCGCAGTCGACCTAACCTAGAAATAAACTCGGACGACCATGATAATGGGTCTGTTCTTTTCAGCTGCACTGCTGAACTAGTGCAATAAGTTAGAGTGAAAAAATATATATACAGGGTTGGGCAAAAGTCCGGAAACGGTCAAATATCTCGAAAAGGATTAACTATAGCGAAAAATATGTAAGTAGCAAAGTTGTAGGGCTTAATAAAATGTATCTAATGATGGCTAAAAATTTGACTTTGGGTGGAGGACGAAGATCATATGAAGGTCAAATTGAATTTTTTAAATGGAACTGCCTACTTTTTATTGCATATTCTTGTAGCTTATCTCAAGAGCTTTCCAAAACACTATAATAAAGTATTTTTTCATGAAGTATTTTCCGAGTTATAAAGCTTGAAATAATTTCTTAATTTTACATAAACTGTAAAATATCTCGTAAAATATTTACTTTTCGATGACCTTACCTCAATACTTTTATGCACAGAATAATGAGAGGAACCAATTGGTGTCAAGAAAACACATAGTTGTTTTTAAGAAAAAATATGCAATTTGTAACTAACAATTACATATTTTTTCTTAAAAATAACTATGTGTTTTCTTGACACCAATTGATTCCTCTCATTATTCTGTGCATAAAAGTATTGAGGTAAGTTCATCGAAAGGTGAATATTTTACGAGATATTTTATAGTTTATGTAAAATTAAGAAATTATTTCAAGTCTTATAACTTGGATAATATTTAATAAAAAATACTTTATTATAGTGTTTTGGAAAGCTCTTGAGATAAGCTACAAGAATATGCAATAAAAAGTAAGCAGTTCCATTTAAAAAATTCAATTTGACCTTCATATGATCTTCGTCCTCCACTCAAAGTAAAATTTTTAGTCATCATTAGGTACATTTTTTTAAGCCCTAACTTTGCTATTTACAATTTTTCGCTATAGTTGATCTTTTTCGAGATATTTGACCGTTTCCGGACTTTTGCCCAACCCTGTATGTCTCATTCTAACTTATTGCACTAGTTCAGCAGTGCAGCTGAAAAGAACAGACCCTATGTATCGAATGATGATAAATATATGTCTGTCATATGTCACACGAATATGTAATCTAATCGCGTACGCATATGTGTGCGTGTACGGGTCACTGCGATAGGAAAACATCTTCTATGTGCGTCACTCGATTTTCTTGTTCCTCAACTTGAATTTCAAATTCGTTAATTCCGATACCCCCGACTCGCATGTTACACACGTGCCAATTGTTGTCGACTGTCATTGCTCTCGTGGCGGTAAAAGAATATTTATGAATGATGTTGCACGGCAGTCGTTATTTATTGAGGCGTTTTCGGCCCTTCGTGAGATTTTATCACGAGGAAGCGTCCGTCATCGGCAGCACACCGGATACCAGTTCACCAGTTTATCAGGTTAGAAAGTATATCAGTTAGAAAATATATTTCACTGTTCTTTTTTTTTTTTTTAATTATACTTGTGTCACTTTTCTGAGGAATATAACATCATAATTTATAAAACTTACACATGAAAAAAATCAATGATTGATATTATGAATAATATTAACTTATATTGAACATATCCCACACAGCATGAACTATTCTAGCAATATTGCAAATGTTGCCTGTGCTGTATGGAATGTTTTTTGCTTATATGAATTTTGTGATATGAATAAATTACAAAATCATGCACGTAGAAAGCACTCCCATACAGCATAGAATATTCCAGCAACTTTGGAATATTTCAGCAACATTGCAACAACGTTGTAACATTGTTGCAACGTTGCTGGAACATTCTGTGTTGTATGGGCTATGATGTCATTGGCCGGTATTCATAGTCGGGTCTTAAATTTAAGATCGTCTTAAGTTTATCTTTAGATGCTGTACGAATCAGTTCATTGGCTACGGAGTATCTGAAGATAAACTTAAGACGGTCTTAATTATAAGACCCGACTATGAATACCGGCCTTAAAGACACTCTTAGACATGTGTGTTGTATGGAGTGTCTGTCTACATATATACTGAAATTAATTTTTAATATTGCAGGAGAATTACGCACAAATGAAAGATCTTGTCGATCAGTTGAAAAACACTGTGGAGAAGATAGTTGAGGGTGGTGGGCAGAAAGCCAGGGACAGACATGTAAGCAAAGGAAAGTTATTACCTCGGGAACGAATAAATACCCTTTTAGATAAGAATTCACCTTTCTTAGAGTTCTCACAATTGGCGGGTTATGAGATGTATGATGAAGAGGAAGTGCCAGCGGGAGGAATTATTACTGGCATCGGAAGAATAGAAGGGTACTCCCAATGGATGAAAATCAATATTTTAGATTCTTTCGACATCAATGTTTCAATCAAATATTTTTTTCAGCACCGAATGTGTAATAATGGTAAATGATGCTACAGTAAAGGGTGGTTCATATTACCCTATCACGGTCAAGAAACAATTACGAGCTCAGGAAATTGCGAAGGAAAATAGATTGCCTTGCATATATTTAGTTGACAGTGGAGGTGCAAATTTGAACAGACAGGCAGATGTATTTGCTGATAAAATGCACTTTGGCAGATCTTTCTATAACCAAGCAAGCATGAGTGCCAAAGGGATAGCCCAAATCGCAGTGGTTATGGGAAGTTGTACAGCAGGTTTGTCATTCCGTTATTGATATACATTTACTCTTTTGTTTTACATACAGATTAATCACTTGTAATCGTTATACACTTGTAATCATGTTACAGGTGGTGCATACGTTCCTGCTATGGCAGACGAAAATATTATTGTTGGCAATCAAGGTACAGTGTTTTTGGCTGGTCCACCACTGGTAAAGGCTTCGACCGGTGAAGAGATTTCAGCGGAAGACTTAGGGGGAGCCGCGGTTCATTGTCGGTAATTGTTTCAAACGCTACACTGTCCGTTCATAAATGCTCAATTATAATCAAAATTTTAGTCAATCTGGCGTAACCGATCATTACGCGATAGACGACACGCATGCTTTGTATCTTGCACGTCAAGCTGTGAAAAATTTAAATCTGCAACAGCCTATGGATGTGAAAATCAGTAAAAACATTGAGCTACCCGTGCACGCTGTTGATGACATCTACGGCATCGTCGGAACGAATCTGAAACGTCCGTATGATGTGAAGGAAGTCATCGCGAGGATCGTAGACGGATCGAAATTCCACGAATTTAAAGCGCAATACGGTGACACCTTGGTTACCGGATTCGCCAAAATTTATGGCTATCCTGTTGGCATAGTCGCAAACAATGGTGTATTGTTTTCGGAGAGTTCTCTGAAAGGAGCTCATTTTGTGCAGCTTTGCGCTCAAAGAAAAATCCCTCTTATCTTTCTGCAAAATATCACAGGTACAATTATACGAATACCGTTAATGTATCTTGCTTTCGTGTCATGCGATATATAATTAAACAAGTTTCTCAATATAGGATTTATGGTGGGTAGAGAAGCAGAAATGAATGGCATCGCCAAAAATGGTGCTAAAATGGTAACAGCGGTAGCATGCGCGCAAGTGCCAAAAATTACAGTAATAATCGGAAGTGCCTATGGAGCTGGATATTTCGGTATTTCTTTCGTCATTATAATATTTTCTTTTTAAAAGAAAGAAAGAGAATTTAAGATAATCGAATAGGGGATAATCTGAATAGGGATGTGTGGTCGATCTTATTCTCCACGTTTTCTTTACTCCTGGCCAAATGCTAAAATGTCTATAATGGGAGGAGAACAAGCTGCGAGCGTATTAGCACAAATCACAAAGGATCAACGTGCGAGAGAAGGCAAACAGGTAAGATTTAATTTTTGTTTCTTACACATGCAATGTATGAATATATAATTCGATTTTGCAGTGGACTAAAGAAGAAGAAGAGAATCTCAAGAATCCGATTATAAAACAGATTGAAAAGGAAAGCAGTCCATATTACTCCAGTGCTAGGTAAATTGTATTGAGTAAAAAATATTAATTTTTTTACAATAATTTTGATATTCTGATTTTTAGAATTTGGAATGATGGTGTAATTGATCCCGTGGACACGCGAGTCGTACTTGGCTTAAGTTTGTCTGCGAGTCTGAACGCACCTATACCTGACACTAAATTCGGTATTTTCCGAATGTAATATAAGAAAACGTATGAAAGTATAGCTTGAAAGTACCTCACTGTTGAATTTTATATGTTTTTATATGGCATATATGTATACATGTGCGCGCTAAAAAATTATACTTTGTAAGAGAAATATTTTTCTGTCTATCGTTATAAATTCCAAATATATGTTTTGTTATATTTTACGCTGTGGATGATTTATAATACTTACATGTCTACTTCATAATTGTTGCCGAATGCATCTTTCTGTCTGACAGAAGTTCGTTGTATCTTAAGTAACAGAAAATACTGCATTTTTATTCAAAATCCAAATCGGTCTAAATTCTTCAAGACACATTCCTTATTATTATTATTACTGTAGTTTATTTTTAACGAGTATCAGGAGGAGATAATTGTAATTATGATTTAAAAAATAATTACTACGCCGCGCGTCTACTATCGCTTTATTTATTTTACATTTATTTAACGTAATAATTAAACTGAGATTACAAATACGCAATTAATAATTACTTAGTAATTAATTAAGTCGCATTTTTAAATTACCTCGTCGCACGACTAGGTCTTCGTTTTTCTCCGCTCGCAAAGGCAATTTTCTTTTGGCAGTCACTCTATCGAAGAGATACGGCAGTATTACTTACGACATATAATTAAAAAATATATAATAAAACTGAAACGTTGCGATTAGAAAATTCGGCGGTCGCAGAACGGAGAAATCATATGTGTTACTGTTTACTATGTTTAACGCAAAGATAGTTAATCCATTTTTAAGCTTTCTTTGAATTTCAAATTCGATAATTTAATTTTTATCGAATTCGTCACTTAACATTCGATTCTCATTAAATACATTTTCAGTATCACGCATAAAAGTACGGCAATTTTACAATGAAGACAAGTTTCCTCTTGAGGAAATTACGCTACTTCGAAACATCGATATTTTAAACTTTTTTAAAGGCTTATTTTGATTATACACAGTCTATAATCACCACTATACAATTAATGATCTGCTGTTATGATGATCGAACTCTCTCGATTATTAGTGAGCAAGTTAACTAGCATTCCCAGAAGCGATACTTCTTATTTTTCTTCATGTTAAAAACATATCTCTGACTGCGTCTTATTTACAATTAGCAATCATCAGGAGATACATTTTCTACAGCAGTTTGTAGAAGCAAAGAAAAACCAAAAGAAGAGACAAGTTCAGCGTGTTGTATGAGGAACCATTGAGTACCACCTCAGTGACCTTGTATTTAAACTGTTCCTTTATTTCTTCCGCAAGGAACGCTCTTTCGTGCGTTCTAATTGTCGTCGGATCGGACTGCTCCCTAACTTCTTCAGCGATCACTGCCCTTTCCTTCGTATGTGTTCGGTTCTTTCCCTTCCTGATAAATCCGGAAAGTGCTAACAACATAGTGCGAAGTACATGTACACATCGTAACAGAAGCCATAAACGTGATGAATGCACGGTAATTAATCAACGCTCATTCACTCCGCGAAATGAAGATATATACCTTGATCGATCATGACGTCACCCGCGGAATCGACCTTGATGAACGTCGACATGGTTACCTCGAATAATTTATTTTTGTCGGCGTTTGACATCTCAATGGCTCGTCTTTTCCTTCCGAAACCGATCTGGCCGTTGCTGCATTCGATCTGAAGCAAACACGTACACATTTTAATAAACTCGCTGGGGGAACGAGAAGCGTCCGACAGAGTTGAAAAAGGATAACGACTGTGATATAAATAGAATTAAAAAGTCATCGATTTAATCGTGCGCTATGCGAAAGAATGAGGCCATACCCCTGGACACTTATCCAAGCAGACATTAACGGTGCCACGGAACTGAACATAGGTGCTTTCCGGGAACTTGAAGGCTCGGAATTTCGCCGTCAGGAAGTCACCGTCCACGGTGTTGAAATTTTCGAACAAGTAAGGGTCGACGGAGCACCTGCGCGCCAATTATGCGTATTATTGCATGATATGCGAAAAGATATTTTCAAAAAACGCTTCTTCAATCACGGTTTACATGGCATCGATGTTGATCAATTACCCGTTAATAATAATCGTTTCCTCTTGCGTCTTGGTATCGGTGACCAACATGTAAGTCACCAGTAGGCCGTAGATCGGCGCTGAGTCATTGTCCAAAAATATTTCCATCTGCAACGGCGTACCAGGACTAACGTTGAGCTCACCGGTCACCAAAGCTCCACCCTGCCTCACTCCGACGCCGAGAATCGGAACCGGTGCCGCTCCAGAAATCTCCTCGCGTATATCAATCACTCTGAAAAGCAGATAAGTAAATTCCTTTAGAATTCGATCTAAGAGTTATAAAAGGAATATAAACAAGAACTCGTTAAAAATAATATTTATAATAAGCTTTTGAGTTGACTTTAAATATTATCTCTAAAAACTTTGGTTTTTCATCGCAGGTATGATACACATATGTCTCTGAGATATGCAAGCTTGTTCCCGGGGCCCTTCAAAAGTGCGAGAAGACAGTCGCCGTGGGGTTTTAGTGGGTAAAATACCCGGGAAACTTAATCCCGGGGAGTCCCACACAACTACTGGTCCTCCCCCGAGGCTGGTGGTATGCGCAACGCATTTCCTCACGAAAAAAAAGTATGATACCCATATGAGCCTTAAATTGTACACGTTTCGACTATTATGAATTTAGATTTGTCGGATTGTCACGCAACGAACTGCACGACAGAAACGGATAGAACCGAAAGGCGCAAGGTCACAATTGCCTACTTTTCAAAATAAAGTCATGAGGGCGAACAGCTGGCCGGTGCAGTAATCAATGTTGCGTATCCAAATGCGCAATTCCACACCAGCGGCAGTTTGTACACGCCACACCAAAGCGCAAGAACATCGTCATGACCTGTGATTTGCTGCAGTTATCTCCGTAGGAAGATTCGACCCACTTTACGGTTTTATGCAAAATCGCGGAAGATTATGCGCGCGACCCGAGCACGATCTATTTTATTAAGGGAAAAAAGAACCATACGTGCGTGTCGCATTTTCCAGGTACGTAAATCAATTCCGAGCCGGTATACGCGCGTGCTCCAGTTCGTGCGGACTCGTCTCGCGCTTCCGCGACGTTGGACCACGTTAAGCGAGATCACCGTCCGGCAAAATCACGGTAACAGTCGAAATAACGAAGACGAATGTTCGCCAGAGTGGGTAGACCGTGAAATTGCCAGGCGACGAGGAGTCCAAACGTAGCAAAGAGGAACGAGATAAAACGGGCGGATCGAGTTTTGAAATAAAAGGTGTGCGCGCATACGGACGAATGCAGTTGGATAACGAGATATCGAGGCGAATGCACGTCGGGAATCATTAGTCATTATATGACTGCGACTCGTGTCATTTTACATGATTACCCGTGAACCTCCGTCTTCGTTTTTTTCATTCATATCTCAGAGCGCGCTTTGTTAAGTCGCTTTCTGACGCGTGACGACCTTTCGTATGCGCAATACAAGTTGTGTAAAAACTACTTAATTACGCGACTCATTTCCTATTGGAGGAGACACGCAATGTCGGGTATGCTACGGGGGAGATTCACTTGTCCGATCCGCCGTGAGCTGGAAAAATCCTTAGAATTTTCCGTACTTGACTGTCCGTGACTCAAACTTTCTTCGAAGGAGAACAGACCTAACTGAATAATTACCCTATGAACTAACAACTTCGAAATTCATCCCGAGGCAAATAAGCATGCATAATGCAGAAGTCGTGCAGCTCCATCGACAGGTAGAGACAGTTGATGGGGAGATTTCACGTGATTCGAACCCGCAGGCGATATCATTATCATTCCTTGATAATTCAACTTGATAAAAATTTCGCGACTTCCTAGTAACGAACGAGATTTGCAGAATTCGTGCGAGATCTGATCCGTCGAAGTGTTATGTTCGATTAACGTCAATAAATTACTACCCTGGCGGCCGGCAGTCACGATAAAAATTCCTCACTGTGTTTTTTCTGAGAGCACGTCCTCGGTGGGTACTTGAAGAATGTCGACCGGCGAAGCAACTTTCGTTCGGAAGAAGGCGAAGGATCCGCCGACAGGCCGCTCTTCTCTCTCCGACACTTCGTCCAACGTGTTAAAATCGTTCGCGCGTGCACGCCATGGCTTTTCCACCATCTGTAGAGGAACCGTTGCGCAATGGACTCTGCTGCTCCCTTGTTCGTCGCACCGTAAAATCGACTCTTGTAATGTCATCGTGTGTCCCTATACACGGGAGATGTCCCGCTATTAAGTCCCACGGCGAACTTAATAAGCGCTTGATGTCAGTCTCCTCTCTTCGGAGAAAGATTTCGAGAGAGACCGTCACTTGCGTTGCGTCTCTTAGCATTCAGCCTCACAAATTCCTTGGCATCTACTCAAATGGTAATTCTAGAATTCACTTGAATCTGAGGCCGAAGGAAGAAATTTGTTATTTAATCACGTCGCGGAAGCTCATTTCCATAATCAACGTTCCATCTCTCTATGTCTTCCATCTTCCTATGCCAAGCCATAAATCGCCTCTTTTGCCGTGCTCGATGTAATTTTCCCTGTATCTCAATCGCCAGCCATTCCTCGCCTATTTCTGCGTATTCGCGTCGAACCGCACGTTTACCCCGAGTAAACGTAGACCGGCTGGAATGGCTTCGCACGAGCTGGATGTGAGTGACCCGTCAAGCGATTTTCGAGGTGAAGAAGGAAAAAGCAGGAATGGCGATTAGGTTCTTCGCCGGATTGAAATATATTACTGGTTTTCCAGCAGCTGCAACGCGCGTTCGACCGTTGTGCAAATAAATCAGACGGCAGCATCTCGACTCGTTTACAAATTACGAACTCCTGACTCCTAATGGTAGTTTAGCTAGCTTCTTCTGCGTGCATATTCAGGTCAGGTGGAACGATTTATTCGCTCGAATGTCGACCGGCCGGTTGATCGTTTCGTAATCATCAAATTTTCCACACAATCTCCGCGGTTCGCTTCGCATCGTCATATCTGTTCTGTGAACATGCGGATCGGCGACCAGTTTTACTCTTTCGTCAATAAGTCGCCGGTTCGTCCGTTGGCCAATTAAAAAGAAGCATTTCGACATGCCCCAGAAGATCTGATTGCAAATTTAATAAGATACGATATTCTCGCGGTTAATACCCGTTCTGCGAAACTAACGGCGTAAACGAGATTTCTGCGCTTATGATGACGCGGGAAACGATAGCGCTTATATTCATCCATTTGGGTGGCATGGAGCACGACGTAATTACACCTCATTATACTTAGTAATCATAAAATCATTTATTATACATCTTCGTCGAGATATAAAATTCTTTCCGACTTTCCCGTCTCGCGACGAACGGAAGAAGGCGTGTATTACTTAACAAATTGTCGCTTTTTGCATTTAGCAAACATAGTTATTTCTAGTAGTAAAAAAGTCGATTGAAAAGTAAAGGATGCTAAGTAGCCTGACGTGAATGAGCTTTTACAAGTTATCTATAATAAATCGTGACTGGCCAATGAAGCGATGCCGCTGTTTGCACGACGATAGAACCACGGCTTGATGCTTGACTGTCACGTTCACCAAAATGGTAGGTCAGGCCTCCGTACGGGAGAGAAGTTTTTCTCTCACACTCGCGGCGCGAGAGGCGCGACTTCCGGGTAATTAAACCCACTCGTTTGCCGAGGGATCATTTCGAGGGAAGTGTAAGAGAGCCTTTGTCTATCGCGACGGGTACGACGCGATTAACATTGTCGGATGACTGGCGAGAAATGAAAAGCTGAGGTCCGAGAATCTCCTGGGACTGCGCTAAGTCAATCTAATAGATTTGATAAATATCACGCTCATTAGCAGGATGGTGCCTCCTTACGATTTCTTCCACTTACGTTACCCCAAGAACCCCCCTATCTCCGACTTTATGACGTGTTATTACTTGCGCCGCGATGAATTACGCATATTTATCGCAGCAACAAAGCGAGCGCGATTACGTTCGCGTCATGACGAATGCCGGATACTTCGTGTCGTAATATCAAACGCCTTAATGTCGAATGATTGATGACTCACTCAGGTTCCTGAAAGCCCGCCGGAAGAACGCTCCGCCGTACCGCCGTGTGATTGGCCGCGACGGCGATTTCTGGCTCTACGACAACTTCGGTGATTACGCATTTCACCGTGAACGTGTGCTTGCTGGAATCCGCAGGCTCCTCCACTATTACCCGATGATAATACATCTTTTGACCCTGCGTCATCAAAATTCATAATCTCGATAACAACGTTATATCCCGTATTATGTAGAGAGGTTTCCTTAAGGCAGAATGTAACGTTAATGCACAGAAGTCCGGAAGTAAAATCGGAGTTTCGTTAAAGAAAAAAGAAGAAAATTACGGTTTACCGTGACTTTGTTGACGACTCTTGTGATGCCGCACCGTAACATGTCCTGTTCCAGCAGCGATAATTTAAATGTGGCTACGCCATCGTGAAACTGCGGCTTACAAGCCTCGTCTGCAAAAGAAGCAGAAATTCGATGTGAGTCATAATTTTGATTTACGCTTTAAGCAAAACATTCGAATATTTACCTGGAAAATGCTTGAATTGTTGGAGATATATCTTCGCCTGCGGACTACTCCTCACTATATCCACTTCCATCAATTGCTTGGTACATCTTACTTTGCTTTGCACTGAAATGTAAACATAAATATTCCATAAGAAGCATGGAAACACTTTTGCAAGATACGTATTTGTTTTCCAAGAAGTTTAAAGTGAAAGAATAGGAAAATTATATAAAACATTTTGATTTCGAAAATATAAAAATGACTGAACGAATTATCTTTCTTTAAGATATGAAAGCTTTTCGCCATTTCTTACGATCTTCACAAACGCGTGTAATTGGCTCGTTTAATATTAATTATCGCTCGAATCCCGATACTTAAAAATACATATCTCGATACGAGAGAGAGATTTTACGATTTTGCTTTATAAAAGAGTGAAGTTTAACCGTATCCGCAAATTAAGTTGCTATATACGATAATTGCCCCATAAAGTCGTAAACGTCTCGACCTTGGAAAGCGAAGAGCGTAGCGATACACTCGGGAAATATGTGGTGATGCACATCCTATTTATCCGCAGAATATCATGATACATACTTTCACTGTTACCGGATGACGTCGAGTAATGTATCGAAAGGAACTTTCCTGAGAAAAGTTCAACGACAGAAAATTTATATGATTTTTACAAAGTGATTCAAGGTGCATTACACCTTTTTCCACATGTTTGAATTCTTTGTCCAGTTCAGTAAAGATTTTTCCTTAAGAAAAAATGCCACTGGACTGCTCCGAACAACCTGTACATGCAATATCGAAGTCGAAGACCGTGTCTTCGTAACCGTCAAAGCAGGAAGCGACGAGAGAACAATCCCAAGGATATCGTCGCGGGCATAATTCAACATTAATCTCGGAAGATGCGAGGTAGCAATATTTTCCCCGCACTTAACGCACGCGTTTCGCAGCGCATCGGGCAATAATTCACGGTGAGGTATCATCGTCACGTGCGCAACGTGCAACTGGGAACGTGGCGAACGTTTCCCCCGACAAGGTGATCGAGGTGAGGACCTGTGCAGTTTCACGCAATGTATCCGATGTATTCTCGGTTGCCGGGATAAGCGGTACTGACAACCACCGGCCGACCAAGCCCTCTGTCATGTCGTGATTCCCGATAATGAATGACAGTGCGAACAATCGCGGACTGTGACGTTTTAATAGCGCTCTGCGCACGTCGCTGGTATCATTAATTTTCTGTTAGACGCTTCAGGTAGGCATCGACTGCTCGAAACAAATTAAGTTAAATACTGTTTTTTTTCCTCTTTTGACTGACCCTTCACACGTAGACGTCTGGCAAACATCGAATAACATCGATGTTATAATTTCCCACTCAACAATATAAATACAATATAACGCATGTGTTATGTGTCACAGTTATATTGTTGAGCAAGAAATTATAACATTGTTGTGTTACTGTCAGTTGGTGGGTATGTAATTACTATCCGTACAGTTTCACGGAACACAATCCGGAGGTCTAATATCAACGATAATGGTAGGATAAATAGTGCAACTAGTAGCCGAGATGATTCAACGAGAAATAAGTTGCTCCGAGCTGAATTTTTACGTGGTTCAGCAGTTCATTTGATCGCGCGAGGCGATACAGGAGTCCAGAGAGAAAGAGAAGGCCTTCACGCATGTCTCGCGCAGTCTGCAGGAGTCGTCTCGCTCGCGAGGCAAAGATAAACAAGCGCCACGTCGGCTGACAGACGCTGAACGACCGGTAGAATGTTTAATATACATTGTAGGCGAGCGTACGCATCAGGAAGTGCACGGGGAGACTGGTGCTCACTTTTATTTCCCCGGCAGACAAATTGATGTTCAGCGGCAGCCGGTCGGGAGTCTGCCTGCGTCCGGATTGCAGCACTCCGGAGGATTAGCAGGTACTATCTGACAGGCGTTGATCAAGTCCTCGAGTCCTGCCGCGCCGTTACCGGCAACGGGGAGACGAGCGACGGGCCGAAGTGACACCGAACGATAAAGGCTGCAGAAGTCACCGGGGTACTTTACGTCGTTTTAATGGGACCATACGTCTCTCTCCGGCTGGGCCTTCTCGGAGAACGTAGGAGAGATTATCTCGAATCTCGAGCGTTTCTCATCTTTATCATCCACGCAATGCAGTCGCGTCACGCACCGAGGACGGTCACCGCGTGAGGACGGTCGAAGGGTACTTCCTCTCTCCCCGGCTCGTTGAAATTGTTCTGTCCGCTTAATATGCGCCGACTTGTTTTCATCAGCATACTCGCTCACTCGCTCGGTGTCGACGGCCAGCGGCGTGACACGACGACGTTTTTCTTGGTATTCACGGCGGAAAGAGCCACTTTCGTTTTTTTTCCTCAACGGGGACCGTCACCTCTAACACAAAACGTGTCGCGAATATTCATCCCCTCCCCCGGCGCTAATGACTTTCCACCGATCGTCACCCTGGTCTCTGTCCTAGGTGCTTATCTAAACGGGCTTTGTGCAACGTCTGTCAGTCAGGCCGTCCCGCAGTAACGCGTAAATTACGTGACTGCCCAGCGTGTCGCTTTTAAACCTCCCTACGAAGTCACGACGGGTCTTTTCCATTAGCAAGTTTAAGCGTTCTCGCGAAGGTAGCGAAGGCGCGAGTCGCGGCTGATCTTCTGCCGATCTCGGAGAAGAGGAGGTCCGTGACCTTAGCTTCCCTTCCCCGGCCGCCGCTCCCCGCCGAGTTACCACTCTTCTACTTCTTCCTCTTCTTCTTTATCTTCCTTCACCCACTGTTCTTCCCTTCTTCCTGAGCTTGCTGCGGCGACGTGGTTTTTCCTCGGCCTGGTCACCATCTTCGAAAGCGGCGATCCAGTATTACGCTTCCGCGTCTGCATTGTTCTGCCAGAAAGCTATAAATCGGCCACTGAATTGGAAACCATCGAGGCGCAGAAAAATCTTCGAGCAAGAAAGCCGCGGCGTTATAGGAATTTAATAGCGATGTCAATCTCTTCTTCCCTTTGACGCAAAAGAAATTTTCGAGAAATCGAGAAAAGAACTCAAGAATGCACTTTGATTTGCTCTGCATTCCTCTTT
This sequence comes from Crematogaster levior, assembly GCA_901521435.1. Classification (NCBI taxonomy): domain Eukaryota; kingdom Metazoa; phylum Arthropoda; class Insecta; order Hymenoptera; family Formicidae; genus Crematogaster; species Crematogaster levior. The sequence continues at coordinate 463,231 of CABEGB010000903.1, read as the reverse complement.
TAATCCAAGCTAGAAATGACAGATTAATTAAACCGAGACTGAAACTAATTTACGTTGATGACGCTAGCCTTGAATCGATCAAAATACATCAGGGTAGGCTACATTTCCATCGCGTATTATTTTCTGCTGCTCTGCCCGATCGCAAATTTACCACGCATTTACTCCGCCCGAGATTATTCACGATACCGCGCTCACGTACTATCGGGCGTAATTATCAGCTTCAAATGTGGTGCACTCGCTAATCCCTCGATCTCGGCCCGAGAGAGGTCCGTGAACCTGACCCTCTTCCTTCGCCCTCTTCCACATCTCCGTTCGCGCCCTTTTATCTTTCCTTATTATTCAACGCTTCTTATTTCTTCCTCCACTCTTCTACCACCATTAAACTGAAGAAGGTACTACATGCTACCTCCGGTCCTCTCGTCGATCCTGGGAGAGTTCCGCTTCTTCTTCTTTCCCTCTCTCCCCTTGCCTCTTCCTACTTCTCCTTTATAACGTACTACCGGCCACCCCCCGTCGTCTTTCGCGCACTTCGTAAGCACCTCCTTCAGCTTGCAAGATTAAGATTTCCGCAAGATAACCGATAATGACCTTCCGACTGATGAGGAAGATTCGCGACCTTCGACCTCCTCCTCTTCTTCGTATATCTTTAACGCGTGGGCGCTTCCGCTTTTTATACGTTCACTTGTGAGCGGACTCGTCATTTAAATTCGCAAAACCAAAATGATTTTTCCACCGATTCCTCGTGACCCGATTCACGCGACCCACTCTTTTATACTCGCTTCCATTATCTTCGACGCGGTTTTTGCCCGACGAGCTTACCGCACAGCCACTTTACTTTCGTTTTTGTATTCCCGTTAACGCGCCTAAATCCTCTCAAGAGTAACGAGTCCATCGCGCCGTAAAACCACATTAGTCTCAAGCCGTTTTCCCAAGGTAAAAATCATAACGACTTGATCCTAAGAAAAGTACTAACAATAAGTACTTAAGGTTCTTCCTCTCCCTTTTTCCTCGACTCGCCTGATTTTCCACTCCACGTTTCCGTAATAATAAAATACAATATTATGACACAATGAAACCACCAATCGACTGCCCAATAATCGGTTTCACTGCTGATAGCAGTGTCAATCTCCGCCAGCTCCGATGACACTTTATTTCGTTCCGGTATAGCGGGAATTCGCGAGCGGCTACCTCGTTGCGCTACCGAGAAGAAGCCGGGGTAAATTGCGCCAATTTACGGACGTCGGAATTACAATAATTTGTAGCCGAGTGTTAAGATGAGAACCGAGATGAATAATTACGCTTCTGCGCGGCTGCATTCGGGCTCCCGCGAAGATCGTACACGCAAGATCGCCGATCCTGCGTGCAATAACATCTCTTCTGCTTTTTCGTGGCGAGGCAAAAATCAACGCCTGCCTATTACGCTTGAATTGTTGTTGTCGGAAGCGATTAAGCTTCAGATAACGCAAGCGCTAACGTCAGACCATCCTTGGTTGGTCCTGAGAAACCAAAATATTCGCGCAAGAAGGCAGTCTCTTCTTCTATTACGCAAGACAGTTACTCCTTGTTACTAAAGCTACGTTTAAAAATGAAACGATCCTCTAATTTTTCTCGCACGAAAGCGAACAAACCGAACAACGGTAAATGCGACGGTCGTATATTACAGTAATCAATTAATATTCGCGGAGAGTTATCACGTATGCGTGCTGGCTGGTGGATAACAGTACCGAATGATCGAAAGAAGAAAAAGAATGGATAGCGATTGCGCGTTGCAGGTTTTTCGCGCGTTGCGAGCAAAGCGACACGATAACGTGAAACACAGGAAACTCTCGTACGGACATAGCGCATTAACGTTATCTATTAGCACTATCTATTGTAAATTAAACACGGCTCGTCATTGGCACGAACTGGATCGGTGGCTCCACAAAAAGTGATCGCGTCGCAAATGAAAACGTGATAACTGCGGAAAATATGATTCCCTTAATGAAGGAAATGTATAGCGCGTACGTGAAGATTACGATTTATACTAGTACTATCACTCCGTTTCGCTGCACATACCGACTCGGTGAGTGACGTTAGTTTGTCATTTAATTTCCGCGAACGTAAATCTTTCTGCAAGTAGAATGAGTGCTTTATTTTGATCTTCACTTATTTTTATCTAACTCCTGTTTTACCTGTAGCTTATATGAGTTTCGAAAAGGCACGGAGCCTACACGAATCGTTAGCTGATACGCCTCTTCGTCATGTAATAACGCTTCGCATTAAACGGTATAATTTTCAGCCGCTATTACTCCGCTTATATTTATACTCTTCTCCACGGCCTTGCTTAAGAAGCAAAAATCACATAATCGCTAGATATCTTATTTCCCATTTTTACATATTTTATATTCCATCATTAATTTTAATCGCAATTCGTAAACAGTGTGGAAGTACTGTTTCCTTTTCCTTCTTCTGGAAAGACTTCGTTGATTCTACTGATACGAAGCTGTGCAACAAAGTCCGCAAGTCACACTAATTTATTGCAAATCGTGCATTAATTTTATATATAGCGAAATTTAATTGTTGTTTACAATTACAATTACAATTTTAATGATCAAAACGTCTTCGTCGGCAAGGAAGTCGGATAATGCGCAAATCACTTGCGTTATCGTTCACAGGGGTACAATCGGATCATTCGAGTAGACGATTGCCGGGGCAGAGGGGGTGAAGGGTGCTGCGTAACAGGATCAAAAGTTCTTAATCAAAGCAATGCAAGTTACGTCGGATAATAAAAGAGGAGCGCAGGCGAGCCATGGCGAATACACGCGGTAACGGTGATTCCATTCCGGTTGCTTTTGCCTGCCGCGGCAGTGCGCGCACGCCGATTACAAGGGCCGCCAGCTCGGTAAATCACTGATCATCAGTGATCATTAGCGGCCCACAATTCCGCCGATCGAAACTCGAGGAAACGACGGAATCGCCGGACAGCGACGAAGGGGGGACCGGTTACGACCGGGTACAGATCGTCGGGGATTAGAACACGCGAAGGCTGAGGCACGTACGTCGATGGATATCTAGTTAGTACCTTCCTCGGTACTTTCTCTGCCGACTTCCTGGATCCGACTGGACTATTATGCCCACCAGGGGAGCGATGTTTCGGTTGTGATCGGATTGACACGGTCTGATGATCTGATGACTCGCTGCAAGTTTGCAAGGCAAAATTTTCTAAACGATAATTATAGATCACTCTATAAATATGATACATGTAATCTTCGACTAATTAATTTGAATATTAATCATTATCATTATCAAAAGATTTTTGCGCAATAAGATTTATCTTAACATTTATTTATTGCTCTGTTTAATTTACGGTGATCTCGATTTTCTCGGTTAATTTTTTTTTTAATTTTTTTTTTTTTCAAAAATTAATATTGCATTAATTACATTTTATTTGATTGAGTCTGCGTTTGCTCTCCTTTCACGTCTAAGCGTCAAGCGAACAATCCCCTTTTGCAATCTCTTCCAAAAAAGAAAGATCGACTCTGCCGATCGTATAGAATCTACAAGTTGCATCACATGTGTTATGGTTTTTATTTTTAAGATATGCGAAAGGCAAGGAGAATCGCGTGACATGAGCGAAGCGCATCCAGTGACAGTAATACAATCCGATATCACGGCAGGCGAGCATCGATCGAATGACTACAAATCGCGCAGGAGAGAGATTGCCTTTAAAAGCGACGGTCGCCTTTGGAATTCGGTGTTTCTCTCACTGCGTCGTTAATATCGGCACTACCATACGTCGCGAGTAATCGCTAGCATGGAAACGATCGATCGTCCATCACGTACCGACTCTCCTGGAGAACCTGAACGGTTAGAGAAGTCATACGACTCGAAGCAGGCAGGACGAATCGAAGAATTTTCTAAGAAGCGATCATTCCTTAAGATCGAGCTGATCTTTTCTCAAATGTTACCAGTTTTTATCAAACTATTTTTCTGTCTTATAATTTTTTAATATTTAAATCAGCTATGGAAGAATATTTTACGTTTTTATAGATATATCTATTATTATATATTTATTAGATATTTTATATATATAATTTTATATATCTTACGTTCCATGATACGTACTTCTAGATAAAATGTTTTTTGGAAATTAGATGTCTTTTGACAAGTATTTGAATAACAGTTGAAATGTATTTTACATGTATTTTCTGCTTCTTGGAGTTCTTTTATCTCCCAGAGTTATCTCCCGTGTTAGTGAAAGATGATGCAAAAATGTAATGAATTATTTATAATGTCACGCGGTATACAAATTATACACATTACCGGGAATTACCGTTATACATACGTTTTCGGTAATCCTGATGACGATTAAGTCGACAACCCACGGAGCACAGCCGCAATTATTTAAACAATTTTATGGCTCGGCAGGTAGGGCGCACAAGGCGCTCCTACATGTTATTTATAGCCTATTGTACATTTTTTAAGATCTGCAAAGCGTAGCGCATTTTGTAAACTGTTTCCATTTCATTCACGGATTTTCTATGACACAAAAATCGTCGAAATTAATTATTAGAGTAATTACATTACAGCTCATTATTAAATTATATATTATAAAGTGTATTTATATTGCGAAACAAAATATATAATTTATGGCTAATACAATTATAAGCCATAAATATGTGAGCTTTGAATTATAGAATTATAGATTGATTGTAAATTTTCGGATTTAACGGTGTTAACTGTTAGGTTTTTCTGCTATTTCCTTTTAACGTTAAATCACTCGACCAATATGGCTCTATGATCACAATCAATTCTCGTTTACTACTTTAGAATGACTGTCGGTATTACGCTGACAAATATCGCCTGATAATCAATCGTTTAAAATCGATTTACTCTCCGAGAGTCAACTGGATGAGATAGGATCTTGGATGAGAGGGATAGGATCCTTTGTTATCCTAGACGCTACCACGCGCGCACGGCTGTCATCTTCAAGATATCGAATCAAGTCCCCGAGTTTATCTGACTTCCGGTAGGCCGCTTTGTTATCCGGACTGTGTTAGATGCAGACCGAGCACGGAATACATTTTCCAGAGGATACTCACAGCTCTATCTGATCACAGATTTAATTGTTTCCTTGAGTCCCTCTTTCCCGCGTAGGTGCTCGGCAAGTTGAAGTTACCGCGGTAACATACGGATGCTACGTAGATGCATTATATAAAATATAACAGATAAAGCACCTAGTAAAAAATCCGCGAACAGTTCTCGTTAGTTTTCCTCTCTAACGACAAGATACCTTATCTAATGATATTCTGTGCAATATACCGTTCACGCTTTTCAACTACTGAACTACTGAAATGCTTGTGAAGCAAAGTGCCGTTAAAAAGAACGATTATCTGTAACAAAATAAAATATTTTACAATCATTTTTATCAGGCTCGTCTCTAATTGACTGCTATACGATCGTTACTCGAACTTGGATAAAACGTAGACGAGGGCGCCTGATAGAATAATGATAACATGCAGGGATAATTATGGAGTGTGAATCATAAAAAGAGATATAAAAAAATGTTGCAATTGCGACAAATACATCACGAGGGGTGGGAAAAGGGACTGCGGCAATAGCATAGCCATATCATAAATACGTGGCTGCAGAATCGGAGCAAATTTAAATGACGAGCGATAGAGGTAATTACAGGTAATAAACTGAAATGACAGACTGTGACGACCTACCATCCTCATTCTCGCTTTTATCCGTCGCTCGATAATACATATTAGCCCCTGAAAAACCAATGCACCGTATTATGAAATGGTATTGTTTTTCCGGCGCTGTTATTAAATTATTGAATCGGATTCCTCACGTAGTTGTGTCATTTCGCAATTTTCTCCCCGATCAGAGTAACGCCGATCATTTCTCGCGAGCGACCAATAATCGCTGCGCGGCCTTGAGTGTAAGCGTTCACTTCGCTTTGTACAAGTTTCTACTTTTACTTCTACTTCGTTAAGATTATATTTCGCATTTTACGAGGTCTCTACCTACCGCTTCCTTATAAAACGCCGCACGATTATTTGTCTGCATCAATTTTCAATTAATCCACAACTTTATCAGATGGTTACATTGAAAATAGACGCAAATGCAGATGCAGCTGAATATACCTGTGCATCGTGTTTCTGGAAGATGAAAACACACAGTCATCTCGAAATTTATTCCACAAACACGGTCGTCGCAGTGAGTTTTTTTTCGTTACTTTCACTTCAACGAGTATTAACGTTAAAGTAATTAATGGAATTAATATAATCCAAATACCGAATATAAAATTCTAATCTTTAGATCAATGCCAATTAATTAGCATTTAAAGATTATTGCAATCGAGTATTTTTGTTTCAGGTCTGTCTGTTACGACAATCTTTAGTAATAAAGCAGGAGTAAATAGGAAGAATTTGGAAGATTGTTTGCCCGATCGCGGCATTCGTCAAAGAAAAAAATAAGGATCACGTGTGATTGATGATTAGCTGATTATAGATGTGTCTAATGACGAAGTTTGCGTGTAACCTGTGGCTCGCTGGTCGCCGGATCATTATCAATCATGAAAATGAACGCTCCTGACAGTGAAAAAGAGAGCACAGGGCGTAAGGAAAACAGCGATTTATACGAATTAGTTCTTTTGCCAAGGAGGAGCAAACCGGTACTGAGGAAAGTAGCAGGATAGCACTTGGTGATAAATGACGCAAGTTCGGTGAGCAAACAATTTCGTTCCGCGCATCATTCGTTACATCACGATTGATGCTCCGCGGGTGCGGAACATCGTAAAATCGAAGTTTTTCGGCCCTACTCGGCACCTATCCCTCCTACATCCAGTTGCTACCAGGAAATGTTTCGCAATACTTTGCCACACGTTTCCTGGTAGCAACTAGATACATTGAGGTCATGTTGTTAATATTAAAAAATTTGTTTTACTACCGTTATTAATTGTAACATCGTGGAGAGAGGATTCTTTAGAATAGTTAGAATACCTCTTCATTTCATGATTGAGCACCCTGTTTGGATGCTCTGAAATGTGCTTTCTTTAGTACTCCAACGATGTGCGTGGAACGAAGGATTTCTTTATAAATCATTTATAAATAAAAATGTATGAACGAATTGAACGTGGACCGCTTCAACGCGCTTGAGCACCGTTTCTCCTAAGTTCACCGTGAAATCTCAAGAATGTTTAAGACAGTTGGCTCTATATTAATTTAATTAATGTGTAACGGAATCAGTCTTTGTTAATCTATGGAAAAAATTTAATGTGATCTTGCTCCAATGAACGTGTTACTTAAATAGAAGGCAATTAAAGATCATATTATATAGTTATATGTTTCCGAAGATCGTAAAGGTGATCGTTAAACTTGAAATAGAGAATTAGTTCCCTTGCGCACCCTTATTCTGATCATATCTTCACAGATACATATATGATATGTACGATACGTGCACACAAATCCGTAACGCTACGCATGTACCGGGTGACACGCGTGCACACAAGTGGTTCAACCGGTATCCGCCATATTTGGCTGGGTCCTCCCCCCCCCCCCCCACACACACATATGCACGTGAAGTGTATAAACATAGGAACTCCTGAGAGAAGAGATCATGTTCACGAAAGGTATTAACGTAAAGATACGATATTAGATACCCCCAGACAATAATTCGATAATAGCTTTAAAAAGTTTTCGAAAAATGCGTAATAGCCGTAGTTTTATAAATATCCAATTGATATATCTATCAGTAATTCGGTAGGAAGGATAATCATTGTAATTTAAATACATGAGAATTATATAAAATTTACATAATTGAAATTCGGATTGAGAATTTTAATTAAAATCATATTTAAGATATTTATCATATTCAAGATATTCATATTTAGGATTAAAAATATTGAATGTTTTTACGTCTTATTTAAAAAAATCTGTTACATAGCTAACGGGGAACATGTTGAAGTATCAATCAGAAAGGGAACGTTCCTATGTTTGCCGAAGAACCGAAGAATAAAAAAATAATAGCGAAAAGATACCGAGTTTATGGTACTTGGGATATGTCGAGATCATTAAACGCATGACGAACGTCTTTCTCGATGGGTTGGGTCGCCATTCATAAAGCTATCGCAAAAATGACGTGTCAGGGTTCACTATCCATCCACATTCTTTTCCTTGTGCCACGTCGAGATAACTGTTCAAGACGTCATTTAATATGTGAGTTACGAGAAATTGAACGTTTATTGTCGTTGCCACTTCGCTTCAGGCGCATTCGATATACACATTGACCTTCGATCACTTCTTTTTTCATATCTAAACAGCGGCAGAATCAACGCGATTATCTTTCGTGTATATAAATAATTATGCGATAATAGGAAATTGTTTGACCGTTCTCGAATAGCTCATGAAACTAGGGACATCGAATGAGAGGACGTTGAAAGGTGTGACGAGAGGTGCTGAGAAGGAAATACGTTAAATGCCGAAGAAACCGAGCACGGGAAGTTCTGTCTAGTCGGCGAAGTAAAAAGATCTCTGTCGATAGCAGGTCTGGACAGACTGACGGAAAAAAGTGTTGCCGTTACGTCAAACACGCACGACAGTGCAACGATTATCTGGTACATCAATGCGGCAATCGATCTTAAGACTTTGATTTCTTTGTTTGATTAATGACATTTTAATAGATCAAGTCACGCTCGTGCATCCCTTTTACGAGCAATCGGTCCACGCTTATCTGTTGAGACATTTATTTTATTAATTTCCTATTACTTATCCCTATTTCTAACTCAGAGCCTATAAATCGTGAATAAGATTTTTCGAAACAAAATAATTATTTATTGTCTAAATACGATATTAGATAAACAATATGGTATTATTTAAAAGGATGATGTGTTTCCCCTTTTAGCTATGTCATTAAAACTTGTCATTAAAACTTTTGTTTTACATTAATAAATTCTTTTTTTATTTTGTTGCATTTAAATTTAAAAAGAGAATTTAAATTTAAAAAACAGAATTTAAATTTAAAAAGAGATCTGAAAAGCAGACTTTGAAGAAAAGAAAGGTCTCCTTCTCTTCTGACCGACTTCGTCAATAAAGGCGAACTGATCCAAAGATCCGCGAGTCAGGAAAAGTCTGGTCGCTTTACTGGAAACCGGAGCTCGGCCTTTTTGGCCTTTTCTCGATGATCTCCCCAGTGCTCTGTCCAACGCGTCCGTGCAGATTGGCAACCGGTTTTCCTATGGCCTCTCCCAACTGATTCCTCACTCCTACTCTCACTCCCACTTCTGTTTCCCATTCCAGGGCCCTGTGCATTCCCCATACCACACATCCTCATCCCTCACAGTGCTGTAACATTACAGCGTCATCATTCTCATACTTAATGTTTCCGAAAACAATTAGCGACGTTAATTTGCAATATGGGAATTATATCGAATAACGTGTGCCCCTGTGTTTTTCCTCTGCATATTCTATATACTCTATAAAGTTTTTCTTTCTACAGTATTTTTTAACAAAATGTCCAAATTTAATTATCGTGCTATTATTTTGTCCGCAATCCAAAGTAAATAAAGATAAACAGAGAAGTACAGTTATCGATTTAATCAGAGCTTTTTCATTTTCTAATAAAAAACTTCTTGCTCAAGACACACATTTTTATATAGTCCATGAAATAGTATTTCTAACACTATTGATACGTATGTTAAAGTGTAATCTTTTTGTTTTTTCAAATTGACCTTTTTCTCTTATATTTTCCAGAGATGCGCCATTAGAGGAAGCGTCATTACCTAACTGAAAATTATCTGACACGAAGAGATTACCTGACTTTTTTTCCTACAGCGCATTTTTTAACAAAATAGCAATTTTAAAATCCAAATTTAATTATCTTACTTTTTCCACAAAGTGATTCGGACAAAGTTATCAAATCTTTTAAACTCTAGTAAAGAAACTTTGTTTTTTTTCAAGTCACACATTCTTATATTGAAATAGAATTCATAACGGTGATATGTTAAAGCAATCTTCCTGTTTCTGCGAGTCCAACTTTATATTTAACGTTCAAAGGCGCTTCGAGTCTCGATATTTCAACAGTGGGCTTACAACTTCCTGGATACGCAACTGGCTGATCCTCACTATTCGCATTATTCCTCATTCCTGGCCACGTGTTTGAGCGCGATTATGGAGAGCACGAACGAGTCGGTGGAACTGTTTTGCCCTATCCCTTTTCCGGTCGGTGAGCATTTTCGCTTTCTCGTAAAACTCCGTGCGGTTTCCAAGCTGGATAATAAATAAAATCGACCTTCATGAGCCACATGGGAAAAATTCTGCAAAGAACTGCCATATAAAGAAAGAACGCCAGGAAGCGAATAGTTTTGAAACCGCGAGAAATCTCATCATCCCTGAACACGCGCAAGTGCGGCCTGATATTTCACTTTAACAGAGCGTACATCAATTTTCTGCATGGCCTCCATTCTCTTCGTCAATTGTCGATTTTTTTTATCTATCATCGAGCCATCGATATTATGCGCCGCGGTCACAAGTGAAAAACAATAAGAAGGTTCCGTTCGCGAACGGAGCGGAATACCTGTAATTCGCATTTGTGGTGTAGCAATTAAGTGTGATGTTAATAGCGGTAATGACGGTAAAATAAGAGAATAGAGACGCAACAACGGTGAGCCACTTAGATCGAATTTCACCTTCTCTTTCCTCATGATTCTCCCACTCGCACGCCTTTGCCGCAAGAACGGACTGATATGTCTCGGCACCCTGCGTTCTGAAAATCATTTCTCCGTGTGGAGAATTTTGTTAATCATAAAAAAGGAAGTGTGTAATTTCATACCCATTTTGCGTCAAATCCTTACAAATCTTTACAAGAAACTAATTACGCTTCTACACACAGGACGCAAAGTCCTCGAGAACGAAATAAATATTATATTTTTCTCGTGACTCTTGAATAAAACTGTAAATGACGCAAACAAATCTTCTGTTGGTAACAGCAGTGTCATTAAAAAAAATACAATAATTGGCTATTTCATTTTCATAAATTATCTTCGGTCGTAAAGAATTGTTTTTGCAGTCAGTTGGACCTTTTCTATACAAATACTGCGAAAGAAAAGTTTTACCAAAGCGTATTGGCGAACATTTGATCGCTGTGTCCGTGTCTTTCCCGTTACAGACACGTTAGTGTGGGAGCCTAGCTCGCATTGTTTACGGATCTCCTATTAATTCTGACGATTATCATTTAAGATCGTTTCACAGATTTTTAGACGAGAACGACGAGCAGGTGGGAACATGCGCAATCACAAAACACAAAAAATTGCATTCCTGCTCACCTTCCCTTTCTTTTCGCGATTATCGCAGAATCCTATTCCTCCTCTCTCGCATTTGCCTTCCCCGTGATCGTAAGTCAGCTCAATTATGCCTATTACATGAGCCTGGATAATCAATTTTGCCGACTGGCAATGAGAATTCGACGTAACCCCGCGGAGTAATGATATGGGAAGGAAGTCGATTGCGATCTATCTACTGACTAAGAAGAGCTACAGCGTGAGCGAATAAAAGGAAACGATAAATTTTTTTCTAAATATCGTGAAACAGCGATCTCGAAAAGAGATCTCTATTAAAAATTTGTATATGTAAGATTAATTAATTATTGATTATAGAGGTTTTTATATTTCATTCGCTGAATAAACCGACTTTCAAGTATTACAAGAAAGAAGTGTAGCATGGTGTAATCGTTGCGGAGTTTCTTACGTGTTATTTTTATACCAGACACTCTCTTTAGCTCTAATTTACGTAATGATTCGCGCAATTTTCCAAATATAGACACAGTAATGTATAGGAGATCACAATGGAGTCATAGCGTGATTCATCAACGTCTGATTACTCACACACGACGAAGCACGTCGCGTGTGCACAAATTTCCGTACGAGAAAAAGAGAGAGAGAGAGAGAGAGCCAGCGCGCGGAGTAATTATTTTCCACACACGTGTTTTTCTGTTGCACAATCCCGCGTGCAATCGCGCTAATTTCACATTTGCGAAATCATACAATTCATTCGACGTATCCAGCTGCTATTAGGGTTAATTAATTGCACGTCAACATGAAGGGAGACTCAAGGAAGAGCAATTGGAGCAACCTCGATTCCCAAGGCACGATTGAATCGCAAATCGGTTATTTCCACCGATGATGGATAAAAAAAGTATAATTAACTGCAATTTCAATGATTCCAACAGGTTTAATAGCCAGTTTAATTTCGATGTCATTGCCGCTTCGTCCCTTCTTGTTTGCGACCTCAACGGATAATTAGCCTCACATTCTCCACCCTAATTGTATGCCCTAATTGCAAGTGTCGCGCGATTATAAGTTTCATTCTCTGATCGCGATTCCATTCTAATTGCACGTTACGTCGAGGATGACGCTACGCGAGCGTGCGCATTGTTTGCACAGAATTTCACTTCCGAGAGAAACTCCTTGGTGAGGAATACACTCCGCATGCCTCATAATATCGCGTGACGTACGCGAGGAGAATTCGCGGCCGCCAAACGTGATCCGAAAACGTATGGGGTGAACTCGCTCGCGGTGGGTGTGCCTGAGGAAATTTTCGAAGCTTGCAGCACGTGAGACTCGTGTTGAGGAAAGGGAGGCTTCTTGCGAGCCAGCAAAACGATCCCGACGTGCATGTGCACGTTCATCGTCGGTTTGTTCAGTATTCCTAGTCGGACACTGCCATTTTCATAAATAGCCGGACCGTGAAGCGAGTAGGAAAGGAAAGAAAACGTCTACCAACGTCAACAGTAACGAGCCTAAAGTCAGTCATAACGAGCGGCGTCGCGCGACGCATGAGGGAACGCCGCAACCTTGACGGAGTATACGCTATGATCTCTCTCGTGATACCTAGGTAGGCATCGCGATCTGGGACATCCTACTTAGACGCGCGTGCGTCAGGTGCTTTGAAACTTTACGATGCATTCTACGTGACGCGTCATGCTACTTATTTGTTGTGCCGCATTGACCGCCGATCGGCGGCGTAATCGGCTTGGGAACAAAGGAACGTCACTTTCATTCGAAACTGTCATGTTTCCTCATTGTCGCTGATTACCGCGGAACGCTGTAAACGAGTGTGGACACCCCACGGTGTTTTAGGATCTCGTCAACGCACATTTTCCTCTCGTATATACTTTCTCCTATGTGTTTATGATTTTATAATATAAAACAAATATAAAATAAAATCACGATGGTAGCGGAGACCACGTTCTCCATCGTGATTGGATTTAAACGTTCGCTCACCGTTGGCGCCTGCGAGCCCGACGATGCATATCCAGCACAGGGCCAGTCTCCAGAAACGGTCGGCCATGTCAATTCCCCGGGTAATTACGAAACGTCCGCGGATCATGCACTCGCGATCTGCGTTGGACAGGTAAACGAGGGGGTGAAGAGTGGAGGGATGGACGCGGAAGAGGAAAGGATGGGAAAGAAGAGGACCGAGTGTTTTCGTACTATCCGCGAGGGACTCTCATTTAGCCGGACGCGGCTCGGCCCGGGTCGTAAGGAGCCGATTCTCCCCTGACCTCGTCCGCGAAAGCGGAGTTTCACGCCGCGAGTATCGTAGTCGATGATGAAAAAGCCCGAGGACTCGCCGGAATGGGCCTTGGCGAAGACGCGCGAGCGATGTTCCCCGTGCGAACACGCGAGAGACACTGACGGAACGAGAGAGTGGCGGGAGAGTTTGAACCGCCAGCAGACCCAGACTGCAGCATCGACCAGTGGCGTAGAGGTGGATCAAACGTGGCAATGAGAGACGATTTTATACAGTTTTAATTAAATGACAAAACTGATTGGCGTAAATTACGAGAGATCGGTTCTTTCACCCCACTCTAGACTCCGGGAGATCCGCCGGATACGAGCAAGGTTGAGACCTTGAATAAGTACACTAGTAAATATAATGCGAGAAGATTGTCGTGATAATACTCTTGTATTAAAACTTTTCTCATTTTATGACTGTTCTTTTTAATTCTATTACATATGGGGACCCATACGGCGCGGAATGTTCCAGTAACGTTGTTGGAATGTTGCTAGAATATTTCAATGTTGCCGCAATATTCTGTGTGTTCTGAGAGAAGATTGAAAACAGTTATACGGCTCTTTCGATATCCTCGCAAATCGGAGCGCCATTTATCCGGGGTCGATCGTTTTACGATGATTATGTTAGCCGGATTTGCAATCCAGCATCACTCGTAGTGGGCATGACGCCCCATACGCCATTGTCGTCGAGAAACAAAAGACACACGGATGAGAAAGTGGCAGCCGATCGCATTGGTTCTTGCGTGTGTACGTGGCGTGCTTATCTGATAACCGGAATGAGCTTGCGGGAAGGTATAATAAGTCCCTCGCGCTAATTGATTTATAGACTGAAGAAGATTCATCGAGGTATTCCAGATAGAGGCGTGTCCCACCGCCCGCAGTCGATCGCGCCGATACGTGAGATCCTGCGCCAGGATTTGGGCGCAGCGGTCTCGATATCACGACGAATCGTGAGTCGATATCGCGCGGAAGAGCCTTTTACAGAACGAGTTTTGTCTCGTGTTTCTTTTCTTTTTTTTCTTCTCTTTGTCTTCGACTCACGGGCGGGCAACGTTTTGACGTAGGCGTGCGGGGCCAATGGCACCTCTCGCTCTGGGCCTTACATGGATGCATCGTGAGTCACTGCCCAAAGCGGCGTATGTAAATGTGTTCTGCCTACTTTATACTTCATACGCTCAGACTGTGACGACCAGTGCCGTGGCTAAAAAACGTTAGGCATTAAAACGCCTAACGATGACACTTTTCGAACACGATGAGTTAATATCCAATGACAAGATGGAAACTAAATGATAGTAAGGTGACACGAGGTCACGGGTAAGGCGTGCGAACTTTTTCGATCGATACGGTAATCGTGTAAAATTTAAATGTGTTTGTCTTGTCCGAGTCGGTGTTTTTACCGGAAGGCAATAATGTCAACGTTGTCGCGGTAATTTGTCGATGAGGGAAGAGACAAATGTAAATTTACCATTTGCCGCGAGGCCTCGTGGACCCCGACAAGGCCCAGACGAACGGATGTCTGTCGCGCGGGGTCCACGGGGGTACCATCTTCGTGGTACTTCGTGAGAACTCGTACCCACTCGTGTACGATACTTCTTAGCCATTATTGGGCCTCCGGTGAAAGTGTCTGGCTAGATATTTCGTAATCTGATATCAATATTGAGACGAAGTCTCGAAATCTTGAAGGCGTCGCAGATCGTACGAAGGACGCAGAAATTTTCTGAAATAATATTATTTCAATACAACACTTCTTTATTTCTGAAACAGCATTATTTTAACATTTAATTTACCTTTTTATTCCTTACACTGATCCATACTTCGCGATAATTTTTACCGTATGCAAAATAAAAATCAAATAAGAAAAAAATACCGCAATTTATATCTCACGTAAATAAAAAGGATGTATTAATAAAATCAAGCAGACAAGATTTCAGGGCACACTCGCGTAACTGTCAGAAAATGACATCTATAACTTTAATGAAGCAACGAAGATTGGTGCTTTTTGCCAAGGAGTACCTCCGTTAATTAAGCGTTAAAACGACGTTAATCCCGATCGAGGGGGCAGGCCGCCGAGCAGAACGGCGAGAGGCGTGTGTGCATTGTTTTTTCCAGTATGCCAACCGAAGCTATATTAATCAAATACGCCGTGCGTCGTATAATTCAAATTCCCGTTAATCCACCGAACTCGCGTGCTCGCGGGGGCATTGTCTCTTTCTCTCGGGATATCGTGATCACGCGGGATAACCGATAATTGCCATCGCGCGACTGCATTGACGAAGTGTGAATAATAAAAGAAAAAAGCCAAACGTGTCGTTGCTGTCCCAAATAAATGTATTGTAATTGGCATATCTTCAATGACGACTAATAAATTCGCGATGGCGTACCCTCTCGCGGAAACAACGACTTCCACTGTTTCTCGCCCTCATTAGAGGCCCCTTCTTTCTTTCTTTTTTTTTTTTAGTGCAACGAGACGCTACGTTTTATCGTGGATACTAATTACGGTCTCTTCACGAGATAATGAAATAATCTTACTACGCAAAGTACGGGAGACCGCTGACTTCCTTGAGAATTTTTTCAGCAAGTCGCGAACACTTTATTAGTCGCGGAACAGGCTATGCACAACGCGACAGCAAATTAATATCGTGGGATTAGCTGGTCCTTATTAAGATTCGTCTGCTAATCGACTAATCTTCTCGTTCGCTTAAATCGGTCATTATCACATGGATCTAGCTGTGCCCATCAGGCGCGTCTTCTTTCCATCAAATCTTGGTTTATTCATTCAATAAAATTAAATGACAACAATATGCGTGACTTGTATAAGATATGTATATTTTACAAAAATAAATACAACGACGTTCAACGTCCCTACTTCCGAGTAAAATTGTAATACGATCTATGTACAACGCATACATTGCAGTGTATCACTTTTTTCGAGGAATATATTAATTTAATTGTACAATCACATCGCTTAACGTTTCAACGTGACTAAGATAGCAACAATCGGATATTTCACCGAGCTAGCGACATGTGAAGCTACTTCATCGTGCGTTCTTACTATTTCCACAGAACGTAAGATATCTTCCCAGAAATTGTGAGCACTAGTTTCGGCAGGTTAATGAAATCTCATAAGGGTGTAAGAAGAAGCTACGACTATCACGAAGTACAGACTTGCCCTGAGGCTAGCGGACGAGCTGGAGTTGTGCTGATTCAAAATCTGACACTGCGAACTTCTGTAGTGCTTGACGTTCCCCTCGGAATCGCGTGCGAGCACGCAGAGTTCATATTTGGTGCTCGACTCCTTCAAATCGTGGATCCTGAAAGATCGCTCGCTGTAAACGACGTCCTTTTCGATCATGGATTTACTGCTGCCGGATTCCCGAACCACCACGTAGAAGTCACCGATATCTTCGCGCGACGTCACGTACCACGTCGCTTTCCAACTCTTATCCTCGATGTTGCTAAAGAAAAGTATGATTTACGATCTCCAAAATTTTTCGAGAAAATTTTAGACCTAGTATTTGCAAAAAAAAATTCAACAATGCTACATATATGTATATCGTATATCTATATAAAATATCACGTACTAGTCGATACTTCGATATTTCACATCGGGCGTGATATCGAGTTCAGGCTCCTCTTGAATGTCCCTCTCGCCGCAGTTCATAAGGTCCTCGGTTACCTCCGAGATGAATTTATTTGCGAGATAATTCGGACTCTTACACATCATGCTCGACCATTCCGTCGGAAATTGCGTTTGAGCTTTTAGCCACCTTTTCAACGGCCGCGCATGACAATCACAATGCATGGGATTTCCTAGCATAAGATATAAATATATACTTTTTAAACATTTCTAACAAAGAAAATTATAAATATAATTTTTAATTTTTTTAAATTACAAGTTTCATTATTCTTCGTTATATTTAATTATTTAATCTATTGTTACCGGAGTATCTGAGCACCGTGCCGTTCTGGATAATCTTCATAAACTTCTCGTCGAAGACGCCGATCTCGTTTTCTTCTAGATCGAGAACTTTTAGATTCGACAACGACAAAACTTTGTCGAGAGGCAAATGGCTCAGATGATTGTTACTCAGGTGCAAGTTGGTTAAATTTAACGGCAGTATAAAGACGTCTCGATCGGAGATGTCATTTATGTCATTGTGCGACAGATCCAGAGTCTGCAAAGCCGTTAAATTCCCGATTACATCTGGAATAGAGCAACGCTCTAATAAATGACAAGTTTTCAGCAGGAAGCACGAATCGGCGAGTTCATTACTTAATTAATTGTCGAAGCTATTAAAAGAAATATTCCCAATTTATTACTCACATCTCCTAATCTCATTAATGTTATTATGAGAGAGATTTAAGTATTGAATCTTCTTAGCACCGGCGATGAAGTCGAAAGTGACGACCGGCATTGCGTTGTAGGATAAGTCGACTTCCTTCAGCCTATAAGGGATCCAGGGATCGTTCGGTAGGGTCTTCCGGGTAATAAACGATATTTTGTTATGGCTAAGGTTGAGCCTCTCCAGGGACAAACAGTCGTCGAGCAGTCCGTGTGTCTTATTGTCTAGCTTCTCCAATCTATTGTGCGATAGATCGAGTGTTCGCAGAGACACCAGACCCTGAAACGCGCCGTTCGGTATGTAGCTGATGTTATTATTCGTCAGGTTCAATGTCAGCAGCTGCAGCAGGCCCTCGAACGCCCGGTTCGTTACGTTGTTTATTTTATTGTTCGCCAAGTTGAGCTCGAACACTATCGGTAGACGGCCGAAGGCGGCTTTATCCAGTTTCGTCAAGTAATTATCCTGAAATATTTCCGTCGGTAAAAATCTAGAAGATTACTGTTGCTCAGGGAACGCACTGCTCCATAAAAATTTCTTTTATCTTACCTGCAGATAAAGATACTGCAGACTGCTCAGGCCGCTCAGCGCTTGCCAGGGCGGCTTCGTAATGTTATTCGCTTGCAGGTTTAAGATTCTCAAGGTCAGCAGGTTTTCAAAACTCCCGTCTTGCAGGTTATCGCCCAGCCGATTCCGCGAAAGGTCCAGCGAGAGTAGTGCATTCATCGTAGGCCATACATCAGTGCTCGGAATCTCTTCCAATAGATTCTCCGAGAAGTCCAAATGGCTTAGAGAAATCGGTAATTGGAAAATCTTCGCCAGGCGATTATTTCTCACCGTTAAGCTCCTAAAATGTAATAGATTGTCATCGCAGGCATGATAAATTTTCAATTTTGTTAATAAACAACGACGCACCTGCAGCTAGCCAATCGAGTGAGACTACCGCGTGCAACATCGTTTAATTGATTGTAACTCATATCGAGTTCCAGAAGCGTCGGCAGCGGCCCGAACGTCGATGGTTTTATCTTCTCCAAAGAATTGTGCGACATGTTCAGGAATCGCAAGCTGAAAAGCGTCTGAAATACGGCGTTGTGAATTTCGGACAGATTGTTGTGCGATAGGTCGATCGTGTGAAGCTCGTACAGCTTTGGAAAAGTCTGTCGTGGAACGGAGTGTATCAGGTTGTGGGAAACATTCAACACTTTCAGCCCCGTCATGTTATGCATTGGAATCTGTCAAAAGATATATTTTTTAAAATGGCGTTAGACGTAACGAGAATGAATATTTTAATAAAACGAATCGCCAGATTGTTTGCATCTAAAGGATCTTACTCACCTGATTTAGAGACGTAAATAGATTATAACTGAGTTGTAACTCCATAGCATACGATGCACTGTCGAAGGAATACTTTGAGATATTCTCGAGCTTGTTGTGACTGAGATCCAATGACGTGATGTTCGCGCAGTTCTCAAAAGCGCCTGGTTCGATCTTCGAAATCTCGTTGTGAGACAGATTTACTTTCGCCAAATAAATATCTTTAAACGCCAGTTTTTCCACTATTGTCACAAAATTCTCCGAAACATCTAAAAGCTATCCCAACAAATTTGTTATTTTAAAAAATTGTGTAAGAATGACATATGAGAAGTTTTTCGGATATACCTCAGCAAATTGCAGCTGATTGAACATTTGGAAGTCGATCTTCTTAATGAAGTTCCGGGAAAGATCGATGGTGCCGATCCTGGTGATGGAACCAAAAGTTCCACGACCCACGTCGTCGATTTGATTGTCACTCAGATATAACCGTCTGAGAAAACGCATTCCGCGGAAAGTGTTCGAGTCGAGTTTTCTGATTTTGTTGTGACTCAAATTCAAGACTTTTAAGACAGAATTCCGGGCGAAGGTTCCTCTAAAACGAAAGAATCTTAGATATATTGCAGAAACTTAATCAGTTACTTTCTTCAAGCCTGTCAACCTTTTCAAATCGGCGATGGCGTTATGCGACATGTTGCACCATCCCATCTTGATGAGATCGGCCAGGTGAGATGCGTCTAATTTGTCGATTAAATTGTGAGAAATGTCCAAGAACTCAGTGTCTCTTAAGCCTTTAAATTGATTCCTCTTCAAATCTTTTATCTTGTTGCCGTGAAGATCAAGGGTCTTTAGTTTCTTGAGTGGCGTTAACGCTTCTACAGGCAAGGAAGAAAGTGTACCTAAAAAATATAATATAAAACTCGGTCAAGGATTATAATTTAGTATTTTACGTTAGTTTAAAACGTATAAATTACACCAAAAATAATATTTGATTAAAATTATATTTTTGGTATACACGCTGTTAAAATTAAACTCGTAAATTATATTGCCTTGAAAGTTTGACGTGGATAATGAGACGGTGTATTTCCTACCGACGATATCTCACGATGAGATTATGATTACCGTTACTAATCTCCAATTTTTCCAGCTTCGTAGCCGCCGCGCTTTCACTGAAACTATTTCCCGACAAGGTAGATATCCGATGTCCCGTAATGCTCAACAGGCTGAGATTGCCGAGGACCTGCAGTGCCTCACGAGGAAATTTTTCCAAGTTGCTGTTAATTACGTACAGCTCCTGAAGAGTTCGGTTTACACCGAGAAAGCTGTGCTCTTCGATCAATCTCAGCGGAGTGTCGATGAACTTCAATACTCGCACGTCCAGCGGATACAGAGCGGGCCCGTAAAATCGTACTGTCGATTTGTAATAAATAAAAACGAAATTATTCATTTCCAATTTTACTTTGTCAGCTTTTTCTTTTTGTTTCTACAACGTGATATTAAATCGACTCACCTATGTTACATTTATATAGAACCAGTTCCTCGATCGGCATGCCCTCGTTTCCTAAATTCGTGAAGGCAAGGCTGAGACTGGCCAGATTCGTATTCTCACAGCGGACGTATAAACCCCTGTCACTACCCCGAAGACAAGTGCAGGGGTAAATGTAAAGCGTGTCTTTGGGGCATCTGAATCTCGGCCCGGGCGGCACGTAGCCGCCCATTATGGACACGATCGTGCCCAACAGCAACAGTGGCGATAACATTTTAATACCTTAAGAAAGAACGGAAAAGAAGTTAACATTTCCGTAATTACATTTTATATAATAATTACATAATAGTGTTGAGAGCGCAAATAAATAATAATAAATTATACACAAGAAAGTATTGTTTAAGAGAATTGCGCATGATATAATCTATACAGTCTCTTCTTTAATAAGAATAAAGAGCAAGTTAAAAAATCTAACTAAGAGCTAACATCGATATTTCATAGACAAGATACAAACTCCTGATGAGTGTCTTCTATAGAGTGAACATTTCAATTAGTCACTTCATGATGCAACGCGCGTCTCGTCTGTGGGAAAGTTTTCGCTGCGTGAACTCCCTTGGTTAATCGCGTACGCAATAGATCGATACGCCGATAACCATGCAGTTTATGCACTTAATAAATAAAATCAGCAGTTCAGCTTGAGAATCATAATTGTCCCTCTCGCAATCTTTCGTGAACGAATTGTTAAACGGCCCTTTGAAGTTCGTTCCCTACATTTAACCAAAAGCAAAATTACATCAGTCGTTCAATTCGTGATCCGATCCGGCCACTTATTATCCCACGCGAATCATTGAGATCCTGCGATTCCACGATTCCGAGGTGACTAACCGCTAAGATTATCAGAATAGTCTAAAAATGTCCTTGAAAACGAGAATCTTCTTTTTTCAAGCAGTCGACGCGACCTACGCACGATGTGCCGATCACTGGTGCGTAGCAAAGGAACAGCAAAAAATGAAAGATCTCATGGATGAGGTTCTCGTCGATCGTGCCTCGCTGATTCAATCATAATTAATTCATCGATCGTGTACCAACGATAGAGCGTTTCCCACGCGATTCTAGAAAGGAAGCACGCAACTGCGGCGATCACGCTTACTGTCACGTCGCAAATTATAAGCTATCGTGAAGATGTTTAACTCATACGTCAATCGCGCGATTTGCCTCGTGTTGCGCATCTTGCAAAAGAAAATTACGAAAGCGCGGCGGCTCATCCATCCGGAAATGTTAACGCAATTAGACCAATGCGTTTTCACTGTGTATCATCGCGAAAATGATGAGCCACCTGCGTAACCGTGCATGAAATTTCGATAGAAAATTAACGGTTGCGTGCAACGGCCGCTGCACTGCGGTTATTGCAAATTGATTGTCCTTCTTTCGAAACTTGGACTATTAGCAAATATAATCTTCGCATAATAACCGACCTCCTTTCAAAGAGCATCATCTCGTCTTTATGCGATCGATGTGGGTGGATTTAGAAAGATTAATCGGCAATGAAAAAAAAAAGATACAATTATCATCATTCGTAATTCATTGATATGATCATTATTCATTTATTATATTTTGATGCAACTGTTTATTCCTATTTCCCTGGTTGAATCTAAATATATTTTTTTTCCTTATTATATGAAAAACATTTGCGGTGTACTTTTACTATTAATTAGCAATTGTGCGGTAACGATAAGAGGTTGAATTGTCAATTTATACTTTCGATATAGCCCAGTCGAGATTATCGCATTGAAGCTCTCGCAATTAACGGTAGTGTGTAATTAAAACCGTGGGACCCACCGATCTGAGAAATGGAAAACTATGCCTTATTACGGCCCTAATCAATTCAAGTAGGCAAGAAGAAAAGCACGGTGATCTAGTTCAAGCATCAGTATAAATGTATCTAATGTTCGCGATATGATACACTAACATGATATGTAAGAAGAGCAGCATTTATATTATGAACGTGGAAGATTCATCGTGCTTATCTCAAGCAAGATACACGCTGAGAAAAAGTATATTTATGGATATATACTTGTGTGTGTGTGTGTGTGTAGAAACTTTAAGTTAGTAAAATCTGCGAATCTAAGATATAATCGATATGCTGAGAAAAACGCGCCTTTCACTTATTTCAGTTGATCTTTCTATCTTGTAAAGTGTAAACCAAGGCACTAGCCACTGGACCGAATCACACTAGTCTCTCGTGACTCCAAACTCGTATCAGATCTAAGAAAAATGAACGTATGCTGGTACCGTTGACGTAACACATTGGTCAACTTGATTATTTATTAACTGAATCTTGAATATCTGGATCGAACGGTTACTTGTTACTTTTAATAATTAATATTTTAATAATTACAATTGAAAACAATACACAGGCCAATAGGTCAAAACATCGAACCAAAATAGAGGTGTCACAAAAAATATAAACTATAATTTATTAAAATCCGGATAACATATGTGTATTATATTCCTTAATTTTAATAATTACTTTTAACTTGTTTGTGTCGAAAATATTTAGAAACTTGATGAGAGTCATCAATAAAGAGTAGGCTTTCCCGAACGTGAGACTTCCGCTTCTTGAAAGCGGAAAGAACGACAACAGAAGAAAAAGAACTTGCGCCATGCTCCACTTTCTGAAAGTCTATCAATTAGAGCTATTGTGTTAGCGTAGCAAAAGCAACTTTATGTAAAATAATTCACCACTACCATTGTAATATACACAGTTAAATACTAAAATTAAATTTCATTATAGAAGAAATTTCCCTCATTGAATTGAGATGCACTTTTCCGTGTATTTCTTCAACATAAAAGGTGGGAATATTTTCGTTTCACCAGTCGTCCTTGCAAATACTGCACAGTGCGACATGCCGTATGTCTGTATTCTTTTAACGTATGATTTTTCTACTTGTGATATTACACTTTTTTAAAAAGTATGTTATCTCTATAACAACCATAAAAAAATTTTTAAGTAAAAAATACACTCGATTATTCTACAAAATTCTGTAATTTATTAAGAACATTACTTATAAACTATTACAAAATTTTAGAGAGTTCGAAGATCAAAATTATTTAATAAAAATAAAAGAGTTGAATAAATACACAAATATTGAATAATAAACATTCCAAATAATAATGTGGACTCATATTTTATTTAAAGTACGCAACGAGTCAGAGTATTTATTAAAAAGTACTATTATCGTGATAAAATAAAAACAACTTCGTGCAAAATTTCAATTTTTTTTGCAAAAGTTAGATATTAAAGAGAGTTATATAGAAGCGTAACATTCTACGCGGGCATTAAAAGTCACCGTTCGCTGAGCAGAGAGATGAGCGTCTAAACACACGTGGATGTCCGCGAATGTTGTGAAACTTAGCACCATTTTGTATTTAAAAATATAACAATTCTAATGAACCGTTTGAGTAGCCGTTCAGTAATACAAGACATCAACGTTATACCTGTGATTATCCCAATCGACGAATTGCGAGACTTTTAAGAAACAACATTTTCGTGCATTCTTTTTTTACTGTTTTAAGATGACAGGAGCAAAATAATTTTATTATTTGTCACAAAAATAGTCACGGTACCTCGTTATAATTTGCCAGACAAATCTCAAAGGTCTCCCGAAGGTCGTTGTGACTTCCCTCAAGGATGCACTGCTGGTATCCCGAGGGTTACATGTTCGCCGCCGAGCGGATTGCCCTTTTTTACCACCATGCAGAAACGAAAAGAATAAGAGAGAAGAACACGTTTTCACCGCGTATCTTCAAGACATTCTGCATGTGGTTCCTGAGTGAAGTTGCCGTGAAAACTAAGCCGAGGCACGGAGGCAAAGAGAAAGGCAGCCTCAGAAGTAAGGCTTCCCTCATTGGCAGTTGATACGCGCTGTCCTTTCGTGGACATCCTACCTTGTGCCATTGTGAGAGAAAGAAGGAGAGACTCGCCGCGATTACATTTTGATAAAATGTTATCTTACCTTCGAAGGTCATAGCAAATCATTCATTAGTAATCTAAGAAAACTTTCTGCCTTAACATGACGATCAAAGAAAATATTGTAATGATGAAGAATATAAAAAATTTCTGTTGTTTTAATGAATAATTAAAAACGATTCAACTTTAAGTTTTTTTTAATAATAAGAGAGAACCTCGAAAATATTATAACAATTATTATTGATTAACGGAGTTATCAAATTATGAATATTTCTTTATTTATCTGTTTTTTTACACTTATTCTTTTTGACCTGCATTTTTAGTTTTCTCAAATTATAAACAGTACACAAAATATTGTAAATAAATAAATTTTTTATTATTGCGTTTTAATGTATTGTCTGGTATATAACGATGATTCTGGCAAAGTCTCGAGTAGAAGAAAGTCAGTCGAATAGCATTGGTTGATGCTAGTGAAAGTATCGTGTAGTTACCTTGGTACTTAACTGACTGAGTCCCGCGATTCAGTATGAAGCCGACATCTGTTGGTACATGGATTAATTAAAATAAACATTTTCAACTCAAAAGTTAAAAAAAATATTTTATTTCCTACACTAAAAAATTTCGATAAACCTTTTTTTTTAATTTATATTTATCACTTTCTCTTAAGAAATTTGTTAAGGTATCTCCAAATTTTCCTATTCAAAAAAGTACTCAGATTTTTTATTCTTTGGATATTCTCTCGAGTCTCTAAAAATATCGTTCAACAAAGCAGGATGTGATAGTTAAGCGCCGTTTAAATGATAATGAGAAAGAACGAGCCTTTTCAGAAATTACATGGCTATTAAAGTTAAGCTCTTCTAATTTCAGATAAAGATCTCGTAGTCTCGTAGTCTCGCAGTCGGTTGCGTTATCCATTGAGTGATTGAGTGACAGTGCCAATATCGAATTATCCCTTCTCCATTAAAAAATTATAAAGTTTTTGCTTCAGAAATAGTGATTAATATGAAATTTATAATGTACGTGCTTATCTTTTCACTATTATTGCGTAAGTTTCAAAATTATTTGAAATTGTATCAAATTTCAATTTTTTGAAAGTTTAAAATTATTATGTTTTGTGTATTTTTTTTATTATACAGATACAAAGATGACAAATCAATTTACTTTGGATCATTTCGTAAGAATTCTATTTTTTAAATTGTTTTGAGAGTTAATTTGCTTAGAATTAATTAAATTTTAATATCATTATGTTTTGCATCATCAAAGTTGCAAATTATTATGTTGTATATAGGATATAAATCATTTGGAAACCTACGAGGAGATATCGACTGAACAAAATGACACCGACATATTCGTTAATCTAACTTTTCATTTTACTTGCAAGGATAAACCGCCCGGTTATTACGCCGATATAGATTATAATTGCAGGATATTTCATGTTTGCGAAAATTCAAGCGATGGATTCCCGGTGATCTGCTCTGACGATACAGTGTTCGATCAGAAAATGCGAATATGCACGGACGAAAACAATATTGATTGTCAGCACTCTGACGAATGGTATGTGTATTTTACGATATTTAAATCAGTCAAGGTTACAAATTTCTCTACTATATAATTAACAATCATTTGTTGCAGGTACTACTTGAATGAACCATCTTCTTCTTCGGAATCAAGAACGATTAAAGAAAAGATCACAGAGGAAGAATCGAAAATAGATGAGGAAGATGTAATTCCTTCTGTCTTGCCACTCGCGATTGATTAAAAATATTCTTATCTTATATCATGTTATGTATTCATGTATGTGTTTACATCGTTTCTTTTTTCTGCTTGATGCGAAGTTATGCGGACAGTTAAGTACAATTAATTGCGTTCCAATTTTTTTGGAAGAAATTGCTTTAGTTTTTCTCCTTCACGCCAAACGTTCGTCAGTGTAATAAAAATATTGATAAATTACTTATATTTGATCTTATATTTTGACTTTACTTATATGTATTTGATCGTCGGAACAACAACAAACGTCAGAAAATAACATTTATAGGATTCCAAGGTAATATCATTTTGCTTTCGTAGTAGTTCAACGTTCTAGTAATTGCGTGTAGCATCATGATCTTGACTCTGGTTTCTTTTGTGTTCTTGTTGCGTCCCTTCTGCCGCATGCATAAAACTGGCGAAAGATAAAAGAAAAAAAAGAAAGAAATGCACGAAAAGATAGAGAGAGAAGACCTTCAGCGTGGTAATTCAGAATGATCTCAGGTCTATTCCTGACTGTTGGCTTTCCAAGGTTCTTGTAAAGTTGTAGCGCCGGTATTTTCGATATCAATGTTGCAGCACATGCTAATGTATGTATAATTTCATTAAATTTATTAACTTTTTAATCGTATTTTTACTACGATATGCTTTATACAGTAAGTAATAAATTTATTCATTTCTTAACACTCCTAATAATTATTTTTGTTGATGATTAATAGGCAGCTTTGAATCTTCTATTAGAACCTATTAAAAACTCTTATACTTTGTTATAAATGTTCTCGAAAACTAAATGATAAACAAATTTTTTTAAATTTATATATTGGCATTATTTATAAAAAAAAACTTATGTTTTAAGTTTTATGCAATTTTTAACATTTTTTATCCTCCTTATAAATTTCTTAATTTCTTAATTTCTTAATTTCTTAATTTCTTAATTTCTTAATTTCTTAATTTCTTAAGAGTTCCGTTTTCTTGTGTCGAATTAAATATATATATTTTTAGGAAAGTTTTAAGAATCTAAATATTTTTTCTCCAAAGTTAGTTGGTATAATCTCTTTCATAAAATTTTATAACTATATTAATATAGGTAAAAATGCTTATTGTATTAAAAATAAAATAACTTATTATTAGAATTGATTAATTTGAAGGGACAACAACAATCATACTAGGTACAATTCTTTTATTTTTACTCAGACATAATTAAAGAGCATATCAGTCTTAAAATCTACGCTAGCAATTCAATTCTTTCAGTTTCAATATATACGACTATATGACATATAATTTTTAATGCCGTACTTGCTATATAATCTTTAAGAAAATATGCAAAGTTTCACCCGCCACCATAAAATCCCATTGACAATGAAATAAATATCTTCTGCGAAATGGTGCGTATTTCATGATTAAATTGCGAGGATTTGTTTCCATAACCATCTGCGAAAATACCGTTTCTTCAGATTCTAAATATTATCTATTCTAGCTTTTGAAAATATATACTCTAGTTAAATCCTGTGTTGCTAAAATGTAAATAAAATGTATCGAAAGACAATGTGGACGCATCCATAGAAACTATTAATATCTAACTTCTCGAATAATCTATATTAGGAAGTGATGACATTTTTTGACGCAAAAAGTGTATTAAGTGTAAAAATCGTAATTCTCTCAAAACTACTTGTTTTATGAAGGCGACCACGACAATATTAATATAGAAAAAAATATTAATATAGAAAAATTAAAGCTAACCCAATATGTAATATCCGATTTGTTTCAGACTTTGAGGAAAGTCTGTAACGACAGAGAGAGACGTATATAAAACTCTTAACAAGATACTCATTTTGTATATAAAATTTTAATACAATATATATCAAGAACGATAAGTAGAGATTTAATCGGATAAATCAAAATACTATTTTCCATGATGATGATATGACCTATGGTGATGTGGCCAAGTAATCCCCGGACCCGTCTTATCATTGTCGTATACATATTTGATCTGCGGATTTTCCGACCCGAATAGATTCTGTCGGATCATACCGAATACGGCCGATGCTAGAGCCATGTTGCTAATCATACCAGCCATAGAAGCAGCTGCTCTCGCATGAGCCAAGGCCATTTGAATGAGGAAAGATATTACGAAACCGATTCCAGGCATCAAATTGGTCATCTTCATCTTCAATGCTCTTCCGAGATGTATCACCGTGCTCGTGATCTTCCTGGACATAAAATCCTCTCGCAAACGTGGCAACTGGACCCTCAATTCCGAGCATACATTCTTGTCAAAGGACGATTCAGTGTTCTTGATTCTATTTTCGTTATCTGGATCCTCATTCTTCTCCGTAAAAACTTCCTGTTTTGCTAACTTGTCTGAATACTCACCCAGGAAGGATTTGAATTCATTTTTCGCACGGTGCTCCCTTTTGTGTTCCTCGTCGCTTTCTATAGATTCTTTTTCGAGCTCGTAGGTGATCTCTTCCTTCGAAGGAATTACCTTTACTTCCTCCGCGCTAAGATTCTTTATACGCTTCTCGGGATTATCTGTCTTCAGGTGTTCTTCGGTAAAGGCCTTTAATCTGTTCGCAAACTTCTCGTTCAAACGGGTCCCGAAGAGTACGCTGAAAGCGTTGTAAGCGTTCTCTACGTTGAGGAACTGGGCGACATCACCATCGGCGAAATCCGTCGCGTTGGCCTTGATTTTATCCAGAAACATGGTGATTATCTGATCGTCGTTTATGGATCGCTTGATGTCCGCGTACTCGTCGCTCTCTTGCAGAAGCTGAAAGTTCGCTTCTTGCACGTCATCCAGACTTCTCTCTTTCTTCTCCTTCTCCTTCTTGATCTTCTCGTTGTCCGGCCGCTGATCCAGTACTTCCTCCATGATGTCACTGATGATCGTCAGGATACTTGGCAAGTTCTTGTTGTCTTTGATCTTCGTAGCTCTACTTTCGCGGAATCCACCAAAGCTAATACCGACCTCGCCATTCCCATAGCCGGTAAGCTTCAGGAAACCCAGATCTACCTGAAACTTATCCTCCATCGCTGTCTTGTACCAATCCAGGAAAATATTTTCCATGGATTCCTTCCTCATCAATAGTTCTTTCTCGAAATCGTTTGTGGACATGCCGAAAAAATGCTGTACTTCGGTTTCTGTCGATCTTCCGATGAGCGGAAAAGGAACGGGCAAGGACGGCAAGCCGAGCAGAGATGGCACGGCGCTAGTGATTACTGGCCAGACGAAAATGCCTATGCATCTGATGAAGCTCAAGCTGAGTATGCACTGAATTACTTGTGACATGAAACCGCGGTTCGCGGTATGCTCATTGAAATCTTCCACCAATTTCAAGATTTCGTACTGATCGGCGGTTAGAGAAGTCCTTACTGTAGAATTTAACGTATCCACGAAGTATTCCTTCAAATTTTTCTCGGGTTTATTTTCTAAAGTTTTCTTAGATTTCGAAATATTAACTAGAAGCTGAAGAAAGTCGGATTCCGTGATGTTTGGGAACATGCTGTCCATTGTCGTCTCCGAAGTCCGTTTGATTTCTTCATTGGTCTCGTAATAAGATTTTGATAATTGATCAGTACTTCTTTGTCTCCTCTCGTGTTTCTTGGACGATGCGCCCGAGAGAACGGGTTCCGACAATGAACTTCGCTGTTGCTCAAGATCAGATAAATGGACTTTTTCCTTGGAAATATCTATAAGGATGTCTGACGGTTGTCCGAGATATCCGGGGACGACTCTTTGTTTGTCTGGAAAATAAAAGAAAATCGAAGATTGTTAAATTGAATATCAAGAGGAAGAGTCAGTTTGCATTTAACGGGTAAGACTGATTCACCTACTGACGGAGTGTTCGAAGCTCTCGATTCTCCACTTATCTGGTTCGTCTGCTCCACTGTGTGCGCAACTTTTGACTGAACCGTCTGTTCCTGCGGGTTCGGCTTCTGCGACTTCAACTCCTGCGGCGCGTCCGACAGAACTTCAAATTGCGAATAATTTATGCCGCCAAAGCTAGGCAATCCTGGAAACTGAGGAATGCTAGGTTGAATTCCGCCAGGTAATAAAGGGATTTGAGGAAGAGGAAACTGTGGTAGGCTGGGCCTCTCGGCGAAAAGATTTCCGAATCCGGGAATACTCGGGATCTGTCCAGAAATATCAGGACCTATACCGGGGATTTGACCCCCGCCAGGAATCTGGCCAATACCAAGAATCTGGCTGAAACCGGGAATCTGGCTGATACTGGGAATTTGACCGGTGCCGGGAAATGGAAGTTGACCGAGCAACTCCTCGAAGTTCGGTAGAGTCGGTGAAAATTGCTTCAAGGTCGGCCAAGTGACATGCTGGGTGCAAGTCACAAAATTATTGCTTCTCGCGCATTCCAGGATGTTGGTTACATACTCGCGACGTATCGAATCCGGTATCGCTCTCTCCGCTAGTCTAACAATGTTCATTTCCCGAGCAGTTAGAAGAGTGCCTATCACAGGATTATTGACATCCAGGTAAGAATTTTCCAAACGTGGTGACGAGTTCTTGCTCAACAGGTCCCTTAATGAACTCTCTATTTTATCCTCGATGGTTTCTACAGCAGTCTTCGGCGTATTTTCACCCTTTTCATTAGACAGGATCGATGATAATTCGAATTTCGTCCTCGGCAGGGTTTGGTAGCTCCCAAAATTGGGAAAGTTTGGCAGTCTCGGGAAGAATTGGGCAATAGTTGGCCAAGCTATGTTCCTCGTACACTCGAGGAATGTGGTCTCTCGAACGCAAGTGACCATCCTTTCCACGAAGACTGGTCTTACTGATTGGGGTAACAGACTTTCCGCGACCTGAACAATATTATTTTGCTGTTCCGTGAAATAAGTCGTAAGTTGTGGCGATCTTGAGGTAACCATCGAAGTTAGGACATCCGGCGTAGAATGCTGCACAGCTTTGAGAATTTTTAAAATTACAACTTCCGGATGTTCCGAAAAGATGGGATAGAACCTGGTATCTGTGATGGTAACAGTAGCGTCTCCGTGCTGGCCAACTTTAACGTCAGTCTCCGAAAATGGTGATGGATCAGTCAGATTCTGAGTTAACGCGGTCTTGCTGTCCGTCGCTTGAAAATATCCTCCGAAATTTGGAAAACTTGGCAGTCTAGGGAAATATTCCAATAAACTCGGCCACAACACGTTCCTCGAACATCCTAGAAAATTACCCTTACGAATGCACTCTGTCATTCGATTGACGAAAGCAGGACGAACTGCATCGGGTAGTAAGCTCTCTGTTATCGTAAGAATATTCAATTGCCGATCGTTAAGCAGATCGCCAAACTGTTGCGTGCTAGTGATTTTGACACCCTGATCCTCTCTCACGTTCGGCGAAGACAGCTGAATCGCTTTGAGAATGTTGAGTATCACCGATTCGGGATGTTCCGTGAATATTGGCACGAACCGAGTACCAGTAACGCTAATCACAGGACTGTTACTCTGCGGGAATTTCGTCCTGGAGATAATCTTCACGTTGGGATTCGTGATTTGCGATTTGTTCCATTCCTGCTGATCCTTGGTAGCCTGACGCGAAGCGTCTTTCAATGATGCTTGATTATCTTGTTTTGGTGGTTGTTGGGTAGGTAATAAATCATCAGGAAACTCGGGGAAATTAGGAACGTAAAGAGAGATCGTGGGCCAAATAACATACCTTGTGCAGTTAAGAAAGTCGTTCGCCTGAAGGCAAGACATAACTTGAGTGATGAAGGAAGCTCGTTCCGGGGGTGGTACAATGCTCTCTGCTAATCGCAATATGTTAAGTTGCTTCTCGGTGATGGTTGTCAAAACAATTACGTTTTCGTTAACGATCAAATGCGAATTCTTCGGTATTGTTTTCAGGGAATTACGTACCTCTGTTAAAACCTCCGTAACCTTGTTCTCTAACTCGCTAGACACTCTGGAAGAGACTTCATTTTGGCGAGATAATAATAATGTAGAAATCCGATTAGCCGGTTTTTCTGTAGCGGCATCACCAGATTCCGATGGTCTTTCATTGGTCGGTGGAGTCGGTGGAATCGGTGTAGTCGATGGTCGATTTCCTCCGAAAATCGGTAAAAACGAGGAAAAATCTGGAAACTGAAATTGCGGGAAATAACTGAAGACATCGGGCAACTGCCAGTCCGGTAACCAATCGGAAATATCCGGTAGAGTTGGATTAAATTGCTTGACCGTCGGCCAGGTGGAATATTTAATACAGGTCACATAATTGAATTCCTGAATGCATTTAACAGTCTTCTGAACGAATTCTGGACGATACGGGATGGGAAGTAGCTGCTCAGCCATGTGGATCGACAGTAATTGCTCCGGAGGAAGTACAGTGATGTAAGAGTCCGTACTAGCTGGAGGTGGTACCTTTGCGTGCTCCTTCAGGGTGTTCTGAAGGATGTTCACGATTACCGCTTCTGGCTTAGGTTTCCGCATTCTCGTGGCGTCGGCCTCAACGACTTCCGGAAGCTCGCCCGGAATCCCCACGAAATTGGGAAAAGGAACAATAGGATACTGCGGGTATAACTCTATCGACGGGTACCAATCCTGATAATCCGGGAAAGCCGGCAGCGTCGGATAATATTGCTTCACCATCGGCCAGGCGAAGTACTTGACGCAGCTAAAGTACTCGAACCTGCGCACGCACGAGAACATCCTGTCGGAATATTCGCGACGTATCTCACCAGGTAGAAGTCTCTCGGCTATCTGCAGGATTTGGAGCTGGCCGACGGTGAGCAATGATCTCAGGGTTTCATTCGTCGGATCGATGAAGATCGGTGCCAAATCGTAGGTGACTTTTGACTCCAGAGCGCCCTTTAGAATGTTGAAGACAATAAACTCGGGTGTCAGCAGCCTCGGGCGATAAACGTTGCTGTCTGATCTTGCGGACTTGGCCTTGTTACCCTGAAACAGGTCAATCAAGTTTATCTCGATCGGTAGGTTGTTGTTTAGAGGTTGCTTGACTGACTCCGGGAGATTGTCGAGCACGATGGGCCAGACGAAGATGCGTATGCAATTCCAGACATTGAAACCGCGAATGCATTCTCCCACGTTCTCTATAAACGGCTGCCGCTGCTTTGTCTGCAACAATTGCTCAGCGCACTTAATTATTTCCAATTGGTTCTCGGTTAATTCAGTTGTGTTCAAGCTAGTCCAGTACGTTTCATTCGTAGGTGATTTCCGCGTTAGCGCAATATTCTTCAAGGTATCCAACAACTGATTTTCCGTGAATTTCGGAATGTCAGAGAGCACCTCGACTGTCTGTTCCCTCAAATACTGAAGAAACGTTCTGTTCTTGATTTGTTCCTGAAGAAATGCGGCTTGACTCTTCCACTTTTCAAAACGGTTTAAATTGGTCCCCGTCGTTGGAGATGATTGATCAAGATCCTCAATCTGAGTCGATGTTGCTTTCACGTCACTGCTACGTTGATTACGAATCTCTTCGTCTCTTTCAGCAGCAACCGTGTCAACCTCAACGGATTTCTCTGAAAGAAGACTTTCTTCATCAAACTTTTCCGACCGTTTCGCGGTTTCATTACTGACGGATTCAAGGGCGTCATTTCGTATAGATATCAATTTTTTTATTTGACTATCCACGATTGACTCTTGCTCCCGAGCAGGCAAATTATCTTCTTCAGCATTTAGATAGACGGTCGAGCTCTTGTACTTGGACTTACCTGAAATACTAGTTCTACTCTCTTTGTTCAGATCTAGATTCTTGTCACCGATTTCTTCATTGCTCGAACCCTCGTCGACGATTTGTTCATCTTGATTTCTTTCAGTTTCTTTCGCTTGAGCAAGATGCAAGCTACGAAGCTCATTGCGCACATCCTCACTCACATCCTCAGTATTTTCTATTTGTGTCTCGTCCAAATTATGTTCCGCCAAATTCTCGATTTGTCCCGTTTCTTCTTTATTCAGATCTGCCTTTTCCGTCTGTTTCAAGCTGGCAATGTCCTTCAAATTCTCTTCAAGATTCGAGGAAGAGTCTGCATATTTCTCTTCTTCCGGTTCTACCCTATCTTCGTCACCGTTCACATCCACGTTTTTCACATCTTCGTGCACTTGTTCGATTTCAATGGTATCTCTCTGCGAATCTAAACTATCTTCTGTGATACTATCTGATATCTTTCGCTGATTCAGTTCCTCAATATCGTCAGACTCGACCTGTGCGTCAAATCGTCGAATACCTTCGTCTTTCTGCGCGTTCTCTTCGACATTCTCGCCATCCTGAAACACGGGCTTATCGGAAAGGTTCACGTCGTTTCGTCGTCTTTTCTTCACCACACTACCTTCATCAACTTCAGTCTGAATCTTTTCAGGGTCCTCGACGAGTATCTCTTCCGTTGGATTCTTTCTTTCTTCGCCACTAACATCTTCATCTGTATCTTCATCTTCATGTTCTGTTTCCACCAAGCTTTTTCGTACTTGATCCACATTTTCCTTGTCTACGCCATCAAGATCGGAATCGCTCACTTCTACCGGTTCCGAAATTTTTCCGTGCACTTGGTCCACGATGACATCGCTGTTATCGTGAGGCACGCTTCGCGCTTGTGCGTGAAGGACGCAAAGCAGAAGGAAGAAACAGAGAGGCACAAGTCGGTGGATGCTCGCGGTTGACCGTGGGCGTCGAGAGTTGAGTGCTCTCATGGTCGCGGTCGAGAGGCGAATGTCTCGGCCACTTCTGAGCCGATCCATGGTCGCCCATGCCACACGCATGGTGATACACATACCATCACCTAAAGTACGCTGACTGTAGCCAGTTCACGGACGAAGAAGCAAACCTGTAGATGAATAACAGTCTGGCATTTCCATTTTTGCGATGCCCCTCTACGTGGCTTCTTCGGGGTTGCGAAGTAACGATTCTCACAACTAACGAGTTCGTCGTGGCCGACCGGTTGCGTTTCCTGCGCGGAAATGGCAATGGCATCAGGTGGATCGATCGTTTGATTCACAACACACGATTTCCTTAACGCAATTAATCATACCAATTAGTCATACCATTCGAACGTTATCGTGTTTATGACATAAATTGCTTGTCATAAAGCTGAGAAAGTTTATTTACCTCAGATCGTTTTCAAATTATGGTTTACGAGCGTAGGAAATAATACTAATTAGAAGAAGAAAACAAAAAACATTATATCTGGTACATCTTTTTGCAAAGATCGACTTGCACATATACATGTTGAGAAAGAGAGTCTAAAATAAAAGTCTAAATCGTAATTAAATATTTTTTTGACTGTTTCTATAAACGTCTTATTCTTCTTTTTATAAAATAGAATGTTCTTATGTAATACTCTATAAATACTCTAATTAAATGATAGATTATTCTAATTAAATATATCTAATTAATAGATTACTTAAATAATAGAATTATTTTTCTTTTATAGAATGAAATGATACTAATTATATTATTTGTCATTAACAGAAAACTATTATATATTGTGATAGTAATAATATCCTATAATAAATTTAAAAAAATCATTTTATTGTGAACATCTATATCGCTCAAATATATTTTAATATATATTGCGTCGATGATAATAATGTTTTTGTGAAAGATAAAAACTCATAATTAATCAAGATGCAAAAATAAATTAATGCCAGCTTAGATGACTAGCGAACATAGTTTTTAAATAAAAAACGAAAGAAGCAAAGAAAATAGTAATCTGTAGATCTCTAGAACGCGATGTTGCATAAATAAAGATCGAGTTTCGCGTTCGTATTAATACAGTCTTGCTCGCGCGCTCTCTGCTCGCGCTGGTATAAAGGGTTGAATTTTTAGTCCTTGAAGGAATCGAGACTCGTAGGAATGGCCACAGGAAGAAGGGGCATTCTAGCATGGGGAGTGGAGAGCAGAATGCATTTTTACAGCGAATTTTATTTTCCAAGATGGTCGGCACGATGTTCCTCTCCCTACTTCTTCCCTCTCTTCATTCCTTCCGTACTGGATTCACTGCGCAAAGACGATGCAATAAACCTGTATTGCCTTTCTTTACCGTCTGCCTTGCTTACGGTGCGTTCACAACGTTTAACGCGATTTTACTACTTCGACATCGTACGATTCTATATTTAACAATTTTGAATATTTTCATATTGCCTCAATCACTTGACTTTAATCAAAATATTAATACATTTATATATTTTTCCATGCTGCAAAAAAGAGTTATAAAAAAATTGTAATTTCTTTATAATAATAATTTCGGTTATTTTTGGTACCTTATCCTTTTACTTTATTCAAGAATTATATAACGTAACTGGCTGTAGAATAATCTCTGATGGCTTTATAATGTGTGTATCAAGGTAAACCACGTCGATCATCGACAATGACTCTTCTTTGAGCTACTTACTGACGCCAGACCGTTAATGAACTTTATAACGCATAATGTTCCTTGTAATGTCTCGTTATGAGGTCAGTCAGCAATTGTTAAGTTAGTTGGAAGCAACCGTTCATCATTCGTTAAGGACGACTATTTGCAATAACATTGTAAGTGGCTACTGATGTAGTGCCCATGTAGTTTAGAAGATTGACGACGAAATGGAGGAAAGGAAACTAGTTTAAAAAAGTGTGTCTGCGTACAAATGGATACATCAAACCTCGTAGAATATTTCCTGAATGAAGATACAAGTGTGTGCGCGTATATATGTACGCATTGCGGAGAATTTTATCGGAAAATTGTGAAGCAATGCGTTCCAACTACTCTTGGTTAAGCCACTCCTTTTCAAGGTGATAGCCACGCGTGAACGGTCGTTGCACGATGACCATGACAGTGATGTGACGTAAAAAGTGAAAGACAGCAAGTATGTATCATTCCTGAAATTTTTTTCTCTTATCAAAATACAACACATCGTTTGGATAAAGGATTTTAAAAATGTGACCTAATAAATTTCTTATTATCTATAAAAAATTTTATTATTAGTATTTACTACAGATTATTAGTTTAAAAATTTTTGACGTCCTCGAGCAGTTGTGAATTAACGAACCATGTCACCGTGTAATTTTATTATAAGAAATGTATGTATATATATATTAAAAGAAAACTTTCTAATGTTAGAATGCGGGCCGGATCTACCGAGAGATTTGTAAAATTGGCACCGAGGAGGAATTCGAAAGAGGTGCGCAGAAAGTCGGCGCGCTGCGAGCGGGCAATTCTCTTTCGGGTTCTAAACCGTTCGGTTGGTCGGAGGGAATCATACAGTCGCTCGTGCAGGTCCGAATAACACGTATTTCGTAGATCAGTGCAGAAGGTTCAGGAGAAGACAGAGGGAAAAAGGTTGGTCGAAAGAAAAAGAATCATTAGTGTCGATGAGTCCGGGTGGTGGTAAACCGGTCTGAGAATGGAGGCGATTGGTCGGATCCTGGCGTATGTGCTATTGGCAGCTGCATTTACGAAAAATGTGCTTGCAACGAGTACCGCGAGCATCAAATTTTCGAAGGACTACAAAATTGCACTACGCAATACTACGAAACTGGAGTTGGTCCCGGAACCAGCATCGCTGAATCCTGACATCGGAAGTCTTCGGAGTATTCTGGTTAACGCATTTACAAGCAAACCAGTTCAAGGTGTGGAACATATTTTATTTCCATGTTTATTAATTTAAAAAAAGCGTTAGAAGAGGTTACAAAAACTATTTTGCGAAAAAAATCATAAATTTTAACATTAATTTTTATTATATATAAATTTATATATAATTTTATATACATATTATGTTTATATATAAATAATGTTAATATATAAACATTATATTTTTATGTTATATATAAATGTTTAATATATATAATTGTTTTAAAACAATAATATAAGATTATATTAAATACAATGTATCCATAATATATAATATATATATATATAATATATATATATAATTGTGTTTATTAATATAAATATAAATATAAATATAAATATATTTCTAAACATATAATTTTTATTATGAATATTTAATATATATATATATATATATATATATATATATATATATATAAAATTGTGTTTTTATTAATATAAATATAAATATAAATATAAATATAAATATAAATATAAATATATTTCTAATGCATAAATAATTTTTTTATTATGAATATTTATATATATATATATATATTAAAATGTTTAAAACAATATATAATAATATTAAATATATTGATATATTTATTATGCAGAAATTGAACTTGAGAAGTCTCGCACTTTTGGACAGAAAAGAATTCAGTTCATGCTGATGCCGATGATGTATAAAATGGGAGTAATGATGACAATGTTAATGTTGCTAACAGCGATTTCAGCGAAGGGACTCCTTGTAGGTAAGCATCGTTACTTTCATACGTAGTGAAAAGTGTCACCGCACGAATGTATAACGGTCTCGTAGCTGTGTAACCTGCATACATGATTAGATGATAACATTTTACTGACCTATTTACTGTGTATAAGTTCAGTATTCAAGTGAACATTAAAGATTCACATCTGTGATACTTTTTACTTATCATATTTCTTATAACTATTGATAAATTATTTGACTTAAAAAATTTTCTCACTTATATCTTATTTATTTCTTATTAATCAATAAATCATTCGAATTTATTATTTACCACCGTGAATAATAAAACCTCATTAATAATCGTAATCATAAAACTTTTTATTTTACAATTTTCGATAATTGGTTTACTTATTCATTCGTTCATTGTCGTTGGAACATGCACAAGATTCTCTAATCCGTAAAATTTATGGCTTATTTGACATACGGGACGGAAGTTTTAATTTCTACATTTCACTATTTGCAGGAATTATAGTGCTGGTGCTTAAACTCAGCACATTTCTAGCGAAATTTCATTCCGGTTGGCACACGCAACCATTGTCATCACCGCAACCAGTTCATGTGCACCTTCACAGCGCTTTTCCACATGTTATGCATCCGCAAATGTACCAAAGCTGGCCGGCGAGTGGTCCTGCCGTATATGAGGACCAGTATTATTATAAAGGATAAAACTTAACATAATTTATATACATTTCGACCAGGAGATTTTTACTAAAAAGCCATTAATGAAAAAAAAATCATAACATCAAAATGTTATAGTCATCAATAGAAGCTACATTATTTATATGATTTTTGAGATAATCTCTCTCTTTGTCTTCTTGTGTCCGTAAAATTAATTTATTTAGATAATATATTATTAATATCTGACCTTTTTAGCTGTAGATATTAATATTTGCGATAGTCTTACTTCTCGCTATTTAGACGCTATTTATTAAATGCAGCTATTATCGTGATAAAACAAGAATTGAAATAAATTTAACGAAATAAAAATCTTTTTACGCTGTGATCGCTGTGACACAGATCGACCGATATTATATTATTAAATTAAGCATATATATACAGATATACCAAAGGAATTTTCTTAACTTATAATAATAATTACAATTTCGCAAAATATAATGAACAAAGTTCCTTTTCTGAAGGAAATATAAGTAGCGTATTTGTAAATAAATATATAATTATTGATTCACTTATTTATTGATTTACTTATTATAGTATAATATTTTATAATTATTACACGTATATGAGATGTGCCACACGATGTGCCTTCAAAATACGTAAACAAATTAGATATATATAATAATGTCCTATGCACATTGCATGGCGAATTATAAAAAAGCATTAATCTCTCTCATTATCATTAACATTGTATCATATCAACATGTTCATCAAATAACAATCACATACAAAATAATTAATTTGGTCTGTACTTATGAGAAATATGTATAATGTAGACTTATATTTTACAAGACCAAACAAAAGTATTTATATTTAAGAATTAATTACACACATACCTCATGTTATGCAATAAGGACACATTTGCGTTGCGATACAATAAATTTTCTATGATTTTTTTGTAATATATTTATAAATTGTATTTATTATACTTTCAGATATGACATTTGTTAATAGTTTGTACGTTTTCTGCTCATGTTTCTTCTCTTATTTCTCTTAACCGGCAAGAAAATTCAGCATTTCCTGAAAAGAATATAAATATTATCGCAAATATGATAATAGAAATTTCTTATCCATTCCTACATTGCTAAAATTAATATATTTATCAAAGGCCAGTGTAGCGAATCACTGAACGACCGCATTTCATATTACGTTTGCTCCTGTAAATACCATTCTCCGGTAAACGAGACCCAGTTTTCCCGGCCTAAGGAACCTAGCGTGGGGTATCTGAACGAATAAAAAAAGTAAAATATCTCTGTTGCGCTTCGCGTAACAAGAAGCAGTCTACATGGCAAGCGAACAGGAGCACGACGCGTTTTATATCGAAGAGAAGATTGGACAAATAAAAGTCTCTGAAGGAAATTTCATTTGGTATTTTCTGCCCGTTAGTGAAGTGTTTGTTTAATTAACTGTGAGAGAATCATGATTAGCACCGTTAATGAATTAGCAATGTATAGTGTAATGAGTAATATAAATGCATCGTGAAAGTTTAATGAGTGCGGATCATAGAATCATCAATGTTTCTTACACGACATAAAAAAATATAAAGTAAGTAAAATAACTTAACAATAATAGCCATAAGTCTTTATTAAATTTATCAATTTTACGTGTAGATAATTATTAAAAAACATATAGATATGTATTTCGTTATTTTGAGAATTTATCTTAACACTGTATATAAATTTAATAAATATAATTGTCAGTATTTCTATTTTGGGAGAAAATTTGTAAATAATTCTCGATATGTATATTTCAGTCAATAATATAAATCTATCTCAAATTCGAGGACATGAGTGGGACGAAGTTCTTCGTTTGCAATATTATTATCTGGCTAGTAACATCGTCAAAGCTGTTAACTCGAGCTGAAGAGAGGCTGAACAGTTCCCAAATCAGTTTTAACGGAACCCAAAGTTTAAAAATCTTCCCAGGAATCAAGTTTTCCTTGGCGGACAGTGAAATAAATATTTATGTGAGAGTTCACGACCTACTGAAAGGTATTGACAGTTTTATTTAACTTTTATTTACTCTTGCAATTTACTTTTGAAGAAGCTTAAGATTTCTCTTCTCTAGAGACGGAAGTGCAAGCTCCAAGAAGCAAAGAAAAGAAGAACCCTTTACAGAGACTGGGATTCATTATGATGATGACACCATTTATTATGCAGGTTTATATTTACTATTCTTATTAACATTCTTATTAACATTCTTATTAACATTCACTGGAAGAAATGAAACCTGTTTCTTTTCCAGATACTCTCTCTACCGGGTGCTATAGCAACCATTAAAATATCACTCTTAAGGAGTATCATGGTGGCGCAATTAGCAATCGCGATGATGATCTACAATCTAATCAGAAGCTCCGAAAACTCGGATGTAGTGGTGGTCCGTCAGCCGTATCATCACGGACACTATCATCACTATTCCAATGACAATGAAGACGAATGGTTCGGTAGATAAAAACACGTACAAGTGTGACAATGAGAACAATACACTCTTGTGACGTGAGACTAGCTAGTTGCGACTTCGATTTTTCAAAGCGATGTATTTGAAAGTGGACTGTGATATAGAGTTCGTGTAACGCTCAACGCAAAATTAATTTATTACATTTTAAAATTATTTACACATTTTCATGTATAAATTATTAAATTATTTTTTTACATACGTTATTTATATTTTTATTTATGAAAAATGTGACTCGCAATATCTAAGAAGGTATTATCGATCTCTCGACTGCTGTGTACTCACCTGTCCGCCTTTTGCCTCGTATTAAGCAGAATGATGATATCAAGATGTCGGCTGACCCACTTCGGGCCTCCAACATAACGGCATTTCGGTCCAGATACTCACATTCGCGTGCAGACACATGTATCCATTCAGGTTTCCTCATTTCTCTCTCGGTAAATTCGACGTCGAAATCGAAATTAGAATTCTACTGTGCCTCTCGGCGATCGAAAAATTCTCATGACGGTGGGAACGCAA
Organism: Crematogaster levior; assembly: GCA_901521435.1. Lineage (NCBI taxonomy): Eukaryota > Metazoa > Arthropoda > Insecta > Hymenoptera > Formicidae > Crematogaster > Crematogaster levior. The sequence continues at coordinate 420,854 of CABEGB010000903.1, read as the reverse complement.
ATCGGAGTTCTTACGCGCGAACAAGGAGGATATACAAGTTGATTGTAACGCAAATATCGACGAACTGAATCTTCGAGACGTCGATATTCGCGATGCGTATATGCGCCAGAAACCCACCTTCCGCGAGCGGTTGGCATTGTTGGTATGCCACGAGGATCGTCGTTCCTAAATCGACAACTCGCAATACAAATCAGATCGGCATGCCGTTTTCTGGACTACAAAATGATGTACTGTGCATGTGTCGAACAAATAAGTATTAAATGTTCGCTTATCGCGGACTTACGCATGAACCGGGTAAACACCCGCATTACGCGGAGGAATTTAGATCTCCAGGAACTCGATATTCCGCAAACGAGTTTCTAATGACAACCCGATTTGTTCCAGATCGTTGCAGAAAGTCGAACAATTGGCGAATACGTTAGTTTGGAAAAACTTTTATTTTACTAGGCACGAAGTTTGAGAATCACAACTACAAAGATCCTAATATCCCATTGTACATTTTCATGATTGTCACGAAAATAGAATTTTCTCTCGTAATGTCAATTTAGTTGTGGTATTTAACACTTTCTACATGTCTGATTATATCGCGCATGACGCGACGTTCGGACTTTGTCTTCAAGATTATAACTCAGCGTGACCAGAAGTTTATAACGGTGCTAACTTTCGATAACCGTGCGATTTCTAATCTTATAAAGTTCAGTGTATATATTCAGATGAGATTTTAGAGGCACAATTTCCGGATTAACACGAATCACCGGTCCCGACTCTCAGTTTACCGTACTGTTCCATTTACATTCGGATGCTCAAAAATGCGAAAGAGATTTTCTCTAACGATGTAATCTTCGATACTTTATCGAGACTATTTTTCACGATTTTCTTAACAATTTATTTTAATCGAAACAAAATAGTTGTAACGAGATCTTCCTAGAATATTCAGAGACAATGGTGTTAAAAATTGCAAGATTCTGTTGACATTATTCAGTGTCCGATTAACTATGCGCATTGAACGTGCATTAATTTATAATCCTGTATCGTCCAGCACTCCCAAGCGTTCGTTTCTTAACAAGAAACAACCATCGATCTGACGGCATTAAGTGTGAGAAAATCAAACGAAAGGTCATCAAATAAATACAGACTTATCGTGATCGACGTAAATGTCTTCTTATCCCAAGCTTGTTAATGTCCAAAAAAATACGTTACTTTTAATTCGTCAATAACAAAAATTTAAATTAATCTGGTGTGATAAATTTTAATTAACTAGAGAAAAGATGTAGAAAACAGATGCCAAAGATGCACTTTTAATAAATTTATAGTTATATTTATATATAGTTATATTTATTATAGTTTATTATAATTTATATATAGTTATATTTATTATAGTTATAAATTTATAGCAGTTAATAAAATTTAAATAATAAATTGACTTAAGTTAAAGAAGATTTAATCTTTTTTGTTAATAAATATGTAAATTTTGTTAATAAATATATTTATTAATATAAATATCCTAGAACCCTAGAACCCTAAACATAACATTTACTTAAACCAACTTTAGTTGAAGTAAATTTTAAAAATATGTGTTTTTTTTACTATATAATCTTTTTAGCTATTTAATCGCAAAAATATTAACAGAATTATCTTCCTTGATGTTTTTTATACTGATTAAAAAAAATCAACATTAAATTTTACTCATTTTTCCGGGAATTGTAATAAATTAAAACCGAGTAAAATTTACATGTAGGATCTTAGAGCTAATGTTAATCATTCTGTCCTGTTAAGTTCAACTTTTATAAGATAAAAAACAAAACTTTTAAAAATATTTAAGATTTTAAGAAAGAACAGTGGAATATCTGAAAAAACTGAAAATTGTCAAGGAATACAACAACAAAAAAGTATGTACTATGCCTACTAAATGACTTACATGAAGAGTCAAAATAAATATTATATTTATCGCTTTTTCTATCTATTTGGGTCACTCGTAACTCAAATAAGAACGTCGTCGATAAAATTCAATATTATGTCACAGCAATAAAATCTTACAACATGGAATGCTACTTACAGTCGCGGTACGTTCGATCCACGACGATCTACGATCATTAATGATATTCGCACAATTATTTCCCAGCCGAGGTGTGTAAAATGTGTGAAAGCATCTGCTCATGAAGAAAAACGTCTCCTGATTTTTCCTTCTTGTCCCCTTCACGCTTTCCTCTTCTCCCTCGTTATCTTCTCTCCGTTAGATCGCTTGATAGATAATCCGTGGAGAAGACGAGAACATTTTTCTCGTTTGTTACATCACCGCTGCATACTCGAAGGATTCGCTCGTGCCATCATTCAGTCGCGCGAACTCGGAGCCACAGGGATCTCCGCGGGATGTCGTCCTTCGTGGTGAGAATCCAAGGACGACGAGGGGAAAATACTCGTTATCACGCGATAAACATGATTTTCAGTTGCAGAAGAGGTGGTGCAATCTTCTGTGCCTGCTGTGCTATCTGGTGCAACATTGTATCGCCGCGGACGAGAACAGGCCTTATGAGTTCTCCTTCAACATAGTCGATTTTCAACATAGATTCGAGAAAAAAGGTACGCCGAATGAAACAAGTGTCGGGCGAGAGATTCTTATTATTACAGCTAAATAAATTAAATATTCCTCGGCGAATAATGCGCTTAAGCGTTTTTTTGTCTATTTTTTCGTTAAGATGCCGAAGGGCTCATTACCGGAGAATATGGTTTCATCACAGCTGATAGTGTTTATCACGAGACTGGATACAAGACCGACAAGAATGGGGACTTTATTATCACGAGACAGAGAAATCGGAAAATAACGAGTTGTAAGTTGCATGTTTATTAAGATATTAAATCTACATTTTACAGTTATTCTAAATATCTGAGCATTTCGTCTTGACTTTACAAGTGAAGGACGCGCAGGAGATATTCAAAGACAGGCCGGAAGCAGCGAAGAAATTAATCGAAGCCGTGATGAGGGCCTGCGGCGGCTGTAAAATACCAATAAAGCAAGAAGACGATCGGCCGAAACCTATCAAGATAGTCACGGAATCGCCTCAGAAAAAGATGGATCCGATATTGAAGCAGATGATGAAAATATTGACAGGTAAGATAAAAAAAGATTTGCGCGCAGTGAATGAGACAACTATAAATTCACGCTCTTTTACCAGCCAACACGTCTAAGAGCATCTCAGGAGAGAAAAACAAGATCATGAAAAAGGAAGACATGAAGAACATTACGAAAAGCATGGTGCGGGCTGCGAAGAAGCTGTTGTCCGAGGAAGACGGTCCGGATAAGGTCGCTGTGAATGATCGAGTCCTGGAGAAAATGGCGAACGATCTGTACTATCAGTTCAACTATACGATAACGTCGCACGACCATCACGAAGACGGCTATCGCGATGGAAGAAAGGATGGTAGCTATCGATCTCAAAATGAAAACGGTATCGACACGCAGGTGAGATATCTGTCCAACGAATTCGGACATCAGCCCAACATCACGTTCGTTCCCCAGACGAACACAGCCGAGAAGAATGTTCTCAAAGGATACTCGTTTCGTTGGTATTGGTCGTAAATTCATGATTTTATATAACCGCCGATTTTATTTTAATCCAGATTTGTTAATGTGCTAACGAAATATGTTAACATTTATTTAAGTAACATGTGTCATGTCTAGAGATTCACAATTTTCGATTTTTAAAGTCATTAAGAACAAAATAATTTACTATGCAATTAAACTCTGCAAAAAAAGTAATTATTACAAAATGAATAATTTGCTGGGCTAAACATAATTTAAGGTACAAATATTCTGAGATCTCGTTAAAAAATAATTTATTTTTGGAAATGTAATTTTCATCTTTTAATTATCTCTTGGACACGACTTTTTCTATAATGCTATGTACTTGTAAAAGTATGACTTAGATTAAGTTCTACAAACATTCGAAATAAATAAAAATATTACAATAAGAAATCTTTTTAAATTTATGTTTACGATTTATTTGAAATTTTCGACGAGCATCGTAAAATAGATTGTGGTTTTGTGGCTTTGATTTAAAAAAAAAAAATAAAAGGAATTATTACAAAATGAATAATTTGCTGGGCTAAACATAATTTAAGGTACAAATATTCTGAGATCTCGTTAAAAAATAATTTATTTTTGGAAATGTAATTTTCATCTTTTAATTATCTCTTGGACACGACTTTTTCTATAATGCTATGTACTTGTAAAAGTATGACTTAGATTAAGTTCTACAAACATTCGAAATAAATAAAAATATTACGATAAGAAATCTTTTTAAATTTATGTTTACGATTTATTTGAAATTTTTGACGAGCATCGTAAAATAGATTTTGTGGTTTTGTGGCTTTGGTTAAAAAAAAAAAATAATAAAAGGATGTCAAAAAAGAGATCTAGACGAGTAAAATTGGCCAGGCCAATCCGCAATTAGGAATATCATTAAATTTTTTTTTACACGGTTTTAAAATTTTCTACAAAGAGATACTAATGTTTATTATTTCTAGTTACACAAATGCAATAATAAAAGTGTTGTTTGTACATGTTGATATATATCAGCGGGTCAAGTATTTGGTACTTGTCGACCAGATGTTTTAGAGATTGTTACTATAATGACTCGAAATTCATATTCAAGGGTAGCAAATAAAACTGTCACATAAATAATAATCGGATAACGGTAACGATAGTAAAGCTCACGATGTTGGCATTTCTGTTCTACAAAGCATGTTACACTTGGTCTGCACAATTATTCTTTTTCTCAAGTTATGCGTACAGATATTAGAGAAAATCCTTCTTTTCTAAAAAAAATTAAAAAATTTAAATTCTTAAACATAAACGTATTAAATGGCTGAGTGGAGAGACCTTTACGCGGATAAGCCGTATTTTGTTTCACTATGACAGGTTTTATACATATGCGCAACTTATCATAATGATATTCGTCACTATACCTATTACATCGTGTAACGAATGATTAAAAGGCGACGCAAGCAAAACGGAAAGGGCGAACGTAATCGCACAGTGAAAGGTAAGGCGAAAATTCCCGGATGATTGATGCATAATTCACGAAACTGACGTCTACACGTTCCGCAATTGTGTTAATTAACGGCACAAAAGCCACGTTGAGACACGTTGTGACAGTCGAGTTGTCACGCGCGTGACTATGAAGCTCTGAACTTCTAAAAAGCGGATTACTATTCTTATGATAATCGAACGAATGTCAAGTAATATATCTTTTCAGTGAAAGGCTTGTAGGCAAGATAGATTTAAACAAATAGTATTGTCGCACTTGAGATAATTAAATGTGATAAATCAAATGGGATAAACTTGAAAATACATAGAACGATAATGAATGTTCGGGTACATTCAGAATCAAAGATACATTAAACACACACTCACATGTGTTATTTAACTTTTTTTTCGAAAGCAACGATTTCACTATGATTTGACACCTCTTTGTTCTTGAAACGACGACAAAAGCCAGAATTGGGTTAACATCGTGTTGTCGATCAAGTGGATTTTTTCTTGTCGGTTCACGTACTGTTACTACTTGGCGTGTGCCAAGTCGCTCGTAGACTACTTAAAAATCGCATACAATTCAAATTTGTCCAATTTTTCGATCTTCTAAAAAAAATTTTTTACTAACATTTCTAAATTTTTTTTTCGATTAAAAGAAGAAATGGTGCGTATTGTACTCGCGTTATTTTTATCGTATTCACTTTTAATCTCAAAAAATTGTAAGTTAGATGAAAATTAAAAAATATTCAAAGAGAACAGAAAGTCAAAATAACATCAATCTGACTTCATATTGATCAAATCATTACAAAAAATCATGCTTCCGTCAATGTGACATCAAATCGACATTATTTTGATTTTTTCTCCTTGAGAATGAAACTAGATATAAATACAAAAATAGAGAAGAAATCTCATAAGATATTGTAACGAGAATGAAAGCTGATGTAATTTCATTGTCACTCCATGAATTGTTTGTCATGCATTAGTGGCATGTATGTAGAAGAGACATCCCACTTTTATCGAGTTCATTCGATAATTCACGAACCCGTAATCCCTCTGGAGCGACATCGTACGTTTCGCCATGGCACCCACAAAAGTCCACCACGGTGGAGGGGTCTTACCCGCTAGACCCCACGTGAAACCAAACCCACTATTGGCGGAAGTTGAGATGGAAGGGACACCAGTCTCATATATGTTCGACCACGCACGCTCCACAACCACTTCGAGCCTGTGACACGCGGTCCAAGGCCACGGTCAGTGGTCAAGATCAGAGAAAAAAAATTGAGGGTGCCAGCCGTCAGGGAAGTTACATCGTGCGACTTTCGGTGGTGATAACGGTGCGCTTCGATCGGTGAGGATCGACAAATTTAATGGAAAAGAGACAGACAACCATGAGAATAATCGCGCCGGTTTTCTTGATCCTTGGACTTGCTCTATATGTTCATGGCTTGGCGACGGAAGAGAGTAAGTCGAAGGAGGATGGTATCGATATTCTGGAGTGCATGTTCACGGACAACGCGGGAAACTGCCTCAGGACAAGACTGGCTCGTGACCTAGACCAGATCGAGCTGGAAGTCACCGGGAAGAGAAGCGACCCAACGATAAGCGCGGTAGTCGAACAAGCTGGCAACATTATCGCTGAAGCCGTTGATGATTTACAGGAGAACGGTGCGGAAGAAGTCGAGGAGGAGGACGACGCTCAAGACGGTAGAGGTGAAAATTAGAAATTGAATAGTAATATTGCAGCCATATAATGGCATTATCATTTTATGTTCAATAAAAAAAGAGATAATTTCATAAGTTCTTATAAATTTTTATTGACGTATTCATTTCTGAACAGAATGATCGCTTTCTTTCTATGCAATCGCTTTTTTTTGCCACGCTAATGTCCGACAACATGTGATTCTTTATGACTTTATTTGACTTTTCTAAAATAGTAACTCTAACTCTTCCGTACAAACAATCGCTCAACAATCGACTATAAGCATTGCTGAATAGTGTGTCAGCTTAATTAAGTTGTCGTAAATCGAGATCGACGATTTCAGATTTCTAATCGCGATGAGACGGCACGTGGAGGATACACGCGTGAGGTCGACTATGCACATATCTTCTTTCGCGCTTCCCGAGAGACACCGTTGAACAAAGTCGGTTAACTTTTTCCGAACTCATGACTGCTTCCTTTATTGGAGATGTAACGACAGGAAGTTAGTTCATCTGAGTGCACTCAGAAAATTACTGTGCCGATTTTCTTCGCCGTTATCTTGTTTTCCCGGTTTTCCCGAAACGATGCCATTGTAGTCGGTACTTTTAAGTAAAACGAAAAAAAAGAAAAGCACGTGACAAGTAATTTTGATGTAAATATTATATCTACAATTAATTAACTACCCGCATTTTCCATTTTTCAACTTTAACATCACGTTCATGATGTTATCACAATTATATTATACAAATCATCACAATATTATTATATAAATAATGCGCTGCAAAAAATAACTGTTATCAATTAAATATCGTAAATTAATTGACGACATCGCGAGCAGAAGTACCGTTCAACGGCTCGGAAATGGAGCCGCCAAAAAAGGAAGCAGTGTCGACGATCGTGAATGGGATCTATGAATGAACGGCTTATTCAACTTAAGTCAATGTAGGAAAGTAAATCGCGAGTGAGTCTCGCCCATTTGGGAAGCATGCGATCATAAGAGCGAACGAACTCTCTGCCGTTTGTATAACGTTTAACCATCAGTGTCAATGCAAACGTAAACATTATAGTTAACGCTTCAAAGAGGCAAAGCAAACCGCAAGTTAACGCGCGATCGGGCCCACAAAGTTCCCATCTGAGTTACTAACGAGCACGTTTAAATGTTTTGCACGCAAATGTTGTGCTCGCATGCGCGTGTCGCCGATGTTCCGACGCAGTTTACGTTAATTTAATGTCACGACTTAGGCAAATTGATGGTAACGGTACCGATCGCGTCACTCACCATTTTCTTGACTATTCTTTCCAGCAAAAGTCAACAAACGCGAATCACCATGAGGACGAAAAGGAATAAACGTCAGTATAGTTGAGCCTAAATTCGTAGAACAGAGGATATCATAGTATTAGAATCGTGCTCTAACGAGATATTAATTGTCGGATCTATCACTAAAAAAACAAAATTTTCACGCTGATGAACAATAACGGTACCGGAAATATTGTCTTTTGGAGCGTACAAAAAAACTGTACGGTACTCTTGAGTAAATTGCCGATGACAAATTGAATAATTCAACAAACATTATGCATAATTTGCTGCGATTCATATCGATTTAACATTTCGCCGACAGGCAAGAGTAGAATCAGGTATCAATGACACTTCGCTTGGAAGAAAGGATGGTTGAAAAGAATGTCGAATCAACATAAAATGTTTCGAATAGTCAGATGATGATGTTAATCGACTAAATCATCGACGGTCTTACATTCCTTTTCGAAGAAAGAATGATTTATCAATCATTTCTCACTGGGTGGACTCCACGGGTATTTCGACCGTTATAGAACACGGAAGAGATATTTTCTTATTGTGAGAAAATTCGGCCGCGAAAGCGATCCGTGTGATTCTTTTTAAGAAAGTTGTACCGGTTGCAGACGATTACGGGGCGCGTAAGTCAGACGAAATACACTCCAGGTTAAGGTTTGTGGGTCAACCTGCACGGAGATTCCTGCATTACGTTCGTCAGTGCTTTGATTACGATCACGTTCACACCGAATTTATTTAAAGCAACTTTTGCTGAAACGCCACTAGATCGCATCTACAAAAAAATGATATTGTTTTCAACATTCGCTTTCAGTTGCGAGTTATCTTCTCACGTTCTACAACTTTCTTCTGAACATAAACTCGCATCGCAAAAAATTCGTACGAAATTCTAATTGCCATGTTGATCACAAACAGTAATCATTTAGTCAAGCCATGTCAATCTGTGATTACGAAATGACATACTATTAAATTCGCTGTTATTTTTAACTATCCGTGTGCTCCTACTAAGTTGCAAAGTCAAATTCTACTCAATTTGAGAATCATTTTTAAGCTATTTCTGGGTCATCACTGGTGAAAGGCAACCTAGAAGAATATTTCAGACTAAATATACTTAATTATCATTGATAGAACAAGATAACGTTTGGACTTCACCTTAAGCTGTCATTGTTAATAAGTAATAATGATCTCTCCGTTCTTAATTGTTCCAAAAATGAGTGCTCTGAAATTTGAAAACTCAAACAGCACGCGCTGTTAAAGCTGTGTTATTTTTACTCGTCGCTAGTTCAAAGTCAAATTTTTCTCAAATTGAATCTTAACCATTTTTGGATTGCCAAATTTTGTAACAACGCTGATAACCTGAATTATCAATAGTAATTAAATATTTAGTCTGAAATATTCACGCGAAAGTAATGGCGATATACTATCAAGCCTATTTTTTTATATTATTTTGTTAATTCGTAACGATATGTACAATTTTTTTAGAAGAGGCGCGGAAGAAGAAGTTTGGCAAAAAGAAGAAACATCTGCAGAAACTTCTGGGATTAGCGATGCTGCTGAAAGCAAAACTTAGCCTGTTGCTGCAACTGATAAGCACTCATTTCCAGCTCAAGTTCTTCGTCATCGCCGTCATCTCGTTGATACTGAACGCCGCCAGATTCTGGATAGAAATCAAGAAAAATCACCCTTCCAAGGTTATCTACTACGAACATGCACAACATCAGCATCACTACGATCACGATGATCACGATCATGGTTATTGGGGAAGATCGTCGAACGAGACACCGCAAGAAATCGCTTATCACGCTTATATACCCACGGACTGACATCGAGATCGCATAAATTTGACCGAGAAGACGATCATTTTTACGCGAAAAACATCAATCGAACAATAATGTAAATTTCGTCGCAAAATGATTACCGTCTCATCGCTTTTTATTTTATAGTTAACAGTTTTAGTCCAAAAGTCAGGAAATATTTGCAACACAACATCGATATTTATACAGTGTATAGTATTTATTTATTTAATTTATTGCATCGTACGCCAGCATATGTTACACGATCATCTTGAGTTTCACTTTAATTAATGATAAATGATTGGAGATTTTTCTGATCTCTAATTATAAAAATATTATAGTAGTTCTTTAATCGCCTTAAGTCATACCAAAGTTACTTACGAGTACCTGTTCCATCTCGCCACGAATAGATTTCTTAGGATCAACTATTTTAATTAAAAGACCATGTTATTACTCGTATCGTGACTCAGCACCTTAGACTTAAGTTTAACGTTCTCTCTTTCTCTCTCTCTCTCTATCTCTCTCTGAATATTTATTATAATATATATAAATAATATACTTTATATATATATACAGGGTAGACCATTTTAATCAATACACGCGAATATCTCGAAAAGGAGAAGTTTTTTCAAAAAGTGTTTCAAATAAAAGTTTTATGGTTTAAAGGAGGCCATCAAATGGTGGCAATGATTTAACCTTGGAGTCATTTGAAGATCACCGTCAATTTCTTAAATAGAACCCTTTATTTTTCATTACATATTCTTATAGCTTATCTCAAGAGCTTTCCAAAACACTATAATAAAGTATTTTTTTATTAAGTATTCTTTGAGTTATAAAGCTTGAAATAATTTTTTAATTTTACATAAACTATAAAATATCTCGTAAAATATTCACCTTTCGATGACCTTACCTCAATACTTTTATGCACAGAATAATGAGAGGAATCAATTGATGTAAAGAAAACACATAGTTGTTTTTAAGAAAAAATATTTAATTGTTAGTTACAAATTGCATATTTTTGAGAAGCAACGGGGCTCATGTAAATCACGCACCCCAAATTGTGGAAGCAAGGGGACTCATGTAAATCAAGCACTCCAAAGAAATAAAAATCTCGCCACGTCGTTCATCTTAGGTAATACTAAGCGCGAGAAACTGCGTGTCAATCGGTCTAGAGCTAGTTGACCATTAAATAGAATCAGTTGAGATAATGGATAAAAACAATACACACATACATACACACAAATGGAGAGCGGTTTGGAATTACAAAATACGCACACTGTATGGAAGTTTTTCACTTGAACTTTGAAACGCTGTATCTCAGTGAAAAATAATCCAATTTCAAAAAATAAAAAACCATTGAATTCGTCTCATTGCCAACTACAATTTTTATTTTAAAAAAACTATTTGAAACATTTTTTTGCGTGTATTGATTAAAATAGTCTACCCTGTGTATAAATAAATATATATAACAATATAACAAAAAAATTATATATTTAAAAAATTTCTTTGCAAAAGACAATAATAATTTATAATAGCTATCAATTAATTTTTACAAAAGCATGTACTAAAATTTTTTAATAAACTACGAGTATGCGATTTTTTCGCGTGTACCCTTTTAAAATACGATTGCAGATATTTACCGATAAAGGAAAAATCGTCTTGTCGTTATGGAGAGAAACTTTGACGGTGCACAAATCGCATGACCTTCTTCAACCACACCGGTGGACCATCCTGAAATTTCTTTTGTATTCCTCGTCATAGACGGATAATGCGACTGGAATCCTTAAGGAGCGGTGATATTTTCAGGGTGTTCACCTTGCTACTGATCGTTTCAATGATAAAGACACGAGATTTGTGTAACGATTGCGCCGCATCGATGCGCCATGAACCGCAGGAAGAGGTTTCGTATAAAAGAAACGTGTATCCGACAAATTTAAAAAAAAAATTTTTTAATAAAGAAACACTATCTGTAATGCAGGTAAATTTGAGATAAAAGTGTCTGTTAATTTAATCATTAAAAGGAAAGAGTAAAAAATTATATGTATTTTTATGTAATTATATGTATATGAAATATCGTTTTTTTTTTCATTTAACTTGGTTGTTATTGATAATATCTAGATTTTGTACAATTTTTTGCGTTGTAATTTACATTTATTAGTGTTTCACTTTTCTTATACTTTTCTATATAATTTTCTTTTATCCACACGAAAATTTCTTTTCATGCGTATTGTCGCTAACCAAAAGTAGGCGCGATCGTAATCGGATACATTTATCTCGTTGACTATTAAGTATTCACATCCCGAAAAAATGCTGTTCGTGACGCGGCCTTAACGAAGATACGGTCCGGCTGCCCTCGAATTTCGATGGCCGAATTCGCGTGAAAGACATCTCGTCTTCGAAGCTTCGATTGGAACGCAGCCAATCACGGAATGGGACTAACGTGTCGCATTTGGGGGTAAAATAGGTAACGACGGTATAGAGAACAGGTGATCGAAGAGTTACGATCAAAGCCAGAAATTTGAATAGCTGCGTAAGAATTTCGCCACATTTGTCCGCTTGACGTGAAATTTATATCTGGCCTTCGAATAGTACGTTTACTATTCGAATTATACGTTCTCTTTCCTCATAGACGATTCAACGCACTTGACTCCTTTTAAAAATAATCCTTTTTCAACAGAAGGCTCTCTCTGACTGTTAATGTCCTGATAAACTATCAATTATCATTGTTTTGCAAACATTGTCGCATGTAAATGTAATCATTTTCTAATATGTACAATTATTAAAAAAAAATTTCGGAAATTTTAAAACAAATGCATAAATATTATTTATTAATTACTGCATTAACAAACCCGAGAATTTAGTTTAACAGCAGATTGAAAATAAGCGAATGAAAAGCTAATAAATTAAAAAAAGAGTTCTTTTAAGTATCACATACGATTTTCTACGATTTCTAACGAAAACGCCGACTATTCAACAAAGTACATTTTTTACAATTTCAAAAATAATATAAATAAAAATTGCTAAAAAAATAAGCACATCATTAAGCTATAAGCAGCGGCATTTGCATCGGGCCTTCGTGGATGATGTGGACGTCTGACGATGATCATTGGCAGACTAAACGTGATGGATTTACTGATTTCAGTGTACCGAGAGAATCGGTCATTCATACAATATTCAAGATCTTTACGCGCAGTTCACTATATAACACCCTTCTGCGAATCACATCATCAGTCTTCTCAAGATCCCCGAACACAGAACTACAATAAAACGTCACGTTTACCGAGGAACCAACCGCAGTGACAAAAGACCACCAGCGTTCAAAGAGATAACGCATCAGAAAAACACGTGTATTCCGCGATATCTCATTAAAATCATGATGCGAGAGAAGCTCTTCGGCGTGTTAATTCTCGGTCTACTCGCGATAGCTCTGAGTTTGCCTCAGCAGCCGAAATCCAAAAGGCCCACTCCAGTATTCAAGGTCTTTAGAGATTTTTACATTCTTTTCCATGGAATCTTCACGGATTATCGCGATTCACGATAATCGAATTTTCCACTTATCCCAAATTTTTCCAGCAATCTAAAACTGGTGGCTTGCTGCTTCCCGACAACGCGACGCTCATTCGCGATAACATCGTCGACACGTTTTCATGTAAGGACAGAATTTACGGTTATTATGCCGACATGGAGAACGAGTGCCAAATATTTCACGTGTGCATGCCACAAACAAGGGGCTCAATTAGATGGAGCTTCATTTGCCCTGCCGAAACAGTTTTTAATCAGGTGAATATACCATCGATAACATTTAATTCTATATATCAAGGTATTTTTTTAAACAAAAAAAAATTAAGAAATATTGATATTCCTTATGCTCTAATATTGATTAAAAATACAGAGGCAATTAATTTTTTTACTTTTAGTTAGTTTAAATAAAAAAGGCATCATAACATATATTCTGATTTATTTACAGGCGACATTTGTATGCACACAAACAGAAAGTTCGATACCATGCGAGGAATCAGAAAAATATTACGCTCTGAATGAGGACATCGGAAAGGAGGTGGAAGAGGAGGAGGAGGCGGATCAGGACCGAGGGAAAAAAAATGCGACGAAGATTTTGGAACCTGAAGTGGAAACGGTGTCGAAAAAGCCGTCCCCGAAAAATTTCAGATTGCTCGAGAGAAATTATTATTCGGATTTCATTAAAAGTTAACGTTTTTTTGCTCATTTAAAAGGAATCGTGCTATAAAATGTGGTGATTATTATGATTAGCCAATCTCGGTTAAAGTAAAAAAAAAATAAATTTTAGCTTGCCCCGATCAAGGTTAACTAAACGCTCATTTATAGTTTAAGTTAGTATCTTATCATGTATAAACTTGCCTCGTAAAAGAAAAAGAGCCTTTATAATGGTAAATAGAACTAAAGTAGTAAAACTAAAATTTAAATTATTGTGTACGTGCAGTGTAAAAATATGTCATTATACACATAATTACGATGTGTGTAAAATAAAATTCTGTACAGTATCAGTAAAATATAAATAGAATTATATTACGTAATCTGCGTTATCTGCGAAAATATATTAAATATTCATATATGTAATTTATCGAATAAAATAAAAGTGCTGGAAGGAAAGACGGCCATTTTTTTAACTTATTATATTTATATATATATTCTAAGAAAAAGTTAACACAATATGTGACATTATCATTAAAGAGATGTCTTGTGAGGTAAACATCATATAAATATTTTTCATAACTAATAATATGTAAGTACAGGCGAAATATATTTAATACTGATAGTTAGAATGCAAAGCCACGATTATATAAGGAGAAACGTTACATGATTGTCCCAAGCCTAAAATATATAAAAATCGTGACGCGATAATCTTCAAACTTGAAGAAAATATCAAAGAAAGAACTTATTAAACAAGCAATATGTACACAATGACAAAAAAATGTTATTGGCAATGCTATCTTTTTACAGTACGATTGATATGTATCGATATTGGTCTCTCGTAAACTTAATATAAAACAACTACAAAAATATAAAAAGTACATAAAATAACAAAAGTTCTCGGTTGTTATTGTAGATTTCGCTATATATAACTTATACTAGAGACATACACGCACACAGCTAGAAATAGATCCAAAACCATCTGATTCGTCAATCATCATAAAATTTTTATGAAATCGTCCAAGTCGCGACGCTTGAAATATCATCCACAACTCTCGCGTTCCATCGTTTTCTATTTAATATCTTTGGATAGCTAGCTATCATGTCTCGGATAGAGTCCTATCTAACTTTTCAATGCCGATAAAATAATAAAACAAAGGAATTATACAAACACATATTCATATGACAACACTGTAATGATAGATATGTTTTTCATCTTCGAATTGGCGCATCAATTCGCATAGATGCAATTTTAAATATTAAATATTATAAAGAAATCAAATCATTGAGATCTAAAGCATTGTATTAAAGAGAAACTATGTATTAAAATGTATTTCTTATGTTGAAAATTATCTCTTTTCGAAAATATAATGTAGAATAACATGCTGCATCAGCGCGATATTAATAAAAAAATAATTACATATATACTTGATATTATGGTTATATAATTACATATTATATAAATTATTTACATTTAAATTTATCTATCTATTAAATAAATTGTATTATTTATAGCATATATTTACTAAATGTATTCCATGATAATAAAATATATTAATTTTTCTCTTTTTTCATGTCAAATTGATTATTCCATTGTAAAAAATATGTTTTTCTCTGATTTTAATTTTAAACAGTACTGTGTGCGAAAATTATGAAATATTTGGAAAATTAAAAATCTCTGATTGAATAAATGCATCTCTTTATCGTGTCAAAAGTGTTACCTTTTTGAAAATCTAAAACTACTTTCTACCCTGTATTGTCCTTTAAGAAAATATTATTTAAAATATATAACAATCTATTTTACATCGTGTTATATATAGGACATGAAATCATATATTTCGAAATATGCTTTCGAAATATACGTTCATCGCTTTCAAACTCTTTTATTTCTTACTGTAGATCCTTCCTAAAATTCTCCGCCCTTTTCTTAAAATTTTTCCGATTAAAAAAATTTATATTTACGTATCTTAATCTAAATAACAATAGATTTTGAAAGTTACGCCTCGGAGTCCATCGTAAGATCCGCCTCGATTTCCTCAGGGCTTCTCAGATCAATCGCGAATCTCTTCCTGGCGGTGTTACTCACGGTGACTCCGGTCAGCTTCTCCCGAGCCTTTACGATTTTGGAGTAATTCTCGAAAGCTTCAGCGAGGGCATATGTCAATTGCCTCGCGTAATACTTCGATTCGCAAACGAAACCATGACATTCGAACGGCGAGATTCTTCTGAAGTTCTCCGTCTCGCGAACAACGATCATGGAAAAGACCCTAGTGTAAACGAGATCCTGTACTCCGTAGGAGATCGTCTCAATAGGATACATTCTGGATAAATTGGCATCCTGCTTCCTCTTGTCTAGCGGCAACAAAGCAACTCCCTGCTGAGAGACTACCAGCTTGATAAGAGGAAGCATTGTGTTGGTCGGCAGAGCCTTCGCGGCGGAGACCATATTATCGACGGGCCTTCTCGTGTGCTTGATGCCCCAGAGGCCTCTTGCATCATGGGATCCCAAATATTTCACCTGAAAACGGTCTGCTTAAAAAGTTTTGTACATGAATCTCCTAAGAATTCTTAAGCAAAACTTGGAAATGTTAACGGTGCGTTATTCTTTTAGCATCTTCTAGAAATGTCAATCAAGTGAAGAAATTGTGCTGAATAGATTATTTAATTTTATTTTTAATTTAAAATATTATTTTCTCTTTTTTATCGTAATATTAAAAACACTAACTAATAAAATAATCAGCTTTTTCAAATTAAGTATCTCAGTTTTTAAAAAAGTTTTATACCAATCATAAAATCATAAAATAGTATAAAATAAATGATTTTATTTTATTTTATTTTTAATTTAAAGTTTTATTTTATTTTATCTTAAATATTAGAAATACTAATTAATAAAGTAATTTCTCAAAAATTTTCATGTATAAAATTTATTTAAAAAATTATTTTTTTATATTACGCAATATATTAGATAAGTGCTTATAAATTATTGCAGTGTAATTATATATCCTGACTATTTAATTGAAACAGCTAGTGAATAGAGACTCTCGAAAAGTTTAAAAAGACTCTCATCTAAAAAGTCTGAAAATTGTACCTGAAATACTTGCGGTAAATCAGTAGAACCCTCAAAAACATTATTGTCGATGGATAGACGCGACAGCTTCGACACGAGATCCTTTTTCTTATCATCAGAAGACACCAAACTCTTCTCTTTCTTCATTTCTTCCAGAGGCTGATCTCCCTATTTCAAATTCATATTTCTTAACGCGGGCGTCTACTAAAGTAATTATTTCAAAATCGAAATTTCAAAATAATCCAAAAGACTTTAAATCACTTATGATCTAAACAACCGATGATTCAAAGTTTCTAATAAATAGGAAAAGAATGCGAATGAATAGAAAGAAGAATGTCTCGTGAATGTAAATGAAGAAGAAACGAAACACCTAATGGTGGGATAACGGGAAAATTTACAACACACTTCGTATTCGACAAACATTGTAATGATAAATAACGCTAATGGAAACGGCAAATCGATCCTCGCGCAACCAATAATCTTTCTACCTGCGTTCTCCAGGAGAGACTTTTAAAACGCTACTCACGGGAATGTTATCGAGCCGGCAGTGCCTCGTTGACCTAGGCTTGACTTTAAGATGGTACTCGACCACGTTCGGTATGTTCGGCGTGTTGGGCACGACTGAGCCAGCGGCGGTTGACGCGCCTTCAGAACCCTCGCTTCCGGCCCCGATCAGAGGCGCTGGTGTCGTTGATCCACCTCCACCAACGACTTCCGATGTCTAGTTGCATTTTATGAAGTTGTAAATGTAAATCTACGTTTATACTTCTGCAATGTGCCTTTTAAAATTTGAATTTTACACGCTTTATATTATTATACGAAACTTGAAGAATATCTATTTGAAATGTCTAGCTTTCAACAAGCAGCAACTAACAATAACATAACATCAGTGTTGCAATTTCCCACTCAACAATGTAAATGCAATATAAATGCGTGTGTTATGTTACGGTTACATTGTTGAGTGGGAAACTGTAACGTTGATGGTATGTTACTGTAGTTGGTGTTTGCTGCGTTCTCACCGTATAAGATAAATCTATTTTTCTTTGTTATATATTAGGTACATTTATGTTAATTATTACTGCTCGTAATGGGATATGTGTTACAAAAATTCTTTCCATCGCACGCGAGTGAAAAATCAATCTTAGATGGAGAACAAATTAATTGTTCAACGTTATGGACTGTATCATTACTAACGGTAAGGACCTTCTTCAGGACATTGTCCGTTCTCTTTGCAAAACCAAAATCTTCGTCCTCCATAGCTGGTTAATATGAAAATACGGCCGCTTCCTCCGTTTTTTTTCCTCGTTTCTTACATCGAGCAGAAATAACAGACTACCTGTAAATAATTTGCCGATCAGGCTGCATTTATTTCATCGTACCATCCGGAAATTCTATAATCTTTAACTAAATAACTTTAAGTGAATATAGAAAAAGATGTCTGCAACTCTTACGGTGAGCTACTTCTAGTCGCGCTTTCCAGAATGCGGCTTCTGTATGAATAAAACGCGCGTTTTGATGAATGGCTCGCGAGTCAAGGAGGATTCACCCCACGTGTCACGTTCTAATTATTATTATTTGAGATGCGCCCAGGCGCGAAATTAAAAATGGACTTAACGTCCAAATTTAAACCGAAAAACAGCTGTCGGGCAGCACGTGTTGCACCTTGCATCGTACTGGTTCCACGGAGAGCCTCCTTTTCTTCCTTTCTTCCACTTCACTGAACCGAACCGTATATTTGTGCTATTTTTAGTGAAATCGCTCGAATAGAAATTTTATTTACCAATGTTATGACGCGATGAGAGAATTAATAAGAATTATACATATTATTTTGATCTTATTCTTCTTCTATATCGTACAACGACAATAATTATCTATTCACTCATTTTCTTTGTAATGTGACTTTGCCATAATTTTTTAAATATTCTATGTGTTAATTTAAACACTGGAACTCCGATCTCTTCTATTATAAATGTAAAAAAAATTTAACGGACGTTCACTGTTTTAACTTTCACTGTTCTCTGCAATACGCGTAGCGACAATGACGGGTTTTTGTTCGCGTTCCTGTGATTACATCCCGACAACGGATGCGCGGGATGCAATTGTATCGACGATTTTAAACGTACCGAGGGGGGCTCTTTCAATCCACAGGAAATGAGTCAGGTGACCGAATAGTCAGGTGAGGAAGGATTCATTAATGTATTCCGTCGGTTACAGGTGTGTTTCTGTTGTTCAGCTTATAAGACATCCACGAGCGTTATTTCTAAAGTGTGTAATAAAAGTTTTGACCTACGCGCACACACATGAAAATGCAGATTTAATATTGCAAAATTACATAAAATTTATATAAAT
Source organism: Crematogaster levior (assembly GCA_901521435.1). Lineage (NCBI taxonomy): Eukaryota > Metazoa > Arthropoda > Insecta > Hymenoptera > Formicidae > Crematogaster > Crematogaster levior. Next base: position 401,438 of record CABEGB010000903.1, on the reverse strand, counting down.
AGACAATCAAATTATATAATTACATAAATAACAATCACTATGTCACAAAATTCTTTAAACAAAATCTTACTCTTTCTCTATATGTTTTCAACAAAATAATGGTATCTAGCCTGTCAAAATATTAAAGAATATCTATTATATTTGATAGAAATCTCTTTACAGTAAAATTTTTTAAAATATATATTTTTGTGATAATATAAATATGTATTTTTAAAAATTCTATTCTAATAAAATCTCTGTTATATATAAAATACACACATATTTATTTGATAAATAAATATTTAGTATTTTAAAAACTCTAATGTAAAGAGATCTCTATTCGGACATTGCATTTGTCGGTCATTATTCATGAATCACAGAAATTTTTGTAACGAGTTAAAAAAACAGATCTAAAAGTGGCACGAATAATAGCGTGCAAAAGAGGAACATATTTTACGGGGCGTCCTGTACGTAGCCTGTGCCTGTGCCTGTACACCTGTCGTCGAGTTACACCCGCGTACACAATAGCAGGACTGTTAACTCGAGCGACTACTCAACGGGTGTTTTGTAAAAACAGGATTTCCTAAAATATATGCTTTGCGCAGGTATCTCTTATTGACGCGACGAAATCGTATAAAATAGATGTTTGCATGTTCTCATTATTATCTTACATACCATCGAGAAATTAGAAGACACCTCGATAACTAATTAGCACCCATGTGCATGTGCGTGAACAGCAAAAGGAGAAGGTTCGGGATGCCCGATAACGGTAGCGTTAACAGATGAAATGGAATCGCTGCTCGTTATTACGGTTTCCTAGATTTCCGTTATACTCGTCGATCGCGATACCTCGCAGAATCTTGGCCTCTTATATAATTTAAAAAAAAAATTATTAAAAAATAAACGTCATAAATATTAAAATGGCGCAAACAATTGCATGCAACACGTCTCACAATATATTAAACGTCGACATCGGCGCGATATTCGCGCTCGAGAGAAAGAAAGTCGCGAAAATTTTATACGTTACATTTGACCGGCGATTATATCTGACAACACACGAAATCAACCAATTCCCCTTTTCATGCTCGTGGTAAGGTGGGAACCGGAAGTGAGTCGCCGCTGGATGTCTGACCGGAAGCTATTACGGTCGTGTCACGAAGGAGATTCTAGCGATGTGTGCCGCGCATACGTTCCTCATGGAATTCGAACGCACGGCGGATTGAATTCGTTGGGGAAAAACCTGACGGCATGTCGCGCCACCGATTAAATCGTACTAACACAAATTCCTAACAAAAATACAAGCATACGTTTTTTTCCTCCCAAAATATCGAGATAAAGTAAAGCTGGTCGAACTTGGAAAAAATTATGCAGCAAAGATCCATATGGCGTCTCTTACTTGCGTACTTATACATTTCATTTCGTCGATACTCATCACGCAACGGCCGACAAAATAATTCAGGTGAAACGAAATGCGGGCAGAATTCGGGTTCCACTTGTTTTTTTATTTAGCTTCTTCACTTTTGCAATTAAGATGATTTTGCTACAGTTCGTGAAACATATTTATAGTGATAAGACATAGCGTTTCGCAAGTTTGGATAGAAGGAGTTATCAACGAGATAAGCTTGCAAAAATACTTTATCCATAAGAACAGAGCAATTTTGAAACGCGATTTTTAAAAAATCCCCTTCTGAGTTCACGACTTTTTAATTCGATTCTTTTATGACTGATTCATCGATCATTGATTCGAAGATTATTTTACGTTATTTTTTTTTCAAACAATAACGAATAAGTGCGTCATCATTATTATTGAACTGCTTTATCATATCTTGCACAGTAAACATTCGCGATAAAGGCATGCCAGATGTTATAGATTTACGATCAAAATTCGTTGTTAAATACTCGACGGGAAAACACGCGCAATTATTCAACGTGAAGCGACTTATCGTTCGGTGGCGCAAACGCAGGGATGCGTGCGATTGCATAAGCAAGACGGGAGCGAAACTATCGGTCGGGGAATTTACGATAGCCACGCCGTGCGCGGCACCATCGATCGTTAATTTAAACAATAGCCGCATGTTAATTACAATGATCGTCGCGAGCCGTCGGGCCCGATCGAAATCGAGTTGCGGCAAGTCGCAACGCGCGGCGAAACACAAACGCGATGCTCTTTATCGGAGAAAATCGCGATCCATTCGGACGAAAAGATCGATCTGTGGCGATGGCTACCATTCTACCATTCCCATTCACGCGATCCGAAAACGATCGGAACGTTAAATATTGAAAAAAAAAACCGGCGGATCACCTTCGACCATTTTACCTTCACTTTTCTACGTTCAGCGACATCACTGACGAAGGCGCACACACACGCGCGCACGCACGCGTTCTAAATCGAAGTGAATTCCATGTGTGGCGTGCGTTCCACCCAGGTGCGATCGGTCGATCGCGATCTTACCGTTCAACGCACCTGCGGCGAGCGACGGCTGAAAAAGCCCACGCTTCCGGAAACATCGTCACGTCGGATGCGACGACGGTGCATCCGCGTGCGACGAGACTCGCCGCGACTCTGCACGGCGAGAACCCCGCGGATCCTCTCTGCGCGAATCCGAGACCGGAATATCTAGGAGAGAACGATTGACAGGCACCTGCGGTATGCACTGTCGTGTACGTGCGACTGAAAATGTGGGACAACGCGCACCGTCACTGTTGGTTCGTTCAGAATCGCGGCGACTGATAAAACGGAATGAGCCACGATTAGGCGTACCCGTGTATGTACGCGAATACCTTTGTGTGGGGCTGACACACCTGCAATAAACCTGAGGTGACACGGACGATAAGGATGACGCCTGACGCCGGCGGGATTAATCACAATCGCGACGAGGAAGAGAAACTTCACAGATTCGACTTCGAGAGATCGAGGGCTCTGATTTTGAATTATCACGGAATCGCATAGAATATTTATGATGACCTTATTTTAAGTCGAAACGTTTATTTTTGTATAATTTTTATATATAATTGCATATCATTGACATAGTTATCTGGTCTTCGTTCGTTTTGCCTTTTTTATTTAGATGTTGTTTCTAAAAAAACTTGCGAACATTACTTGGAATGTTTAGTTTAATCATATGTCTGCATACACATGCGTACACACAATAAGAGAGCACCGTAATTCTGTTTGTAATTTATAACAATTTTTTCAAGCTATATTTGAAGTTGCGTCTTCACTATATTCATTATGGAATTTAATAATAATGGGACTTATTAACACTGCTGCGCGGAGCAGCAACTTCCGGACGTTCACTCCATCATAATTCTTATTACTTACATAAGTAAAAACACAATAAAATTTATGCGACTTCAGAAGTGATGTGCAATAGGGTCGGAAATTTTTAATCGCAACAAACAAAATTTGACCTGTGTTTAAGATATCGCTATACTCCATCAAATCTCGTACGTTTCTTTCAGTTTTTCTCATTTACTCCCTTTATATCTCTCATTTCACGCAGATATCAATCATAATAACATGGTATAATATGACGTAATAAAACTATACGCAAGATTTACAATTAAAGCGTTTACATCTGTAATTAATATAGAACGGTGAAGCCGTAAATGGAAACAATGCCTCTCCGCGAATTTATTTTTCCCCCGAGAGCTAAAAATATTAATAACTGCATGCATGTCGTAACGCGCTTATTTGTTATATCACCGAATTTATCGTCGGCAATCAACGAATCTTTCAGGAATCTCTCGGGTTCTCCCCTAGAAACTACTGATCCGCGATGAATTATTTGATGCTCGGTAAAAACGTGAGAATAACTTTCATGTCTCTCTCTTTGTTGGTATCCGGCGACAGGAAAGGAGACGCTCGGAAGTCAAGGTGTTATGAAATTGCGGGAGATTATACCGCAGAGCATCGTGCGAAGATGCTGGGCGAATGCCGCGAGAAACATTCCTTCGAGAAATATATCTTCTTACATCCCTCAGCTCTAGCTATTATTAAAAAGAGATTTGCATTTCTAAATTAATAAGGATTTGATTCAAGAACCCCAAGAGATCGTTAAGCAACAAATGTTTGCCAAGAGAATTATATCTAAACATTTTCTGTATCACATTTTTTATTTTAGAATTCTCTTTCTCTCTCGTGTTTTGCAGGTCAACGATTTCTCTCAAAGGTCTATTTTACTTCAGGTCTGTTTTACAACGTAAACGATGTGCTAATAACGAGTTAATGAAACAGGAGAGACATTTTTCTCGGCGTTTTTCCAGCGTAGTTTCGTTTGCGCATAAAAGTAATAAAGAGATCTTCCCACGGCTGTCATGAATATTTTTGCAATCGCTCCGATATTTAATTAGCTAGCAGACAGATAATTTAATTAAGAACAGTCTGGTGCCCATGGTTTGTGGCATTCTGTATCCGCACGCAACGCGAGCTGCAATACGATCCGTGCGAAATCGGCCGTAAGAAGGGAAGGGATACTCTCCTAGGCCCGGCTTTTCATTCTGTGGTTAACTGTTAACTGGCAGTTAATCGATTCTCTGTTTCTTCTTAGACAGTAATATAGAAAAGATAGGGAGTTCATTAACCTCTGGGCTTCTTGGTGTTTATTTCCTGTTGTTCTTGAAATGCATGCTTTTATTGCGTGTACATGGCAATGTTTTAATAATGTAAAACGACGAAACATAACGCACGCATTTAAAAAATTGCTCCGTACGGCGTGAAAAATATATATATTACTTAAAATGTTTCTTCACAGGAACCTTAATGAAATTTATAAATATATAACAATTTAAAAAGTTAATCTTTTTTAAAATCTAAAATGATTATAAAATCTGAAAAAGATATAATTATGAGAAATTAAAAGATGACACTTGAAGTTTTAGCTTCAAGAGGAAAACGACGGTGGATAATTCGTGACGTGAGTCATCAGCCGTAACGGCCGGATGTCTGATTTTCCTGCCAGTTTACATGTCAATCCGGAAAAGCTCGCAGGTGTCAATTATCCATCGCTAATTGGCACGAAATGCGTTTCGAAAAATAAGGGGCTCGGAGCGGAAGATGCTGACGCGCGAGCGGCAGAATGCAAATGAGCTCGACCTCGCGCGAGGTGCGATCTTATAATTCTGCAATCACAAGGTCATGTCTTTGATGCGTTTATGAGGATACTTTTCCAAAGCAGTCACTCGAAGCTTAACGACGAAATAACTCGTAAATATCATTGCTGTCTCACAAATTTAAAAAAGGGACGGCCAATCAATCCTGCCAAGAGAACTTTAGAAATTAAAGATCTTGAAATATCCCCTTTGTATTGTACAATTATAGCGTTGCGATAGATCATAAATTCGCGCACACCGATGCGTCCACTGCGATCCTTAAAGGATCTCATTAGCGGATAGACGTGTTAGCATGTTAACAGGTCGCAGTACTGAGACTGTTGTTGATCCAGGGTGAAAGTGCCAAAACAAGAATGGCAAAACAAGTGTGTCACATCACGCCATTGTACAATCGCGAGAACATTCAAAAAGCAATGAAAGGTAGAACGACGTAGATTCACATTCGTTGAATCGCGTTATGACGGACAAGCATGATCGTTGCGCGACAGCACAACCTTGGATGTATCTCGCACGATAAGAACGAATCATTTCAGGATCCGACCTGCTGATGGGCATTTCCGTTGTGCGGGAAAATCTAGAATCAAAAAAAGGGGGGAAAAAAAGGACCATATCTAATTGAAGAGATCGACGCGCTGATTTCAACCCCTCCAGTACAAAACAGTAATTAACGATACGATCGCGCGAGCTAAGACTATTCGATCGCTTATGTAACAAAATGATACGTCAATCATATTCTAGCAAAGTGGAAAAGCACTGAATACTGATATCGCAAAAACAAGAATCTATTCGATAATATTTCCTTCTTTGTCGCTTATACATCAATTTACAGTCTGTACTCTCATAAAAGTACTAATAAAAAATAAAACATCGTTATTCTCTCATTAGTTGAAGATGCGAATTAAATTGCAAATTCTTTATGCCAATTTTAATTCGTTAGCTTCAGATGCGAACTATATTTTTACTTGCATAACCAGTATTTTTTTCCTTAGTTGTTTGCAATTCTAACAGCAATTAGAATAATTAGACACACATAACTCCAAGTAAAAGTAGCGCCTAATTTATTAAGCGCATCTTGATCGAATAAGATATCTTCTTTAAACTATTTAAGACTTAATATTTCCACGAGGTGATATAATTAATCAGAAGAGGGATCTCAGAGAAGAGGGAAAACCCTATTTTTGGTTTTATACACGTTAAAAAACCTGAATAAAATTTTATGAAAGGTTTAGCAAATTTCCATGGAGAGCCAGATACGAAACAATAATTATAATAATTGTAACTATCGAATTTTCTTTTCTTTCAACGGAGACGGAAAGAAGAGCAGAGAGATATCACAATGGTTCAAGTACGATGGTTACGAATATTTTCACGGGTTAGAGCACGAAACGGTTGCATAAGAGAGGAATCTGCTGCACCACAGAAGAACATCCCTCCTTCCATCGCTTTGGGATCTTCTCTTTCTCCGTTCGTCTGATGTGGGAGCTTCAAGAAAGAGAGACTCTCAAGAGTCCCCCCTTTTGTCTAGCTGATGTCTAAAGCCATATATATACCACCACCTTATGGAACAATCCTTTGAGAAAGACACTTTGGAAGTAACATCACCTTACGAACCTAAAGCTAATCGAGTAAGTGCGGTACACGAAAAACTGAAAAGAACAAGGAACACGGAAAGATAAATGATCACCACGCAGCACGACACTGCGGACTAAGGGGATCAGATTTTTCGGAAAGGTGAGCACATTATTTAATCTTCCATCTCATCTCTTTCTAACTTAATTTTAGTTTTACTTTTTATTTCCAAAAATAATTCACAGCAGCACTTTGAAATTATATAATAATGAAATTAATTAGATATTTGTAAATTTAATTTTATCTGTATGAAATAAAAAATATTTTTTATTTATAAATCGACATTCAATAATTGAATTTTCAATTTTTTAGATGATTTCGAGGTGCCAGGTAATCTGCGCTCTTTTGCTCCTCGGCGCAGTTTTACTCTATGAAACAATGGCGGTAAGTTAAAATTCTCGATAGTCTTTTAATCTCCCCGCAAGCTTTTTTTTCAAAAAACTGCAGTTGTAAAAAAAAACAAATAACTGCAGTTGTAAAAAAAAATTGTTCACGATTCCATGAGAAAAATTACGTCTTTGTCAAACAATGATTGTGTAAGATGACGTGTGGTGGTGGGGGAAATATTTCGTAAATATTTCACTTTTACAAAACCTAGCATGGTGTATTAAAATTATCATTTTCATCGTCACTTCTCACGGTGTATCGCGTAACAATAACAGCGAGTGAACCGTACTTGCACGCATCATCTTTCTCTTAAGGTGGTAACATGAAGTAATTCATTAATTAACTCGTATTACACGAGCACGTTCTCTCCGCGTAGGGGCCTCGTTAGATGAACTCTATTCTGGATTAAATCTGGATGCATCCTCAAGCGTAGCTCATGAATATTTCCACAATGCCGAAATTCTAAATAAATGTATCGTGATTTCGATACACCGCATTACAATAGTAAAAGCTAAGAGGAAGATTAACGTGTGATTAACTAGCCATATTTTTTTCCTACTTCAATTTAAAAAGTATTCGATGATTAATATATAAAATATTACGAAATATATTAATAAATTATCATATTAATAAATTTTAATGAAGAGAAGAAAACAATACACGAATGGATTCGGATTCGTCGCATCCGACCCTGCAATTAACATCTAGAAGACATATTTCACCGGAAATGATGAACGCGAAACCGATGAAAATCGAGATAGAGAATAATAAGCCGAGAAATAAAAAAAACGCCGCGTTCAATGCCACGAAGCTAACAAACGGAAAGATAAGACACTCAATTGATTTATGCAATGTTTGTACTAACGATCTTTCACGATGTTATTCTCGTAATGACAAAATAACTCCATTATTTTCGCGTACAAACAAAATTTATTTATCATATCATATATATCAAAATATTTAGTCTATTCAAATTATCCTCTTCAAATTATACGTACTTAATTGTAAACTTTGTCACGTTTACTCTTTAAATATGCATGGATTTGTTTGAACTTTGACACATTCCTTAAAGTAAAAGTGCAACGTAACTAGGTGAATCACCTTTCCGCCGCCTTCTTACCAGGCGTTTGAATCACCAGTTAGATTCGGCGCGTGGAGAAGGAAGGGACCGTACATCTGCATACGCACACGTGAAATCGTAAACAAGAGATCGTATACAAAGCCGCGGAGATGCGCATCCGCTAGGGAGGAACAATGTAACCCGACTTCCGGTCAAACATTGGCACGTGCACGCACTGAACGGTTTCGAGCCGACGTGTCGTGTCGCAACTGCCTCTTTTATTTTTTTCTCGTTTTGACTGATGGCCAATTACGAAAACAATCCTGTATCGCGTTCCACTTCTCGCCCCAAAGCGAAGGACCGGAAAAAGTATTGATGTATTTGTTAAATAATGAAAAATTGATATTTTCAATGTTGCCTCAATTATATTTACTATAATTCGAAAACACAAGTAATAAAGTAAAATCTCAATTAAAATGCTTGAGAAAATAATCATTTATTAAAAATTTTGAAGATAATGTTTCTAAGTCGAGCAACTTCTGTAAGGCATAATTAAAAGTATATTGTATTTGTTAAATAATGCTAATAAGAAAAAAAATCAATACTTTCAAAATGTTGCCTTAATTACATTTACTATAATTCGAAAACACAAGTAATAAAGTAAAATTTCAATCAAAATGCTTGAAAAAGTAATCATTTATTAAAAATTTTGAAGATGATGTTTCTAAGTCGAGCAACTTCTGTAAGGCATAATTAAAAGTATATTTTTATTATTACGCTTATATATGACGCTTGCTGCATTTTCTTGCATGTAATAATTAGTGGAAAGAAATAAATTATGAAATTCATTGACGTAACTTAATTAAAACTGAATGTATGTATGTGCTCGAATTAGACAGAGAGGAAATCCGATATGACATGTATCCACATTCATGCCATATTCCATTGTCGAGATGATACATGTCGAAACGTATTGTTATTGTTCCAACAAAACAATAACAGTGGTTCTGTGTGGTTATGTTTCTCCAAGTTTCACTGTTTTCGCTAATTGTTCAATGCAACCACCGAGAGATTTGCAATGCAAATTAGAACGCGCCCCAAATACAGTGTGATAATTATGTAATCTTTCTGAGAAACCTAAAATCGTAATAACAAGGGATTCATTTCTCACCAAGGGGAATGATTGCAAGCAAATCGGTAACAGATGTTTAAAAAAAACGATAACTGTCTGTAATAAGTTATCTGCATAATTATTTGTGCGTTGCAGCAAGTGGATGGTTACACACCTGGCGTGGACTATCCAATTTACAATTCGGTACCGTTCGGACTTACGTTTACCTGTGGAGGGAAATTACCTGGATATTATGCCGATCCCGAGGCCAGATGTCAGGTGCGTCCATATGGTCGAACAAATTCTCATTTCAATATTCGAGATTATTTAAATGCGGTTTTAATATCATGTATTTAATGAGCTCCCATTAATCTCGTTAAGAAATGTAAAGAAAGAAGGAAATGATGAACAGATTATTTTGAAACAAACGATCTGAATATTTTAAAAAATTTACAAAATATTAATTGAATTGTTTGAAAGGAGATGAAAGGATATGAATTTATAATTCTTTGCTCGTAAGTTTAAAATGTTGAAGGAGCACTTGGTAAAGATTGAACAATTTATTGTCAGTTAATAATCATAAAAATTGTAAGATATTGATAATTTGCTGTTTCATTCAAGGTGTGGCATTGGTGCTTACCAAATGGACGCCAGTTTAGTTTTCTTTGCCCGAACGGCACAGTCTTTAGTCAAACCACTCGGGTTTGTGACTGGTGGTTTAAGGTATTTAATATAGCACCTAAGTTATTTAATATAGCAATATTAATCTGAATTAATTTCGATTTTCTTTAATTAATTTTAATATTGTAGGTCGACTGCAATGATTCACCAAGGCTTTACGGCAACAACGACGAGCTTTACAGAGACGTGAATGGAAATAAGATCTAACAACTTCCTATATTTTTTATATAAATAGTTGTATGTACATTAATAAACTCTTTTATATATAAGTCTCTCGCGCACGCGTAACATTATCGAAAGTATAGCTCATCTGCAGAGGACGAAAATCATACGCGAATCCCTAGTTTGCCGATGTAGGAAAGTAACAGAGATGCCTGCCTTATTTATCGCTGTTAAATAAAGTTTACGAAAAGGATTAGAAATTTTTCACGGTTTTGTAAACTAAGCGAGTATGTTTTCACAAAATTGAAAAAGTATATTCATTTTTAACCGCATTACAGACGTTTTTAGCATTTCGTTTTGCACGAAATTTCCGAGAAGTTCATCTAAATATAACATGCGAAAAGAAATTGTAAATGAAAAAAAGTACGAATTCCCGAGAAATTAATTGCAAAATTGTCGCGACTAAAGAGGCGCCTGTTTATGGCAAAAGTGTTAAATCAAATTCATGCCTGACAATCTTTCTTGGCATGATCGGACAATAGAAAGTGAGAGCTCGTCGTGACTGACCAGCCGAACCCCACCCTCTTTCCTATCTTTCTCTATCTTTCTCGAATACTAACTGCGATGTTACAGTTTTCCATTTGCACTTTGCATGCGTGTCTCGCGTTATGCGGAACACCCGCAGCTCTTTATCCTCTTTCGTAATTTCGACCCATTGATCCAGGAATTGATTTTACAACTTGTCACGTTTCGCACAATCGTTTTATGCGAATACAGGGGGATCATTAAATTGCCGACGTAGCTTTTATTGTCGTCCATTCATCAGACTCGATCATAGATTCTTCCGCATAAAACGCATTTTTAAAGTCCCAAGGATAAAGCGATTAAACGCTGTCCCGTTAAACCTAAGCGTTATTATTACTATCTTGACGATAGTAAAAGTGACGGGAAAATTGATCAGCTTCTACTTTTAACGTATTATTTATGTCCTATCCGGTCTTGTCGGTGGTACTCCGATACAAACTGAGAAAATAGAAAAAAATAAATTAATTAAAGTATTAAATTAAAACTCAGTGAGGTGCGCAGCGAGATTTATAAGCACAATAATTGGAGTATGGAGAGCGCGCAATATGTTTGTCGAAGATAATGTCGCGCTCTCACATTAAGTCAAGTTAAACTATAAAAATCACTAAGGACGACAACCTTTCGACGAGCGATACAAAAACACCCAACTTGATTTCACGTGCTCGACCTTCCGCGCGAAGAAAGCCCATGATTCGAGTGAGTATAACGAGTCGCAATTCGAGCAAAAAGAGGAAAATGGAGAAAACAAGGAACAAGGAGCGTCCTTGGTGACCGGTGACAGAGAAAGAAAGGACTCGTCGACTTCTCGAGTGGTTAAGAAAGCGTCGTGGACCATACAGCGAACAAACCTGTGACACGAGGCCAAACACGCCTTTCTTTGCAACAAGCTGGATCTTCCACTTGGCTTTGAATTATTAATGAAATTTCCAAATCTCTCAAGAACGAAACACTTCAGCGTTTGTAATTTATTTGATTGTTGAGCAGCTAACAACAACTAATAAAATAAAAGACAATTATATCTGCGGTTGACAGAGTGAACGAACATACATAAATGTGCATCAAAGTGTCAGGATTTTTTTCTTTTAATTTAACTAGCAGTTAGCTTAGGATTTAACTAGCAGAATAAATATACTTTTATGGTACATGAATGTATTGAGATAAATTATCGATTACACGCGTTTCGTCGTCCATTATAATGCAACGAATACAATAATTTTTTTGCGCGATGCGACATGACGTAACGTCGGGAATATGATAATCCTTATAACTGTTTTATAATGATTATTATTACGTTCCCGAAGAAATTCACACACTAGCATCGCAGATGACATATTGCTATTTTCTTCAAATGTCACTTGTCAATAAGTGGCATGCAAATTCTGCGTGTTTAATGTCACGCATTAGCGGCACTTTAATGTGGAGATCCGGTTACTCCCTTTGATGTCGGCAACGATATCCATTTGACCCTGAAGATAATTTATTGAAAACTCGATGGTTGTGCACAGCGTCTCCGTTCGAGGATTACGAAACATCACGGAGAAAAAACTACATTTCCTACATTTCACCGCGGTGTCGCGATATACGCGGAATCATTATCGCTTGGAACATCCCCGAGGCATGCGTGTTGCCTACAACTATTCCCCCGGCATCCTTTGTCAAGAAGACATTAACGCCCGACGTTCCACTTTCACTCGGCTCTTCTGATTGATCTCTCATACATATTCTTCGTAGTATGCACGCTAGGTTTCAGGTCAGTGACAGATGACGAAGGGATCGCGACGGATACGGAATACCCTGAAGGCAGTGAAAGACCTTTGATAGAGAAGACTCTCTCTCTCTCTCTCCCCATTCTCTAAAATACAAAGCTATCGTGACAATGGGCGGTCGAATTGCACTACAAATGTCATAAAAATTTAATTGTTCATTTAATCGATCCCCGAGCGATCTCATCCACTCCTTATTAGTCATCCAATCACGCTTGGATCTTTTACAAAGGTTCAAACACCGGCGGTATTTAATGCAACACCATAATTGCGGATTATCAATTGAAATCAAACAGATCGCAGCTATAATCATTCACATATGTCGGGCTCGTTGTAATTATACGTCTGGGTGACTCGCTGCGAAGCGGAGATGTGAATTGATTCGATGTCTATCGCAGGGCGAGAGCAAATATCACGATTGCGTGCTGTCACACGCAGCAATGACCTTACAGCATCGATATCGAACCAGGGCTCCGCGAGTTCGAGAACGTCTCGTTCTGTCAGGTGGCGACGCAGGTGTCTTTCTACGTGCCGTGCCTGCTCGCCCAGTCTCTCATGCCTTTCTCTCCCGGATCTCTGGGTCCTGAAGCGTCCAGTGGAATATTACGCCTATGCCCGGTCGGGCCCGAAAGACGCCAATGCACCGTTCGACTCCCTCCTTCGGCCTCGTCGTCGGTCGTAGAAAGCTCTCAACCTGACGATGGTGGTCGGAGCGCAACGCTCCTGCTGGTGGCTTTTCCACTTCCATCGCGCAGTCTTCTGGCCGGACCGGACGCCGCGATCTCGCCCCGCACCCGCACGAAAAACCGTCGTCTCGTCACCGTCGTCCGTGGTCCCCGAAAATCGCACGGCGGGCATTTTCCGGGCGCAAGTCACGTCGATTTCGCTCGTGCACGACGTGCTCGCATCTCTCGCACTCGGTAATCGGACGGTATACTTGTGAATTTGCATTTCAAGTGCCAGTCGATGTGAGGACGGTGGGTTTCATGAGGGATTAGCGAAAAACGAGCGGAGCCGAGAGAGACAGGTTTGATCGTCTTTTTATCTGTTTGCGTTGTGCGCTGCAAATTACGTTCTCCACTCTCGCCGGAGCTACGTAACTGTAGAAAAGACCGAGCTGTATTTTTGAAAAATTATTTTGACGTCAATTTTTCTCGCTTCGAAGTAAGCTGCTCTTTGACAGCTATCGTGCTTGCGAAAATTCATAAAACTTATTTCATAAAACGTTGAACGTTGCTCGTTCGAGGAATGTTTTGATCCTTCGGTGAAACTGCACTGTGTACCTGTATGTTTTATTAATTTCGAGCGTTATATTGGATATCTGTGCGCGTTACTCTGCTCGAAAGCGAAGCGCTGCGACATTTCGACGAATTTAATGAAGTTTATATTGCCTCATCGATCCTAATTACAGTGTTTATTTCGAAGGAGCTCTCAGCTTCTACCGCAGTCAAAATATCATTGTTCTCTTGCAACAGTTCATGCACGTCGGTCCGAGATAGGAGAAAGAAAAAGTTTTGAAGAGAATACATTATCCATAAGATAGTGAATTTGAAATGCTACATCTTCAATATTTATTAGTTATATAAACGTAGCGATATTGCCACGAAGAGTGCAAATAATGCATGATGAGTCAGATTCATTCGAGTGAACAGAAGAAAAGGATCTATAAAAATGACGAACGCGAGCATTACGAGTCGCTTCGAAGACCGCAATAAAGACAGGACTTTCGCTGCTGATTCGCATCCTGCGTGCCTTCCTGCCTCGTCGTTTTTGCATCTCGATAGCAATGACAACGAGAGCAAACTGGTTTTATCGAATTTTGCCACGTTCGAACGCTTTCCACTCGAAGTGTGTTTCCGCTCGAGCGAGCGGCGCGAGATCGAAAGAGCCGTGCGAAATTCCGCCCAAAACAACGGTAACGTAATTTCTGATCCCTTTGCGCAATTTTTCCCATCGCAAGTGTAGTCGAGCGAGTATCGTTCCAGCGAAGTCACGAATTTCTAATCTGCTCGTCGGGAATCGCGAGTAACGAGAAGAGAGTTCGTTCGGCTTAAAGACGTACACGTGTGACGGCGTGCACACACGCACACGTCCGCTGCACACATGCAACCGCACGCACGCATCGGGTACGCACGCTCGCTCCTCGAATCTTATCCCCGATGAAAACTTTCGTCGGTCTTGTGGTAATTTATTCGTTTTACAGCAGGAAATAAATCATATCTCGCGATAAAAACGCGAGAAAACACAAGTTTTCGAAAAGGAAGATAAATAACGAAATAATTAACTAATTCCCTTCTCTATCTTTCTCACGTAAATTTTAATACGTTAACTATTTCAGTCTTTCAGCGACCTGCGTGAGAGAACACTGATGAACGATAGTTCAATTTTTTTCGATTTATAGGATAAGACATTTCTCGCCTTAACTTTCAATCGAGTCACGATAGCTACGTTCTTATTGCATTTATCTAATTGTAAATCAAGAATTCATCTCGTACAGCCGACACTATATCGATTAGGCGGAGTAAGTTTTCCGTAACCTCGACTGTACCCCAATCGACCGTTCTCTCTCTTTCCCTATTCCCGTCTCTCTTTCAACCGTGCGTAATTCATCGTCTCGCTCCGTCCAACGCGTTTCTAACGCGTCCACCACGTTCACTTTCAATCGACGGATTCCGCGAGGCGATTGTACACACGTTCGAATGTGAATTTAATTTACGTGAAGAGCGCGTTAGACACGCCTTGCCAGCTTCCCTTAATGAAATCCGCTCCTTTTCTCATTTCCATCCGCCGATTTTACCCTAACGTGCTTGAAATCCATCACAGTGCACAATTTCACCGCTCCTGCCAAAGCGGAAAACTTGAGGAACGTTAGAAATCATCAATATATCTCGATTGATTATTATACAAGATTACTTAATTTGTATAGCTTTTCTTCATTCCTGTAAGGAACCATGAAGTATCCATGTCTTCGTAAACGAACCTGCAACACCGCAGTACGCGCGAGAATTTTCGCCGCGCGCGAACTTCGTTACGTAATTAAAAAAGTTTCATAATCACGCGGGGCCCGCGACCGGCCGATTTTCTCGGCGCGCCGATGCGATGGTACGGTGTGACAGAGGATACGGCAACCAGCAGCCGCAGCAGTAGCATTGACAGCACGTGCTCGCCCGTTTGCGGGATCTTTTTCATAAACAATATTGCACCGCGCCTCGACGACGTTACGACATAATCCACGTCCGTCGTCGCGAGCAAGCGCGAGCGGTGGTCGGCTTTCTCTCGAACGCCGGCGGAAAAATAAAGCAATGACTTCGCCATAATCGAACGGTCGTATAAGTTTACCAATCCGCGATGATCGTGCGAGCAGAATTCCGTTTCCGATCGGTCACTAATGACGGACGGATCCGCGCTGGAGAGGCACGACGGCCGACGTGGAGAACAATCGCGCGCGGAAAAAATGCGCTCGGAAAAGGTGAAGCGGCAATAAAGTATCTTCTATTTGATCACCGCAATAATTACTCAGTGCGCTTCAATTGGGAATAATTGCACGGGGGATATTACGCTTACGAGCGGGGATAAATAAAATTTTAATCACCAACGATGGAGTTAGGTGTCTTAACTGTCTCGGGGTATACGGTAATTGTTACTTTATTATCTTGTACCCGCCGGCACGTCTCGCTGTAAATAATCTCTCGGGAGATAATCGCATTCACGAGGGGGGGAAGAGGGAGAAATTAATAAACGAGGATAGCCCGGGTGAAGGCGGATGCGTTTGGAAAACGTGTATATGCATACAAATAAGAATAACATGAAATAAGTTACCGCTAATCTCTATCAAAGAAAAATAAAAAGAAAAATACAAAAGAATTGTAAATAGTTGTATTGTTTGGATTTCATTATTAATTAAACTTAGTAATTAAACTTAAGTTAATTAGTAATTAAACTTAATAAACGCTTAATAAAAATTATAATTAATATAATGATCAATTTCTTTTCTGATGTCAATTTCTTTTTGATGTCTTTGGAAATCAAATATATATCGCAGAAACCATACAAATATCTTAATTGTCGATAGAAATAAAATTTTTTCAAGCTCGTAACTTCTCGCCCGAGGACAAAACGAAATTTTGACCATCAACACTTTGGTAGAAAGATAACCAGACTGACGACCGAATGTGTCAACAAGTAAAAAGTATGTCATATCTCCTTTACGAGACGACGTTGCGAGAGACTACTTTTAAATACTCAATTATCTTGCAAATAATTTCGTAGGTGATAAAGATGAATAAATAGTTTGTAATTGTAGAAACAACACTGTTTCTTTATCACTATTATCACAACACTCGATCGTGTGAAGTACTTTACATTTGCTACGAATGTTGAGTTAGAATAGATCGAAGAAGTCACAGAGAGCGGCAAACTGCATTGTATAACTTATACAATAGAGTTTACAGTGCGGTAGGAAGTCGTCGTATCGTAAAACATCTCTTATGGACCCCCAACGGATTGTGCTCTTCTCTCTAACGAACAATCGTTCGCACGGAAAGGAAGAGTAGGAAGACGATGGCGGCGCACCGACTTCACGACACATTAATCGCGCTAATTATACACGGAGCACAGGTCTCCTCTTAAGGGAGAAATTCGTAGCAGACGGAATTCGTCCAATTTTTCACTCTCCGCCCGCTCTTAAATAATAACTTTCGAATAGTTTCGCCGGTTATTAAAACAAAGCATCTATCGCGCGTTATTCGCACGTCGCGCTTATGTAAAAGCCTCGTAATGAACCGTACAGAATTCTTAATTATATTGATATTAATAGTTAATCAGCGTGGAATTGAAATACGTCGACATGAACTTATCGAACGTCTGACTTTTTACATCGCTGATTTTGATAACTCGCAAGATTTTCTTCTTCTCGGCAGTGTCCGATAGTTACTTTTGTACACACAAGAATAGATCTTACACAATAAATCGGTAAAACGATACGACTGATGCTTTATGGTCGAATAAATTTTATTCTTAACCGAGAGTGAAATCATTTATTCCAAAGCCGGTTCTTTCGTCTCGAGGAATGGTAAGAACGATCGAAACACTTTCTGATCGGTTCGATCGAATTCTGAGTGTTGCTCAATAATTGTTTCTAATCAAAGTTGAAGTACGAGCTGAATTTCGATCAGCTCGTCGAAATTCAAAGACACGTTTTGAGCGCGTCGAAATTGAAGTCGCAGCAATTAATCGAATAGGGAACGATTATTTATTGTCGCTTTGTTGCGCAAGAAACGATTGATCTCTACGATAAACGATTCTGATTACTTCAATTCCTGGTCATTGGAGCGTATGTACGTTAAACTTCGTGAATGCGAGTGTTAGAAGCTAATTTTCGAATCGTGACCGTAAACTGTGTATCATGTATCTATTCATCTGAATTTTATTTCGCTTTGAGGAAGAAATTAGACATATTTCCTCCCTGTAAATTATTAGTACGCTAATCGCGTAAAATTAACGACACAGCATTCGCAAAAACACACATAAACGGATTATGGAAGAATTTCTAAATTCTAATAGGAGAAATCGTTTTAGTGTCAGAACGGGAGTTTGGAATGTGGAAACGCGATATACTGGCGAGATAATGAAAATTATAACGTTTTAAATAAGTCTAACTTTTCTTTTAAAACTAGCTTTAAGAACTAGAAATTAAAAGAAAAAAATATTACCGGGATAGATATAACGCTTCATGGATACTTACTTGAGAAAAATAAAAAACATGTTCTAAAACACAAAATTTTCTTATTAATTAATTCTAAATTAATTCTAATTTTCCGTTTTAATATAACGTTATTTGATGTTATAGCATTATTCTCGTTTACTTTTGACAAAAACATATTATAGATCTACTTATCTTTCCAATACTCCAAAACTCTAAATCGTTTTTGTATATTCAGACGCGTTCCTATATTTAAATAAAGTGTGACTTGTAATAAATATGTAAAAGAAGACATTAGGATCGACTCAATTATTTACTTCATTCTAGACACAGCTGTTCATACGGAATTTCGTTCGTTCAAAAATTCCCGAATGCAGCGTTCGTCCAAGCAAGTTCAACGTTTCATACTCCGCAACCAGATAGTAATCTAATTTATGAAAGATATATTTTTTTATGCGCACGCACGACCAGCAGCTCTTGTTGCGATTATCAACATTTGCTCTGAATATGTTTGCCTTGCACAATCGTAACTTTCTATGTACAAGGCAAACAATGCTTACAGCTAATGCAACAAACACTCTTCTTCAGCTGTGGAGCACGATTAAAATAGTTCGTGACTGATCCATTGATCAGACAGATCGCGGCAGATTATATCCATTTTAAGCAAGCTGCTTTATATAGAGATATGATCGTACGAGAATAACCAGATATATCTAACCTAATCTATCTTGTTCTTGTGCTTTGAGAAAACGGGCAAAACACAAAAAATCTATTATATTTTTAATTGTATATTTTTAATTATATATTTTAAAAACTTATTATTTCGACTTTTCATACAATATATGAATCGTTTAGCTTTTTATCAAAAATTTTACAGAATTAAAAAATTGTATCTATAAAATATATTTTTATCTCAGTCTCTCTCTAAATCAATCGCTCTAAATCTAAGTCAATCGCTGTTTATGTAAATTTTGCCTTTGAACGACATTAATATAAATTATTATTATTAAGTCACAAAATTAATTATGCAATCCTACTTTAAAGTATAACACATTTTTTAAGGCTTATATGCATGCGACATAATCATAATGCATCTTATACTGTTTCCGTTAAATCTTAATATTGCTTAATATTATAAATAATAACAGAAAGAACAACATTTTAAAAAGATAAAACAAATTTCCTTATTGGAATTCTGCGTTATTACAGTAGGTAATCGCATTTTTTAAATGTATTCCTTCTCTCGTTGCGTTGCAGTCGCCATCGATGTAATTTTTCTCGATCAATGATTCAATAATACAGCTCGAAGCGACTCAAATAGCACGTATAAGGAAATGAAAGCCTGTTGTTTCGGCATACCACACTTTTGAAGGCTATCGACTTTCGCAATCTTAACACATTGCTTAGCACCGTTCAAAAAGTTTGTTTATTGTAGTCGAAAAAATGCATAACAGTTCATACATTGCAAATTATTTTAAAGTTAAAAATACATCTTTTAGATATTTTTTACTCTCAATTATATATAAAAATATCTTCTTACAACTGTTTAATTTCTTTAAATTAGTATATTAATATGTATGTCTAAAAATTTTTTCATTATTCAAGAAGTTTCAGAAAAAATAATAATTCAACTCTTAAATAATTCAAGCGAGGTTGAGAGTCTTTTTCAAACATATTTTTTAATCGACACTCGCCAGTCTGATTTAAGAAGGCCAATCAATTGAACAACTGGTGGTACCAGTCATTTCCGGTGACCTTTAGTGGGCGTGGATGACCGTTACACAAAGTATTATAGTTTACCGTAAGATAACATTACTAGTAACACATATTTCGTGTGTATCTCGATAGAGAAGATTCTTTTGGAAAATGTTCGATAGGCGATAAAAATTGAAACACATGCAGGTCATGTTTAGATCCCATCTTACATTTCTTGCAGTGTATAATTAAAGAATCTTCTAGCAATATGCTAATCGTCCGTCATGCACCAAAAGGTGTTACGTTCACACAATATCACATATATATAAAACGCTTACAAATATGCTATAGAAAGTATGTAGATAAATACAAGAAATATTGATGGGAGATAAACAGTGAATTATATAACAACGTGATTGCTTACGAAACACAGCGGGCAATATATTTCGCTGGATAAGACTTGTCCGTGTCGAATAAAAATTCATAAATTTTATTACGATCCGGGTCTAATTGGCGCAGCTTCCGGATGAAACTGATCTGTAATCTAGGGAGAGGACTTCCCATGCCTGTGCCTGAGAAAACTCGTTCTTCGCGTTGTGACACGAACAGAAGGAACAATTACGAAAACTTGTGTAACTGAATAATGCAGTCTCGTATTGCAGCGTGCAGGAGGTATCCTCTCTCTTTCTTTCCTACTTTTACAGGAACGATAAGAATCTGTTTGGGAACTGGAGCGCGATAAAAGCGTTTAATTAATGCGAGCATATACGGCACATTTCTGTGGAAAAACTGAGAAAAACGTAGGAATCGTGTGTATTTTACGTTCGAAAATCACGTATCGTCTCTCTCTATCTCTCTCTGCTTAATTAACGGTAGCAATTAATGAGGATTGAATTCGCATCTCCCTTGAATCATCGTAATTGATTAATTTGCATAATCGAAGATTGAACAGTAGTGACTTGATTTTATAAGCTTATATTCGTCGACGAACCTCAACTAATTATATAACCTCAACTAAAGTCTCAAACTAATTAGATCCTCAATGACTCAAACCTCGTTAATAGCTGATCGTACAAGTGTATGACCAGAATAGCACATTCATGGCGTGCAACTATCAAGTCCACGATGGGTAATCTAATTTAGTACTGGAAGGTTGCAAGGTTACTTTCACCAGGCGGAAAGATAAAAAAAAAAAGGAATAAAGTTTTAAAAGCCACGATGCCATTATGGAGTGTGAATTATCGATGGTGATCGAAACTCTGCAAAAATCAAGGCTAACCGTTACATCTACGAAGTGGCAATTTTAGCGGGCAAATTTAGCTCAATCTCGCATAAACTTCACAAGTAAAAGTCGTGATACACAAGATACTACGTGTGATATACAAAAACTAAATGCGACGTACTTAAAAATTCTAAGGCAACGCGATATCAGCCTTCAGGGCTGCTAAGAAACGAGTGGATAACCCGTTATTAGTACAAAAACGCAGCAACCGTCGCTCGCGTGATGGTCTAAAAGCAAGTTATTGAACCAGCGGATTACCGCATCCTCTTCGAGAGATTCCACAAGTGCTTTCCTAATAGACCTGTGCTCTCTAGGCTCATCGATAAACTCTAATAATTAGACATTCGCAATCACCGCAATAAAGTCACACCCGATATTACGTGATCGCGCATTTATATAACACCCGCATTATCCTTGCATTATATGGTTAGCAGTGGTGACAGCACAGAGAAAGTTCCTATCCGTTCCCATATACTCAAGCACAGTCTACGCGCTGTGCTAAGGCACTCCGCGTTTGATTATGCTCGCCGATGCACAGTGCCGTGCGATTGTCATTCAACACCCCGAGGAATTCAACCAACATTTCGCAACTGAAGAAATCTTACCGCATTTTTTTGCGCATCTTGCGCAAAAAAAAAACTGATGCCAGAGGCATTATTTCTAATCGCGATTAAAAGTTTTTCAAATATCATAACTCACGCACCTGTAACTCTCGTTGCCTAATTTTAAATCTACTTGTTAATATAACCCCACTTATTATATTCAATATAAATTCACTTATTGACTTCCCCTTCAAATTTTGTCAGAGTTTAATCTCTGAAATTAAACGAAAATCAACTAACTAATTAAATAGTTCTGTAACTAATATGATCAATTTATTTGTTGCAGTGCCAATATGCGGGAAAAACGATGGCTGCTGCTGCTCGCTCTGTACGGTAAGCACAATTTCTGTAGAATCTGTTGATTCTTCATTTCTCGAATCATGATTCCCCGATACTAAACGGAGCTTGTCAGCGGGACTTTTACTCGATTTCTACTATTTCTTGAAATCCTGTTTACCGTTCCGCAGAAGAAAAAATCTCTCCCCTTGTCCATCTCGCGGTCCGCCGGTTGCGTCCTTAGTATTTTTGGACTTTCCACGGCCGCGGAGGAATGCCGAAGAGACAGTGGACGACCTTCTACACCCGGGAATTTTACATCGCGCACGTAGATCGAATCTCAACGCGACTCCCCGTACAATACAAAATAGCGACCATCGTCCTTCCATGACAGACAAACGGAATTAAACAGGACAATATATGATAAGAAGATTAAATGTAGATATTAGATAAAATTTATTTAGGTAGTTATTTAAAGTATTTTGCCACTTTGAAAGAAACAGCAATTAATTTAAAAAATGTAAACTTTTCTCCCTCATATTTTGCTCGCAATAATAAATGTTAATTAACAATCCATAAACAACATTTCATGGATCGTTAAATATGCAAACTAATCATTTTGATTAAATATGCAAAATAAAGGCAAACTAATCATTTTGATTGAATTATCAAAAGTCGAGAGATTAATCTTCAAAAATTACGTCAACCACATTTAGCATTCGTATTGCGTATTCTACGTGCGATTCGCAAAAATGCTTTACAGAAAAGTTCCACGAAGAAAGAGGAACCCGTTGTGAATGCCAAGAGGTTTCCTTTGTCTTGTCGCGAAGCGTGTGATCCTAAGAGTCCGAAAATTCCGGACAAGATACTCGGCAAACACGGGGGCATTAACGTCCGTCTTAGTGGCGACAGAAAAAAAGCTCAAAATCCGATAAAGACCAAATTCCGTGGAAACTGGACTTACCAGGAAAGACTCTACGGAGTCGCGGAGTGTTTGCAAGCGCATACCTTCCTAATTCAAGTCGCTATCGACCTGTTCTCCGCCCGTAATACTCATTGGAGCGGTTTACATCAGTCACGTGACGCTGTGTGTTAGCATTTAGAATGCTTTCTGACATTTTCGCCGGTTGGGCAACGTTCGATGGCGAGGTCTTTAAAGCCTCGCTTAAAAAAAATCACGAAATAATTTAGACCGCAAATAATTCTTTAAAAAAGCATCGTAAAACTTTTACGATAATTAGCGACGCTATATTAATCTCGTGGCGATGAACGCGATGTTCACGGCTTGATCGTCATTACGGCGTAGATATCGCAAAAACGTGCACGTAAATGCATTTCGTGTCGCATCATAATTTCTTGATGAAGATCCTCATCGAGGCGAAAAAAGACTCCGTCACGCCCTTCGAGAAAAGAAAATGTCAGATCATTCCCATTCGATCGAGACTACGCGTGGCTGACGAACAATTGAATGAAGCAATTTGTTTACACACCGACATAGAAATATCAGTAACGACGATGATTTCATCATGAAAACCGACTTATATTGTAAGCTTTACAGAGAGGGAGCACGCCCACGTTAACATTTCCCACAAACGGAATGCGAGCGCGTTCCCATAATTCATTTTTATGCAACGCCGACCCGCACGACTCTTTATCGATCGCAGCCTGGAAAAGTATGATCCCGTTATATCGATCGTCGGGCATACACATTTTCAACATCACCTTCGAGGACATCCACTTTCCGGTCCATGCGTTCACGTCGCGCAACCCTAATCGATTCAACGAAGGCGCGAACGTTTTTCCGTATACACTTGAGAATTATCGAAGTATCGAGTATCGAAAACAACGAGAGACGCAATCGTAAAAACAGCGTTAGAAATCATTAGTCGGTTACTTGTCTGACAACCGTTTTCTTACATTCCAAGTTTTACTGATTACTCAAGTAAATGTTAACGGTGGAATTTATATAAATTCTCTCTCTTCGAGAAACTGAATCCAACGCATTCGTGGCATGGGAATTATCGACAATATCGTCTATAAAAATATACATCGGGAGATAAATCGTAGAACTCGTAGAAAGTGAAAAACAATTTCTGCCTTAATTTGCGCTTCGCGGAAACTGTCCATATTATGCGTCTTAATTTCCTCAGGTGCTAGTTCTCATAAAATAGCCTTGAACTACTTCAAAACAAGTGTGATTCAGTAGCAAGGCTATTATGGTGCCATTAATAGGTGACGACTTCTCTCGTTTTAGAGACGTAAGTTCGATATACTGAAATAAAAAGAAGTAAAAAAATTTGATTACAGTAAGAAACCATAAACGTAAATAAATAAAAGAGACAAAGGAGGAAGAGTAAAAATTTATGGAGTAAGAACGAAATATCCATGATTAACTGAAGATTGATGCCATGTGTTACGAGCTTACCGCGTATGCCATATGTGGCTCATGTATTGTAGATCGTAAATCAACAAAACGTGGAAAGGAAACGATCAATAGACAGCCTTGATCCGTTTAAGAACAATTACCCAACCGAATGCGCTCGCTCGACGAGAGAAAATTGCAACACTTATGTTGGGTTCTCACCACGCTGCTCGTCTAGGTTTTGCAACGCCGACGCTTCTTCGCGATTTACGTAATCCGCGGATGCGTCGTGGCCTTTTTCCTTAATGTATCAGACGACTCATCGGGGCCATCGATACTCCTCAAGCGAGCAATCCGAACTATATTTACTTCGAACGCAATTAGTCGCGCAGCTGTGGAAAGTCATGACACCAATCCACGCTCCTCTATGATTTTCAAATCAACGATTTTTATGTTTTTAATAGCGAGAGGGGATATTTTAAGGATATTCTGTATTTTAGGAATATTATTGGCCCACGCCGTTTCCGCAGCGCTCAAGGCCAGGCCGAAATTTAAGATTGCGACAACTTCCACAACGACGACAACTACCACGACCGAGGAGTCTCACGTGGAAGAAAATGATCAGGCGAATTCGGAGGTATGTGAGACTGCCCTATTTAAAACAGATCACAAAATAGTTTAATTAATTGAATATTATCTAGTAGTTGTCTTCGACAAATCAATATAATTATATAAATATCTCGATATTACATTTTTAAATTTAAACGCGCGATCAATTTTGCGTTATCTAAAAACCGACGTACAATCGATGATTATAATTAAAATAATTATAGTGAATTTGATCCTTGATATTATGGATAAGAGTGAAAAATATTTCATGCCGTACATTTCTATCAAACTAAAATTATACCGGTATCATCCTTACTTCAAATCGTGCGATCGTGTTGTTCAGGTGGCACGACATAGGCGAAACATGATCGTCTATCGTCGCAAAACCGATGCCACAGTCACGACGATCGTGTACCAAACGAGTTCTCATTTCGCCAGTGCTTCCTCGCGAATAAATGGGCAATAAATGCGCGAATGCATCACGACATAAATTAGCCGATAATACCTCTTGGAAACGAGATTGTGCAAGAAGAGCGCAATGACCACCGTGATAATGCGATAAACATCGCTTGTCGTGTTCCAAATCACGAAAGCAGCGCTGCGTAAACTCCTATGCCTCGCAATCCGGTTTAACACCGCAGCTCATCTCTATTTACATCTGCGGAGGCGCCGTGGCACTTTGATTAATGTAATGCCGGCATCAAATCAATTAACATTCAAGTAAACTCACGCGCGACATAGGTTCACCTTCGCACGCAAATGAGCGAATGTGACATCATCAAATCGAACTCATCCCTAATCATAGAGCGGCTTCTTCAAGCGTGAAATAACTTTTCTACAAAATGTCAGTCTATCAGACGCGCTTTTCCGTCCACGACACACGGAAACTGTCATTATAACGAAATGGAATCGAGGGCTTGTGCTTTTCACATGAAATAAAAGTCATACATATATTTATATTTTATATTTATTTTTGTATATCATCTTTTGTTTTTATCGTTATAATTTTCACTATGTTTCTTATATCTTTGTATACTTTGTTTATTTATTGTTTCTTTTTATATGTAAGTCATACATATATTTATATTTTATATTTATTTTTGTATATCATCTTTTGTTTTTATCGTTATAATTTTCACTATGTTTCTTATATCTTTGTATACTTTGTTTATATATATGTTTCTTTGGCTCAAAAAAGGCTGATGCTGTGAATTTATTTATATGATTTTAATCTAATGAGTCTTTCGGATTTGATTCCATATTTTACCTTAATTTTAAAAGTCATACAGTTTGTTATAAATTACTTTGAAATTTTTGTTAACCTTTCGTCTTTGACTTTGGCTATTAGTTTCGCAATGTCGAAAAAGGAAGAGACCGTAATTCATTTTGTTTTGCAGACGACAACGGTCGCGACCGAGACCAATGGAACGACTGGGCACACTTTGACGGGAATTCCGCAGATCGATTACATATGGGATCCGAATCTACCGCGCGAGTTAAATGGTTACAATCTCAGTGATTATCCGTTCTATAATAGTATACCCGAGGATATCGATTTCAAATGTGACGGCTTGCACGACGGATTCTACGCCAGCGTGCCGCACAAGTGCCAGGTGAATTAAAATTTAATTACACTTAACTTACACTACTTAGAAATAATAATCGAGAAAATAGCAGTGGTATCTTTGAAAAGATAGGAGGAGAGTAACGCGAATTTCTATGACCGTTATATCCGAGCGACAGAAACGCCGATTGGAATTCCATTTATTAAAGTACTGACGCGCTGTTACGTTTGCAATTTGAACGGACGATGAGTTAGAATTATTTCTTCGATAAAAAGGATGCCGATTCCGCGATAAGTTCTCTTGAGTCAAGAGTTTCGTCGCCTGAATGAATTCTAAAGAAAAGTCTTCCGATACGGCGATATTTCCCT
The DNA here is from genome assembly GCA_901521435.1 of Crematogaster levior. Classification (NCBI taxonomy): domain Eukaryota; kingdom Metazoa; phylum Arthropoda; class Insecta; order Hymenoptera; family Formicidae; genus Crematogaster; species Crematogaster levior. Next base: position 374,509 of record CABEGB010000903.1, on the reverse strand, counting down.
CGCGTAATAAACAGGTGTCAACGATCCGAGAGCGTTGCCTTCTAATTTCTAATGTTAGCGGAAGACCACTATTCGATTTCAGCGATCGATCGATCGATTAATGGCGGCTACGAAGGCCTGATTGATAAGTTGACATTTACGCGGGCAACCACGAACGAAAGCGATGCCTTCTCGGGCAAGACACGAATGCAAAAAAATGCGTATCGATTGAGCACACTTTTACCAATCATCGCGTTGCTGAGAGCGATCGTTTCACCGCGAATCCCGGGTTCAGAGCAAAAAAACAACCAATTGAGAAATCATCGATTGCAGATTCATTCGTTTCAATGAAACAAAATTACACAGTTCTGATGTAATTATCATAGGCAGTAAGCAGTAATTATTTCTAACTGTATGTGTATGCGTGTCAATCTCAGCAAGGTGGCGCGAGGTATTATTTATTATACAAAATCAAAAAAATTATGTTCGCTGCAATTTAAATCATCGCGATGTTAATTTTCTGCACGTTTCACGTTCGCACGAACGAAAAATAGACGACGGAGTCCTCGATAATAGAATATAATTGACAATCGCACGACTAATCGAAAATTTACGATAAAAATGTAGCATCACACATGAAGTTGTAAAAATAATATTGCGATGACAGATTATACGTACGTTGATAAAACACAATCGACGTATACTTAAGAAAGAAGTGCTCTCAAGCCAAATAATTAGTAGGTACATCGTGAATCTTTCACGACGGCCGATTGAAAAAGCATCAAAGTAGAAATCGATATCGAAAGTGAAAAAGCCTTTTGCCGGCCGCAATAACAAGGTCACCGTGAAAAAGAAGCCGAGGAAGAGGACTTTCGTGGTCCGCTACGCTTCCCGTCCCTGACCGTTCCGCGATTCACGTGCACTCCTAGAATTGTGAAAGCTATTGCAAAGTAGCCCCTTTCCGACCGGACTCGGCTCGTTTTCTTATCTATCATTTTCGCGGGACTGCAGAGAACGAATGGAGCATTGTCATGCAAATGTAACGAGCGGGGTTCGTCGGTCGGGACGACGCGGCGCGTCGTAAAAAAAAAAGGACGAGAAGACGTCGGTCATCCTGTGTGTGCTTTGCGAAAGATTTGTCGCGGAAGAGAAATTGGGAAATGAACAATTAATTCGCCACTGTGGTTTCCTGCCAGGAAATCACTTGCGATCGCATGGATTATTTTCTAATCTTTCCAGCCTCGGGCGGAATTTGCAATTGTAATGATCCTGCTGATTAATGCTTCCGAACGCGATCGATGCAGCGGTGTAACATTTACGGGGGGGAGACAGTGATATTCGTACTCACGGCACTCCAAAAGATCGTGAAAACGCTCGTCAGAACGTTTCTGAAAGATGCGTTCTGAATAATTCTAACGCTGGTTCTCATGCAAATAACCATGATTTATTCTCCGCATTCGGCATGGAGGAAGTTTCCGACCAATCCATTTTACCGACTTTCCACCGTAAATTCTTCACAGAGTTGAAACTATCGGGGATCGGAATCTCCGACCGTGCAATATTATACGTGACTCATTAGAATAAATTTCACTGATAATTTTGTTCAATAATTGATTAAGTCTCAGTTCAGTGTTTAGTCGTAAGAAGAACTAAGTCAATTTTTGGAAGGAGATCAATAGGTTCAATAAAGTTACAATAACTAACTCTTGTAACTGTATTAAAATTATATTCTGTATACTGTGCATATGTATATGAGGCTTATTAGACGCGCGATTAGACACTCGACGCTCGTCTGACATTTGCATGTTACAAGTTGAGTAAGATTCTATTATTGGCAGAGCGTTCGAAGCTTGTATTTTTCACGAGGGTCTCAGTGAAACGTTGCCGGACACTTATCGAAAGGATGTGCTCTGAATGATTCTGGAATTCTAGATAATTCCCCCAGATAATTCTACGACGTTTGTGCGTTCCAGATAATACCGCGAGCACACAGACGCGAATCTTTTTCATCCGTGGCCGCACATTTATGCGACTCCGTGCAATTATTCGCACTCGCACACACTCGCGGCCGCCGTGTGAAAGTTACGTGGTGGCGTGCAAGATCGCCCGCGTTCGTTTCGCGGTGAAAAGTGTGCTGAAATCGTCATGTCGCCGACGTTTCGTCGACCTCGAGAGGACGGCCAACGTAACGAATCGCGAGCGAGATTCGCGCGGCAGGCGATCAAAAAGAAAACGACCAAGGAGCCTTCAAAAATCTCGAAAGTCCGACGCGCGGCGCCAATTTGCCGCCCACTTTCACCCATCGATCGCAATTCGATTTCGTAAACGCCCGGCGACGAAATCCATTCCGTGTTCTTAATGGCCAATCGCTAACGCAATTAACGGCGGCGCTAGTCTTATGTTATGATACGCTGCGATAATTCTAATGTCCTACCTCAAGGTCTACCATCACTGCCTCTTCGGCACTCGCTACGACTTCCTGTGTGCCAATTTCACGGCGTTCGACCAGAAGACCTTCATCTGCCACTTCGTGTCCGAGGTCGACTGCGCCAATTCCAAGAAGTACTGGCACAGGAACGATGCCCTTTATCAAGCTGCCACGACTACGACGACTACTACGACTACCGTGGCGCCGGTTACCGTGCCGACCAGTCGACCGGCCGTGCGCGATCGGATTCCATCCAGAAGGAGACGTCCAGCAAGAAGAAGGCCCTACGATTACTACGAGGAAGATTATTATGACGATGAGTACGGTCGCCCGCGAGACTTTGCCGGCCGAGACGACTACGAGTACGATGACCGGAAGTACAGGCGGGAACCCGATCGTGACTTCCGGGACAGGGATCCGCCAGTGCGCAGCAGAGACGATACGGATCGAGACAGATACCCGGCAAGGGGAAACAGAAGGGACCCACCCAGGTCGAGGGATCCGCTGGAGGATGACTTGAGACCTCGGGGAAGGAATCCGGATCAAGGTATCAGATTTACGTCGAGAGAGGTAGACGATTCAGATGTGTACGATAGACGGCCGGAGTCGAGAAACAGGGATACCGATGAACGAAGATACTCCGATAAGAGGTGAGAACAGAGGTTGATATCGATCTTGTCAAAAACCACTTAGACATATCTTATATATGCAACACTTTTAGATCTCTGCATTGTTTGAACGCTAACCTTACGAAACCTGATATTACATTCTGTTCACGTCAGATATAAAGATGATTACGACGATAAGGAACCTGCAGCACCTTCGGCGAGCGCGTCGTCCAATACGGAAGGCTTGGTGAAGCCGGCTGCACCTAGCAGCTCGGTTTATTCGAGGCCAAGAACGCCACCCAAGATTAGGCGACCGGTACCACTTTCAGAGCAAGATAGATACGCGTATAAAACCACCCCTGCGCAGCCAACAGGTAGAATTCACTTATGAAAAGATTTTCGACACATTAGAAGGTAGTAAATCGCTCTTTAAAAAATAATAAAATTGTGATTAAAGAGGAGCCACGACGGAGGCCGGTAGATTTGGAGGATGATTATTACGATGAGGAATTAGAGGATATCAGACCGAGCAGAAGGCCGCTCAGAAGAAGACCCTCGTACAGAGACAGAGACAGAGATAGGGAGAGAGACTTCTATGAAACTCGGGACCGGGACCGTCCCCTCAGGTAAGGTAACGTACACAACACCTATAGATAAATTATACTCAACGGACTAAACTACTAAACAAAGTCATATCCACAAAAAAAGAGTGATTTTCATTGTGAAACAAAATCATAATAAATCACTAATTGTATCTTATATTCATCCTAATAACGCACATCGTTGACATACAATTATTGATATAATATACTTTAATATATTTTATCATCAAAATTTTCACAAAAAATTCTAAAATTTCCTTGCAACAAATATAAAACCAAGGGTGTTGTGAGACTCAAGCTGCGAAAGTTTAATGCAAACTTCACCATTGAACTTCACACTGATCATTGACAATAATTAATATTACGATTAATAATAATAATTAATGTTTTAGAACTCGTTATCACTCGCCGCCAGAAGAGGTACGACTTAGGACGCATCAGGATCGCTCGAGGGATCGTTATTACGATCGAGACAGGGATCGAAATAGGGATCGAGCTCTCGATCGTGGAAAAGATCGCGGTCCCGAGAGATTCTCAGATCGCGATTCGCGAGGAAGATCGCAAGATTCCGACAGACAAGAGCGACCGTCTCGGCTTCCCGATCGCGAAAGAGAAACCGACCGATCGCGATCCTCTTCGAGATCGAAGGATCTATCGGACGCTACTGAAGTGTCCAGAAGACCCAATTCGTACGACCGAACAACCGAGAAAACCACCACTACAACTACCACAACAACTACGACTTGTTTACCAGAACAGCTTATTCGTAAAGAACCTGAAGAAGACTCTAAAGACACGGTGACAGATCGATCGGAGAAGCCATCTTATCCGGAACGACCAGCTAGACCTAATCAGACTCAAAGTGGTCGTGTAGTGAGCGATATTCAGGATTATCACAGAAATTTGTCCGAGAAATCTCAGAGAACGTCTCAACAAGTAGATTACCAAGATAGAGACCAGGAAGGTAGAAATGAACAGACTCAACATCAAGTCGCGTACCCGGATGAGTACTCTTCCGAGTATTACGACGAGCCACTAGAAGAGCCACCGTCTCCTCCTCCACCTCGAACCACCGTTCGAATAGTGAAGAGGCCTTTCCTACCGTCTCGAGGCGGTAATCCCAATCCGAGGGGATTATCACCGGTCGGCTCTAAAGCGCCGCATTCGTCCAGAATAGATGAAGAAACAACAACCGATCACCGAAGCACTTTAAGCGAAAACGAATACAGAGGTTACTACATACAAGAGGAACAAGAAAATAGAAACGTTAACCAGCAGGAGTCATCTCCGAGATCGGACGATAAGCAAGCGTATGACGCTTACAAAGCCATCCAAACCGATCTTCAGAAGAAACAACGCCAAGATGAGTACGATAGTGCGATAGCCAGACCAGCGCTACGAAAACCGATAGAGAAGAACAACGAGGAAGAAGTCCCGAGAGGCCTGGAAGATCCGTCGAACTCCTCCAGAGAATACTCCACTCAGAATCAATCGTACGATTCGCGCAACCATCAAGTGGAGAATCTAACGCCTAAATGGATAGAGAATTACTCGAGCGAAAAGCACGCGAATGCCGGCAATGTACAGACATCTTCGGGTTCCCCGATCCGCAGCAAGGTGAGACTTCCCTCCGTCGAGACCACGCCGAACGTCTACAGCTCGACGTACAGAAACGAGGACATTCAGGATCTACCGTCGGGACCAGGCGGCTACAGAGCGAAGCAAAGAATCAACGAAGTGACGCATCGCCTTCAGGATATCCCCGAGAGCGAATATGACGTTACCCTAAATGACGCCCTGACGCCGACCTTAGTTCAGGAAGCCAATTTGCCGAGCGGATTCGTCCTGCCTCTTCACAGACAGCTGGGTAGAGATACCGTGCTACAGTCTTCCGAGAACAACTACAAGCTCACTAGGCCGATCAATCAGCAGCAGCATCAACAACAGCAGCAGCAACAACAGCAACATCAACAAAAATCGTTCGTTCCGAGCCCTCAGTTTCTGCCGAGCATCGGCAATAGCGATCGAAGCCGGACGGTGTATTACAGGACGCCGGAGGCTATACAGGTCAGCGGAGCGCAATACAGACAGAGACCATGGCAAGATTACACAGCGTACTAACGAGATATATGTATACGTCGATATACCGATTAAGAACGTCACGAAGAAGCGTTTGAGATTTCACGAGGCGCAGATCTTGCCTCACGAGCGCTAAACGACTAATTTATACTGCCACCGATCGATTTAGGAAAGGCACTTTCATGGAAGAGAAATGCGTTCTTTAATGAAACTGGCTTTCCGCGAACGGCCCTTAGCTCTGTTGCAATCAGATGGTTTAGCGTCTTTCGTTCCAAAACACGCGCCGCTCTGAGGGTAGAAAATAATCTGCGGACAATTCAGTTAGGTATCAATAGCTCGCGTGATTTCGAGATGGTATAAATAATTGAAAATTAAAAGAAAAAGGATGGGATTATTGTCGATCGCGAAGTGGCGCTACGCCATGCCTTTGAAAAAGAAACCATGATACACACATAGAGAACAACGAGATTATTAATCATGATACTCATCGATACTCATTATTAATCACGCGTTCATTGCGATGAAAAGCAAAGGCAGGATTAATGTTCAATGATAATACCGATCATAGATAATTCGTTCTGAGATCTTCGCTAGAGAAATTCTGAATGACTACTCGATCCATTTAAAATGATGTAGCACTACGCTGTATGTAGCTGCATATGTCATGTAATAAACTCGTTTCCTCTGAACCAGCAACGTGATACAATAAAGGAACCCAAAACATGATACATTCTAATAACAATCTAATTTACGATATTAATACACGTCATCACGTTAATCGAAATCATCACTTAAGTTTCAGAGGTGCTAAAAAAATATCTCCATTTTTCTTAATTATAAAGAAACTTGTAAATAATCGTGTAATTCCATATGCTATGCACGTACGTTCAAGTTAAATTGCGATTTAAAATATGTGGTCTTCTATGAAAAAAAAAACTATATATGTATATTAAGTTCTATCGTCGAATTCGATAGCGGATAAGTCTTTCTGAGCGTATATCTTGTCTTAAAGTTATGTCGATATTTACGTATGATATAAAAGAGTGAGGAAATATACTTACTTGTTATTCATTGTCCCTCTTTGCATCTTGATGGCTGTAATACGCAAACATAACAGTAATTGAAAATGTTCAGTTGCAGAATTTTTGAAGACTTTTATCTTTATTTGTACTTTTATAGTACGAATGACATGAATTACACAACGGAATATCTGCCATTATAAGAAATTCATAAACATTACAAGGTCGAGAAATTCAGTAATCGTAAAAGCAACCGAATAATTCGTACTAAAATTTAAAGCGACAATTTTTTTCCAAGTGACCTTAAATAATGTTGCTACTTACACTGCCTGTTAATGTGCAAAATATACACAGGATATTTTTGAAAAATGAATCTGAAATTCACTTGTCAATAAAATGATTAATATAAATTTAATTTGAATTAATTTAATGTAATTTAATCAATAGTAAAAGTAAATTTTCAAAAATTCTTTATTGATATCTTAAAAAATTTATTATCAGAATAAAAGCTTTTTCGAATACAGTCGAGACGTCAACTCTTTTTATTTCTAAAAGTCAGCGGAATGACAAGTTTGATCAGATTTTTCAAAAATATCCTATACAAAGAAATAAAAGTGTATCGAACATTGGTATCAGCAATAGTACGTAGTATTTACACTGAAAATACTTCATAATTAGATCATTCATCCGAAGAAAATGTCGAGAAAATGCAATCGATCAACAATAAAGATTCAGTCATACATAAAATACATCACAGAAATATGATTGAAAACTTAACGGAGCCACGTATACACAAATTGCAATCGTTGTAAACATTTAATTTTCAGAAAAAAAGGTAGGAAATATTTGAACACATTCCTGGTAAGGAACCATCAACAAATATGTGCTACTTTTGTATAAACGTGGCTGCAATAGTAAAAGGTTATTCAGTCAAATCATTTAAATGCACTGACGTAATAATAAATGAGCAGACAGTACTAGCCATACTTTGGATAAAATAAACGTGAGTTGTCGCTGTATTAAAAACTAATGCAATAGTAATTCGCCAGTACCACTCGCCACTTCTTAGATTTGTACTTGCGAACTATAAAAATATCAAATCTAGACGGCGATCAAAGTCACTATTATACATTGAATAGTTGCTATGATCTTTTCGGGTTTCTAAAGCATAGATTCTGTACAAAAATGATAGAGTACAAGAATAGGATACGTATATAATATGTATAATTCTCGAAAGCTTATATCATTAATCTTTTACGAGCCAAAGCCCGCGTCATAAATGATATATAGATAATACATCTTCCAATCACAATCAGATTAAATTATAGGAAAAAATTGTTGCTGGCAAGAGTATGCAGTCCCAAATGACGAGGAATATTTACAGATTTTATTATGTTACAAAAACATCGAAGACATTAAAAAGCATAACATCTCTTTTTGGTAAATGTAATCGCTTTCAAATTTCTTGCAATTTATATAAGTACTAATTTGGATTTATGAAAATGATTTGGTTTATTTGGTATTTGTAAATGGAAGCAAGAGTCACGAAGATATTCTGGATGATTAATTAATTTAAATATCGGTAAGTCTGTAAAAAATATTTATATTGAATTGATTCATTGAGCGGATTTTTAAACAAAATTGAAATGCACTTTATTTATCATTTTAATTAATTATTTATATATATATTAATTATATATATTAATATAATTATATATATATATATATATATTAATTAATTATATATATTTAATATAAATATATATAATTATATATATTTATATATATTAATTATGTATTAATAATTGTTAATGAATAATTATTAATTAACAACTAACTATATTATTAGATTATCAAAATCCAGCCCAGACCGTAAATGGCTTTTCTCTAGTTAGTTATTAGATACATCGGTCATGTTTCATTTATTATTAATTTTTAATAATTATGTTCAAATTTATATGCCAACTAAACAAAAATCCGCACAAACTCATGAATCAACCCAATAGAAGTTATTAAATATTTAAATTTAAGACGCTTATCATTTTGACGCTTAAATTTAATATTTAACTGTTGTATTAATTGTTGTTGTTTAATATTTAACACTTCTTATAAAGATAAAAAAGTTAATTACCTTAAAAAGGAGAATTTAAAAGAGGATAAATCAGTATATTAATCACATTTTATCAAATATTATTATGAAAGAGAATAGACGTAATCTAATCCGCAATAATGACACAACATTTAATATAATTTTCCTAAATTTCAGCTATAGCGAGGATGGTGATGAAACAACGATCACCTGATTATTATACACTTATTTTTTAATAATAGTATGATTTACTGACCAGCTTATTAATATCAATGTAAAAAATTATACTCTCAGTGAATGCTTAGAATTATAAACATAGTCCATTATGCCTTATGTTCCTTACAACCATCACATATAAATATAGATTCGGCAACTAGCGTGAGAGTAACAATGCTTTTACGTTCATGGATAAAGTAAAAAATTTTCCCATTTTAAAACTATCTTTTGAAACTGTAAATATATAATTATATAATTTTATTATATTAATTAAAATATTTATATTTAAAAATATATAATTTTTTAATATAATTTCATTATATCAACTATATCATTTAATTTTTATATGTCTCCGATCAATAATCCACCTTCAAATTAATTATAAAAGCATCATTACTCACGCAAGTGCATCTTTACATTTGGCCTCTTGATTCATTTTCATCCCTCACTTCTCGTGCATCTAACAACTGTACAGTGCTTCACTGACAACTGTACTTGCACGGAAGTACGTAGTGACGATTTCTAAAGGAAATTAAACAAGCGTCGCCGACCGAATATATATATATATGTATTCCCGCATCAAAGTCCACTACAGCCTCGTACTACATACGTTCTATCGACAGACAAGTATACATCGCATCTATTCAAGTTCGATTGTTTGGTACACGCGGTTTGTGCTATCTCTCATATAATTTTCCCTTACATCTTACTTATCATTTTACGCTATCGGTGGATCGTCATCGTCGTCATCGTCTCTCGTGACTATGACATTGCCGTAACGATTGTGACGATACTGCCGAAATCGTTGCAGCCATTTGTACCGTCTCGCGCCGAAATACAGTAGTACACCGACTACTATGAGGAAGGTGGGTATTAGCAGACCGGCGGCTACGGAGCTACCTAAATCAAATTGATTGAGAATTTAGTCGCCGACGATAGCTACTGCTGGCTGCTTAGCTTTGACGAATCGATTCTGTCGCTTCCTTATCATATCAGTGAATGAATAATAGGGAAATTAAACAATGCTAATCTAATCATGAGTCAAGACGCTCACGAGCCGACTATACTCGGATATTGTCCATGAAATATATCTTGTTACCCAAAAAGTGACAAAATTATCAAAATTATCAAAGTGCGATGTTATCAAAATCATAGAGTATCTGTTAGAAAAACACCCTAATGTTTTTTATCGTAAGATCTACAATGAAGAGCAAACAAACATTCAACAGCGTATTACTTCGTTCTTCCCGATGTGCACGTACCTCCTGACTCGGACTTCTGCTCTGGCTTGAGGGTGGTAACGTCGACACTCGCCGCCGTGGATGTAACTTTAACACATTCGCCATTCGCAAAATAAAAATCTCGTTGGCAATCGCACAATTGTTGGCCGCTGCTAGTTTGACGACACCTCTGATTCTTACCACACGACGTGGCGAGTTCCGAAGTGTCACACAGTCTCGTCGTGTGCGATTCATCATTGTTCTCTGAAAAGAATCGTCATCAATATTTCAAAAGTGAATGAATCGCCAAGTCGATCTAGCGGCATTCCTCCTACTTGCATTCAGTAAACAATCCAAATTCTCCGCTTTACGTTGCAGCTATACATATGTATATAGAATGAATTAAAAATAGAACTTCACGATGCTTCTTCACGACATATAGAAGGAACATCTATGTGAAACACTTATGAAAAGTTGCGAAACTTCTCAAGAATTAATTACATTTATTATTGAATACGTTTATTTATATTTTGCATGAGTATTCTATATAATGAGTATGAAAACACGAAGTATCGGCATATTTTAAAGCAGCTCGAGAAACAATTGTTCGCTGGGAAAAAATTAATGAAAGTTAATTAAATCAATAACGAGTCGTCATTTTGAAACTACATGTAAATCAAAGTCAACGAAGCTTTTACTTGTTAATTTAGTCAACTAAAAATACTTGCTGCTAAGTGAAATATTTGCTGCGTTGAAATATCTGCTGAAGAATAATAAAAAGACTTTACTTTATTCAGTCGTTGTTAAAGTATTGCTAAAATAATGTTAACTCGATTCATCAAAACGAGCAAAATAATGTTCAAATACTGCAACATTATGATTATTAAAATAACGTTTAAATATTCCCATCCAATCACACAAATATGACAATGTTGATAACAAATAAAGAAGGAAAAGGAGGGAGATTTCATATTCTGTTGTTACAGATCGTTCTCCGACATTCTAACAAGATCATTCCACCTAAAAAAACATTCAAAACACAATAAAATAAAAACAAATTTTGTATTGAATAAAGAGATTCCGCAAACTGTGATTCGAATTAAAGCTTTGTTCGAGACTGCCTATGTAATCTTGAAGAGATAAGGCCATGTAATTATCAAAACAATGCATATCCATATATGTATATAAATATCGATGATGACGCATCATATGAGTCTCAATCGAACGCGCTATGTTTCTTATCCGTCTCGTTATCACAGGCTAACGTTTCATTATCTCATCCAGAGCAGAAGACACAAAGAGACACGAGGATGAATGGCATTTTCGTAACTCCATCGAGCCCGCGTGACGCATGATTGGCTGAATCAGTTAATAGAGATGAATTCGTTTTATCAACAGCATATATGGGGAGTTAACCGCACTGAGGTTGAATCAAGCGTATTACGGGACTTGCTTTTTATTAAAATAGCCGGTATTGCATTAATTCTATAACGTCCTACGTGATTTCTCTTTCGTTGAAATATCGACGTAAAATTATAATACGGAAATGCACAAGTATATACACAGGTTATTACATAAATTACCGTCAATAAAGAATAACGTGTGTCTCTGCTATAAAAAGAAATTTCACGTTGAAAAATAAACTCTCTCGCCCGTCAAGAGTTTATCTCCGCGAATAAAATTAGCATTACGCATCTCTCCGTAATGTAACTTTACAATTTACGTCATCGTAAGGCACGTTGAATATATGTAATCATGTAATTCAGACCGGCAAATTCGCCGTCATGGGCGTAAAATTTCAACGGTTTCGAGATATCGCCGAGATACTCGATTCATTTATTGCATTCTCGCGGAGTCGTGGCACAATACGAATCACTTTTCCGTGATAACGTCGTAAAATCGGATCGTTCGGGTAAACAAAGAGCCTGTTCATCTCACGTTCATGAAGTCTCACAGCGAGCAATTCCGGCGTACCAGAATCGAAGAAAAATTCCATTCCGTTCGAAGAGACATTTCTACTGCTGTTAAGATTATATTCGGATTATGTAACTATCTTCTCGATAACGTAGGACAGGAATGATATCGAAAGAGAATGAAAGGTATAATCGAGAGACGAGTAAACGATCGAAAATCGAAACAGCTTCGAACGAATCCAGAATAGCGATGTTTATTATAAAGTCGTATTAGAATCGAAGTCTAAAAGCTAAATGAGTAATGACGTAAGAGATGCATCGTTAAATTAATGAAGAGGAGAATTTAAATTGATATTTCGTCGATACGAAATCTACACGGTATGAAAGACAGCTGACGGTTATCTTGAATTATTGAAAAACATCGCAATCAACAAAATTTTGATAACAACGATACGAAATCAATGCAATTCCGCAAACTTTGTCTGCATGAATAAAGATATGGAATCGTATCGACTTGCTGCTATTGCGACTTTTAAATAATTTCACAATAGCGCACGGCGAGAGAATGTGCTAAAAATACGATGGGAAAAAATGGAAAACGAATCCCGACACAGATTCAATATTTCTCAGAGCGAAAACTCTCGCGTTATACAATGGTATCCATAAAACTAAATGTCGAAAGAAAGCTACAAAGAATACGCTCTTGCGTGTCTTCGCTCAATTCCGCGTCGACTATCCAATTTCGTCCGACCGAGTTTCGCCACGTAAACGCGAATTCACCCAAGGATTTCACGTGCACGCGTAACACGGTACGGTCTCTCGTAGGCTCGTCTCGTTTATTATGTATGTACGAGCCTATGAATACCTGCGTAAGGCACAACCAAGCCTTCACTTGGGACTTAACCTGAAACCCGTATTTTATCTATAGAATCCTTTTAAAAAGATTGGAGGAGAAATAGAAGGGGAGATACGGGAAGAGCATAAAACTGGTACATCGAAAGATCGACTCGACTACCTAAATTTATTTCGGACCGGATTGTACACCGGGTGTTTCGTTATTAACACTCTGTGTATATTATTCTGCCACTGCACGAATGCACGAAGGCGGGCGGCCACGTGCGGAACACGTGTAAGTCAAATAAACAAACGTGTAATGAAAGTAGGAGCAAAGTAGGCGGAGAGGAAATCATGCGTCCTTTCCTCGCCCACTGAGGATGTTAAAATACGCTCCGGAATGCACGTGCCGATATTCGCCCGCAAACACATACCGTTTCGCCGGTTTTCTTTTCGATGAATTCTCCGCGCGTACTTATATAACCTTCCGGTTATTTAAATTAATGCGGAGCTGTTGCACGAGCCCGCAACATTGTCGAGACGCGCGACACGATACGACCGACACGGATGTACGATCAATAAAAACGGATGAAACGTCGTCGTGAAGCTGATTGCGATGGATTACATGGCCGATAAACCACCGTAGGTTTCTAAACAAATCTTTGCGTGCTAAAAATTAGATTTTTCAAGATAAGAAGTAAACCCTCACCGACAATTCACGATACCCATTGTCAGATGAATCAAGACTGCAGAGTATTCAAAATGTCATGGTTTCTTCTAATAAGGAAATCATCGACGAACAAAAAAAAATTACAAAGCGATCGATTCACCAAGCAGAAAATTTCATGAAAAACGACGACACGAAACACAAGATAAATGCATCGTCGTATCGCCCACATGGCATAAAATGTGTACAAGATAAAAAAGTATTCACACATTAATTAGATATAAGAGAAACAATTGAAATTCAATTGCGAAATTACGCTAATTGCGGCTCGATTTCTAGAACTATCGGCGATTACGTATCTCGCGATAAAAAAAAACACGGAAAAAGAAGTTTAGCTATTTTTACGTTTTACTTTTAAGTTTTGCTACCATAGCAAAACTACTTGTAAAATAAGGACAGCCAACTATTATTTGCAGCTCAATACTTTAGCAAAAGGTTTTGCTGCTATTGCTTGATAGTTAGTTTCCATATTTTACAAACAGTTTTGTGATAGCAGCTAATCTTTTTTTCCGTGATATAGTCGAGCGCACAGATCGAAAATCACGAGATAAAAGAGCTCGTCTTTAAAGAGACGGTGTATTATCGTAAAATTCCACGCGCACGCTTTGACTTCGTAATTATCGGGGAAAAACATGGAGCCCCTTCGTAACTAAGCGCTTCAAATTTGCTTTCGTAATGGACGCAGCGTAAAAATGCAAGAGAGATAAATATGATAAATCAGCGAGCGCGATGCGAAAAGATACGCTTCAACGAAGAAGCACGGACGGGATATTTATTTGATACACTGAGGAAAAAGAAGTGTCGAAAAAATATTTCTCGAAATATTACTCAGCTGTACTACGCGGCGGCAGTCGAGGTAAATGTTTATTGGTTCGCAAAAAGTATTTGTTAAAATTGTTAAAAAGATGTGTTTCGATAAGTGACGTAAGCGTTTGACTTAAAGACACATATATTCGAATAACAAACATCAACGAGTCGCGACCGTTTTGTGAATACCAATAACGAGAGAACGGGCGAATCAAATTTTTTTTCAATATTTGAATTTAAGAGAAATTTGATTTATCAGCTTTTGATTTGTCAGCTAAACACATTTAGCCATGTCGACAATTTTTTTCTCTGTGTTCATTCGATCGAGAGAACCGACACGAAGCGAGATGTACATTCGCTCGTTACTACAAATGTTTATTTGCAAAATTCGATGAAATTTTTATCGGTACCGAGTTTGCTTCCCCTCTCTCTTTTCGGAGTAGATTTACTTTTTAACGCAGTCGGCAGAGCGTTGTCGCGTCGATTGCGTTAAATTTAAATTCTTTACTTTTTTTATCACATTGCGCATGCCGTCGACAGATCGTACAGAGTGATATTGTTAAATTATCGCCGTTCGCGCTTCCTGCAATTCTGTGAAGCGCATTGCGTCTCGCGCGCAAAAGCTACGTGTAATTATACCGGATAAAAATAACATATGAGAGGACCGATTGACGAATGAATGCGTCGGCACCTATTGGTATGATATTACATTTTGCGTCGCGGAAGAATGCATTTTTGACACGCTTGTTTCGTGTTTCGGCGTGGAACCGCCGGAAGCACGAGAACGAGAGCGTCACACGTGTTCCGAGCGATTCTGCGTAGCAGCCGAGGGTTGCTTTCTCGTCTCTTAGACTCGTGATTTCGAGAAGGAGCGGCGGTGCGGAGAACGGGATGGGACGGGGGGAGAGGGACGGAGAGGAGCACAGAGAAAGAAAGACAGAGAGGGGGAGAGAAAGAGCGGAAGAAGACCATTGTGGCTAAGCTGGGGTAACTGCGGCGGCTCGCTCGGACGGACCAATTTCGCGGCCGCTCAGGCTTTAATTTACCAGCCAGACAGCGGGCCTGGCACGATGTACTCTCTCTCTCACTCTCTCTTTCTCCGTCCATCCCGATGTATTACACGGGAATAAATCCAAGTCGCGTGCACTCACCTGCACGACCGAGCGTCGACAGAACGGCGAGAGTCGCCACGATGAGATAGCAGAAAACGTCGCTGCTCCGCATCCTTCCGTCGGCTTTCTTCCCGCTGTCGTCTACCTTCTTGTATGCTGCCGTCAACCCGCGCGCGAACCGCGATCACATAATAATAAACGCACGACCGTACGGTTATTCAAAGGTCGCCCGCCCCGCACGCTCTCGCGCGTCTCGCCCTCTCTGTCGCTCTCTCTCGCTCCCGCCGCGTCGTCGTCGCCGCCGTGTGTGTCGTCGGTGCTCCCGTCGCTCGCCGTCGTCGCCGAGCCGGGAAAGCGAGGAGCCGTTCTCCTCCCGGTGCGCCCACGTCTCTCGCCGGTTCAACGCTTCAACGGACGCGCGTCAGCCGGCGGCGCATCACAACGTTCGTAGGCCGGCCGCCACCGCTTTTGACAGATAAATGCCACGCCGCGCGCCGCGGTACGCGTTCAATCATCTGTTATTAAACGACCATTTGCAATTATCGAAGCCAATTGGAGTCGTCGAGAAGTCGCCGTCGCGTGGCCGCCGGCCGGTCGAGAACTCGTAATCGAGACCTCGCGGCGACTTTCGAGATCGACTCTCGATATCTCGCCGAAGCGGTTCGACTCCGGATTCCGCGGAAATTTTGAAATCGGAAGTAACGAGCGGGGGAAAAGGCCGCTTTGACAAACTCAAACGCGGTTAGTTGCAAGTCAATGTCGTGTAACATTTAACCCATTAACTGCCAAATTTTTTTTTGGAAATTTTTGGCCGGATAAGTTATATACAATATGCACAAAAAGTTGTGTAACAGTATAATTATAAAAATTCCAAAATCCCCAAATGGGGATCGTAGCAGCTAATGGGTTAATTAACTTTCAAAACACACTTGTTACTTGTTAATTTCAATGTCGAGAATCTTTAGGTAATTATTCGTTTGTTCGAAACGAGGAGATTCTTTGAGAATCGCGCTTTTATGTATGAAATGTGGGTTAAGTATAATATAACTAAATAGTTAATTATAATAGTTAATAAATAAATGGTTAATTATAATAAAACGTTTTATTTCAAATCCTGTATATCTTATGGGGCGATATGATCCTCCCGATAAACTGGAACATGAAGCCGGTGTTATTCAATTATTACGACTTGTTTAAAACTTTTCATACTGTTAATTAGGAACGTTAACACCGTTATTCTTTTCGATAATAAATAACAGCGTTTCATATCAAATCACAGCGTTCTAAATGTCTGCGTCTGTTTCGAATTCATGAAAAAAATAACTAATTAAGTTTTTAATAAAAGTAACGATGCAAAACTAACATCATTACTTTTTTAGCTACTCTTTTTTAATATTAATGGATAAAATTAAACATAAACCTTACACACTTTGAGTATTTTTTTATTAAATTGTAAGTATATGGACACGGACATATTTATAACGTTACAATTTAAACACCATTACATAACATTATATAATATTATACAATATAATAATATTATATAATATTTACTTTCGAAAAAAGTAGCGCAAAATAACGACGTTACAAGTAAGCGTTATTTCCCAACATTTTCAATGCATAAATTAGTATAATATGCATCTGGAAAAGTTGGAAATCGTTTTAAAATCGTTCTCCAAAATTGGACTTTCCTCCGGCAGATACGTGGACCCCAAAAGTCCGCAAGGATTGTGCCACGAATATGAATATTTATCGGGAACAGAATCCATGGAGGAGTCTGTCACGTGATCGTGCAGTGACGTCCTCACGCGTGCGCAGGGCAAGTCCCGCCGAAAAAATTTGCCCGTTCATCAGCTCCATCTCCGATCCCCTGTCATCGGATGGCTTCGTGACGACGACGACAACAGCGGCACGTGGTGTCATGGCGAGTGCTGTTGTTAGAGACGCCGCTAGCCGAGTACGTCGCGTCGCCTGATCGTGAGAGCAATCCTGACTCGAAGAGTTGACTTAAAAGCGCCACAATGAAGGAGGATTCCGTGTTGAGCTTCAGATGGCAGAGCTTTCCGACGCACATGGTGGGTTCGCTCGACACCTGTTACGAGAAACAGCAATTCGTCGACCTGTCCCTAGTGTGCAAGGACGGCACGATCCTTAAGTGCCACAAGATGGTACTAGCCAACTCCAGTTCTTTCTTCCGCCGTCTGCTTCTGGCCAACGACCATTCGCACCCGATGATCATCCTGCACGACGTCGAAGCCGATGATCTCAAGACGTTGGTGAACTTCATGTACTGTGGTGAGATACAGGTGGTTCAGAGTGAGGTCAGAAGGTTGCTCAAACTTGCCGAGATTCTTGAAGTCACCGGCTTGAGACACATCCCGCCGTCATTGCTGTCCGACGGTCCCAATAACAAGGAGTACACCATGCAACACTACGACGCGTCGAAGAAGACGACGGTGTCGCGACTGAGGCTGGAGGAAACCAGGAATTCGTCCGGCAGAAATGTCAGCACGGAACACGAGACCGCAAACAGCACGAAGACGCAGGTTAAATCGACTGTGCAGACGAGGTTTATGACCAAGATGAACCCTTACAAAACAACGGCCAAAGTTCCTCAGGAAATGTCCAAGAACGAGGAGATTAACATAAACGAGCTATGCCATCGGTTAGAGACCAGTAATTCCGGTATCAGTATTATAGACATTAACGAGCCAAGTACGAGCAAAGGAGTGCGGAGAACGTCCCCGATGCAGCGAAAGAGAAAGGAATTTCCGCCACAGCCTGAGATCAGTTGGCCAACTGTACTGTCCACAATAACCAGCAAGCCTCTGCCTTTCAAGAAAGTGCGTTGTATCATGGACGAAATAGAGATCACAGCGGGAAAGCCTGCATCCACTTCTGTACCAGAGAGTAGGCTAAATGAGCCGCTGGACAGAAGAAAAGTTAAGAAGATCTCCAATGAAGATAACAGTTTAAATGCAGTTTATATAAAAGATGAAATTGACATATCCTCGGACGTGGAAGAGGATGTTGACATGGATCCTCTAGAGGTTGATGAAATTGACAATGAAAATTCGGATAGCAGTAAAACCACGCAACAGTTCTTTTCTCAGATATTGGTCCATCCGTTGAATAAGAACGCTCATTCTCATACGGAATTCTCTCCCAGAAGAGATTCAAACGGTTAATGTGACTTTAAATTCGACAAAGAATTGTATAATATAAAAATCTCTCACTACACGTTCTTCTCTCACATATTACACTTTGATATTCATATACGTGACATTCAAACTACCAAAACTGTTCATTAACTGCTCATCATTTCTTCAATGTTACATGACCTTATGTGTATTACAATAAAGCTGTAAATAGTAACTTTTAAAATCTATATGTACGATTAAAATTAAAATTGTTTATACATATTATATACATCTTATTTGTGCGATAATTTACTTTATAGTATTAGTATCTGTTACGTATACATATACAGTAAATATATAGCATAAACAAACGCGTAGCAACGCGGTTATATAGCGGTTTCCTTGGAAGCAAACTTGAAGCTTCTCCTTATAATGCGTATAAGATTTTTACAATTGTTCCTACGATTTTACATGAAGAATTAATATGGATATAAAGAATAAACTAAGTTGTGATAAAGTAGAACAAGTAGATCATATTATTAATAAATTAAACCCTGATAGAAATGTAACAGAAGAAGAGTTTCAAAATTTCATGCAACGTGTTACTGAAGTAGGTAAGTAATGACATTCGATCATACCGCAAAGGTTCCCATGACTCTTAAGAAAAACATGTTCGATTAATTTAAATCTGTGATATATTGTAGTTCTCGTGTCCCTGATCAAAAGTCTCAATTTGCAGAAAACTTCTATTGGCCATTTCTTACAGGCATTTGAAAGATTAATAAGTGCGAGATGTGAATAAAAACAAGCTGATTACCAGCAGAAAAAATAAATTTAATCTGGTTTATAATTCAGAAACTGGTCATATTGAGACTTAATCAAGGATTCATGTTTTACAAATTAAATGTTTTTTCCTTAAGAATTGTGCAGAGTTCTTTATTGTCTATCAAAATTTTTCATTCAAGAGAAAATCGTGAAGAAGTTAGCATCTTCCGATCAAAAGGAGCAAGAATGCGGGAAAAAGTTAGCTGATGAAATGTTAGAGAGAAGTACTCAGAAAGAGATCAATGAAGACGAAGAGGTAAAAATTAAAACCGATCGGTCAGTAATTAATAAATATCCGTCAAAGGAAGATGACCTTTCCAATGATCCGAACAAAATGTCGCGAGGTAGATTATTTGTTCATATATTATGCCACTGTCTTATCTATTTGACATACAGCGATAAATTGACACAATTTATATGTACAGAGATGTTCATGAAGAGTGTGGAAGACGATGCTAAAAAACGAGCCGAAGATCGCAAGATTAGAAACGAACGAGCAGAAACGTTGAAGAGAATTGCAAATGGTGCATTTAAGGAAGGTGATTACGAGAAAGCCGTGACTTATTACAGTAAAGCGTTGGAACAGCGTAAGGACTCCTCTGTATTGTGGAATAATCGTGCATTATCGTATATGCACCTTGGATTATTCGAAAAAGCCTTGCAGGACTGCGAGTGGGCATTAAAACTGAATGACTCAAATTTAAAAGCTCTTTTGAATAGCGCAAAGTGTTACGTACATCTCGGAAACAGGGAGAAGAGTAAAGAATGTATACAGATAGCCAAAGAAAGGAATCCACATTTCAACAAATTTATCGATGGTATGGAATATTTTTAAATGTTTTAATTTTACACATCGCCTTTTATAAAACAATTTATTTTACTGTTTACAGAATTTCAAGAAGATATAAAGCTCCAGTTTAACAAGTCCAACATTCAAGTAATCAATGACGAAGAAATACAGTAGCTCCTTTTTCCAGAGAAATGATATATATAAACACATTTTATATAATCATATATCAATTAATGTAATAAATTAACAATAGAAATGCCAAGTATTATGTATATGTTTTAGTATATGTTTTCATTGTAATTGTCTAAGTATTCTGAATAATATCAAGATTGTTCTATACTTGTTGCATTACCTTCTTTAATTTCTGACAGAGATCGTGGTTCATGTAAGAAAACTGTACACTCAATACCCTGAAAAAAAAAACATATCTGCATAACATCAACTCAGAACTACAGAGCAATCTTATATAATAAATATATATCTACCTGCATGCGCGCTGCTCTTACAAATCCTTCATTAGCAGAAACAGTGATGCTTTTCATACTTTCGCCCGTTGCAAAAATCAATCGCGATCGATCTTTAATTTTACCACCTAAGCGCAACTCCATCATTCGCCCAGTAGTCACATCATCAACAATTCGCACTTTCTTTAACAATTCGTGTGCACGCTGCGTCTCTTTTGGACCACCGATAACATCGATGATATTCATAAAATTATTATACGCCGTCCGGCAGACTATAAGCTCTTTATCTCGAAACACATTTTCTAGGATTGGTTTTATAGGACGTTTTCTTTCCATTTCTGCTTGTTGCGTAAGTAATGGCTCCCGATAAACATAATTATTATATCCATTAGACATGTTTGTAACGTAAGCCAGTAACGCCGATACATCCAGATTCAAAAGTCTTATTTCGGTTGGCAGTATAGATGTATTTAATGACTGCAGGTCCACATCTGAATCCTTTTCGGAATCGCTTGTAGATTCTTTGGCGAAATCCAGTTCATCTTGTTCTACCTCCAAAAAATAAACAGACAACAATAAGTACATGTGAAATTATATTATTTTCATGTGATATAATTAATGTTCTTTAAATACTTATCAGAAATAAATTATACTGACTGTTTAAGTTCTCGTCACTCGTGTCTATCCTATCTCCTTCCACTATGATGCCCATTTGCTCCAATTGCAAGGCTAATGGAACCTCTATGCCATAAGCAAAGTAAAATATCACATCTGGCGGCTTGTAATGATACAGATGACACTTGCTACATACGAGATACGAATTGGCTTGGTCCACAATGGATTTCTGTCCGTACTCTCCATTGCCGAGAGATATCAGAGTTAGAGCTCTAGCATTTCTCGCTATAACTTTAACCCACGAAGCGCCGCTGTTACACACTATGTCAACCTCCAGACGGGATTTCTGATACTTGAAGGGTCTCATGACGCTGATGGGATCCTTTGCGCAGGACAGTCGAATCACCATAGCATCGAGGTGAGTCAGATTCGAGCTCTCGAGATGTTTCTTCTTCAAGTTTCCCGTACATTGTACCTTTGTGAGAAAAATATAAAGTTGTCAATTCACTAATTCGACTTACATGCCAAAGATCTATTCTCCAGCTGTAGAATTAACCCCTCTGAAACTTATCTCTGGATAATCGCGACAGATTCATTCGAGAGCATTTCCTTTCTTACCATCTACGTCGAAAATTACTTTCAGTATGAACTACTTGCCTTTTCCAAAAATTTTATCTCTTGCTGGATCTTCCGTGTCAACTTGTCAATCCCGTCGATCCTGCCCATGAGCTTCAATCGCTCGACCATACTGTGGCCGCTGGCGATTTTCTCCTCGAGGCACTGCAGCAGCTCGTCGCCCATCTCGCCTTCCATCGCGGGCCAGGAGCGCTGGGAAGTGGGACTCCTCGCCGACGATCGGAATCGACGCTCCCCACGACGGGCAGCTCCGCGCGGCGGTGTGCATGGTGCTGCGTGCAGCCATCTTGCGCCAGCTCGGGTCAATATCACGCGCGTCGCGTAATGTCGTCGTCGGCTTGTGGCTTGTGTCAAACTCACCTCAATTAACCTCACAAAAGTCTCTTCTGCTCCGGCTAGCGGACAAGCGACAGTCGATGCCGACGTGCGAGCCGCGACGTGCGTGCGACGTTACGGTTACGAGCCGTTACGCAACGCGAAGCGACGGTGTCGAGTGCGGCTTGACGGAAACGACGATTACGGGGCGCGAGAACGACGACGTCGACGAGAAGTACGCGGCGCGGGATAATCGCGTCCACGTGAGCCGCGACGAGGGTCCTGCGTCGAGCGGAGCTCGGCAAGCACGGGATCGTCGTTCGAGGAGAGTAGCAACATGTCCAGCGTCAAGGTCATAGAGAATCCAGAAGTGCCGGGTGAGTGACGTCCGTCATCCCCGGGACGATCCTTTTCCCCTCCTCCCTCCTCGCTGCGGCATCGAGACTCGACTTATCCGCTTCGCAATAATAACGACGGCGCGCGACCGAGATGCCGAGAATAAATAGAAAAAGGAAAGGAGTCCCGGAGTCGCGAGACATCTTTATGTCTCGTGAGTCCGGAAGATTGTCTCAATTAGCGCGCGATCTGTAATTGGGATTATTTGAAGCTCCGAAGCTGCCGAATCGTGACTCGCCCAACGAAATGATTATCTCGTGTGTGTATGTGTTGTGTGTGTGTATTTTGTGCGCGTGCGTTCGTGCGCGCGCGCGCGCGTTCGTGCGCGCGCGCGCGCGCGCCTGTGTGTGTATAGTATGTGTGTGACATTGACGAGTAAATTGCGAGCAGCGGACGTCAAAGAGTACACGGATCACGCAACGTACATGCGAGCGCTTGTAAAACGCTACGTTATGCCAGATTTAATTTACGGTCTTGATTTTCTGTCCCAGTCTCGAGCTTTTGAAGAACGCATTGATCCCCCGAAGAGGAGCGGTGCACATTTCCGGAGCATGTTGTGAAAGAAAAAAAAAAACTAATCGAATATGTAAACAAGCGAGACGAAGGCGAATTGCTGTTTATGACGACGATAATATCCGACAACATTTCGAGTTAATATAAGGTGTAATACAATGTTCGGAAAGCGTGTACCAAAGCAAAACTCCGCGCCTATTAATTGTATGAAATCTGAAATTCCGGCCCGGTGTATTACGGTGTTACGCGCAAATCCATTGGGACGATCTCGGGGACGTCCAGAGGACGTAGGGTAATAAATAAGAACACGTTGGCTCCGTCAAATTGAAATATTCCAAAAATATCGATCGAGTAACATTTTTCTTTTCGTCCTCCGTTATTTGTGTACCTCATTATGTAACTAGCGTGATCGTACGAGCCTCTCCTTGCGAGTACAGTATCGGAGATACACGGAGTAGGCTACGTATGCACAACGGGTGTGCTAAAATAAATTACATCAGTACCGCGGCGCGGACGTGTGATAAGCTAAATACGTATATCGCTGTCTAGACGGCGAGATGCGTTATCACAATGTCGTAGGTCTCTTTATGTCAGCCGGTCGCGCGAATTAAACGCGACGCGTGTACAATATATATATGCGCGCGCGTGCAATTAAATACGATTCCTCTGTAAATTATAAGAGCCGCGATAGGCATCTCGCTTTAACGGCGCCGCCCCAACTTATCTATACGTTTCTTCGCCGAAAGCGAATCATCTCGCCCGGCTCCGCGATCATTATCACGACGATAAATCCTCGCAGGCCGCGGCGCTGTGAAATTTTGCCACGGAGATCGGGGCACGCCGGTAAGAGTAATACACTGTTGTAGGTCCGAATGCACTAATAAACTTGTCCCTTGATGAAAGCTGAAGGAAAGCTGCTCTTTCCGGCTCTTTGTTCCTCACCTCGCTGTACTTTACCGTTCTACAGATCTGTACAATAGATCTGTAAAAAAAGCGACAAGGAAAAAAAATGGGTAAAGTTGGTAAAAAGTCTAAAATGATAAGACACGAACACACGTAACGGTGCATAATTATCTCGCCATGTTACAGATCCGAGAGGCTTCCTTTTACAATAGAATGACAAATGACGTGAAAAATGATCGTAGTAAAACTGCGGGATGTCGCATGATTTATAACTTTCATCTCTTATAAATTCCCGCGTGTCTTTTCTGTGTGCAAAACGAGAAAAATATGGCACTCTGATCCTTTTTTTTTCTTATCTCCTTTGCGAGCGCAGGGATGACTTAGAACCATCGGTTTATCCTCATTCTCTCGCAACAGGACTCGAATGCTTCCTGCCACCGCCTCCGCCACCGCCGCCGCCACCACCACCTCCTCCACCGCCACCACCGCCGTTGTCTTCGGCGAACAAACCCTCGAGCAACAATGCACCACCGACAACGACGCAACAGCAACGACCGGCGACAACGAGCGAGAACGTGATCGCGGCAGCACCGGTGGCGATCGCGACCGACGGGGTCTCTCCGACCCTGGGTACGTTCCCGAACTCGGTACCTGCCATGCCACCGAATCCGTACATGTTGCATCCAACGATGCAACCGCAAACTCCCGGACAACCATCAACCCCGACCCCCTGGTGGATACCCACCGACAATGATACCTCAGAGCTTTATGCTCAGTGGTACGACCCGACTTACAAGGGTGCAGCAGCATCTCCCGCGGCGACCCCGGTCATGGGAAAGAATAAAAACAAGAACTTTTACAAACGCAAAAACGAGTTTATCGATCCAGCGCAGGATGCGGGTAATTAGAATATGTTTTGAAAGTATAAGTCTGAGTGTCTAAGTCTGTGCGTGATGTATGAATATTGAAATTGGAAGAGATAATGGAAGGCAAATCGTTAATATGTATCTGTGTTTATTCCTTCAGAGAAAGTGGCGAGTGCGCAGAGGGAACTGTCGATGCTGATGAAACCGCTCAAATGTGATCTGTGCAATGCAGTCGTAAGGCTAATTATAATCGGATAATTGGAGATATCTTTCTCTACTTAAATTTACTTTTATTCCGAAAATAATTCTACAATCTTAGCTCTCGTATATCGACGAAGCGATATCGTACTTTGCAGATGAATTCCACGCTACAAGCGAAATTGCACTATGACGGCAAGCCACATCAGAAAAAAGTATCGATGTTTCTCAATCAGAGCGTTAAAAAACAGAAAACGGAAGACGGGCAAGTGAGCAGTACGACCAATAACGACTGGCAAAACTACTGTGATGTAAGAGGCCTACAATGTTTTGCCTACAGTTATGTATTTACATACATAAATTGCATATTAATGTACCTCGCATACGATCTACATTGCTAGATATGCAAAACGTGGTTTACGTCGCAAACAGACGCCACGCAACACTACGCGGGCAAAAAGCACATTAGAGCGGCAAACGGTGGGCCTCGTGCAAGGTATGAATCTGCATTCGAGTTGTTTGATAATAGTTACGTTAACGGTAATTTAATAATTTATTTATTTTAACAATTTAGCACACATAACAAACTTACTCGAGCTCAACTACATTTATCGTGATAATGACAAGACTGTTGCGACCCACAGGCCATCTAAGAAGCTCCAAACTCAGAATCAGTACAATCAGGTAGACTCGACGGGCCGTTTCGGAATTGGAATGTCCTTTCAAACAGAAGCGCAATCTGCCCCAGCCGTGGCACCGATTGTACCTGACGGGATAGCCGCAGTGCCGAATCCAGCCGCGGTACCATCCATGTACACGTCGCCGCCGTATCCCACGCCGTTGCGCTGCGACTTGTGTGGAGTCTCGGCCAATCGTCAGGATCAGCTGGAGACGCACAAACGCGGAGCCCGACATTTGAGAATGCTCAGGCTCAACGGACTCCCTGTACCTGAACCCGGTCAGTATCGGTCAGCAAGACAAATATAACGTGTATGCGTGTGTGTCGCTTTAATTTACTGATTCTTTGCGTTTTTTGTTTCAGCTACTGAAAACGAAAACGCGTCCAGCGCCTCGGAACCTATAGATTATTCTATTTATCGGACACCATCAGGTAAGAAGTTGTTACACGTTAAATAAAAATTTAAAAAAAACTCTATTGTCGTGCAGTGGTGCAATAAATAACTTTTTGTTTCACAGGACAGTATTACTGCGCGCCATGCAATCTATCGTTAAATTCTGAGACAACGTTCGCTCAGCACGTCGAGAGCAAGAAACACAAAAATCAGTCTAACCCAAAGTTACCCAATGCCGCGGTAGCGGCAAAGAAAGCCAGATTCAAGAAAAAATAAAGCCATGACGATTATACTTTCTAATATAATGCCACAACATTTTAGCAACATTTCTGTTTGTTGTTTCAATTTCAAACCTTTCGTTTTCACGTGTACGCGTTTTGTCCGTCACGGTTGTATGAAAAAGAAATATACGATATTCGTTTTGAGTTGAGCGCAATAAACTCTGATTGGTTCGATACACTAAAAAAAAAAGTTCACGCGCCACTGCGTCTATCAGTGCCCCCAGGTCGTATTTCCAACGAATTTTCATTAAATCACCGACGACCGCAAAGTTGCCAAATATTGCGAAATTAACGCGAAGTTAGATCGAGTGTCTGATAGGCGAAGCTAGATCGATGCGACTGATGGGAAATGTAAGTCTGTTACGCGCGAGACGAGTATTTAAATTAAATGCCGATTAACTCTAGATTAAATTTATAGTAAGTCAAGCGCGGTGATTTAGACGGCGGCTCATTAAAGCGCGTCTCGGCGCCGCGACTAATCGTCTTCCACATTTATTCAATTACGGAGATCATTAACTCGCGCCGCACGACATTCACGAAATCCTCGGGTGAGGATGCGTGTACGTACGGCGGCACAACGTGAAATTTATGCGTCGTTCGTTGTCTATCTCTCTCTCTCTTCCTCGCGATCTTCTGCCGCGGTTTATGGGCGAGCGAACGACTTGAACTCTCGTCTATTAATTACCTCGTAAGATATATACATGGCGGAACGTTTCCCGCCTCTTTTTAGTCACCCGCGACAAATATGTCTCTTGTAGAACGGCGGCAGAAATAAAAACGTCGGTGTAAAACATGAATCAACAATGAAGTACTAGGCAGCGACGACGTTTTACGACAGGCGTCCAAAGATGGTAGCGGAGGAAATAAACGGCATTCAAAACGCGATGAAAACAAACGAGAAATCATCCGAGAGGAATCCCCCGATCGGCACTACGCTGATTTCCGAATTCGTCGCGAATTCTTACGAACCCAACGAGAGCTGGGAAGGGAGAACGAACGCGCGAGAGGGTTGAGACATCTCAACGCGCCGCGAGGGATGCCGTGTACTCGAAATTCCTTCAAGGCTCTAATATCCCTTCCCCCTTCCCATCTTGAATACGTGACGCACTGCATACCAGCGATTTTCTAACGAATCCCAGCAATTTAGCGGCCCCGATAATTACCCCCCTCCCCGCACGTCTCTTCTCGACATTTACCTTTTTGATTTTCCGAGCATGAACTCCCCGCACCATATGAGCAGCGCGAGATTAAGATCGCGCGGACCTGTAAGATCGGTCGGTTTATACCTATGCTTCGGATTTTTTATGACTCGTGCGGGGTCTACGTGTGTCCGTCTCGTTTTATTTTACGTTCCTACGTCAATGCGTATCCCTTTTCCTTTCGTCTCTCGGGATGTTTTCTTGCATTCTCTCCGTTTTACAACCCGAGAGCTACGAACGGAGTCACTTCAAGTAATTATTGTATTTCGTCGCGCGCGCAAGGTCGTAAATTATCCTAATGAATTTTTGCGTGCGTACCGGAGCGCATATGCGTGTTTCCCGTCTAAACATCGTGATCGTTACTCGAGAAACCACTGTTATCATTAGTCATTATTGGTTATTATTTATCATTATTATTATTATTTGTTATTTATCATTTATATTTATTATTTATTAAAAATAAGAAATATAAAATATAATTATACGTTGATCTATGGCTCATTAATTTCAAAATAACATGTAGATTCGTGCCTTTTGAGCCCAATAGTGTGACAAACGATAACAACTTATAGTTAAAATGAACATATATTTAAAAATTTTTTACATCTATATACACATTGAAATAAATTAATCCCGAACGCGTTTCGGACTCACAGAGTCCTCTTCAGCAAGAGCTAAAGAACGAACATCGTCTTGCATTTAACACAATTTAAAAAACGGAATGCTCATGGCAGTGAGCATATGTCGCAGTCAAA
This sequence comes from Crematogaster levior, assembly GCA_901521435.1. Taxonomy (NCBI): domain Eukaryota; kingdom Metazoa; phylum Arthropoda; class Insecta; order Hymenoptera; family Formicidae; genus Crematogaster; species Crematogaster levior. Next base: position 345,907 of record CABEGB010000903.1, on the reverse strand, counting down.
AATATAAAACTTAGCGTCATAAGATCCTCCGGATTGTTCAACACGGTGGAGCGATGACCGTAAAGAAGAAATATAAAGCCGCTCGTTATAAATAATAACAATCGTAGGACAAACAAAGTCAATTTAGTACAAGAACGAGCTAACACATGGTAGTCCAAGAGCCCATGACATGAATTTGGGTAGGTGTTTTAGGCAACTTGAAATTATAAAAATAAGTAAATTTGAATGTGTGCGATTACGGAATGAAGAGTCTGGCAAAAAGTTTGCGGTTATTTTGCAACTGCGCAGCCTAGTACATTTAAAAAGAAAAAGCATAATCAAAAATAATACTTTTGGCAAAATAAAATTTAGTTATTTTTTAACTTTAGCACCTATAGAAATAAAAAATCAAAATGCCAGACGTTTTGAATGGTTCTGAAATATAGCCAGAGAGAGATTGCCCCCCACGTGACTTGTGAGTTTAGTGTCGTGGCGATCTTTGGGGCAATCTCTCTGGCTATATTTCAGAACCATTCAAAACGTCTGGCATTTTGATTTTTTATTTCTATAGGTGCTAAAGTTAAAAAATAACTAAATTTTATTTTGCCAAAAGTATTATTTTTGATTATGCTTTTTCTTTTTAAATGTACTAGGCTGCGCAGTTGCAAAATAACCGCAAACTTTTTGCCAGACTCTTCATTCCGTAATCGCACACATTCAAATTTACTTATTTTTATAATTTCAAGTTGCCTAAAACACCTACCCAAATTCATGTCATGGGCTCTTGGACTATGGATGACATTCAAATGTTTAATCTAACGAAACTTCAAAATAATAAAATACAAATGGTGACGAAATTTCTCACGATTAGATTGGACGTTTCGACTTCACGGAGTCTTCATCAGCACGCAAAAAACAATTAAATTTAAATTACATATAATACAATTCTCATAATATGTAAGATATTAAAAGGTTATCGCTATCAATTCGCACATATAAATCCAATTTATTATTATAACATTATTATTACTATTCGACAAACATTGATATGCCTCAAACTACAAAATATCATCTTTAGCTGTTTTGAGAACAACTCTGTTTCTCCGAACAACCAACGGTCACGATGTGCGAATATTTAGATGGGTGACATTGCGTCCCGATTATACTCCAACACGAGCATGTCCACGTGGTAAGGTGCACTTGTTATTTCCACAAACGGAATTTCCTCGCTCCCAAGAAAAGGAGGAGAATTTTGTGACTCATTACTCGCGTGAATTTCTCGCCGTGATGATTAAAGCACAATGATATGGTTCGATTTCGACAGAGCGAAGAGGAGGGAAAAAAAAAACAGAAATTAATCTGTGACGCGGCAGAGATTTTAAGGAACGTATAAAGTTCCATTAATCGTCCGCCCCGCATTTCGGTGGAATTCGTCTCGATGACTGGAGAGAATTTTTGAGAAGCCTCTCGGGTCAGAGTAAAGAGTCGCTTCCACCTGCAACGGGCAGTAGCGGTGCAACCAGACGCCGTGACGAAAAAATCAATCGATCGACCGACCGATCGCTCCCTCGTTCAAGGCTCCACCAATCGGTCCGTCGTTGTCCTCTCGAACTGCGCTCGGTCTCTCGGATAAGAGTGTAACACGTAAAAATCCATCTATCGGCCGTAACTCGCGAAGAAAATCGCAGTCGCTGCGCAACGCTACGAGCTATTAGGGACGCATGAGTAAACCAGGGAACAAGAGCGAAAAGAAATCATTCCACTGGCGATTACTCCTTGTGGAAACGTAGATTACAATCTCACAAGGAACGCGTGCATAACAATGACAGTGCAAATCGAGAAAACCTTCCAACTTAAAAATATGAAAATAATAAAAGAAGATTAAAAAATGCAAAAATCTTCTCTTTGCCAGTGATAAGAAATTCAAGGAAAAAGTAATAACTGACTTCAAACTGGCACAAGTGATATAATTAATGTTTATTATACGTTTCGACCTTTGGTTTTAGGTCCTCTTCAAGTCTATCTATAAATATGATGTGAAGGAACTATAACAATCGTTTAAGGCGCAAAATTATACATATTAAACTAAAAACTTACATGATAAGCAGTCCGGTAAACAAATCTCAACCGATTTATGTCGTCATCAATATTGTAATTTTGTATTAATTGTTTACCGGACTGCTTATCATGTAAGTTTTTAATTTAATATGTATAATTTTGCGCTTTAAACGATTGTTATAGTTTCTTTACATCATATTTATAGATATACTTGAAGAGGACCTAAACCAAAGGTCGAAACGTATAATAAACGTTAATTATTATATCACTTGTGCCAGTTTGAAGTCAGTTATTACCTTTTCCTTGAATAAAAGATTAAATTCATTACATGCAATGCAATGTAAGGAATTTGATGGAGCTCAACAAAAAGAAAGTGTTATATTAATTTATTTATTTCACAATTTATTTTCATGCAGTAAAGAATCATGTAAACGATTTTTTACCGCGTAAGAGAACAAACTACAAATCGACATAACACTTTCTTAAAATATGAGTTAAAAAAAAAAACGATGTTGCGAGTCTGAGAAATGATTTCTCGACAAAGAGTTGGTGAAAAGCAAATGGTAGAATCGTAGAAACGTCCAATTATGTAATGATCGGACTGATGATCATATGTATATTCGTATATCTCTTATTTTCGTATTTTACAAAAATAAGAAAAGAAAAATAAGAAGAGACGAGCCTGCAAATTTTACAAAGTCCAACGGTTTCAACGAAGATGTCTGCTTGCCGCATAAGAAACGCCCGTCCAGCCGATGTCGTAACGAGCGACGAATAGGGATTACAACGTGTAAGGGAACTGACGGATGCCGAACGGGGCGTAATCGATCGTTACGAAATCGCTCGCGCAGAAATCCTCTTCCTTGGATCCTGGTCTATATCGAGAGGGAATAACGTCAATCGATAGATCGTCTCGCATGGTCGGCATCGCGCGTCGCGACTCGGTATACTTATACACGCAAGTTGAGTAATCGGCTCCGCTCAATCGTTGAATTCCTAAGTGTAAATGATGGAGATTAATAAGAGAGAAACTGCGCGCGTATGTGTGTTAGTGTGCATGCGAATAGACTCGCTTCAACACGGCTCAGCTTAATAAATTACCCTGGCTACCGAGATTTTTCCCGGCTGCGAGGTTGCGATATAACTCGACTTGACATTAACGCGTCCTCTGCGCGTACAGAGATCGCTAGAACTTTAAATTTTATAAATCTGATAACATTCACTTTCCTGTACAATCAATCGCTAATTTTAAACAAGTCAAATTATATTGGGTTGATGCATAATTATCCGCCGTTCATGTGGGCGTTTTTAGTAAAAATTGGCGCTTTGTTTACTTTTGTTTTATAAAAATATTCTTTTATGTTTTGGTGATAAAAATGCGTGTCGAAAATCCTCATCATTATTTAAACATGTTTCTGTTAAATTTTTATGTGTCTTTTTTCATAATAAATATTGTTTAAAAACCGGCAGATAATTATGCATCAACCTAATATTATACACGGCGAGTAAAAAATCGCTACCCATTGAATGGTGAACTGATACTTTATTGACGTTATATGAGTACACAATTTACTTATAAAAATGTTTTTCAAGTTGTCTTTCTTCTGCGTTGTTACATATCACTGAAGATCGTGGACATTAAAAACAAGTCATAATCATTGCAAGGTAGAGAGATTGCTCTAATGCAACTTTAATGAGCATTAAAATGCATAGTGACTTTTAGCCCACCCTGTATGTTGCATGCAATTTGTAAAAAAAGTGCAGGTGTGATCAATATTTGTACATTTTCGCCACAACGCAGTTCACGCAAGCGGTTTCCATTTTAATATTCATTCGCTTTCCTAAGCTAATTGCGGTCTCGGACATGTTTCGCCAGCGAATCGAGCGGCTGCGGCCCGTTTGAAGCGCAGCTTATTTTTGCACGATCTTTTCTAATATCGCTAACGAATGGCTAACCGAGTTAGCGCCGGTCGAACGGTATCGAAGGAAACCGGACGAGAGAGAGTAGAGCAACTCCTTTGTCTCGACGTCGATTCCATTGTTCCGGCCGATGCGTCGAAAAAACTTGAAGAAGCAACACGACGACGCGCGGACGCGCACGAATCTCTTCGACAAGTTAAAAGCGACGGTGGTCGCCCCGGCAAATTCGTATAATTATTTCTCGATTAGGCAAAGGCGAGTCGGATGTTGCTCGAGATTAGATCACCGTGTGTTAACGGGACAACCCGGTCAGTTTCATCGTTCTTCATGGCCGTTCGTCATGCGGAGTACTTGCCCAATTGCGTCGCGGGCGATACCGAAATTAATAACATCTTCTTTGATTCATTGTAAGATAGAAAGAAAAATAACACTATTCGTCACGTTCTAGAAACATGATCCTTTTTTAGTACGTTAAAATATGAGTCGATGAGACAGAAACGGAGAAAAGGAAAGAGAAAGAGAAAGATGTTACATACAGATGGGACAATAAAAATGAATAACGATGCTAACTTAAGCCAATCTAATCCAATGCTTATCGTAGTGTAACTAAAAACCCGCAATCTCATACAGCACTAAATTAGGAATTTCCTAACAGCGGTAAATGATTATAGACTTCCGAGAAGGAGGAAGAAATGGGGTGGGAAGAACATCGCTCCGAGCGGCGAACGCGGTGCGTGTCGCTGAGAGGAAGTCGTGAGGGCGGGAAGAGCGGGAAAGGGGACAATAAAAACTGATCGGGACGCATCTCGCTGGGGCCGGTCTTTGCGGGCCACCAATGTCGAGCCGTCGAGAAAATAGAAAATCGTGGTGCTCCCTAAATGCGGGCGGTGTGATGTCATGCGGAAATAGCCGTCCGTCTACTCGCCGACGCGCCAACACGCCGCGCGGCCGCAACCACATGGGATAGACAGAGAGGGAACCGATCTCGATCGATCACGAACGATTACCCTCCTCTCCTTAGCTACGAAAGAAGAGCCGATAGCTCACGACGTCGGGTCAAAACCGATATAATTTCCGTAGGTCCAATTTTCGAGATTGAAGTCGCGGAAAAACATATCCGACGTTAATTGCGTTTCTGTCGACACTAATAAGCCCCCGTCTTAATTGGGAAAGCGTTTACGTTCTTTTACTTTTCTTGCGATCTCTTTTCATTCTGAGAGAAATTAATTAGATTAATTAAATTTTAAAAGATAAACAGATTTAAAAAAGTAAAATAAATCTTTTACGATAAATTTCGCGAAAATAATTAAAATAGCGTAAAAAATTAATAATTAATTATCAATTCCTAAGATTCTTAATACCTATTTATGAACGTTTGCATTGTTAATTTATTCAACATACAAAACTGTTAAAATGACAATCGTTCTAAGTAATGTATCGAGACCAAGTAGCATCATAAAAAAATAGGCAATTAAATGTGAGTACTGATTTAGTGAGTAACTGACGTGTCGTTTTAATTTGTAAGAAATAAAATATTCAACGTTTATTTTGCAATACGTGTTTACGTTTTTCTTAGTAGTTTGTTAGTATAAAAAAAAAACAAATTTGTTGATATAAAATGCTCGGAGTTTGTTGTTATGTTGATGTTTATGATATTTCATTGTGTACACAAGATTACCGCGTTATCATTCGAGTCGGCAGGTAGCAAATCTGTTATTTTCACGCAAGACGCGATCGCGACAAGACCTGAGGAGAACACGGTGAGTGAGTAATCAATTTCTGTAACGATTTGTAAATGTATCGAGACAACTTTATCGAAATCGAGATGTTTCACGCGATTTATCTATTTAAAATAGCAAATTATAGGAGAATTAATCAATTTAAACGAAAAACATTTTCAGGATTTTAAGAAATATGTCTCAAAATACAATGAAAGAATAATTAAATTTCTGACTTGTTTATATAAATAGAGAAAAAAATAAGAAAAGAGAAAAAAATAAAATAAAACTGTAACGAGTATGAATAAATATGTTTTTAAATAAAAAAAAGTTCTTTCAAATTTAATCTGACTTTCATTATAATATTTATATTTCGTGAACGATAAAAAACGAAAATTGACTTATATGTATTTATGTGAAATAAAAAAATATCTAGAATAGCAGAGAAAAATTGTTAATATTTAGATGGAGTACATTCTTTTTCTAACCATATTTTTTATTTTAATTTTTCACAAAACCTATCCATTCACTGACGATTTCAATTTAAACGAAATAGAACAAAACAAAATAGAACGACTTAAGATCGAGTAAATACTTTATCGCGAAACAGAAGGATTTTTTTATACAGATTATCTCAAAACGTTATCAATCAGCGATATACAATAGTGCGTGTTGCAACAATCATTAATCGCTTAAAATTTGCGATTTTGCTTGAGCTATTATATATCTTTTATCGAGATTTGTATCGATCGCTCGAGCTATTCAATGTTTATGAGCTCTTAATAACCATATCGTATCATCCACGACGATTACAATTTTCCCTGCCGTATCTGCCGTAATTATGGCAAATAATTTAATGCTTCCGGCGCGCCCAACGAATACATGTATCGGACCATATCGACGGAGATCGCTAATCTTTCTGTTATCGGACATTGTAATTCAGTTGCGGCTAGAGAGAGAGAGAGAGAAAGAGAGAGAGAACGCGGTGAAAACAGCTTCAATGATCAAAATTTCGTGTCTTCTAATGAGAAGACGCATAATGATGCGTCGTCAAGTTAAATAAACTCATTTTTCACATGACTGACATTCTAAACCGCCTATTTAAAAAGCGATGAGAAAAGTATTTTTTTTCGGTGTTTTTTCGATGAAGTTAACCTAAATCCATAAAAGCACGACAGAAGCGATAATGTTGTCGACAAGATCATGCGGATCGATAAGTAAAATCGATATTAGACGATAACATCGCTCGATCCTTTCCTGCGATTTTTTCGCTCAGAATGCAAACCTCGCGCTCTTTCGCCGCTCGATTTAAATATAGAACGCAATTCTGCTGTTTGAGAGATTGGCTGAATCAGGCTGAAATGCATCTCGAACATTCGTCAATCCTTAATTCATTGTTATAACAATTCAATTTCTATTTATTACAAGAATATTTCTCGCAATATTTATTAATTCGCTGTCCATTTCTCAAATTGGAATTGAAATCGAACTTTATAGATTGGAATTTAAATCAAATTTTATAGATTCGTTTTTATTCAAACTAGAGGGAAGAGGTATTACATGAATTCTAATTATCAAAGCTATCGAACATAATAATAATTAGCATAATGAAGATACAATACATGTGACAAGTTATTCAATTAATCAAGAAAGAAAGCAGTTTTCCAGATCAATCTTATTGAGAGCTTAAAAAGGCTCCGGAGGGGGTGGGGGGTGGGAAGGAAAACGATTTCGACACGGAAATGTCGTGATAGCTCGATAAGAAACTCGAGGGGTTCGATTGTGTGTCACATCACTTAGCTGAAAATTACAAAAGTGAGCAAATTCACTTAAATGTTGAGCAATGAAATTACAAATATTCTAGTACATTTGCTCACTTTTGTAATTTTCACCAAGTTGCGCGATATATAATCGACCACCAGATCGCGGGTGTCGACGGCGAAAGTCAGGGGCGCGCGCGGGGATATATTCGACCTGGGACATTCCGGATGAGTACGAGAGAACGAACCGAACAGCCGATGTCACGCCGCGGGCATTAGTGCGCATGTGCGCGGATTACACTTGACGGGCTCAAAAAATCAATGACCTCGCTGCCGCGATCTCGCGAAATAGGTTCGCCGCCGTTGTTGTTGAACAACGCGACCGTCGACCCTCGCTCGTGATCAGGACGAGAGATCGGCGTCGCGACGCACCGTCAAGACGTCGCGCGCGCGCGCGCGCGCTCAAGGGCCGTACGCACGCGGGGGAGAGGGGAAAGCGCGAGAACGCGGCGAGAGGAGAAGAGAAAATGGCCGGCGCGCGGCGAGGGTGCAGCTCGGGATGGTGGCGCTGCTGTAAGACGGCCGAATAGCGGTACGCTGGCGAAACCAGCCGGGCAACCTCCGTCACTCGGCGCTGCCGTTCCGGCGCTCAGTTCGTGTCCTCTCGCAGCGCACGACGGTTGCGGCTGCGTCGGCGTCGTCCCTACGCTCGCGTCTCGCGGAATAGAAACTGAACAAAAAAAAAAAAAAGAAGAAAAGAAATAACCGGGAGAAAGAAAGCGGAGACAGGGGGAGAAGGAAGAGAGAGAGAAAGAGACCGAACGCGGGCTGGTGTCGCGCGAGGGAAGAAATACGCGCGGTGTGCGACTCCGATAAACAAAACGTCGGCGACAACGGTAACAGAGTTTCTGTTTTTCCTTTTTCGTCGGAGTAAGGAACGCGAGAGCGCTCCGAAGGTGTATACAAGTCGCGCCGGTCACTTGGCAGTGAAGTAGTCTGCAGTGTGAAAGTGGTGATAAATCCAAGTGCGCGTCGGGCACCCGGTGTTCATATCGCGACGCGGACTATCCTATCGGGTGAATTCTACGGGTGATCGTACGCACGGCGCAGCGATTCGCGACTCGCGTCGGTACGAAGTGGCGTGCGAGGGAGAGAACGAGAGGGGGAGGTGGCGAGCGTGAGCGAGAGACAGCGCGAGAGAGGAGCGCGTACACTCTCCCTCCCCGTCGCGTCGCGCGCCGCGCGGTGTACCGCGCCGTCCGTCCACCTTTCGCGTTGCCGCGAGTGCACGGGATAAAATGGCGCTTGCTTTCGTCCGTGCACCTCTATCGACCGTGACGAACTGCACGGCGGAATCGCGTCGGCACCGCTCGCCGCGGCCCTTCTGAAGGGAACCAAACGACGTCCCGTGCGCCGACACCCGATCGTTCGACGCTCTGTCGTCGTGACCGTCGTGCCCCTTTCTTCGTCGTCGCTCGTCGCCGTCGTGCCAAATACTGGGGTATCGTGTGTATGTGCAAGTGCTGGAGCACTCGGGAGGTATTGCGGTCGCGGCGATTTCGGAGCTGTTTGGCGGAGTGAAGCGAATCCGGAGCGAGCTTCAGGTGAGTCCAAGTCGAATCCATTCCTGCGATTCGCGGCTACGTTCACGACGATCCCGGGAGGGATAGATTCCTCACGCGAATTATTACGTTTTACGCGATTGGATCGGCAAACAGCTTGGCGATAGCAATTCCTGCTGCTCGCGATATCGGGAGCGAGTATCGCGATAACCCAGCATTTAATTTGCGACGCCCCCCGAAGTAGCCGAAGAGATATCGCGAGGCAAAGGTTTCGTGGAACTGCATCTTACCACGCGACCCGTTACGCGAGACTGTGGATCGCGAGACAACCCCGCGACGCTCCACGGGGACTCGCGTAACGGCGAGGTATTAACGATCGGTATCACGGTGAAAGGCATTAATTCGCCTCGTTCGTTCAACCGTCCTGCGGAGATTCTGATTCTAGCGCCTTTCCTCACGCCTTCCGTCGCGCACGTTTATTACGCAAAGTTGAAAATGTCAAACAAATGCGCTTTATGCGGTGTCAGCAATGAGATTTAAGCTTTAAGCTGAAATTGACCAATCACAGTCAAAGTACAAGAAGAATAATCGACCGGTCAATTTTGGCTTAAAACTTAAGTCTTAAATCTCATTGTAAACACAGCTTTATCTTGCAAATGAACGAGTGAATGCGTTAAATGAATTTTTTCAATTCTTCTCGAAATTCCTTTTTTCTTCTTTTGATCTAATCGAGTCGAGAGTGCATATCGATTAGAGATTTAATATCACTACCGCCATGTATTAAACCTTTAATTAATATGATACGTTATTAATGGTACACGTAATCATTATGTGATATTTATAATCTCCTAAAGCAAAGATTCTAAAGGTCACGTTTAACATCACTTTCCCAATTAATCCGGATCTATTTAAGTGTCGTGTCTCTTTCGGATCGTAAAATATATCATGTAAGAACGTGTTTTAATTGACTAGAGAAAGATCGCTTTAATATCAATACATCATTCAAATTTTTCATTACGATACGTGATTAATAGTACTTGTAATCATTATGTGACATTTATAATCTGTGACATTTATAATCTCCTAAAGCCTGCAGATCAATTCTAAAGGTTCAATCGCTTTCCTTTAGTCCTTTTGACTAATTACGCGTCGTATTTCTTTTGGATTGTAAAATATATCATTAAAAAGTATGAGAGGACGTGCTTTAATTGCGAAATTTCCTAAGGACACAAGATAATCAACGATAATCACAAACTAATGTGAATGAAACCTGCGGTCAGTTTTTTTTCCAGAGAAAAATATCAAAGAAAAATAAAGGAAGGGAAGTGGTCGATCACTATATGGCTGTGCAAAGAAATTTTAGGGTGGCGAAGGTCGCCCAGCGACACGCGATATGTCCGCGTGTATACATAGGTAATACCCGTGTGTGCACAGACAGAGCGCGAGCGTAAAATTTTCGCACGCGCCCAAACGCGCCGATGAACGCGCCTTCAGCTTGGCGCGGCGCACAAATACGCGGCGGCGTGTACCACACGGGAAATGACAGGACAGGACGTGTTTGAGCTCGACTCTACGCGCGCAAATATTTTACGCGGGTAAACACTCGCCGCGACGGATCGCATCGTTTCCTCTTGCTCCCTCGCGGCCCTCGCGCGCGAGAGATTTTCATCCTCGTTCCGTTACGTAATCCATCAAACGTCAAAACGATTCCGCACGAGGCCATTCCGCCGAGCGGTTTAGGGTTACCGCGTGTCCACCTTGTCTAATTTTTCCTACAGGGTAGTAAATCTTCCGTCTGTATCTTCTTCGAGATTAGGGTCAGGCAAACATTATCGGCAATTTTCTCTGATGATCGTTATCGTAAATTTTTTTTATCTTTTGCTGATAGCGACGAGTCGTTTGATATTGGCGTCCACAGTAAGGACGATGAAAAAAAAATCGGTGTCGTTATATTCAGTGAGTTAATTTATTTTTCAATATTTAGGTATTTATACTCGCATTTCAGTTGAATATTTTATCATTCGTCAAAACTTTATTCCTACATTGCTGTTTAACCTTTCATGCTTCGAAATAAATCACAATGTTATAAATGAGATATATAAATACATATACATGATAAAATTTAAATGGAGCAAAAATGGTTCATATATCGTCATATGTCGATTAAAAATTATTGTTGACCAGCTTAAATTCCAATAAATCCACGTAATGGACGTAGAAAACGGTCGTAAATACTCGGGAGATCGGTCGGCGGGAAATGAATTTTCGTGACGTGTCACATCACGAATATGTCGACGAACGAAACGATCGTTATCGCGCGGTTGACAGTGGACGCTTTAGCCTATAGATAGGAAGCGTGGTAATTCTTCAGCCGTTGGATAAAAAAGAGGCGCAACCCGATTTTCCTACCTGTTGTCGATCCAGGTAACGTGAATCCTACACGGAGCTTATCTCGAGTTCGCAGAACGTGTGTCATGCTTTCAAACTTTACTGAATCGTGGTAACAATATTTTTCCACCATTTTCCCGACGATCGCGCTAAGCGACGGTGTGGAAACATATTTCAGCCGGAAATTGGCATGCACGGTGAACGTGTCCTTTAAACTCACATCGTGAGCACCGTTTTAAAAATCGGAGTAGCCAACTCGATACTTTATATTGTAGAATTAAACAAGAAAATTTAATTGTGCCGTCGCAATTGTTTCTGAATGTGAATTATGCTTTCCAAACGTACAAAGGAAAGTTTCACGTACAAATGCTCGAAAGTAGCTTGATCTTTTTTGCGTTACTTTTGCGTTTAACCTCCGTTATCTCGATTTTTTTATAATTATAAATGCAGCTGGCACATTTTTAGACATAGCGCATGTGTTTCAATGAACACGGCTTCTTTGTATTTTTATATTCATGAAAAATTTCTGTTTAACTGTTATAACAGAGGAAAACACACGTGACGATGGAAAACTTGTACGAGTAATTATTTAACTCGCCCGCAGCATAGCAAAATGCTCTTCTCGTTTTACAAAATAATCCCAGTGCTAAGGGGCTAAACAGAGAAAGTATGCCCGACACGCAAAATAACGACAACCTAGTTTATTAACCATTAACCCGTCTATTAACCATTATACTCGTAACATTTAGCGACTCGCATGCAATTTCGTGCTCTCGCGCGTTCGTAAAACACGACAGTTTCAAAACAGTTTCCGCTTCGTTCGCAAACGTGTTGAAGTAGCAACGGTGGCCTCGTTTCGCGATATAATCATATAATCGATTTGGTAACGACTGAATCGCCCCTTGCGATCCACAAGTGCATTCGAATCGCAAGAAAACAAGATTAATAAAACAAAGTGAAATTTGCATTTCGTAAGCGCCAAATGTATATTAAACATACATTTCAATTTTTTAATCTTAGTTGCTCTTTTATTCATGCTTAATAATTATTCTACAATTTACTTGTATATATAATTTTTACATTTAAATCTTTTTTAAACTAATCTATATATTTATATCTAGACCAACGCAGAGAAATTTCATATTACTTGTAACCTGTACGTAAAACAATATATGGTGTAACAGTGCGGAAAAGTATTTAAACAAAAATTTTCTGCAGAAGCCGAATTGAAAAGTCCTTTACTATTTTTTTTTTATTTGAGTTATAATATATTATAGATTTCTGAACAACAAATGCAACATTTCTTTTTAACATTTTGTATGTTTTATTTAGAATATAAAAGAAAATGAAATATTTTTTCTTAGGATATATCATCGCTTAACTCGTGACAAGACGTGAGTCAAAACAACCATATCCCCATACGTATATACGTCTATTAATTATATCATTTTTAACTCGTCATATCACGATAACTATAGCTCAAATAAAAATGATAAAGAAATGATAAAGGAATTTTCGATTCGGTTTGATCTGCAGAATTCATTTAAATACTTCCGTTTAAATACTTCCCCGCCTGACTGTTACAGCCTGTATCTTTAGCCTGTATTCTAGCTATGCATGTAGTATAATTATACAAAAGGTATATCCGGATGACTTTAGACCCCGAGGTGCATTAGTGGGTTAATCGTGCATGCACGTAGAATATAGACAACCCGCAGCGACTTACCCCGTGTCTCTCGTTTTCCCTTGTATTTACGGCGACGTGACTCCAAAGCTTACGCAATTTCATAAATGAATCGACCCGCTCTCGTCATTAGGGCGTAATTCCATTTTCGGCGTTCCCCTCTTTTACCAGCTCACTATGATTGGCCTCAATTCGCTGTATAACGTATAAAGGCCGCTAATTTGTCCCGTATCTTCTTTCCTCTCGCCCCAGACGCGAGTCTACGGCCGCAACCGTCTTTCACATGTCGGATATAGCGCGAGAGACAGAGAGAGAGAAAGAGAGGGAAAGAAAATGTCGCCGGCAACGTGAGAACGGATCTCCTCGATGTTTGTTCCGTGCTCGTGGCGCTATCCGGTCGTCGAGATCTTGTCCGATAATCGTCGACGGACCGTTAGACGAAAACGATCGCGAGCTCCGCTGAGATATTGTATTGCCCCCCCCCTTTCCATATGCCCCTCTCGTTCTTCATTTCGCTTTGCGTATGTACATACTTACGTATGCTCCCAGGGGCGAATCTGCGTGGAAATTAATGAAACCCAAGCTTCAGCTGTCAAAAGACCCCTACAGGCATCTTTGGACCCTATAGTCATCTTGGTCCCCAAGGCGAAACATTATCCGAAATATTATCCCTTCATTTTACTTTAATGGAAAGAATTAACACTATAATCTAAGATTAGGATGAATGATTGTTATTAGACTTATCGTTGTGCTGATTTTGCCTGGCTTCATTATTATATACTAATCCCAGAGTGTGGCTCCCTCGAGAAGGGCTGCATGGTTTCGCTAATTTCCTTCGCGAATATATATTCACGTCAACGTCTGAAAATCACGCGAAATTACACGAGGAAGAGGGATACGTGTTACCTTTAACACTACGCTCTGGAAGTGATTAGTCCCCGGGCCTCTAAGAGTTCTTGTACTTCACTGTGCGCTCCTAAGATCAATCCGAATCTCATCGGCGTGACGAGGATCGGAGCAATTAATTATGATTACTGGTATTATTAGAGACGCGTACTGGCGTGTCTATCGGCGGTCGACGCGTCCGCGCGCGTGCGTGTGCGTACGTACGTGCGTGCGTTCATTCGCGGTATGCTGACTCGGCTCGTTCGTTGGAACATGTACTCTCGCACACACTTGCCGCTAGTGTAATTGCATCGTGAAAGTGTTACAAAGCGATTCCCGTCGGCCCTGTGAAAACGCGTCGCTTTGCGTCGCGTCGACTCGCATCGTCGCTCGATCAGCGCACCCGCCGCGGACTTGTAGACGTAGTGAAAGTAGTGCAACCACCTGGCTCGTCCTTTGAAAACCTGCAATACGTGCATACCTTTGCAGCATGCACGAATCTAGTCCCGCGAGTTAGCGAACTTCTCGATCACTGTGAGAAAAGAAAGTTGTTCTCTCTTTGAAAAAAGCTTGAAAAAAAGCAAAACACAAAGCACTCCATGAAGAATCATTGCGTTTTTAAAATCTGCTTTTATCGAGACGATTTAAATCCATCCCCTAAAACTGAAAATTACACTACTATAATAACATGCTTATTTATTTATGAGTATTATAAAAGTCTATGAATATTATAAAAGTATTATTTTCATCGTCGTATTGGGCATTATCGCTTTTTATATCATACTATTTTCATTTCACGTGTTTAAGCTTCTAAAAGGGTCAGATAAATCCACGAAATAACAGCGGTTTTTCGAAAATCCCGAAACAATCCGGGATTATGCAGGGTATTAAGGAAGTTCCACAAAACCTTGAAATGCGTCGCCATGGACAAGCCGGTCGATTATAATCTCGCTTTACATGTCCGAAATGCACGCCGACAGGTCCTGCTGCAACCGCGTGTAATCTCGCTTGCTCATCTGGGATCTAGGGTTACCTGGTGGCCGTCGCCGGCGACCGACGAGTGCACGTAGCTGCTCGGGTGCATTGTGCGCGCGTGCATCTCGGGGGACATTACTACATTCGCAAGCTTCCATCTCGACCGAACGCGGAAAATGCTACGAGGCGAGATAGAATCTCTGAGATCGTCGTATCATATCGCATTGCGTCGCTTCCGACGAGCGTGCCCGTGAAAATTCAATTTTCTGAGTCTCTCTCTCGACCGACCAGAAGGACACCGGTTATTTATATTTATGAAGACTTTAGGGGATCACTCCTGCCAAGCTCTCTCTCAATAATACATTACTGTCTGCGAAAAATAATCCCCCCTTCTAATGGAAAATATTCGTACAATAGTTTAAAAATGTAACTAACGATCGACCTTCAAGCTGGATACACTAACTCTGATTTGTTATTACTTTTGGACAAAAAGTAACAGTCATTTTTGCTTGCGTAGCTTGAAATAATGCTTTCTTTTTCTTTATTACAATTTTTTAAAAGCCAACTCTCAGCGATTGCGACTTTCTTCCGTCAAAGACACGATTTCGTGCCGTATTCCTTCGGGAAGAAAAAAGGAAAGAAATTATCGAGCATAGCATACAATTTAATGTGCAAGCATTATCTGTGCGCGTCCGTACATTTGTTACAGTCATCAGATACCACTCGGACAATTAATTACACCTCTGATACGATTGCTAATCCTCGTTTAAAATTGTACGTCGCGGCCGTTCACGGTGATCTCAGTGCGCGCTGCGAAGATCGTTAGATCTGTGTAAATGATTGATATCGGAGATTTCTTCATGGCCGTTTAAACGAGACGAATAGAAACGTCACCTTTATCTGCTTACGAGAAAGTCGACGAGAAGTCCAATGTATTCCCGGGATGGTCGTGTCTTCGCTCTTTAGTCTACAAATTACGTTGCGATACGAGGTTCTCTTACAGCTACTGAAATTTTTAATGGATATCCTCGGCTATTTTACATACTTCCATGACATCTGCCACGGATTTGACTTACTGCCTCGTATCATGCGACACGTTTGCTTACACAAGCGACGGTGGAATTGATAATTATCCAGCTGAAATTAATAAATCCCGTTAGAAAGACCGATCGGGAGATTTTCATTCCCGCCTAAAGCAAAAAATATTTATCGTGATCACGCTCGGAGATTACCTCGATATTCCCGACGGTTTTTGAGCGCACAATTTTTCTTAATGTTCACTTTTGATATCAAATTTCTCTTACAAAATACCCGGTGCGTTCCCATCGCGCGCATATATCGTTAACGATGACTGTAGGAAAAAAAGAAAAGTCAGTTAAAAAGAGAGAAAGAACCGGCCATTACGTAATTTTGATTTGTGGTTTTACTCGCGGAATTATGAGCGTCGAGAGAGAGAGACATGTTAACTTTTTGGCTTTTATACACAGTGTGTCGAAACACTCGCGGGGTGTGAGTTACTGTCGTATTCATTCGTCCGTTCGCCGGACTACGATTTCTCAGGCGATGGAAATCGTTTGATTTTACGAAGATATCGAGTAACGATCGGGAGCCTAGAGAGCACCTGTATGATATAGTAATAATAATTACGACAGTATAACTCGCGCGCGCTAGGTTGCGAAACTCCCCGTGGATATCGCGACACCGCGCGCCATGGGGTGAAAGGTCTCCCCACCTAGATATCTATAAGAAGCTTATCGTGTGGTGTCACACGTATATACGTACGTAGGTATACATATATATATATATATATATATATATATATATGTATATATATATGTATACCTACGTACGTATATGCAATATTTCACTTGGATGCAAAGTCGACAGTGAAATTATTAGGAATCCACGGATGGTTATCAATGATGGGCGATTTTAATTAAAACGTTCAGACAGCCCACCTTTTACGATCGCCGAGTACTCGTCGGCCCGTCGATATTAATTTGCGAAATCGGCCGCGAGACAAATGCTTTCGTCGACCTAATTGTTCGACGCTCGGGCGCTTTATAAGCGGAATTCTCACGTGGCCAGCTCGCATTTACATTATGGCATGTACAACGACGTCAAGGATGAGGACAGATACGAATGTCGGTGAACGTTATCTTCGATTTTTTTTCGACAGACCGCCTCCTGTCTCCTTATTCATCGTACTTTCTCTTGCGCCGATCATCGCCAGCACCGGGGGATAAAGCGATCGTTATCGTCTTTGCGAAAGAGTCATTCGTCACCCCAGCCAAGCGCGAGCAAGATCGACGGAGGGAGAAACCGTGTTCTTCTTTTCGCTCATGAATTTCTCGCGGAGGGTAAACGCCGCTTCATTGTGTCCACGTGGCCGACTGCTTTAACTTAACGATCGACACGCGCGCATCCCTTTGATAACGATAATTCTGATCAAAAGCATTGTGAAGACGCATTTACGCCTAGACAGAACAGACAGACAGAATTGCAAGTTGTTAGGGGTTCAACAGATTTTAGCGGGATATTTTTTAATCTTATTCGGGAGTCTTATTCTCTCTAAGTAAATAATTGTGTTTATTCTTTTTTTTTAAGGCCGACGAGAGAAAAAGTTAAATGAAGAAGGAAATGAAAGTAGATTTAGAAGACCTGGAAGTGATAAATTAAATAGCCAGATTTATCTTTCTCTTAAATAAGAGACGAAAAATAACGATCTCGCGATAAATTCGGCGAAAAAATATTCAGCTCTCGTCTCTCGTTGAAGATCCGATCGACGATTCAGGGAGGGCCTTGCGTTGCATTATTATTCGATAGCGGTTCTAGAGGAGGAGAGCTCTTTTGGTTGGTAGGTGAAGAATAAATTTCGCACTGTCACTGGAGGAGATAAATGTGGCAGCCGTCGCGACGAATGGAGAAGTCTGGCTCCGATTATCGATATCGTTCGCGGCCCTTCGCACCATGCACGTAACGGTGCGATCCTTTTCTACATTTTAATCCTCTGCATCATTTCGCGAGGGATAGAATTTCGGGAATGCTTTTAAATTCAAGAACAACGATAAATCTTTAGAGAAAGATTTACTTCATTTTAAAAATTCGCTTATCTGAAATACGTAATTATGCATTACCAAAAAAGTCCCACATTTTCCGAATTATTGACATTAATATTTATGTCTATAACAAGACAGAATAAAAAAAAATCATATCGTCATAAAGAAGCACGTTTCGTGCAAAACTGTAATGGGATATGTACGACTTGTTAATGATGAAAGGATAAAGACCGGAAGAATCGTATTTTCTGAAAAAACCGGCGCCAACGGAGAGTACCCTGCACGACAAATTACCGGCGATAATTACCAGGATTTCGTTCGTCGGGAATGATGGATCTAGGTTTATTTTCTTGTTGACGGCTTGCCGTTGAATGGAAGAGTTTCGCCTCCTGCGTCCGTCCGCTGCTCGAATTTCATGGGAATCTGGCCAATGGTCGTGGCCTTCTCTACGAACCTTTCTTGCGCGCGTATTGCATCGTGCATATGGTCGCGTTTTTTTTTCTTTCTTCTTACCAGCGACAGGCCATTTTTTGGGAAGTGGGCGTACCTCTTTCCGGTTTTCGGTCCATTGTGTTCCGTCCTGCCTGCTTCACTTCGCCCGCTCGCCGAGAATGCGCCGACGTTGCACTCGCGCGAGCGCGTGCAGGCGCAGGACCGGATTATCCCTACCTGTTCCTGCCACGCACGCACGTACACAGATGCCTGCCGTGGTACGCGGCATTTTCTATACGTCGTACGGCAGAGGTATTTTCGCATTGGAACATACGTGGCAACTCGTTTCGCTTAACACCGTTGCGGCATGGCGATGATTAAACTCGAAAAATCGAAGCCAAATGTCTCGTAAAATGTCTGTATCTGATATTGGTAAAAGATACAAAATCAATTTTACTGTTTTCTTATATCGATTCTTGAAAGTAAAAGATGTTGTTATGTAACCAGTGATATAGTAGATAAAGTGCCAATCTTGGTGTCAATGTAGTATACAGGGCGTTCTGAAATTCGAAACTAAGATTGCAACATGAAAGTTCATAAAAAATTAAGTAATGAAAGTACATTTTTTGTAAAGTATGTTTTTAAGTAAGGGTTTGAATAAAGGTTTATAAGAATTTAAAGTAATATTGTTAAAGAGTCCATTGTCAAAGAGTCATTTGTGTTTCAAGCATGCAATTATATGTCAGGTGGTGTGTTTTATTTAGTGATGAATAATCGCGGGGTGTTTGATATCTAATACTCTTGCACGACATATGGATGACTCTTTAATCGACGCTTATGATAATCCTTATGCTTAAAACCTACTTTATAAAAAATGGCATGCATTTTTATTACTTAATTTTTCAGGAACTGTTGTAATCTTATTATCCTCGAATTTTAAGACCCTGTATATTATCTATTTACCGATTGTTTATCAAAGACGGTTGTAGCACATTTAATATGATTACAAGATTATAGATCTAGATTTCTATGAATTCTCTTTCTCTTGGTGATTATCAATAAATTGTGTAGAGGGTTATTCGCTTCAAATATATAGTATTACTTTTTCAACCTCAATCCTTTTATCATTAACAAAGTTGTATTTGTGTATAAAAAATTTTAGAATAATTCAAACGATTATTTAGATACTTGTCAGACATTATAGTACGTCTTATCGACAAAAGTTTCACGAAACAATTAATTTCTTGGCGTAAACTCAAATAGCAATCTCGCCGTCTTGACGTTACCAGCTTACACCTATTAATCGCGATCACAAGCGCGTGACATTAGGCCTGAGCCGCCATAAATCACGTATCCACCTTGGCATCTTTACGCGAACCTAGGCTTCCGAGCTTAAAGTTTTATCGCGCGAGTGCGCACGTTCGAGCGCTCGCCGCTCCGCTTTCTGAATTTTCCAATAAAAAGATCGTTGGTATATAACGCTCGGGCGCAGCCATTGAACCGGAAAGATTTAAACTGCTACCTATTTATGCCGTCTATGGTTAATAGTAGCGCGCTGCCAATAGCCAACCGGCCTAACTGTTCAGTGGCAAATAGATATTGAAGAATGACGACAGCGTGCCGCATTTTGATGAAGGATTCCGCGCGAGAGGGACGTGGCCACACGAGATGGTAGAAACCGTTAGAACTAGTGCTCCTCTCCTCTTCCTCTCCCTCCTCTTGGCCTTCTGCTTCGCGCGCGCGGACGGTTATCTCGTCGAGAGGATCAAAAGATTCGGGTCGAGGTTAATCTCTACCTCCCCGTCGTCCGACAGGCACCTGCGATTAATTTCGTACCTTTTCTTCCAGTTCCTCGATATTCTTCTTTCCGTCTTTCCTTCTCGCCTTCTTTCCCTCCTTCCTCCCCCCTCTTCCCCTTGGACACGCAATTTTCGAGAAAAAGGACGAGAAACATGTTCATGATAGTCGAGGACGAGGCTCCAATTTACCTCGACTCTCGCGCATCTTAATACTCTGTAATTTCGCGCGCGTAAATATTTACCATAAGAATATCCGCTCGAGCGGGATATTCACATTGGCGGGGGCACTTTTTCATGAGACGCTATTATTTTTGCACAATTGAAGAAAAGCAGCACCCCGTTCCTATGTGTTGGTCGTGCACGCGGAAATATTTTTCTCCTCGTCGCGATCTGTCTGCCGCTTCTCTTTGCTCTGTAAGCCCCGTCGAATGTGTAAATTTACGGATCAAACGGCACGTTAATCGATCCTTACGACATCGGGACCACGAGTTCGCCGCACGTATGTTTGTTCGGGATCCATTATTCGCCGCTAGATCCTAGTTTGCACCGTCTATCGGGAGAAGCTGAAAGGATCCCCGTAGGAGGATATCCAAAGGCTTTCGATATCCCGTCTTTGCTTCTCCTTTTTTTTATGATCGCGCACGTTTGATGTGTAACGTGTGTCAGTTACCCTGCTCTCTCTTGCTTTATCTCTATCTCTCTTTCTTTCCTTCTTCCCGGTTGGACCTTCCGAGTCTCTACCGCCTCGGGAGAATCCTTGGCTAAATATTTGACGTGCGAGCGCGCACAGCTGCGACGGGATTCCGAACGGCGAACAAACGACTGGGGATCGGCAAAGATACCGTTCATTATGAAATTCCACCTGGTAATCAGAGGACGGAGACTCCTCCCTTTGCGAGCGCAATGGATCGAACTCCTTGTAAGGAATCGCTTACAATAACATAGTCACCGTTCCTATTCGACTTCAGCAAACATCATTTTATTATATACGTTAGGCAAATTACCGAAAAACTTGACAAAAATCCTTTTTCCAGAAATAAATCTTCAGATAGGTGTTTTGGAAAGTCTTCCGACTTGATTTCGACTTTAATCGAGTGACATTTTGTCGCTTTATCAAAAGATGAATTACTTATTTAAAAGAGATTCGTGCGATCTGACATATAGAAATCAATGCTCACCGCGATCACGTGCAGCTGATGAAAAGGCATTGAGTCGGAATAAACGGCCTGCATGATCGGTGCACATTCGAAAAGGGCCTCGTGGCGGGAGTGTCTTTTGAGAAGAATATCGAGCGATTTCGTCGAAATTTCACGGTGTTTAACCAATCGCCAGAGCCCGTCACCTACCCAGTGGTCGATGGCGTGTGAGAAAGCACCGTTTAACGCACAAACTCGGCAAAGCAGATAGTTTTCCTTTGTCAGCAGGATACACTGTCCGGAAATATCGACGTCGCGCTTAGGGAGATACCAGCCTCGGAGAGGTGTGTGTGTGTATATGTGCGTCTGTATCGCATCTGAGGCCATTTATGCCTCGACATGGGACACCTGGGGTCTCTCTCTCTTTCGGAGACGACACTACCGATTCGACACCTCTTCGTATTGAAAGCCGTTGTCCATCCGCTCGTGTAAAAGCCGATCGGAAATAAAGAGAGGGCGGGTCAATTTGTCCGCACGATTTGGAGAGCTCATGGGGTGGATTGCGCCATGTAACGTTCTCCTGCTGAGAACAAACGCTATGTAACGCTGTTATATAGAAGCTTCGGTTAATACGGGATATGTACCGATTATCGATCGTATGCGATTTTAACCATTCCGACATTAATGTACATCCTCATGTCTCCGGGTCTCTCGATTTTTTTAAACACTGTCGAATTTTCTCCGTAAAATATACGCTTATTTTTTAAAATAATTTAATATAAGAACTTTCTGGACAAATATCTAAAGTTATGAATGAAAACTGGATTGAAAAGTAAGGTAATATTTCTATATAAAGTACATAAGATATTATATCAATATGTTTTATTGCTAATAATTTCTATTTAAACGGATTACAATAAAATTGTTAGAAGTGAAGTAAGAATACAGTCGCGCATAAAGTAATGCAAAGAATTCTTAATTAGAATTCATCAAGAGAGATTTCTTGTTATCTTTATCCCGTCAAACAATGGCTCATGAACGATTCTCGATGCAATGTTCGAAGTCGAGTATCGGTATGGCATTGGAGTTAGATTGATATCTCACCACGAGTTTTCTCGGAAACAGTGATTCAACTTTTTGTATCGCACATCGCAGCATTATTAATACTGAGAAACCGACATTATAGATTAACCACTTCTTATCGTGTTTATTATCATTAATATTGCGAAAGATAAGAGGCGAGAGAAAGAGAGTAAAGTAGTTCGTGAGAAGAAATTGGATTTGTTAGATCGTACCGCGGCATTACGCGCGCTCTCAGCTTTTTGATTTTATCCGCAGCCTGTCTGTACATTGCAAAAGTGGATTAAGTCAATGTCCGAAGGGAGGATGATTTAAAAAGTATTTACTGAATTTTCTTTCGATGTGCACTTCTCTTCTCTTTATTTCTTTTTTTCTTTCTATCTCCTTTTTTTCTTTGCAACGTCTGATAAATTCGGACGGGCTTCCCGATGATAGTAACCATTTATCGACAGCAACTCTCATAAAAGGTTAATGATTCCGACCTTGCAAATCGTTCAAAGAAAGATGAAAGAAAAAATATATAACGTGCATTACGTGTTTATTAACGCGAGGAAGAGCGCATTTATTCCAGCGCGATTTAAGTATGCACACGCCTTTCGTCGCCTTATCGATAATAACGGTACCCGTATCCCTCTCGATTATTTATTTAATATAATTATTACGTGATCGAGGTCTCGCATCGAGGAAATCTCGACGCTTCGTTAAATATGATTTATGAGTGCCGTTATCATCGCGTCACGATTACGCGTGGGTGTAAAAGCGCGTGCATGCCGACTGTTCAAGACATTTTCCTTAAAAAAGAATTACCCGATGGTGATTTACTTATTATAAATAATTCGATCTGGTATTTATAGCAATCAACAGTCAATTATGCACAATCGCACATTTATCCGTGCACAATAATCAAACGATAAAAATCTTACAATCGTAAAATGAATTATTTATAACGAATAATTCAGAGGATTAAAACTACCTGAAGGTTATATTACATCGAAAACATTCGCATTTGCATGTATGTCAGTCTTACACTTTTGTAAATAAAAACAGAGAAATATCGATTTAATATCGATATAATATCTGTTAATATTTAATGTCTAATATTTCAACATTTAATATCCATTTTTTGTGCAGTCGTTAAATTTTTTCGATATATTAGATTGCACGAACCTCTTTTAAACAGATAACTCATCTTTTGGTAGAATGACAAAATATAATTCGATTAGAAAAATTAGAGTCGAAATTAAATCCAAAAAACATTGAAAAATTTTCTTAAGTTAATGAAATACAACACTTAAAATTAGAACTATTATAGAAATATTCCTCATAATATGAGAGTTTAACTCTAGGAACTTAAAGATCTAAAATTTATATAAGTAATGTCATGAGTAAATTTTATCCAATGCATTTTTATTTACTTATAACATTATTCCCGGAAAAATGATGGGAATTCATTGCCTTTTTTTTAAATGGGTGTAGAAAACATCAAAAAATATAATTCTGTTAATATATTTACAATTAAATAAAGTTGAAAAAAAGTTATAATAAAAAAACGAAACACGTATTTCTTTAAAATTTAGTTCATTCTAAGGTCTGTTTAAAGTTCTAAAATGATACAAATAATAAAAACTAATCGGTTATTGAAACAATTCTAATAATGGGATAATAACATTATTATTGTATTATACATGCTCATTCATTACCAGAAGAGAGCTCTCTAACTAACGCATTACGAAATCAGTGTACAAATCCTTAATTAGCGGTTTTACTCCTCGATTAGTTTCGACAAACGGGGATCCTTTGTACGTGTCGACAAAGTGAAACGCTTAATCGGCATCCGAGTGGATCCTCTCGAAAATTGAGAAATCAGGAGCGTGCGTACGAGAAGAGCGTGCGCACGCCGAATGCGTGTTTCCCCCTTTTCCCTTATCCTCCGCACTTCTTGATGTCCGTTTGGGCTGGGTTATATATACGGAGAACACGTCCACCTTTCCTCCCCTATCGGGCGGCTACATTAGCCTTTGTAGATAGCGTTAAGTGCTCCTGAGTATATCCAGGCCCGCCAATGCCGGCGGATCCACAGCTGTCTCGATATATATCGGTACGTGCGAGCTCCACGAGCCCGGGTGTCCGGTTCGACGACGATTACTAGTGGCTCCGAAATCGCTTCCTTTTGAGCAGCGCACGTTACTCAAACACGATTGGCGTCGTATCGAAAGATTCCTCGGAGAGATCGTACGCCCGTGAGAATGAGAAAATAATTAGCTTGTAATTTTTACGAAGTGGAAAATCGACGCAGATACA
Source organism: Crematogaster levior (assembly GCA_901521435.1). NCBI lineage: Eukaryota > Metazoa > Arthropoda > Insecta > Hymenoptera > Formicidae > Crematogaster > Crematogaster levior. The sequence goes on along the minus strand of CABEGB010000903.1, from coordinate 321,171 downwards.
TTAACATCAGCGTTTTAGTGATAATAAGAAATATGTTAATTTTCTTATGAAATATATATGTATTACTAACGTCCCCCGTCTCGGCTTCGCCCGAGATAATAGTGTGACCGAATCATATGTATTGGAAGTGATATTTTTCGAGCACGGGCAGTAGATCTTGATAAATTTGATCGTACTCGAAGCATAGTGGCAACTGAGTACCGGCGAATAAATCCACGAATACAGAAACCCGGAGACAGTGCTCCTTATATAATTTGTTTGCGTGGATGAAGCTGCGCGCGGCCTAGCGATCACTGTACTACACGGGTTAATACAGCCGTAAATGATAAAAAATGAAGACATCAATTCTGGGTAATAAAAATATTTTTAGACATGTTATATAGCCTATGTCCGTCCTGGTGAATATGAGAATATGGTGTCAAAATTTGGAAGAAATCGATTCAGTAGTTTTTGAATTATGCGGTAACAAAAAAACAGGCTTTCTCTTTATATATTAGTTATTATTAGATATATTCTTACGAGATATTATATGTACATCTGAAAAATGGGCAAAAGTACACTCTTTATCATCTAATATCAATTAGAATGTCAAATGAAATCTCGAATGATAGGAAATAATAAGGTTGCCTGGTAGAAGTGACCTTGATTGTTTTGCTTGAAGGATTTCTTAAAAAATTGTTCTTATCTCGCATCTCGGGAGTGCGATTTTCCTTGAAATCGCACGGAATCATCAGAGAACGCACTCGCGCGCGAAATCACTAATTATCGCTTTCTGGTAGGAATAATGGTGATTGCGATCATTATAATTCTAGCGAGAGTATGGGACTTTTTATTTTTCGTCCCGACTCCGGGGATCGGCCTTCTCGCGCGCGAGTCATTAGTATCGCTCGTCCCGACGTTAGTGCTCCGATAATACGCGCGCCGAGCGAGACTCGGCCGCGCGCGAATGTACCAATTATTGAGCTTCAATGAAAAATGAACGAATGGCGCGAGGAAGATAGCAACCACTCCTCCGGAGAATTAGAGTATAATCTCTGCCATTCGAGGGGATTGCGCACTTTTCTCGTCATTCGTGCGAGACGCGACATTTCGGTCAGACGAGCGACCGCGCTCATTTCCTTTTCTCACAATCCGCCTGAAAACAGGTGCGTACTCGCCTCGCTCTACCTGGACGCGCGAACTAATAATTTGTCTCTCGCGCCGCGATCTCGACGTAACGAGTTGAAGTTAATAAAAACGTAACGACAATGTCGGGTGGCAAGTAAAACGAGATGTACGTGTCACGCATCGGACTGTAATCTTGTATGTAAAACAGCTCGCCATTGTATACACGGTTGTCCCCGTAGTTACGAGAGAGTCTACGAGCGAGGCCCTCTTCCTGCCTCAGGGCGACCGCGATTCTAACAGCGTTCGGGCGCGATGATGCGCACCGGCGCACCTGATCGACGATCCACGAGCGATTTTTCATTGTCTGCGTGACGATCTCCCCTTGCGAAGGGGATATTATTCCTCGCGTCTGGCCGGTGAGTAATGAGAGCATTTGTTGAAAAAATAAAACGAGAAAGGGAGGAGAATAAAATCCATAAAACAAAAAACGGAATCAGTGCTCGACATGATTCTCGAAACTAAAATATTTTTCTTCGTATAACTTTGCTTTTTATGCGTTTCGAGATGCGCGTGACTTCGGAACTTGATAGGAGGATCCTCTATATAAAACCGTCTATCTCGAGTTTGTACGTCGAAAATTTGGACGGCCGCGAGCATGAAATGTGCATGCAACGAAAACAAACGGCGGACGGTGTAAGGCGAGAAAAATCATGGAGGCACGACGCGACTCGTAAAAGTCTTGGTAAAAGGTCGTAAAAACCGTGCCCGGCCGGCGCTAAAAATCGTAACGATGAGTCCACAAGCTCTGACTTTGATGATCGACCGGCCTGGTCTTTGCTTTCGTTTGCGCTTTAATGAAAGAGAAAAACGAACGTGAAATGTGGTGCGGGTCGTCGAGCAGAGCGCGCGGTTTAGTTATATTGAAAAAAAGCGCAATTTTGGTCACATTGCATTCTCTCCGCTCTTCGTCGTCAAAAATTTAATTGCCCCTTCTCATAATTACAATGTATTGTCATAATTACAAATATTTGAAACTTATTCCACATAGCAATATAATACAACACTTTACGTGCAGAGCGAGACATAATTATATTTGTCAATTATATTTAAAATTGAAATATGCAGTAGAGTAATATTTTCATAATGTCGTTGCACCGCAATACTTTCGGATTTATCTCGCCGTCACCTCGCCGTCGTTATGGCGCATTGATTTTTTTTTCCTATCGGTTTTACAACTTCGGCGTTACAGATGCATCAGCTTCCTGGATACACGTTAAAAGTGTCTTTTATAGTGCTCCTGGGACGGTGCAGTACGACTGTGCACGCATATACACATCTGTGTGACCAGAGGCAATTCGAACCACGTATACGCGATCACTCCCTGGTGACTCGGTCTATTTTCGAAATTCCATCCCCTTCAGGCAACGCCAAAGTGCACTCCCGTGTAGCGCATTGCCGTTACGATTACTTTTTCTTCTCCGTTCCAGGGTTTCTTCCTTAAATGTGCGTACGCGAGCACGGCTCGCGCGTTAATCGAAGAAATCTCGCGTCGTATCTTTTATTCCGTAACTCGCGCTTGCACAAGTTCAGAAATATATGCGTGTTTCGCAAATCTCACCATTATAATGAAAAGCACCAATCGATTTGTTTGACTTTTATACTTTCTTTCTTTACATGATACTTTTAAGGTGATTTAGCTTATAATTATGTTTATTATTATTATTTATTATAATATAAAATGGATGACTACTTTGTTAAATACTTATTAGGTATATATTTGAAAAAACATATACAGAATGTCCCATTTTAATCTATCGTCTCTTTTATTTTCACAGGGTAGAAATCGAATGAAACATATGATCAGACAAGGGTTGTTTACTAAGAAAATCGTCTGATAATCTTCATTGACCTAGAGAGGATTCTTTCAAGATCAACTTTATTTTTTCAAACGAGAACTCTTATTTTTATATCTTTTCTTGTTATTTGTAATTTTTCACTGAAATTCTTTTCGAAATTTATTTCAAATATTTTATTTCAAAAATGGCTTTAAAGCTGCAAAAACCATTGAATTTCTTGTTTATTCTGAAAACTTGTCATTCTAGCATAACTATCATAATCTAACCTAATCTAATTTTAATATTATCTTAGGATAGAGAAACCAGCATAACTGTTAGCCAATTACGATTAATTGTTTCATCGTTACTCGGGTTGAACATCGTTTATTAGGATATATATATAGGATATATATGTACAATCTTTTTGCAGTTTTGAAGTTGTCCCTACATTTTTTCTGTTTGAAAAAATAAAGTCGACTTTGAAATAACTCTCTGAGCTTGATCCAAAATCAAATAAAGATCATCAGATCAGATAACCTAACCGAACTTATGTTTAAACGTATTTTTTATTCGACCTTACCTTGTGAAAATAAAAAGGTAATAAATTAAAATGGAACACTCTGTGTATAAAATATTATGTTATTTTAAAACGCAAGCTTTCCAGTTTAAAATGCAAAAATTGAGAAATGCATTGTACTCTGATTCATCTCATTTTTCCCCGATTTTTATCGAAGTACGTAAACATAACTCATCTCGTTCTCCTGTGTGTGATTGATTAAACTCTTAACTGTATGATATTACAATGAATCGATTTATTTCTTTTTATACTCAATATGCTCAGATCGCATGTTCGGCGACACTCCGCGATCTCCTGGAACTCCCGAAGGAATTTTAAAAGATCCAATTTATCATAGTTTCTGAGAGCGCGAGCTTGGTCATCGATCCTCTTAATTGGGGAGGAACATGCATGAACACGCCTGAAGAAAGGCCTGGGAAGAAGATGACTGGTTTATCCTAATTGGTAATTGGTAATTAAAAATTCGTACATCTCGTGCCGACCGGGCTACTAACCCCAGGTCTCTATTAATTATCGCTTGGAGTGCGTTTCATTGTTAGGATTATTCTTTCTGGAGGCCGTTACATCGTAAAGCTGGGAAAGGCCGAGAGAATCGGAAGAAAGGGCGTGAAGAGAAAAAAAAACGTTCTGAGTGGTCGCTTTATCGTAGGCATGAAATTGTGCGGAAAGAAAATGTTCGGGGTGGTGCTGGGTAACCGAAGGTTACCTTCGAATCCCGTTCAAGGTATACGAGATGTCGGTTTCGCTTGTACCGTTAATTCGGTACGCGCGCAGGTCGCGATATAATAATTAATAATTATCGAGATAAGGACACACACACAATTTCGCGTTATAGGTGCACCAGTGAAACGAGAGAACGGCGAGCAGAGACAGCGCGCAGATCGTAATCGCGTTATCTCACGAGGCGAGTTTTTCCCTTTTTCTTCCGCTTTTATGCTTGATTTAGCCATTCGCCACTCGCGCGCCTCCGATATCGATCTCTCGCGTATTGCGCGCGGATCATAAATTAATATATAATGCATCGCGTACTTTCACGAGACGCGCGCGCGACTTTCGATGGCTCGTTAACTCGCCTCGGTGGAACGCCGAGAGAGGAGAACGCCAGCCGATGGAAAAAGCAGACGGGAGAATCGCGCACAGTGTACACGCATGCACGCGTTCCTTATAGCGAACAGAAGGGAAGAGAGAGAGGAGCGTATTGTAGTGTCCGTGCATTAGCGGGACTCCGGCACGGCCGAGTATATCATTAAATATGAGAGCCGCTGAGTCGGGAGCAGCTCGATTCTTTCTTTTTTCGTTTCCTCGTCGCTCGTCCTCCGTTCTCCGCCTAGCTCCTCTTTCCTCGTCGCTCCTTCGCCTTTTTCTGCCCTCTCTTCCTCTTCCTCCGTCACTGCGTTCCAGCATCTCTTCTCTCTGACCAGCGACTCACCTCCCTCACGTCGCTCTCCTCTTTTCTTCTCTTTCTCTGTTTCGTTCCTTCATCCTTTCTCCGTCCCTTTCGCACTAACCGACTTAGTTCTACCTGAGTCGCCTCTCCCGCGGCTTCGCTACCCTCTACTTCTGCCTAAAGGTGCGTTTATACTACGCGAGCGCACGAATAGATGATAATGTGATTGAGGGCGAACCAATTTGCTCCTCTAGAAGGGCGATAAACTATAAAGAGATGTTTGTGCGAGCATTACTTAGAAACTATACGTTTGGAAATGAAATTATTTTTAATTAATCTTCTTTTTATTAATTTTACATTATATAATATTATGTAACCAAATGTGATTAACATCTAAAGCGGAATAAATCGATAATTCTTCGTCTGATGAAGAATAGAAACGGATTCATACATTGCGTGAGGTTTTGTAATTTTTGTAATAGAATTTTAATACAATAGAATTTTTAATCAATCAAGTTACGATGCACTACGATTGAAGAATGAGATGCAATTGTTATTCTTCACGTCATAGCGCATTGTCGCGAGTAGGATTTGAGCGACAGTCAGGGGGATTCGTTCGTTCGTTCGCGATAGTGCAAACGCACCTTTACGTCTCTCCTCCTCTGTCTTTCTCCTTCTTGTATCTTCTCTTTCCGTTAGCGATGCCTCTCGTAATTGGCGTGACACGCTCTCCCATTCCTTCGTTCTATAAGTCGCGGGAGAAGCGGAGCGTACGGGCTCGAACGTCGTCCTGTGTCCTCGAGGACCCGACGCGATGCCAAGGTTAGCCGCCCGATACGTGGCGTCGCGTTATTCTCGATGACGGATACGGCGAAAAGTGCGCTCCCTCCGAACGTTCACCTCCGTTTTGCATAGAAATGTATTTATCGCGCCCGACGGAACCGCGGTGATATCCAGCCGGGAATACGACCCGACAAAACGAGGGGTAGAAACGAATTCGTCGCGCCCTCGAAGAAATTTACGACACAAACGGCCGCGTAATCTAGTTTAGCGACGAATAGCGAAATCCGTAATGAAGAATGTTGGAGATAAATTCTAAGCCTCCATCTGGAGAAGAGTTTCTACATACTTTTCCGTACACAACGACAGCTTTGTGCACCGCCGGATCCTAACCCCCACATATCGGGATTCTATTCACGTTTATGTTAATTCCGCAAACGAGCGGTATTCACGGAGAGAGAGAAAGAGAGAGAGAGATACGGCGGCGTAAAAACTTGACGTGCAATTTTCTCCGTGAACGCACGCGCGTAATCGCGGAAAAGAACTCGCGACGCGTGTTATACGTGGGTCGTCGCGAGAAGCGTTTCCCGTGGCTACGCGACCGGATTTTTCGCGCGCGAAACTCGATGATTTATTATTAATGAACGGTGGGCTGACTTTCGAAGGAAACCATTAATTATCGAGCCGTGCAGATTGCCGCGAAACCGCGCTCGCTCGCTCGCTCGCTCGACCGGACCTGACCGAGACTGTCGTGACCTCGTTTCCCAACTACAAATTATAACTTACGGACTTTGCATTATTTCCCATCGCTCGTGTCCTCCCGACTTCTTGAATGCACGAATACGCTGTCGCGTGATCCGCGCGATTTCTTTTTCTCTCATATCAGGGGGGCCCCCGGATTAAATCGCGAAGTCGTCTCTCCCGTAATTTATTCCGAGAAACTCTCCTCGATGTCCTCCATGGCCGATGCATCAGGATCCTGGCTTAAGTGACGCTAAAAACGATAGCTCAATTTCCAATAATTGCTCGATCGATCCGCCACTACTGCACCTCTCACCCCCTAGACACCCTGTTTCGACGGGGCCATCTAGTCGGTTTTTCGGCTTTTTTCGGCGACGGGGAAAAATATCATGCTCGATACTGCGTCCGACGTGAATTGCGTCTCGTCAATCGTCCGATATTATTTAGCCGTCTGTATCGCGTGAATAACCGCGTGCATTTACCCTCTATCCGCTTTTCTTTACCCTCTCTTTTCTTCCCTTTTATCGCTGCGCGATTCACAGCGGGTAACCGATGATTCGATGTATCGCGTAAGATCGATGCCGATGAAAATTGAAAGAGGTAACCGACCGCGCTTGGATAAATTTGAAAAACGAGATCGCGATTAGGGTGAAAAGGAAGAGGGAATATTGTAACAATACAATAATAACTCAGCCGAAAATAAATGCACTTGTTTTCATTATTTGTTTCTCCAATCCATTAAACTTTACATATTTATGTCACTTATTCAAATAAGTGAAATACGTGAGTGTACTTCACAGAATTCTAAACTTTTTCAAACATTTTGAAATCTAAGAAACCAAATTTCTTCCTCTTTCTGTTGCAACGAGTTAAACCGAGACGCTGTCAAAAAAACTTTGGAACAAGTTGAAGTAGATCGGATACACATAAAAGGAAAAAGAACACCCAAGGGACTAGTCTCTCAAACCCCCAAGACTCACCCTCCGACCGAGGATCTTCGACGGAGGGATTAACCGTAACACGAGTCCGACATCACAAACTCGCGTCCTACGAAGTCGTCATTTCGGTATCGAGCGCGTGAGAGACTCAGACAGGGTCTCTTACCCGTCACGACCCAGTAATCGCGGCCGTCATCAGTCGTCGGGAAGACGACGAAGTGTAGCAGGTATCAGCTGTTGCTTTTCTCTCTCTCCCTGGCTTCTGCTCTCCCGGCTGACTTTCCTCGCCGCGCGCGCTCGCGCGGCCCTTCAGGGTCATTAAGAATCCATTAAGAGTTTTCCAAACTCGGGAAACTAAATATAAACTAGGCGGCCGCGAGCGTAGCAGGTGGTGTCTTAAGCGTCTTACGCTCGTACAAAAAAGTACGAAACGAAGGAGAGAACGACGGGGGAAAAGGAAACTCTGTATATACGTTCTTTTTCTCTCTTAAGGGACAGCCTCCTCGCGTTGATGGAAGGATTATAACACTAGGCGCATAAATACTTTGCTTCTCTCTCTCTCTTTCCATAGCGATGACGACTTCTTCGGGATAATTATCGTGAAGGCGTTTCGAACGGGCGATAATCCGTTTAGTAGTTAGATAATATATATCCTTTCAAATAGATGCTAATCAATATCGTACGCAGTTAATTATACGATTACACGGTACTATTGCCGAAGTACATTAGCCTCAATCCTTTGGACATGTAAAGTTGTACGGTGGAAACAATAGGTTCGCGGCAACGCAGTATGTAGGTCATGCAGAAAATAATGTGCTTGACGTCACAACATTCGAACGTGAATTTCGATTATATGAAAATTACACACGAAAGGCACTCCGAGTCGCAGAATGTCCCGAGCTCATGACATCTCATGAGCGACCTATCGATGAGTGAAAGTTCATTTCCATCGTCTCTCGATCGACGAGCGATGCCACTCGGGATAAAGTTTTATTTCACCGTCAGGTGAAAGTCTTCCTGAACCGTACCGCGACTTTAATTGAAAACCGTCCGGAAGACCACCAAGAGACACCGTTGCAAGAATCATTTTACGAACGATTGCGCATTACTCATAAATATACATACATGTCGATATATACGTGTCCTCTTTCTCATTTCCTAGGAAGTTAATCATCCATTCACGCGCGTCGAGTCTTTGTTCATAGGTGATTAAGCCTTATAGGCTGATATTCTCACCAATTCTCGGACTGAGAGCAATATCAAGCAACTTCGACGTGTGTGTCTCACGAAGATAACCCGTCGGAACTGGATAACATTCCTTCGGCATTTTTCAGCAGTATCTTTTTGCCCCGTTCCCTTTTCTTCGTCATCGCTGGGCCTGCACTCTCTGCAACGTTCTGATTGTACCGGTAATCGAGGTCGTTAATCACTGTTATTTGTCGCGCGGCGACGCCGGAAGCGCCGAGGTCGCGGTTAACGAGAAAAATAGACACCGCATTTACAGGGAGCGAGTGAATGCCGGCGAACGCGAGCAACAACATCGATGAAAGAGAGACGAAATTGAGAAAGGACGAGGGAAAATTCACTCGCGACTAATTTCCTCCGAGACACCGTTCGCCGTTTCCGTCCTCCTTTTTGTTACTTTCTGTTTCTTAACGGAGACGCAAGCGTCGAGTACTTAACCAAGTCGCTTGTAATTTTTTACATACGAAAAAAAAAATTAGAATTAACTTTCAGTCAAAAAACTTAATCATCTTCTTCACAATTTTCACCGTCAATTAAAAATTCCAAAATATATAGGTTTTATGACTATTTGAAAAAATGGTTACAATTAGCGATTAATACAACAACTTTAACTCTTCCTAACATTTAAAATCACTTTGTATACATCTTTATCATTAAATATAGTGTCATTCCTCAAAACATTCTATAAACTTATCAATTAAATACCAAAAATAGGCTAAATCTTCTCTAATCCATCTTATTTTCTTATTTTCTGGATATTATATGTGGGGATCTTAGCTTAGAGTTATGTCTTTATATTAAAGTGCTCTCGTAAACTGGCGCGGTAAGAGGACACCGTCGCTGTCTAAAACGGCGGACGGACCTCTCTGGGGTCATTACGATCGAGTGCACATCTAACGAACGGTTACTCGTTAATGGAACGATTCCCCCATTGAGGATCATCCGGGGCACTGTGTGTGGGGTTGCGAACGGAACCCCATGCTGCCTTCGCTTCCTCTAGCTCAAGACGACACCGGTTTCGGTCGACTTCTCCCCCCCCCTCTCTCTCTCTCTCTCTCTCTTCCCTCTGAACATTATGCGAATGTTGTTCTCAACGTGATCCCGTTAGTTTTGCCTTTTAATTAGGAAAAATAAACCAACTGACTATCCATGGTTGTTTACGGAAATAATGTTTCTGACTTTTGGCGGAAACAAGTAATAACATTTATCATGCCGTATGATTTAACTTTTTGTAACTTTTTGTTATATCCTTTGTTTACGATGTGCATTTTTGACATGGAGCATTATAAAAGATCACTAATGGTCTTAAATGTTTATTTGTCTTCGGAATGGATAAGGAATTTACAAAGTCTTGAAAACGGGATTTACCTGAGCTGATGATTTGACGATACTTGCATTCGAATTTTTACATTTAGATTTATTATTATTATACGTTATGTCTGATAACCAGTGACACACAGTATTGATTTTTGTCTATGTCACAGTTTGAAATTTAAACCCTCTATTTCGTGGTTTATTTTGTGGTCTAATCTTTTATAGACGTGCATCGGTTCCATCAATGCACTATTGTGAAGAGTAATATGTTACGTTACCATAGTTCCCGTACAGAGTAAACATAAAAAATTCACTTCGTTAGATATGTGAGATTCCCGAGATACCTGCCTCGTTTGTCGCGATATTAAATAAACTAGAATTTTATTTGAGATATACCGTCACAATAGGATCGCAGGCCGTACAAATTCCGGGTCAAAACACGAGGGAATCTGTGCTCGTAACCGGACGGTGCGTCTTAGGAGGGGGAAAGTAAACGGAGACGGGATGCGGATGAAAATATTTCTCGCAGGAGTGTGAGGTCGTATACGTATCAGGGACAGGAGGGTAAAGTATCAGCTCGGTCAGCTAGGAGGAACATCCTAAGAGAAACCCCCGAGGGATCGCGCGGGGAAAACAGGGCGTTCAGGGACCCTCCATATGTCACGAGGACGATGTTACCCTGATGTCGAAGCACGGCTCGATCCGCGCAAAAATGCGGGGAGAATTGTGGGAGTGTGAGAGATTCGAGTAAAAGAGAAGAGCGATAGACATACAGCGAAAGGAAAGGAAGAAAGAGAGAGAAGTCTGGATAAGCCGGAAGTATGCGCTGGAATCGTGCGCGAAAGGACACACACGGTTTTTTTTCCGTGACGATCCCTTTCTTCTTTTTCCCGTCTTCGATAGATCACTCGGACAAAAGGAAACGGAGAGAACGAAGCGAAACGACAAATTGTGTCGTTTTCGAGTAGGAAGCGATAATTTCTAGGATTCGCCTCAAGCAGACAAGGAGGAGGAGGCCTGATAATGCCTCGGGGTACAAAACAGAGATGTAGTCCTTTGAGGAATAATTTCGTTGCGAGGGAGGGAACTCGCCTCGGCGACGCGACGGCGACTGACAAAAGCGTTTTAGCCCGTGAGAAGCTTCAAACTTTCCAGTTGAGAACTTCGCCTTCCGCGCCTGTTATTTATTGGATAAAGTAAGTACGCGTCGTTTCGCCGACGACGACGACGGCCGAAGATACGAGCTCCACCCTCCCGTCTCCGCCTTCGCTTGTAGTCAGTTGTAATTTAACTTGGAGTATTAATGCTCCTAATTATTAAAAAGTAGCGGACGCGATGAGAGCCCGTGTCTCGATCTCTCGAAAGGCTTCTTTAATCGCAATGAAAATTAATTAAAATTAAAAAAAGAAAAGGGCTAAATCTGCGTCGTATTTATCCGCCTGTCTCTGCCGAACATGTATCACAATTATTTACGTAGTTGACGATATATCTAAAAATTTTTCTTTAGTTCGTAAAATAGAAAAAGAAAATACAGTTTGTATAATGCCTTTCGGAAATGAACTACACCTCGCGTCGAGCTAAGCATAAAACTAAATATAGCGGAAAGAGACAATCTCCAACGGTGAGATTTGGAAGGAGGGAAGAGGGATGGGGCGAGATATTCCAACAAAGGGACTGTGCGAGAACGAGAGAGAAAGAGAGAGAAAGAGAGGGGAAACGAAAGCCATATGGCCCTAGATGATGTGCGCCCACGAAAGAGGCAACGGAAGAAGAAATGTCGAGGTACAAACGACTCCGGAGTTTTCGTTCGAACGTTCTCGTGAAATATAGAACTGCTGGAGTCCCGTGAGTAAAATTACGAGGCACGCGAGAGCATCCTCATGGGAGTCCATGATTGCCCGAAAAGACGCGAGTATATCATCGTGCACACGCACTCGCGCGCGTCGATACGAGAGCGCAGCGTGTGCGTTCTCTCGATGGAGAATGCTCCACGATGCTTTAAACGCAATCCGAGGGACGAGCTGTAACGACGAGGAGCTTATCGTCGAGATTAGAGACGTATAAATTACAACGAGGCGTAAGCACCGTTCTTCTTATCCACGTACATATTCTACTCGCTGCTCTTTTTGTCTTTTTTAACAAGGGAGGAGCTTTGCCGCGAGGGACTCAGGAAGGAGACCGCTAATGGCTGAACTATTTTGACGTATGCGAGCGTCGTACAGAACGTTTGTCACGGTGTCACGCGGATAAGCGAAAGAAACGTGGATTAGGACCTATCACCTGGCGACAGGCCCGGATTCCGTCTTCCTGTCTGGGATCTCTTGTCCTTTACTCCGTGGCTTTCCTCCTCTGCCTTCTTTTATTCCTCGATTTATCCCTCCTGGCGAAAACGCGATAAAGATTCCACCGAAGCAGATTCTTTCGGCTGAACGGGAAGAGGAATGGAGGTCAGGATCGCGTGACTGATCGCTGATGAACTCCACGGAGGCCATTAGCTTTATCATCGAGTGTCCAGTTGCATGCTGGACGACACACGATAAGAAATGTACCGGTTTTTCCTCGTTTCAGTTACGCTCCAACGACTTGTATTTGTCTCTTTAAGTTTCATGATATATCGCTCAGAAATGGCGTCCTTTAATTTCGTACTCTCGTTCACGTATCATACAAGTTCTATTGCGTTCTTTTAATCTTGAGGATAGTCTCGAGGATGGTCTTTTACTCTTTAGAAAGAGTTTTTAAAAAAAACATTTTTAAGAAATAATTTTTTAATTATTTTACTTTCTTACAATATATTATGGCATTACGATAATTTTATATGATTTCACGTTAAAAAGATATCGATATGCAGCAAGGAAACGTATATATATAATAGAAATGTTTTTCTCATAAAATTGTAACACACTGAAATCTATTATCAAAATAGAAACATAACATTTTTGTATATACTTTTGTATATAATTTTTTCAAATTTTTTTGCTATCTAAAAATATGTGTGGGCTATTCTATTTCTGTCTTAGCCTATTTATCCGTTCTATTTACTGGTTTAGTTATAGATATAGGATAAAAATTTGGCATAGCAAAAAAGATTATCTTAAAACTACAAAAAATAACTACATAGTTTTCTGTTCAAAGTGCAGAAAAACACTCTGTTTGCAAAATCTGTCGGACACATATTGTTGATAAGCAGAATATAACGATGTATTGATTTATATATAAATGATATAAAAGTAACACATTGCGAGTATAAATGGTACAGTGCGTGATATTGCCACACATATTAATTATCAGCGATCGTAAGTATGTACATACTATATTTATGTTGATATTAATTCTTTTACGCATCTTTTCTATTTAATTGTAAGATTAATACTTTTCACACACATATTTTTTGCTTTTAGTTTCTTTAAATCAGTTATAGTATAAAATCATACTTTTTACTTTTATATATTGAAATATCACATGGTTAGAAATCCTATTTGTAGTAATCGTCATTTCTTATTACGAAAAAGCACGAAGAGAGCATATAACGTATTGAGCGGGTAGGATAACGAGCGTATGGACTTTTTTCATCTATTTTCTGATTTGTCTGATTTGTGTATTTCAGTGTGCGACTTTGTTACATGATTGGATTCGGCATCACATACCTTTCCATTTCATCGACAAGTTTTTTACAAAAAGAAAAAAGTGGAGAGATGTGTTAAAAATTATAACATTTTTGAAAAATCTAGACACATTGTAAAGCACTCTTGAAAAACCATTCCATTTTTATTTTAAATATTTTTTTCTATCTTTTACAATTTCGATGATATTCGCTTTGACATAAAAATAAATTTTTTTTTTCAAAGGGATGTTTTATCCTCTGAAAGTGCGTATTGGCTCGTGTAAAATAATACGGATCCCATATTTTAATATAGATTTCAATGTATTACAAGCCCATCGAAGTCGAAGGGAAGCACTTCCGCGTGTTTCCCTGTAAGTACTAAGTAACAAGGAGGCGTAAGAACATAATTGACGACGTTGATTACAGTGGAATGCCAATAAATGTGTGGCGAGTCTTATTTCTTATATTTCAGGCGCTCGCGTAAACGTCAGTTTCCTTCACGCAGATGTTTCGTTTGGATAATCTGTCCATGCCCCTCGATCACGAAGACTATTTATGGATCATGCGAATCTTCAACACACGCCCGTATACTCTTTGTATCTCAATCATTTCAACACGGTCGAAACGACCTGAACCGGATGATTCGTTCTGTTAAACGAATGCATTATCGCGTAGGACCGGCAAGTTTTTCCAATAACAACGTATGTTATAGGAGAAATATATGTTTTCGAGATCGAGAGATCCGAATCTTCCCGGATCGAGCACAATGAATCTGATTGACGCGATGCCAGCAGTGCCAGCTGGTGTAGCCGATGCGCAAAATCTTAATTAAACATGAATGAGAATCGAACACGCGTTACGTCTCTCGGACCCACGGTCTTGCTCGATGCGGTATTATAGCAGCTCACTTTCACCTGGCACAAACAGCCAGGTTAGTTGCGAAATTCCCGCGGTTTTGTGTATCGATATCGCGGATATTTGTTCGCGTTCCTGCTTGCAAATCTATCCCGCGCTTCATGCCAACATTTAATTCGCGCGATGCTGTGGCTAATTGTATAAAGCGAACGCGAATGTGATTTACAAGCTTGTAGCGAATAGCAGCAGTTAAATCGCATCGGCTTTCATTCTTTTCCTCATTTGCATATTTAATGCGCGGCGCGATAGTTTCGTAACAAAAGAAAACTGATTAAGGTTCATTACGCGGTAATTGCAAGCAGTACTTGGCGGAGGGTGATTATGAGTTTTAATTATGAAAAGAGGGGAATTGAGTAATGTTGGAAAAATCTTTTCTTTCCCCCTCCCCTCCTCCTCCGCATCGCTCGATCTCTTCCTCTTTTTTATTTCATCAACATAAACTGAGATCCTGAACAAACAGATCGTAACTCAAAGAAAGGGAAATAAATAATAGATCTAATCGAAACAGGCAGAGGGAGATTCAAAGGAAGACATAGGAGAGAGAGATGACATAATGGCTCAAAGAATTGTTTTAAAATGCTTATCTACAAACACATCGCAATAAAATCTCGAATAGGACGATCGTGGACGGAGATTCTAAAAAGTAGACCCGATCACGCGATGGCCGCCTTAACGACGATGTTCTCTCATTTATCAAGAATGGAAGTTGTCTCGCTTCTTGCGTCTATCCGTCACTCGTTAACCGGACGATCGTTACTATCGTAAAAGTCGGCTAGGTGTGGAAGAAAAAGAATGAAGGAGAGAAAAGGAAGAGATCGGGTTCGAGGTAGAAGACGTAGTTTTGGAAAAATAATAGCGCCCGGATCGCTCCGAGAGAGTGGCGATCGTCCAAGGTATAATAATTTCGAGGAACCTACTCTCTCTCCTACGCCCTTCGCAGGCCTTCTCCGCTCCTAGCCCCCTGCGTCTGTGTCTGCGATGCTTCTCTCGTCTCCCGAGTATACATCTTTTCTTTGTTACGTTTACGAGCCTCGTCGGATCCGGAGTAAAACCGCGCCGCCTCCCTCCCTCCCTCCCTCCTCTCTCCTCCCTGCTGCACGCGGCACGCCGGTGAAATAAATCCGTATATTCCGGGGGGTCTTAAATTCAACCGGAAATAGAATTTGTCCCGGGGCGGTCACGGGCGTCGGCGATGGCGCGAAGAAAGTCTGACGAAACGCTAGAAACAAGAAGAATCGAACGAAAACGACAGCCTGCCGAGCCGCCGAAAGGTGAAGAACAAGAAGACGAGAAAGAAGATGAGCGAGTACTCACACGTGGCTACGCAAAATTATTTTAATGCGCTCTCTCTCTCAATGGTGCAAAATACTGGATAAAAAACAAAAAAATCTTTTTCACAGAAAATGAGAATATAGATTTCTGTTACATTGATTAGAAATAGAACTATCGTGATGCATTAATTATCCTAAAGTTTCGAAGGCCCGATCTTTTTATTATTTACTCTTCATACGAAAATTGATAAAAATGAAAAATGTTCTGTTTTTCGAGCGATATCTTACAATTAGCATGAACTAAAAAAGCGTGCAAGTCTAAAATCGAGCGGCACATAAATTAAGATTAATAAGATTAAGATTAATAAGATTGGACACAAACAGATTTCCGTTATGTGACTGTATATTTTTACTTGTCTATACCATGACAATCAAAGTGCCATTCATCATGTTTGAAGATACCGGCAGACTTTCCTTTCGGATAACGAACTTCTCCGAGGTAAGCGCTGTGAAACAGCGACGACGGGGAGTGTCTTAATCTGGATAAAAACATCCAACCTGACTACATTGGCGAAAGTTTCCCGCGGGGTTATATGCAAATAGCGGTCGGGGGGGTGGAAGCGTGAATGCGACGTCACGAGACTCAAGGGGAGGGGGAGGCTTTTCATCTTGAAAGGAAGCAAGTGCACTCGAAGATATTCCCGAAAGCCGAAGAGAGGCATTGTACACAGTATGTATGTATGTATGTATGTATCAGAGGTGCACTCTTGGTTGGGCATCCTCCTCTTCTCTCCCCTTTTCCGTGGGTTTGCGACGATCCAAGTGTCGCGGTTCAACGCAAAGTCGGAGGTTGGAGGAGACGCCGGCAGAGGCAGGGCTTAAAATTTTCACGAACCACTTGAGTCGGGAGACTTCACCGCCTCCGAAATCTGCAATTTGGCGTACCTACCTGGGTGGTGGGTACACGGAAAGAGGTCTGGTCCAGAAGAGGACGCGAGGCAAAATGTAGAGAGACAAAGGGAAAGAAAGAGAGAGGTTTTTGCTCGTTGAAGGAGATGGCCAACCACCTACCTAGCGACTCGCTAGCGGGAAAAACGATACTCGTCGTGTTTACATCTACTTTTCGGAGGAAGGAAAAAGTAACCGGCAACGAGACGCGCGGGGTTTGAACAAGGGAAAAAATGGGAAATAGCTAGGGTAGGGATATATCTCAAAGGTACTCGCCTACGGGCAGCCATCCTCTTTCTCCTCCATCACCACTTCAATCTTTCTCTCGTGTTCGCTCTCAAGACGAGCGGAACTGTTTTCGGCAATTTCTCTAGCGGGTCTTATTAAAAAAGTGAAAGAAAAGAGGTTGGGGGAGATGAAAAGAAGCACTATGGATTTCTAGCCCATTCCGAAGAGGAAGTCGTTCTGAAATCGGAAGGGGGCGGAATGAGAAGGACGATGAAGCGCCGTAAAAAGAGGACATCTTAAATTTTTGATGAGACCACTCGTTGGGCAATGACAATGGCAGAAAACGAGTGGTACCAGGAGCGGTTGGTAGCCGAGCTAGGAGGCGCTGCCCGCCAAGCCGAGCCGATCCGAGCCGAGCTACAGCAGCAACGGCGGCGGCGGCGTTTCACTGAAGTCTGCAATTTCGCGGATGCATCTTGGCTGACCTGGCTAGAGTCTCGGAGAGAAGGGGAAGAAGTGAGAGAAGGTCTTTGCCCGCTTTAGAAGAACTAAAGCGCGCCTACCGTCGCTCTCTTTCTCTTTCTATCTCTCTCGTTTTGTCTCTCCTCTGTCATCCTCCCTCCTCACCCCTTTCCTTACTCTCTTTTTCTATCTTTCTTTTGTACACTTCTTTGACACACACTCGCTCTCTTTCACCCCTTTATATTTTGGCACTCCAGAATTTCGTTCCTACTTCGATCCTCGCGCCCGTGCTTTCCTCGCACGCGGCACCCTTGTCTTTCCTCCTCTGTCTTGTTTCTCTCGTTTCGTCGAAGAATGGCGAGACGCCGGCCAGACCCTAGAGCCTACCGAAGCTAAAGCAAAAGACGTAGTTGGCCGAAAAGGGATGGTTGATGTTTCGCGCCCTCTCTTTCTCTCTCTTCTCTCTTTCTATCTATCTCTCTCTCCTTCTCTCTCCCTGCCGTGTCGCGTTTCCTACGAGCGCGCGAAAAGGACGGAGATCGAAGATGGAGGAAGCGAGAGGGAGATGGATAAACGCATGGTATTGATCCTAGAACCCCCTGCTCCCCCATCTCTTATCCCAGCACCCTTCCACTATCGTGATGAACCCCAAGTTTTGTACGGGGCTTTCGTCCCTTTTCTTATTTCTTTTATCCCCTCACCGTTTTCGCGCGCTCTCTCTTGTTACTAGCACTATTTTCTTTTCCACGCACGATAATTGGCCGTTGGATAGTAACGAATTCCGGTCGGTGTCCCTGGAACCCTTCGCCAATATGACACAAGCTGACCTTGAACTCGAGATATAGTCTGAGCGTTCACTTTCTTTCTTTTATACGTGATACTTTCCTCGCCACTAGATCAGTAGTTTAAGAATTTTTAAGTATTTTTAAAGAACCAATGAAAGTGAATGAAGTAAGAAATGATATCTTGCGACTTACTTCTTAGGTTTTTATGCACTAACATTTTTAGCGCAATTTAATGTCATTTTATTATAAATATACAAATTTTATCATATATATTTTCTATATACATAATATCAAGTAATGTAACAGATGATTTAATGTACAATAGTGTACAATAAATCCACTAATAAAAATATTTTATATAGACATCGTGTAGCAACACCATATAAGGTAATACCTTTCTCAACGAGAGTAACGAATAATATCGTCTTTCAAAGATGTCATTAGAAGAGTAGAGAAAACAAACCGACATAATTTTGCCTTCCTATTCACGCGAACGTTAGAAACGATGCTTGAAACGTTAGAAATGTTGTTTGTCTGTATACTGTCACCTTGCAAGCAAGGCTCAAAGATACAACTCACAACCAAACAGAAAAAGTGGTGTTTCTAGATTTTAATTAACGTCAGCTATCACTTTATTTCTTTCAGACGCAGCAGCGCCAGTGAAATCCCAACTTCCGCAAAACCGCCATGTAAAGCAAGAAGTACCGATCTCTGTTTACCATTAAAGGAAGCCACGCATTATAGATGAAGCAAGACGACAGTTCTGTGATATAAACTATCAGGCAACATTGTATTCGACGTTATCATTCGATTGTCACCGAGAAAAAATATCATTGTACGTGTGAACCCGCTGGAAGAATTCTAAAAATAAATAAGAGTGGCCGTATTGGAGCGATAAGCTGGAGCATAAGCGGGCAGGAAAAGTAGTGGCCGCTGAGGAAGGCGGGGTGGTGGTGCCGACGAAGAGGGTGGAGGAATCCGACGGTGGCTATCGGTGGCTGCACGTCGTCGGCTGCCGTGACGCGCGAGGCGACGACGCGACGCGAAGCGCAAGGGGAGGCATGAGGAGGCGAGAGTGACCGACGCTCCGCTGGTGTGCTGCATCCTCTCGCACGGATCGTGAGAGGACCGGCGGCCGTCCAACGCGGCGGCAGTGGGGCCCACACGGAGATAAGAATGGCCCCCTTCAATATGGCGAGCGTAGCAGGCCTCCTAGCCACCTGCGCCGCCGTTGCTGCTTCCGCTGCCCACCTTCTGCCGTTGCTGCTGTTGCTAATCTGCCCGCGAGGGACCCAGGCGGAACAAGGTAAGCGCCCGTTCGTTCGGTTCTCTATTCTCCTCTTCTGTTACTTCATCTACCTACCTATCTACGTAGGGCTAATCAAGCCCGAGATGATAGTTGGCGGCGACACCTCGGGTCGCGATACATCGCGCCCGATTGCCACTCTCGGATGTATACTTAGCCAGATGTATCGGGTTAGGTGGGATCGAAGCGGGTTACTGCCGCCCGCCGTCGCCGCGTGATCGACCGATCGTCTCGAGAAGGCGGGGTTCTTCGATGATCGCTTATCGTCAACTCGAATACGCCGATGACTTAATTATCGTCGCATTCGTTAAAGTTACTTCTTTCAATCCGGGAATTAAAATATTTGTAGATCTCGTTAATCGGCTCGTGAAGAGAAATAGTTTAGTAGTGTTCTCGATTATTCACGAAGAACTTTGTCTAAGGTAAATTGAGATTGCGTGGCGGAAATAGCCGTACGGACGGTATTGCGAAAACAAGTTAATATGCAGCAATTAATTGCGGGAAAGAACTTAATACGGCTGATAAATTCACGCTATATCGTCTTTGTCCCGATCTGAGACATTGGTGTTTCTTTCAACTAACGGAGAAGCGAACGTAAGAGACACGTTAGTCCGCATCAAGTCGTTTCTTGACGCTCCAGTCGTAATTTCGCAGCGCGGCGGCCGCGTGATTTATTGCACGGAGACGCTGAATACGAAAGGAAGAGAGAAAAAGGGAGAGAAAGAGAGAGAGAGAGAGAGAGAGAGACCAAATTGCCACGACACTAATTGCGTACGCACCGCTATACTTACCTACACGACTATCCTAGCGACGATCACGTGGTGGCTACGAGTTCCTCTACTTGAACTCACATTAGACTCAGTTATTTTATACAATCCTGGCTCCTCTCTTCCTCGTGAGACTGAAAAGTTTCTAACTCTTATTTAACGTCTCTTTTAATATCATGCCCGTGGCCTTAAAAGATCGAGGACTGTTTTTAAATTAGCAAAACTTTTACAGCTCGCGTTTAATAATTCCTTTTTTTCGTAATTTATGGTGCCTTTCAGATGCGTTCTATTCTAAATATACTCGGAACGACCAAAACGAGGGGGAGGAATTTCAGGTCCCCGTTTACATTAATTGAGCTCTTTGTTTCTCGTCTGTCCTTAATCGCGATATAATTTCTCGTCGCATCGGGATTCACAGTAACGCACTTTTAATTTTCTTTTTTCTTCGTCCCTCTTTTTTTCCCTTCTTATGAGCACCGAGTCAGTGTCCCGAGGCGATGGATGTTGTTTGCTCGGATAAAGGATTCTTCTGTGTGCACTGCCCTCGTCCCCCGATCGTTGCGAACGTGATTTAACGGAGCCAAGATTGGCCTTCCAGTCCTATTATGCGTTTCTGAAGATCATCCACGCGGGCTACGTTTTCCATATTTTAACCGAAAAAAAGGTCTGGCGCCTCGAGCGTCTCGGTTCGCCCTCTCATTCCCCCCTTTCGTAGAGGGGAATAACGATAATTTCGTAATGTGGACCAATCTTCCGAATTGCAAGATCGTCCGAGGTGCCGGTAGTTAGCGTTCAGGGATTAAAAGGGGATCGTTTCGTCGCGCTTTTGGGGACGGTCGGCTTGAGACGTAGAGACGCCTTCACGAATTCGGCCAGCAAACTCGCGCACACATTCCGTCTTATTTTATACAGTTTTGGAGCGTTTATGTAAAATAAAATACATACGGGCGGTTGAAACCCTCCGCACGCGCGATTACGGATAGGGAATTTAAACGGTGTAGAAAATGAAATAATGAAACTTCTCGCATTGATTAATTCTCGCCTTTTTTCCCCAGTCAAATATTTATCACATACCTTTGAGACGTTGTAAGAAAAAAAGAATACATTCCTTACACGAGGTATGTAATTTGTATCGATTTATAATTATTGTATATCATATTAATTGTTCTCAGATATAGACAGTCGTCTGTACTAACCTTTATTCGACTAGATAATAATCAAGGCCCATTCCTCTCCCTACGCGCTCCTTGCTCTTGGCGAATTTTGGCCGCCTCGGTTTCGAGATCTCCGGGTTACATCCTGCGATCGCGGCCACCGCGGACTAGCCGCGGCAAGTTTCCCCGACGACCTCTCGGGAGTTCTTCACCCCCTCCCGGTACGTAACGCGTTTAATGGAACTTGCCAAGGATCCATTCCCAGTGGACCGTGTCTGCCAATGGAAGCGGCTAACTTCGTTTCCCCCGACTCGCACGGAACGCGGGCTCCTCGTTATCCTTACCCCCGCGATATCTTTGCGCTTCCCGCTTCTCTTCCTTCCGTCGCCGTCGTCGCCGCTAACATCCGCGAACTTTATCCTTCGATCGCACTCGTGATCCCTAAGATGCGCGTCCATTACCTTAGTTCCCGAACTTTACAGATACGAGCGCAGCCGATATTCCAAGAGCATCGTTCGCTCCGAGAGCTTACTCGCGAATTGCCAGGACTTAAAATTCTTCATCGACGCGTGACATCTCGCAAGATCGAATTCCTAAATTGCCTCCCGAAGTTCTGAATGCATACGTTCTTTTTTTATCCCTCCCTTCGATATGCATTCATATCGATCCATGATTTTCTATCTTACTTTTTAACACTAAAAAAATTGGCTTATAAATACACTAGTCTTCCCCGTCTTGGCTTCGCCCGAGGTAATAGTGTGGCCGAATACGTGTTGCAAGTGATATTTTTCAAGCGCGGGTAGATCTCGATAAATTTGATCGTACTCGTACTCGAGGCGTAGTGGCAACCGAGTAGAACCGGCGAATAAGTTTGCGAATACAGAAACCCCAATGCTCCTTATATAATCTGCTTGCGGGTGGATGAAGCCGCCTAGCGGTAACATCACTGTACTACACGGATTAATACAGCCGTAAATGATAAAAAATAAAAAACGTCAATTTCTGGATAATGAAAATATTTTTAGACATGCTATATAGCCTATGTCCGTCCTAATGTATATGAGAATACGGTGTCAAAATTTGGAGGAAATCGGTTCAGTAGTTTTTGAGTTATGCGGTAACAAAGAAACAGGCTTTCTCTTTATATATTAGTACAGATATAGATGAATATTTATTTTTTAACATTAAGCATTAATTAAAATTTATGTTTAGTGGAAATAGTGGAAATAGAAGCATTTATTTTACTATCGAGATTCCCCAGATTACTAAAAAATTTCTCAATTATACCTAGTTTAGCCTCGTCTGCTTGTGCATTTGATCGAGCTCTTTCGAGGAATTTAGACGAACCTGTAATACGGCAGTCGAAACTCAATTACTTTCTCGAAGCAAGGCCCACGAGCGTTACGGTACCACGTTCGCTACTACCGTCCACTCGCGTTCCGAACTCATTTACTGCAGAGGCGAGTCCATCGTTTTGCTCCCCGATGCGATTGCCGAGAGAGAGCCGGCGAAACCCCACCCAAGACTCGAAACTTCCTTTCATTCGATTCCGTTGCACATTAGCAGACATTAGCCGAGAGCCAGCGCGAAGTCAGAAGTGGACGAAATCGAAATTACAACAGACGAAAAGATCGACAAAATCTCCCTTTGTTTCTTCCTTGCCTTTCGTTTCGTTCCTATCGCTAATTTGTCTGCTGATTCCTTTATCGTAAGTGCATTAATCGATACCGCCCCCCTCGACGCAGCTTTTCTGAAGCGATCCTCTCCAGGAGATTGATTAAATTTCAGCTAATCCTCGGTACGCGAACGATCCTTCGTTCCGTCTCTCGTCGCATCACGCGCGAGTTTCCAAAGCTCTTTCGCAGCGTCTGACGCGCTTCGCGGGAGACGGAGCGAGTTTACCTCTTCGGCAGTAGCGAGGAAGAAGTTAGCGATTCCCCGGTGCAGGAACGGCATCGGGATATCGGGAGCAAGGAGCGGCGGTGACGGGCGGTAGCCGGGAACGGGTCTCGCGAGAGGCAGTCCTCTCTTCCCGAGCAAACTCGATTGCCTCCGCGAAAAGGCAGAAAGACTCGTTCAAGTTGCGCTCGTGGCCGTGCGAGAGCCCTCGTCGTTTCTACTCCTTCCTCCTTCGGCTCCTTCTCTCATCCTTTCTCACTCCTTCTTTCTCTCCCTCTCTCTCTCGACTGTTGTCTCGCATCTCTCTTTCTCTCTCGTTTCTTACTCTCTCAGGGCACGGTGAGTAAGAGACGCGGCAACGCCGCAGGAATGCCCCCGGCCAACCCACCGCATGCATACCTGTACAACCTACTACTCTGATCCTGGGCCCCGACTGTACACGAAGAAAGCCTGGCAGCATCCTATCGGCCCGACAAGGACGGAGTAGAACTTGTCCCCTATCGTTTGAAAGGAAGGGAAGAGCGGGAGAGAAAGGGAGGGAAAGAGACAGAGAGAGAGAGGGAAGGACTGTGCCTGGCTCTCTTCGTGTATATTCGCATACACGTGTACGTGAAGGTGGATGCGAGGGCTTATGGTTCCGGCCCCCCTGTGTGCGCTGGCCATGCGCGAGGAAAAGATCACACGACGAATGTAGGCTACTCTCATTGACCGAACTCAACAGCGCTAGGATCGTGGTTCAAAGACAGAGAGAAAGAGAGAAAAAGAGAGAGAGAGGAGAAAAGAGGAATTCGCGATGGTACTTCTCCAGATGCATCGGTGCACCGCGGCGAAAATGCATCTGGATATCGAATGAAATTGACCGTCTTACGACTTGAGCGTTATGCGCTCTGCTGCACCATTATGTAATGCGAAGAGATACGTTATCTCGTATCTAACATCACCGAAGACATTAAGAAACGCTCTTCGTAAATAAAAATATTGGTAAAATTTGGAACGGCAGGATATTCCGGAAGAATTGAACGTGATAGCGAAATTAACGCAAAGCGATTGCTTGATTTCGGTATTCAATTAGCAACGAAAACGAACATATGGCTGGAGAAATTAATATATTCAAGCTATTAAGCGTCGTTATCGAAAACCTGTCAAAGTCTCCATACGACGTTTCACTTATATCGTCAGAGGATGATTCGATCGATACCCGTGAACAGGCAGTCGCGTTCGATCACACTGTCGGTCGATCTTCTAAATCGGCTCTGTGGCGCGTCGGAAAAAACTTCATATTTTTAACTCGACCCTGTCGTGTTTCTCTTTCTCTCTCGCTCTCTCTCGTGAAATATCAATGCGATTTAAATATTCAATATCATCGGCGACGTGCAATATCTGCTCTCGGTGGCCCAAGCTGCGCCACAAAGGGGCGATCCAGTACAACCAGAATAAAAATCAGTATTTTTTTCCATCCCGGACGGTTTTTGTTTCGTCGGATGATTGAACGAAACGGCGCCGCTCTCGTCCTCGTCGCGCTCCCAGTTTTTTAATGCCAATCTTACTTCTATAAATACTCCGGGTCGAACTTTCCGCAGTTGGACCACCGCAATTTCAGTTTCCGCTGAAAGGAAACCGTCATCGGTGGTCTCTTTGTCGCGCGTTTCCTCTTCGTAGATTTTCCAGCGACGACGATGGCGAGATGCGGCCCGATCGCGCCGCAGAGACAAATATACTTGTCAAACTCAGCGCGAGGCGGGAAAAACATGCGGCTCGAGAGTAAGAGAACGAAGAGAGAGAAAGACTACGCGGCACATGTATGTATATCTTTCTACATATTCATGTGTCTACATGTCTGCGTAAACGCACTTTAAATGTGTACGTACTTGGCACAAAACGAGCATCGCGCGAGACGAAATGCGATATGCAAGCACCGAGTACACGACTGAACATAAATTTTAATTGCCGAGAAAAATCTCGCGGGTAGAGATGGAAGAAAGGAGAGGAGGAAGACGGACGTCGGTTAAGAAGAAGAAGAGACAGGTATATAGAGATATATAGAGAAGTTAGGCATGCCGCCCAGTAAAACGCTTCGAATAGCGGGGCTCAATGACGAACGACTCGCGTTAGTCCTTCGTATTTCCCTATTTCAGGATATTTGAACCGGTAATTTCCGTGAGTTTGAGCTTTGATGTTGTAGGCCAGGAGTGTTTCTTTTTTGTCTCTTTAAAACCATCCGTCCTAAATATTTAAATTTTGTTGATAAATTAATTGATTGCTAAACGCCAAATGTGTAGAAATGTGTACGGTGTAACGTTTCATTTTATAGAAGACTAAAATATCTGTATATCTGTAAAATATCTGAAGACTAAAATAGCTGTAAAAATTGCGATTTTAATTTAATAACTAAATATAGAGAAACTTTCAGGATTGAAATTTAAGTAGATTTACATAAATAACTTAAAGAACCGATCGAAATTTAAGTAAATTTAAATAAATAACTTATAACCTTTAATTTGTTTATACGCACGTGTAAATCTTCAGGTTGTTATGATTGATTATTCGCTTAATAGCTTTAACATCGTTCCTTCGTGTACGAAGCCACTCCTGCGAGAGCAAACTATTCTTATATGGAACATACGATATTTTCAATAATTTTATTACGGAACGCGAGGAAGGGCGATAGCAATTTGTTGGGCAGGAAAACAATATGCGAGGATCGAACGAGATGAATTGCTTCTCGAAAGTCGAAAGTGGCATATATCGATGTGTACATGCTCGGCGCGCGAGGCATTTTATTTTATTTAGGTATTCTCCCCCCGGTTTTTACACCCCCATGTGCACCGCCGTCTAACAGGCGCGCTTTCGTTTCTTCTCCGTGTGTCTCCTCCCTTCTTCTTCATCCCCATAAAGTCTCTCGAGGCGTCGCGACGAGGGCGTGAGCGTCGGCTGGTTACATTTTCTAGCAGACCATTATTTCTCTCTTCCTACGCGCGCGTGCGAACGCGCCTCATCCACACATAAACACACACACACATACCCGTGCGCACGTGAATCGGCACGGTTATACACGTATACCGCGAGCTCCGGATATTTTCTCCCTTTTTGCCCTTTTGCCGCTACTACATTACCTTTTCCGAGCAGTAGGGAGTTAGGAGTGTCTCGCTGCATATTAATGAAAAAATTTGTGACTTCCCTCCGTCATCCAGCAGCAGCAGCCGCCGCCGTCGCACCTGCGAAAAAAGGAAGAGCTGGAAAAAGAAACGAGTGATTTCTCACCGCTGTTGGATCCTCCATTTCTTCTCGCGACCGCGTCTGTCCCTTTGGATACGTCTCTTGCTCCTTTTTTTGCGCACGACCAGCGTCGTTATAATGACACTGTAAATAAGATATCTGGCACAGTAAGTACGTTTCGTTTTGAAGCGAGTAATACTTGAAAATGAACATGTACACGACTAGCATCTAGGAAGTCTTGTGAGTTGTCTGCGTCAAATGAACATGAAGTTGGTAGTTCTAAATAATTCATTATGCTTTCCAAGTCGAGTCTCTTATCAGAATAAGTCTCGACTTATGTCGCGGGGAGCGATGCATAAAGTGATTTTTTTTTTTTAAATATTAAAAAACGAAGGCCATTCTTGATTCTGATGAAATCTCTGATCCGGGGCGACCGGAATTAGCGCGGTATACAGTTAAATAAGGTTCGGGTTCAGCAAATAAGCGGAACGGCTAGATCAGGAGGTACGCACGAAGGTCTCACGTGTACCTATTGGAACGAGTTTGGCGTCGTGTATTCGTGCGGAACACGATCAGGTGCGCGTAAGTGCATTTCTAAGACTACGTAATAACTGTGCCGCATTTAGGTGGCGAGCCGGTTGCCTTGCGCTCGCAAGGCCCGCCTTTAACGCGGACGAAGCGTTTAATGTCGCGCACGGTGTAATAAACGCTAGCGATGAATTTAACGCGTCCGCGTGCACGGGAGAAAACGCCATGATCTCGATATTTCATGCATGTTTTAAATTCCGCTAATCCGTAAGTCGATCTTAAAACTTCAACTTCGAAACTTCTGCCTGTCGGTGTTCATATCGTGTCATGTGAAACGTTGTTGTTATCGATATCGACATCTCCCGTAAGATCGCGAGTTACTGTACCGAAAAAGAGTTCCGAAAACGCGACGTTTATCGTCTCGTTTATTTATTTGAATACGGTGTTTTTGCGAGAAACCCTTTAGGAGTCACGTCAACGACATCATCGGCTATCCAACATCAGGACACTTTGGATGACCCGGAGTTTTGGGCACACTCTGACAAGATCGTTTCGCCATTTCCATCGCGTGGACCACCGAGGTCACCGTCGATGGAACTCGACCGGTGATTCAAACGAGAAATGAAACGAGATAACTTATGCGCGCTGCTGACTCAGGTTCCTCGTTATTTCGGATCGTGTCATAAAATCTCGGTCTTAACAACGCATGCGAGGCTACACCCCACCCTGTAAGCTGGAATTGAAAGATTCCTGGGAACGTCGGCCCGTCGAAAGAGAGAGAGAGAGAACGAAAGGAAAGAGAAACCGCAAATATCTCCTTCGACCGCGAGAGCGAACTCTTTGCTAATGAACCTTCTCATCGTCCTCATCGTGCTGATTAACGACTCCTCGAACGAACCGACCAGCCTTCGCGCGCTGATCAATATCGCGTTTTTTTAGGAAATTATATCTTCGTGGATGGTCGCATAGCTCACTCTCGAGTCCCGCGATTCTATTTTATAATTATTTCTACGAATTGTCGGCATCTTCGTCCGTTCGAGTCCACTCATTTTGGAGGTTGCTAACAAAATTCCACATTTATTCCGGTTTTATTAGTAAAAATTACGATATTACGGCGCATTATTTATCGCAAGAAACTTTTTGCTGTGCGCAATTAAGTAACTTTTTGCAGTTGGATATATCAAAACGATGATCTTGATTTTTATCTGTTTCTCATTCCCGAGTTCTTGATTATATTCATTATCAGTGGCATGCTAAAATAATTTATAAAGCAAGTACCTCCTTGGAACACACATCGTACGATTAATCGAACGCGTTTGCGGACTGAAGCTCGATTCGTCATCCGAATTCCAAGGATACGTTCTCCGACAAAGCGGACACTTTTATGGAAGGCGGTGTCGTTACGCAGTAGAGCCAGTAGCGTAAGGAACGAGGACAAGAAAAAGAGAAGGAAAAGTATCAGGAAAAATAATCGTAATCATCATTGCTCGCCCATAAAAAGGAGCATAATGAGCGAACCGCTAATAAAATAATTATAATATTGGGAGGTCGGTAATAGATTCTCGGAACACATTAACCGGTCTCCTTCTCTCTCTTCCTCTCTCTTGAGATAAATCGCGCTCGCTGCTTGTGTAGCAAGGGAGAGAAAAAGAGAGACAGAGAGAGATGTCTGTGCGCTTATGCATGCGTGCAAGACACGTGCAAAATCGTGGCACATCGTGATCGGACACCATGTGCAGTATGCACACCTACACACAGGTGCACATGTAAATACCTCTGCACATGTGACGGCGGTCGCAGGAGCGCTTCGGCGTGTATCCAACATTCTCGGTACGTGGAAATTATCGAGCCGTATAAACTGCCGATCGGACAGGTGGCCGACAAATCGCATTGAGGGAAATATACGGAATGTCCCGAGTTCCCGTCGCGCTGCCTTTCATAGTCCTTTCCTCCTGCCTTATATGCATCCTGCAATATCCCTCGCCTATGCGCAACCGCGACGATCGAGAATTCTTTTTTCCTCTCGGCGCTGTTGATTAAGCCGGATATGTATATGCCGATCGCGTCTCGTTCGCATGTGAGGATTATTGGTATGCGGGATTACTGACCTGCATAAAAAAATCTCGGATAAAAGTAGAGCGTCGCGACGCGGCGCCGGGCAGCGGCAATTTTCCGATGATTTTCGCTGATCGCTTCGGCGAATCGACGATGCGGTAGAAAAATAATAAAGGAGAGAGAGAGAGAGAGAGAGGAACGGGACGTGATATGGCTCACCCGATATTCTAACGAGATATTTATTCTCCTTTTTTTTGCTGGTCGCGCCGACGAGATCGCGCCAGGCCAATTAAAAAGAATAACGAGAAATATAATCGGCCAAATCGGAGTCGGTCCGGTTCAGCTCTCTCTCTCTCTCTCTCTCTCTCTCTCTCTCGATCTCTCTCTCTCTCTCGATCCTTCTCAGGACAGAGGAGGATGGTTTTCGGCAGATATTTAGACCGATTAATTTAATTATCGCTATCACGGCATAGGGATGCCTTCTTGTAGAGATCACGCAGCAATTTACATAGTGATGCGAGATTCTCGGTCGTTTGAAAAACCGGACCGGAGCGCGGTGCAAACACGGAAGAGAACGCCGAATCACCGCGACGTTCGACAAGAAATGATCAAGAACGAGGCGAAATCGATGCCGAAGCATGTTGTCCAAGCGAATTTATTTTTCTTCCCCGATGACGCGGACGCGAAGAGCGAGAAGGACAAAGAGCTTGAACGAACCAGGTCGTACGTACGATTAACTTTGTTCGATCGTTTGAGACGATTAATTTGATTATCGCGGTCTGATAGCAATTTACATAGTAATACGCGACTTAAGACCGCGAGGGGGAAAAAAAGGAAAAGGAGATTGGCAGAGGCCGAAGGTGTATTCGACGGAGTAACGAATCAGGCAAAAGGAAGAGCGAAGGGAGACGAGCTCTCATAGTCACATGGTCACCAAATCCTTCGCTTACACACGTCTCCTCGTTGTTTTAGATTAGAGAATTCGATTATCGCTGTCGCGTCTGGGACGGAAGGTTTCCTATTCCAAAAAGCCTCACACGATGTGATTTACATGCTAATACAGAAACCGCTCTCTCTATCTCGCTCTTTCTCTCGTTCTCTCACAGGCACATGCACGCGCCGCAGCACGGGGGTCGTAAGATAAATTAAAGCCCGCTTCACACTATGAAAGCTGCATCGTCGCGGCTACACGTATTATCCACCGTTAATACCACTGGGAAAATTTATGAACGAATGGAGGATGAGAGAGAAGGGTGATGGCTCTTATTTATTTGGACTCAGTCGGATCACGATGCGCGGAAACAAATAAATATTTCGGTAAATTGGCCTTATCCCAACACAAATGATTGATACGACTTGGCTCCTGATTTTCTTTCTTTCTTTTTGCTTGCTTTATCATTTATTTCTCTTCTTATTTATGATTTAATTTACTTTCGAAAAACTAAACTATATAAGAGGAGATTAATTATTTAATATTGTCGCATTGTATAATCGATTCTTGTTAATTTTTTCGTTTATTTACAGCAACGAGAAATTAATTTTTTACTTTATTACTTTTTATCAATCGTCTCTAATAGTCTCGCTCCGTTTATTTCCGTATCTTGTGTAACTGCTTATAAAAAATGTTTTTTCTGTCACATACGTCATTCACACGAATTTTTAGAAGATTTATCCCGAAATACGTGCTTCCCTCTTTCTTCTTCCTTTTTTTCGTACCAAAGCGCTAAAGAAC
Source organism: Crematogaster levior (assembly GCA_901521435.1). Taxonomy (NCBI): domain Eukaryota; kingdom Metazoa; phylum Arthropoda; class Insecta; order Hymenoptera; family Formicidae; genus Crematogaster; species Crematogaster levior. Next base: position 290,380 of record CABEGB010000903.1, on the reverse strand, counting down.
GAAAACACGGGGAGAAAGAAAGACGAATTCGAAGAGAAAGACTACTGGAAAGAGAAAAGGATAAGGGGATGGGTTTGGGAAGTGCCGAGACGGTCGACGGGAGACAAAAGAATAGGGGGCTGTACTTGAAAAGCACAATTGAAATTCAAGATCCATATGCAAACAGCACCGTTGACGGGAGAGGAAGAGGAAGCTGGAAGATAAGAGAGAGGAGAGATTCTATCAAATGATCTAACTCTGTCCTCTTTCTCTTTCACACACACACACACACACACATTTCTCTATCCTTCTCTGGAGACTCAGTTTCCTGCGATATCGAGAGACAGCTATATTCTCTAAATAATTGATTTAACATGTGTACATACATTATACGCAAACATAATAACGCTATGTAAATGGTAATTCCACCCATGCGATGCTGGCTCATATAGTGGCGTGGGCCGAGTCCACCATCCGCGTCTACCATCGCGTCGCATACGTACCCTCTTTGCCTTCCCGCCGCCACCGTCACCTTTCTTATGCCGCCCAGTTGGATGGACTCACGATAGTAAGCCAGGGGTCTGCGGGACCCCGCAGAGACGGAAGACCGGGGGTTAAGTTACTGAGCACCTCATATTTTTTCATCCTCTCGGGGAATCTTCCCTTTCCCTTCCCCGCCTTACTTTCCCCCTCACTCGCCCATCATTCGAGAAGGGTAATTTCGTCTACGAATTCAGAAAGCCACTTCCGCGATCAAAAAGATTATGAAGGGGTGACAAAGCCTGACGCGATAAATGAAGCCGAGGAATAAATTCCGAGATGGAAATCGACATCTCCGTGTATCATACACGTTAAGGTTCTATGTATGCTGAATTATGATACGTAATCGGGTTTTTCTTACATTTATCAAAACTTTTTTTCAAAAAAGGGAATATATATTGTATAATTATTAGGTATACATTAATATTTAAGAGCGTCAAAATCTCTATTGACATTTACTTTCCCAAATAGACATGATAAAAATATATTTAACGAAGTTCTAAGAAAAATTAAACTTTAGGAATAACATATTTTTTCTGCAATTATTTATTTAGTAACTTTATTTAGCCAGAGCGTCATGGGTACGAAATTAAAATATTAAACTGCATGTTAATTATATCGCGATCTTTTTTACACAACACGGATTAGATTGGGATCCCTATTAAGGATCCTCATTAGGGCACATTCGAAATTCGTACGATGAGTCACATCCTGGCAAATAATTCGGGCTGCAATACACTGACACTGGAAAAAGAATGCACATGGATAGCAGCTGACGATCGAAAATTCTGTGTGAATGTGTGTGTGTGTATATGTTTGAGAGAAGAAGATAATTGATAGAGAAAGGAAGAGGGATTCTGACAAATTGGAAGGTTGTTAAAGTAAAGGCACGGAGGCGTTGCTCGTTGAGACTAAACACAGAAAGAGAGAGAAGAGAGATCTCGATACCTAAACGAGGGAGAAAAGAGAATCCAGGAGAAAGAAGAAGAGAGAGGAATAAGTCGGGGAAAAAGACGAGCCGCGCGACACACTCGTGTCACGATGGGCCTCGTAGCAGCATTTTTAGAGCCGAAATAAAATGGAGGAACGAACGTACACCGTCTCTTGAATATCTGCTGGGCGCGCATCGTAAGACGTAGGTGGTCTTTCTTCCTGGCGTCCCCTTTCCGTCTCATTCTCCTTCTCTCGCTGTCGCGTCGTTCTCATTCCCGTTCGTCGTCTCTTCGCTCGTCCGTTCCGTTCTGTTCTCGCGTTCGTCACACCACGCGGCTGATCTACAGAGGGAGCGCATATGCCGGCAGTTAGGTGAGCGCACATACGCCTCCTCACCGCACACTTCTCGGGGCTTCTCGAGGTGCGGAATTGTGAAACGTGACTTTCTCGCTCGCCAAGACCGTCCGGACATCCCCGGTTCTCTCGTCGTTGATCGATCGCCGCGTGCATGTGACGCGCGCGATCCCGATTTGCAATTCAACTCGTCAACGTCGGCTCTATAGTCCACCGACTGGTCCAGTGTCGCGATTGTGACTCGGCAATTAGATGTTCTAAAAAAATCCCAGAAAATTTGCAAGAATGTAATTTATTTAACAATGAGAGAAAAAGAATTAGTCACACACAATTGTAATTTAATTTTTTTAATAATTAACCAGAGAAAAGATGCTATTTCCCATTTGGAGGATCTTGGACAATAATAATATTTCTGTGTAAATTTTATATATCTTTTTCAACTCGATAAACTGCAAGCCGATCATTTGTCGGTCTTAAAACACAGCTTTTTGTTGCAACAGTAAGTCCACGTACTTTAAACCGGTGATTGATTTAACTTTTGATGCTAGTAAGCATTCTTTAAATCACGTGAAGAATTTTTTTTAATTACTTATCATAGAACTAATTAATATTTCTTTTTCACGTTCTACTTGTATCTTTGTTTACTTTAGTTCATGTACGTAGTTCATGTACGTAGCTATTTTCAAATATTTCGCATCGTGCATCGTTGAAGTCACACGAGATACAATAATAGTCGAAGTCGATCGAGCGGTACAATCGAATAGACCGACTACTTCAACCGGATATTTCGTTAAACCCTAAGAATCGTAGAATGAAGATGAAGGCGAGATACGAAGCGACCTCGCCCGACGTACAAAATGCAAATCGCCCAGGATAAAGATGGAATCTGGATAACGGTATCAAAATCTGGAATACTTCCTCGATGCGCGAGCACGATGGAAAACGGCGAGCGCAACGTCGCCCGTTTCGCGTTTACGTGTCCGTGTCGATCTTGATGAAACCGGCGACGGTCTCGCTTGGCTCCGAAGAGAAAGAGAGAAAGATCTTGAAAGCTGTGCGCGCACACACGAAATCTCCGTTGCCGCTCGTGAGAGTCGGACATTAGCGGGAACCGACACCGCGGGTGGGTTTCGGTGAATGATACCGCGGAACGGTAACGATATTATATCGTGAGATCGAGATCCGTTGATCTCGCATGCGTATGTGCGTGCGTGTCATGCGTGCTGAAGAAATCATAATCTTAATCGTTCTCATAACGGGCAACAGGTTCTCTCGCGCGGTCGCGATTCAATCACCTCTTCTAGATATACAAGCGCGAGGGGTCGACCCCCTTATATGCGGGGACCATAGGGAAAGAACAGGCCCGTTACGTCACTCATCCATCTCCTTCTTCTAGCGACCTCGGCTATTGATTTATCGTCGCGTTAGTTAGAAAGCGACTTCTTCCGTTCGTAAGGAAAGCGAGCGCGAGTCACTCTCTGATTAGAGGTATGCATTGTTGCATCGATCGACAGATGTGATGGACAGATGGGGAAAAAGACAGAACGGTGTCACCTTACGCAAGTTAGATTGGAAGCCACGGGAGATAAGCTGACCAGTCAACGTCGGTGACCGAGCCGATCCACTCAGGGTCGACAGAGTCCTCGTAGGTTCTTGGGAGACGAGAGATAGAAGAGATCAGACGTCGATTCTCGCGGTGTCTCTTTTCACTCGTTAACTGCTGACAGGATCGTTTGAACCACTATGTGTCAGAGGCGTAATTTCGATATTTCTTCAACGTAAGACTTTCGAATCTTGACATAAATTACCTGAGCTCAGTTGCGAAAGATTCTGTGACAGTGAATTGACGCACTTTTTTAAAAAGTTGAAAAACAGCATATATTTAATTTCCTTTCTTTCTTTTCTTCTCCAATTAATTTTCCGCAATCGGAAGGGGATTTATTATATTTGACTATTAGTATAGAATTTACTTTTGTCAAATACTACGCCCTCATATCGATTATGTAGGTTTGGTTGCGCGATTACATAGATTACGCGATTTGAACATACATATCTGACGGTAACTAATTACTGTACCATCGTACCTAGTCGAAGTTAAACCATTCAATAGTAAATTTGCACCCGTGACACCGTGGTTTCTATTCACTTTCAGCAAATGTGATATAGATATATCGAATCAGCTTACTTTGTAGTAACAAACGAAACAAATTTGTGTTAAAACGAGGTTGACCCCAAATCGACTCGAAAACACGCGCATGAAGGAAAGCACAACGTATAGTCGGATACTATTTCAGTTGAGAACATTTAAACGGAGACTTCTTTCGCCGATCGATAAGATCAGATTCCTGTCTCGTTTGAATAATATGAAAAATCGAGATAGATAGATAAATGAAGGGAATAAGGGAACCATGGTGCTGGATGTGTACTGGGTGGATTCGGGAAAAGGGGGGACCACGTACAGAAAGCGACGAAGCAAGGGATCGAGGGGTGGAGGAGGGGAGCAAAAGGGTCGAAGACGCACCATCGGTGGAGTGAGTTAGAGCCGGCGGGCAACACTATGCATACCGTCACACCCTGCGACACGCTCCAAATTTGAAATTTAAATTCGGTACCTCTCGCGGGACCACGTTGTACACCGGTTACACACGCATACTTACACACACGTATGATGTATGCACTCTTACAGAGGAAGATCTATGCATGTCGCGAGCGTGCATACAGGACGCCCCGAAATAAATTTAGACGCTCGGTGCTGAAAATCGCATCTAATTAAAAGCGCTAAAAAGTAAGAGGTTCCGTCATATAAAAGCAAGTGGTCGAAACAAATAGATGTAAAATTCCACTTCTTACCTGGCTTTTAAAGATTTCCATATAAGAATTTTTATGAAAAGCTGTTAACCCTCGAGACATGTCTTGTGTCAGAATAAATTTAAAAATTGTAGTATGTTGTCTAAAGTTTTCGTCGAGCAAAGATTGTGTTGAAATTTCATGTAAAATACTATAATTGTCAAATTGTCCTCTCTTGAGACACCCTGTGGAACGCGCAAAGTGACGACGAAGCAAAATGTTCGCGAGAACAGGATGGAGCGAAAGGCAGGAAGGATGTATCGTCGTTTTCACGACGACCGACCTGCCCGTTAAGTCGTTTCCGCTCGTCGGTAAACACACGCGGGAATAGTAATTCAAGACAGGGACCCTGGCGTGTCCTTTCACCTCCCGTCTGCCCTCCACCCTGCTTTCCTCCCACGACTGGTGAAGTTGTCTCGAGTCGTGTATGATTGTCTTGTCTGCTTGTCGCTGTCGATCCACGATCGTGTTGAATTCGAAGGGAACGTTCTTTCAGGATGAACTTGTTTTCTCGGATATCAGCCGAAAATCGGAGCATGCTCTTTCATCGTGTATCTTGTGCATTGTGTATTGCTACCGTTACACCTCGTTTGCTCTCGAAAAAAGTAACTGCAATACAGTGAGGAAGGTCTCCGGAATCTCAATGAGTTATACATATCTAAGAAAGTTAATATTTTTAAACTTTGATGATTTCAATTTCAACGTGTTAATCACTTTCTTCAGCTCTACATTGTAACATTTTTTATTATTATTATATAGAAAGTTATCCAATACGATAGACTATACTTAAACGTTCGCGCTTACGTCCAGCAGCGACCGCAGAACATCCTGCGAGATGACGGTTACATCGCGTTGGCATCGCTTGCGAGATTAAAGCGACACCGTCTTTTCTTCCTGTTCGTTCAGCCGCAAGCTTTTACCGAACATAATCGCATTTTCCTCGGTTATGATCCAAGTCACGAGAGAGAAAGAGGGAGCGATTAGAGGGACGTCGGTAATTTTTTCCGTCCCCCTTTCTCCCTCTCGTTCCCTCCGCTCCTCTCTCGGCATTCCACGAGTGGCTCGCGTCATGTGACACGTGTCTGACAGACGAAGGCGCATAATGCACGTGTCGCACGCACGATACGTAGCGACTACTGCACCGGCTTGTGACGACCGCATCATCTCGTACTGGCGGGCGGCTGCACTTTCTCTTTTCGCATCGATCATCGCGCATCGTAGATGCTGCCGACCAGCATAGAATCCTTAAACCGCACCGTTATCTCTTCCTCGTGATGCCACGTATTTGTGGCCAAGTAATTCCGAGGTTTAGCATTAGTCGAGCAAAGTCCTGAAATTTATGCTCTAAAACGAAGAAGTCAGGATATATAAATCAAGATGTGCTAAAACAAAAATGTGTCGCAGCAAAAGTCACAGCAATGTGAGAAATATGGCAATATAAATATGGCAATAAATAGGAAATATGGTAATCTATACTAATATATAAAGAGAAAGTCTGTTTTTTGTTGCCGCATAACTAAAAAACTACTGAACCGATTTCCTCCAAATTTTGACACCATATTCTCATGTACACTAGGACGGACTACATAACATGTTTAAAAATATTTTCATTATCCAGAAATTGATGTTTTCATTTTTTATCAGTTACGACTGCATTAACCCGTAAGTACAGTGATGATATCAGTAAATTATATAAGGAGTACTGTCTCCGGGTTTCTGTATTCGCGGATTTATTCGCCGATTCTACTTAGTTGCCACTATACCTCGAGTACGATCAAATTTAACGAGATCTATTGCCCGTACTTGAAAAATACTCACTTTCAATACGTATGGTTCGGTCACACTATTATCTCAGGCGAAGCCGAGACGGGGGGACGCTAGTATATTATAATGAATAGAAATAGAAATATATAGATGTTCTAAATTCTATCTTCTGTATAACTTTTTAACACAAATTTATGTTTATTTCATTATCTCTTTCTCTCTCTCTCTCTTTAAACAAACTTTTGCATTCAATTTTTATCATAAAATTAACTTCAACTCGATCGTTACAATTGATGATCGTGAAAAGGGAAATGCTTTTTTTTATAGCTTTCTAAACGAGGAGGAAAAATGGCCACACTTGCTGTTCCTTTAATAGACGCTATAGTAATACAATTGAATAGTTACTGAAATGTCATAACAGTCGATTGAAATTGTTGCCAGAGTCATATTCGTCGAAATTATTACACGGTACTTTAGCGCGTCTCTTTCCGCGGTCATCTACGTCAATAACTATAGTTACCTTATCCCAGAATTACCCTACAGCTGGTATAGCCTATAGCTTGTATGGATTGGAAATGGCTCGAAGTAAAGTCGATAGTTTCTATACGGAACCATATCAGTTTCTTACGTGGCTCAAGTTCATTCGTGTCACCACGTAATGTCAAATCGATCGGCGGAGATTTGCCTTGTCTCATAATTCATTCTTACATCTCTTCGTAACGGGTGTTAAAAAATAAATAACTTCGGCGTAACACACTCGACAAGAGAAATGGCGCTATTTAAAATGCAAATTTGAAGAAACGCGATTATAAAGCCGCGGATTGAGTCGGATATTCGTCGAGTAAATCTCGTCGCTGGGGAATAATCCCGAGGTCAATCTGCTAAGGCTTTCCGCGAAGTTTATTAGGAATAGAGGCGATGTATAAGGAGCGAACTCTGTCGGATCTTACTCCGTGAATTCGGTTGCGCGAAGGCGCGCGTGTCTATATATCCTGTAAGTTCTTCACGAGAGCACTCGAATTAGATCGGCACGCTGCAGTGCAAACTCCACTTCCTGCGAGATACTCTTCACAATGGGATGGCTTACAGGGCAACTGATCCAGCAGCTTAAAATGGAGTATCCTTTCGCAATACTAACGTTATCAAACTCTCGCGCATTCTAAAATATCCCCCCGTGAAGCGTTTTGTGCTATACGCTTCTTTATCTAGATAGAAAATAAAAATTGTTACAGCAACAGAGAGAAGCTTTTATTTTGTAATTTAGGATGGAATCGCCTAAAAATTTGTTCAGGTCTCTGTTGGACCAGGACCTCGTCCCAGATTAATCCCAAAGTTACATTCGGTACAATTTTTTTTTTGAGCACGCGACCTGTCGCTCGCACTCTGCTTCGGTTTGGATGCAGCGAGATAATTGCAGTTCGCGCGAGTGCCTCTGTCGAAACGATCGGTGGCGGGATGGGAGATCGATGAACTAGGAGATAGAAGCGGGAAAGGAGTAAAAGAATCCAAAAAATATAGGACAAATAAAAATGAATTTTACAGTATGCAATATCTGTTCACCTTTGAGATTCCATTCGGCGGTGGGTGAGTAGATACGTTCTCCGTGTCGCTCTGATTTAAGAATTCAAGAGTGTCTGGTATCTGGATAAAAGCTCTACGAGGACAATCATTATTAGAAGCTGGCAACGTGGCCAGCAGTCTAGACTGATATGGGTGACTATCGCGAAATAGAGGAAAACGAGGAAGAGAATGAAGTGACTATAAAGAGAAGGGAGGAAAAAAGGAAGAAGGCGGGGAAGGAGCATGAGAACGATGAAAAGGAGATGCAGGAAGGAAGGATGAACGGGCTGTCAAGATTGAAGAGAGAAAAGGTGAGGGTTACAAGGAACGCTGAGGGTACAAAGAACGCGAAGCGAAAAGAAGAGAGTCGAATGGAGGAGAAGAGAGGAATGTGTCGTGCGCGTGGATGAGAGGTGAAGAGAGGAAGAACGAATCGACGAAAGGGAGAGAGAGGAGAATCGAGGGTTGGTGGCGGCCCAGACCCGGTCGATACGACCACTACCACTACCAACATCACCACCGCCACCTCTATCACGACGAGCACGGCGATGTGGGACAGAGCACGGAACTTGGTTCCTACGCGAATGCACACACCGATATACAGCGGGATCTTCTCGTTTCTTTTTCCTGACCTTACGTGCCTCTCTTTCTCGTTCCCTTCCTCTCTCGCCGTATTCGTCTCCCGATATTTTTTTCACCCCTCGCGGTCTCGACAATTCGCTATTTTGAGAGGGAACGTTTCCTCTTTGATGGGTCGATTTCCTCACGATGACTTCGGCACGTATTTGCTGCTTTACTTTCTTAAAGATGAGCTCAGACAAGTCGGGCCGTAGTTTTAATTTCATCACACACTTTATTGTAATAAAACATTAAGACATGTAATTATATCTGGTGGATGTTGTGTGAAATAAGACAGTTGAAGAAGTCGCATTAGCAAAGTAGGTATAGTGAAAATAAGAAATAGAATAAAGGAGAAATTCTGTCAAGTTATTCTTCGCTGCTTTTCTTAAGACAAGATACATTTTTTTACCTATGAATTTAAGAAGGAAGAAAAATAAAATAAATCAGATGAAAATTTATTTATTATTGTGTTACAAGTTGCTCGATGACATCTTGCACACATACTCACATTGCATTTTCTTTGTGATTGCAGTTGTTCTGTTGGACACGACGACGGAAGAGAAACTCGACTGGACGAGATACCCGTTCGGGCCTCAAGCTAACACTCCTGGCGTAAGTACATTGAAATTTTTATCGCACGTCGACGTGTGTAGAAAGTCTCGAACTTCTTCTTCTAAAATGTTGGCGACAAAACTTGTCCTTCTCTCCGATACAAAGGGAAATTATTCATTCCGATAGTTAACCCTCGACTCCCCAAGCGATAAAAGCATCGAGCAATCCGAAAGTAAGATCAGATTCGCTCCTCCTCGATGAAAGGACGAATTCAAGCGAAACAATTTCTTAAAATATCGTGAATTTCCATGGAAATATTCGACGTGCCGACAGCAACACGGTGAAATTCCCGTCGACATAGGAATTCCGCGCGCACGCCCGGCATCCTTTTCCGCGCAGCCAAAGGGAAATATTAAAAATGTCTCAAACATAAATTAATACTCTCTTGCGAGGTCGTTGCACGTGATTCAGGAGGAGAATTCTGTCTCTCCTCTGGCCGATCGTAACAAAGGGACGCCTAAATGGGAAAAAATTCCAGGACTTCCCGACATTTTCTTCTCTCTGTATTTTTTTTTATTCTCCCCTCGCGCGGAGAGAGGAGAGATCTTTTGGAACTCGACTGGCCGGGTGCCGCTGGTACCAGAAGCACTTTATAGTCTCAGTACGCGCGCGGCACATACGTGGGCTCCCGCTGGCCGATGCGCTCTCTCGGCGCCATGTTTGTTTTTCAGTTGTTAAGCGCGCAGCGGGCCGCCAGACAGGTTTAAATCAGCCTCCACCTCTCTCCGTTTCTCCTCTTCTTCCTCCTCTTTCTCTCCCTCTGCCGATTCTCTCCTCCAGCACCACCCGCCACTTCCCGTCCTCTTTCGCGCTCCACGGTCGAACCGTATGCACCACTCGGCCCGTGAGTCAGTCCGACCGGGTAACAAATTGCTTTTTGTTTGAACGGACAAATTAGTGATACGGCTGCGCCGGCAGAGGTGCCGGCCGAAAAGACAGGCGGTAGAAGGGAAAAAGAAGGGACACGCGGTGTTTATTTAAACATCGTGGGCACCGTGAGTGCGGTTTCGCGCACGGGGGACATTCTCCTCCCTACGTGGGTGTCGGCCGGATACCTTGTGTTCATGGCTTCGGCTCGATCACGACGATAAACGAGCGGCTCCGATTTTTCTGGCTACGTCGACCTTTCGGCTCGTTAAGTGTCTCGAGAAGCTTATTGCAATTATACTTTTATTATATCCCTCTATTTGCTTTTTATTTTATTTTTTTTACCCCTATGCTAATCTTCACTCGATACTTCGGTGCAATATTTATACGGGATTCATATCATTTGTTTAACCGAAAAAAAGCAGTCTCTTTTTAAGCGGATTAATACTTTGCCGTCACGAAAATCCCAGAAGTGGATTTTTATTCTTTATTTGTGTTTGCTCAATCATCAAAACTCTTCCTCTTTTTGTCCTCGATCGTGAAACGATCAAGTACGACGCGTGCTCGTCCTCCTTTTTTCTTTCCTTTCTCGTCGATCATTAGTGTTGCAGTGCTAATCGGCCAGTGTAACGCTCTGTTTGAGAATATTCTTTGAGACTGCTGTTGATTTTTCTGGGCGTTAAACGTTCGACGCGGACGAAGCGGACCGAAGAGGGATGACTGCGCCGGCGGACGCACAGCAGTCTGATCTTTTTTTTCAGGAATGACCCGAAAAAGAACGCTCTCGCTACACGCTTCGTCCTTCGTGAACCACTCGAGTTCACTTTGCACCTCCCTTCCATTTCGCCCGTCGGAAGTGCTACATCCACATACACGTTTTCCCTCCTTGTCTCTCTCTCTTTCTCTCCCAGACTCTCACGCGCACGTGCTCCTCGTAAAAACGACCGCGATATTAGTTACACCTACGAGCCTTTAAAGTTCCTCCCAAAGCCCAAAGGTATATTCTCGGCGCTAAGTATCCGTACGATTCTCGTCGCCTATTGACACTGTGAACATCTTCCTCACATTGAGCTAATAAAACTCGAGCGTGGACGACCGTTTAAACGTTAAAACGTATACGTTAATGATATGAACCGTAGTTCCGAATTTGATTTTTCGAACATTCCGTCCTGCCGAATTCTGCTTATCGGCGCAATCTTCCTCATTCAGTCCTGATAAATCTCCCGGCTACGGAATTCCACGTCTCGCACATTCCATAGATCGATCGGACGGACGACAAGATTTGTCCATTGCCGGACGATCGCAGATGACGAAGAACGATGTTCAATCTCTCGGGTCGAGGAATTCACGTGGTTCTCCTGGCAACGAGGAACGCGTCAACATACACGCAAACTAAAGTGGGGAATCCTCTTAGGCTAGTTTCCAGGCTGATCCGCTTTCCCAAGCGATCCTGTCCGAAGGAAGTCGTGCCGCTCAAAAACAAGATTGATAAAAATGAGAATTTTCTCACGACTCGCTCTAATCAGTTTTCTCGGGTAGGGATTAGCGCGCCTCTCACGCACGCCACTACCTTTTGATCATACGTGACAGGAAATTTATTTCCGAGGATGAATAATTTTCCCCGGGAAGATCCAGGTTCAATTAGCTAGCCGTACCTTGTTTATCTGAAACACGCTATATTAACAAAGAAAAAGGCAGCGTTCTCACGCAGCGACGAAGGGTGCGAAATTATTTCCAATTGAATACATCTCGGCTTCAACAAATGTATCGATCATTCAAGAGACATTTAGGCATCCACGTGATTCTTAATTGAACGCAGAGATCAAAGGACTGCTTACATTTTAATCGCACGTAGGAAAGAAAGACGATCGTGACATTCTTCGTGGATACTCTTCCGTCATTTCACCCTCCTCCGGTCGGCATTAATATCCCGAACACGATAAGTACGCGCCCTTGTAGCGGGGCGGTTATTAATATACAAGTAAACGGAATTAGCTCAGACTATTTGAACGAGCCGACGGAGGGAGGACAAGGCTCGGAGCGAAAAGATGCTTTGATGCTGTCGGCGAGGGTCAAAACTAAAGGACCGAAGATACGTTATCGCCGTACATTGTATCTCGATACTCGTGCCAACCGCGACGATGCGGGGAAAGTGTACCATTGGAATTAATTAAGCGACCTTCTCACTGATCCCGTAGCTTTCTTCACATCGACTTAAATCCTGTCCCAGGCTTTTAACTTAATTTTTAGCACTAACCAGAGAGAGAGAGAGAGGAAGAGAATTTCTGTACCTGTAATTTTGACTTTCTAGAAAATCATATTAAATATTATCTCCTCTTCATGCAATCTTCGAAAGGTACATAAAACTTATCGAATTTACCAAATCGAAATATCGATAAGTAGGATCTTAAGAAAAATAGAGCGAGGGAAGAAATCGGGAAAGTTTCCGTTGAAATTCCACTTAGGAAAGACTAACGATGGCGCTCTTTGATTTCGTTCCCGCCACTTCAAGCTAATTTCCATGCTTAAGAAGTCGTAATCCGATCATGACCGTCGAAATGAAGAAGTTTCGCTCACCCTTTGAGAATATCGACTTGCACTTGGTACTGAAATTCGATAAAGTCGACTCGCGAGAAATCAACGGATGGAGAAACATTCCCCGGTCTAGCTGTTTCCATAGCGAGCAACGCGTTTCGATATCTCTCGATATTTCCGCGGGGGGTCGAGTTGGATTTCTATCAGAAACGATTTTGAAATCGAATAGATTTTCGTCCCGCCCGTTTCGTCTAAATTTATTCTATGAATAGGAAAATGCGACGCGATCGCGCGCGCACGTTTAATGGGAAGGCGAGAAACACAGAGGCCATTGGTCCATTGAGAGTAACGGTCTCGTCCTTCCACGAGCGTCCGTCGATCGTAGTCGAAGGCGAATGCTGGTGGCTCTCCACCGGGAGATCTTGCCGTTCTTTTTATCCAAAAAAATTTATCGTCATCCTATTGCGAGTGAAACTCGTTTCCTGACGCTACAATCGATTACAAGAAAGAAAGGAGAGAGAGAGAGAGAGCAACATTTAGAAAGTCTAATAAACAAGACAAATTTGAAAAAATGCTGTGTATATTTTGATGCGTAATGTCTCATTAAAAGTAAATTATTGAAGACTCGAACAAGTAGCGTCGAAGGATTTCCGAGAACGGGAGAAAATCTACTGTTAATAGATTTCAAATTCAAGGTGCGACAATAGACTTATCTTCTCGAGGATAAAAAAGATTGATGGATTTTAATTCCAGGTTTGATTCTCGACGATCGATTATAATTTGGAAATCTCGCTACTCTCGATCGGAAAAAATCTACTGCAAAAGAAAACTAGAAATTTGCGCAAAAATATTATCCGCAGTTTCGAATTGTCGAATGATAGCTCGCGATTACAGGTATATAATATAAGTAGCGTAACGAAAGCGAATGAATGACGTCGAGTTCAGTGAACCCCAAACGATACTTCTATAATACAGAAATAATGGTGATACTCCGACGTTCGATGAACAGCAATCTACCTTTATCCAAAGTATTCGGGAACCTGCCTGCCGAAAAAAAGGACACCTTCTCGCCATCTCGTTCCCGTTGAATGGTACCCGGGTTCATTTTGCAGCTGATGAAACGTGTCTGATCGCGGTCGCAGTTCCGACGAAAAGACCTGCTCGCCACGGTTCGCACGTGGCACTCTGACTTCTATCTGACCGTTTCATCTTCCGCTTCCTTCATCTTCATCCATCCTCGTCTTTCACCCCCTTCTCGTCGTCTACCGCTCCGGTAGCCCCGTCTCTTCTCCCGTTCCTCTTTTATCTCTCCTCTTACCACCTCCTGTACCACGGACTCCCCTTTCTCGTCGTTTTCCTCTCTCTCTCTTCCTCAATCGTGGCTCCGGCTATTTAACCGCGCCCGTATCTGCATCTAAATGCGCTCCCCGAATGCGAAATTCACATAGTGATATGTGACTCGTGTAACCGTGTCTTCTTCAGGGACTCAGAAAATCACCTTCGCAGAACGCGACACGACACCCGCGAGAATGTAATCGCCGTCAATGAGAATATAACATACGCGCACAATTTTATGACACTCTGAAGCGACTAGCTTTTTCAATCTTTTTCGCGTAATGTACACTTTTTACGCTACAAAAAGCATAGACCAGGCATTAAAACGTGCATATCTGTGCATATGCATATCTGTACTTACATCTTGTAGACAGCATTAAATATATGCGGAAAGAACGGACGTAAGCACACATCAAATGCGCGTGGAAGAGCGCGTAAAAGTTAACGCAGCTGCGAGCATTCCATCGAGTCGAGTGGCAATAATAAATATCGGGTTACTTTTCGGGCCATATCTGGAACAGACTAACTGACTATTAGCTAAATATTTATTAGCTAGATAAGCACACCTGATTTATTCTCCCCACCGGTTCAGGCTTGTGAAAACCCATCGACCGCACTCCGCATCGACATTACGACCCGTCTACGACTATTTAAAAAAACATCTTCATCTCTCCTGCCAGTGGCGCGATTCATTGAGGAGATTAACTGCACGCGGGATTGATTATTTAAAACCCGTCTTATCGGTGACGCCACCCGTGTGGATTTCTCTAAGCCTTTCGCTTCTTCTACCATCGCGTTTTGATTAGAAACCAGGTAGAGTTCTCCGCCTGTCGTTCATCGTCGAACTTATCATCTCGGGCGGAAATTTAAGACACACTTGTCGCACGTATCCCTCTTCCTTTTTAGATTATGTCCTCTGTTTCGCAGCGGGGAACGCACGTATACGAGTCTCGATTTCGCCAATCGAGACTCTCGATTTCGCACTAATGCAATCGCATTTCCGTTTCTTCTGAGTAGACGTGTCTCAATGTTCCCTTTCACCTCGATTTATCGTCTCATGTCGCTATCTCGCGAATGATAACGAAGAAAGCGGTCGATATGTGATTGTGTCAGTCTTTGATGAGATCATCCCTTTTATCAGTGAAGCAATGCGCGCGTTTGATAGGATCATATTTCTGACATCGTGCTCCAAGTAGAGAAGCCACGCTACACAAGATCGAAATATTATTTCATATATGGTTCTAGTCCGTCTACTAGCGTCCCCCGTCTCGGCTTCGCTCCGAGATAATAGTGTGACCGAATCATACATATTGGAAGTGATATTTTTCGAAAATCGTTTATATTTTGACTTGTGATTACATTTGAATAAATCCGCGAATCCAGAAACCCGGAGACAGTGCTCTTTATATAATCTGCTTGTGGGTGGATGAAGCCGCGCGCCACCTAGCGGTGACATACTGTGCTACACGGGTTAATACAGCCGTAAATGACGAAAAAATGAAAACACCAATTTTTGGATAATGGAAATATTTTTGGACATGCTATATAGCCTATGTCCGTCCTAGTGTATATGAGAATTTGGTGTCAAAATTTGGAGGAATTTCGTTCAGAAGTTTTTGAGTTATGCGGTAACAAAAAAACAGGCTTTCTCTTTATATTAGTATAGATTAAGAATGTCTCGAGTTCAATGAGTTTTGCAAAATCTAGATACTTAATTTTTGATCGTTAAATATTATCTATAACACACACTCCAGTCTTTTGGTATTTATGTGCCTGCAAAGCGTTACGCATGCATCAATACGACGTAATGTGAAAGGAGAAATATATCTTTGGTACTTAAAGCGATCGCCTCACGTACATACGCTCACGTTTAACGGCGCGGTATCGAACGCGCGAATAACGCACGGGAAATAGTAAAACTCGTTCTCACGGAAACGTGTCGGCGAGTTCTCGAATTGCAAAACGGGCCGCGCGCCGCCGTAAAGTGTCACTAGGGCCGCGCGCATCGGGACCACCCCGTATAATCAAGGAACCTCTTTTGCATGCAGGCAAAGCTCACGCAAACGAACGAAAAGTATCGATTACAGATTTCTCATCGAGTCCCCGCGGCACAGAAACAAATCGCCTGTACCCTTTAATTGCGCCACTCGGCGGCACATTTTATAAAAGTTATGACAATGATAGACTCTTACTATTTCTCAAGCATGATTTTTTTTCAAAACGAAACTGTCATTTACGGAGCAACTTAGATCAAAACATTTAAATTTCAAAACACTGTGTAATTATCACTTTTTAAATCGGAGGACTATATAAGAGAAATTGTGGAATTAACCATTTTCAACACTTAAAAAAATAAGTTGAAGATTGTGGAGTGTTATTCAATAAGCATATTTTATCAATATTTTGTATAAGAATGTAGTTCACTTATAATAAGACAAATTTATTAAGGCAAATTATAGATATGAGTAATACGATTTATTTATGAGGAATTAAGGTCACGCTGCCATATAGTTAAACGAGACATATATGGTTTGCGTGTAATTCGATAAGATAAGAGTGAGAACCATAAAATTTCATATCCAGCATGAACCGCATCATAAAAGATAGATTTATTTTTGTCTGTGCTCCCTTTCTTTCTCTCTTTCTTTTCCTTTCTACTTCTCTTATTACCTACTCGTCAAATAGTTTAAGGAAATTTGCCTCCGTTCACTCATCACGCAACGTAAAACCATTAAGTTGAATTGACGCGCGAGTCATAAAACCGTCAAGCTTTTTTGCGAAAGATCGTTAAGTTTCTGGATTAATGATTAAGAATTCAATGTGTATAAGAATTCAATGTCGTATTTTCGTGTATGTGCACTTTTCGTATATCTAATAAGAAGTTCCGGCCATTAAAAATTAATAGTAATAGTTCCGAATACGAGCAGCTGGTACACGCCATGCGAAAGAGAGAAAATAATCGTTCGATCCTAATTAAAGAAAATTGGTCGAGGTACAAAGTAAAAGGGTAATAAACTTTACGTGCATACGTGACTTCTCAGAGCCAGACGTGTTTTTCATGTTCGTTAAATCCTGCGTATACTAATTACACGGAATCCAATTATTTGCCTTCGTCGGTTACTACGGCGTTTTTCATTTTCGGCAATCGACAGCTATTTATTCAGAGCCGCGCAGAAAATCACGAACCTTTAGGAATCCGCCTCGTAATTTTTTTTGCATATGCGCATGCGAAACAACGGGAATCGAGCGCTGTCTTCGTTCAGTAAAGACGGCATCGACAAATTCACTTTAATTTATTGAAGAGCCTCGGTGTCCAAAATGGTGTCTGCATGTGTGTGTGTGTGTAATAGAAATAATTGTTTTGAATCATTAAAAGATATATTTATATTCAGCTATTCAGTGGCAAAAATAAAAAGATAATTTTTAAGTCTTTCACGACCAGCTCAATGGTCACTATTTTGATCGCTATATTTTGAAGGATCAGACGTAACGCTCTACTCTTGTAAAAATAAATATCTGGTACATTTTTCCCACTATTGGAGTATGTAACAGACACACGTTCTGATAACACGAACGATTCGTAACGCTTTCGTAAAGCGGAGAGACGGAATTCTCGTCGCATTGCCTTCGTCGCCGCGTCGAACGGTCAGGAAATCTCCGGAATTCCGTTTTCGCTTTCGTCGGTGCTTTTTTCTCCTCCCGCTCGAACCTCGGAGATAGTCGACTGACCTCGCGCGTGGAACGAAATTAATGCTAATCCCTTGAAATTAATCCCACGGGCCGAATGATTGAATGGAGGTCGGATTATTCTGGTACGCGCCATCGGTCACACGAGTCGCGCAACGCGGCGAGCGAGCCGTTTCCACGGGATTAATCACCCTCGGTGCGCTTCTTTTCCTACCCGGTCGTGGGGCTTTTTTCCGCATTTTATGACCTCGCTGGTGGATTACTATCGACTTTTTCGAAAGCGCGCCGCCGTACGCTTTGACAAATAATGCATGATTTTTCCGACCTGCCGCCTGCGGGGTCTTTCACGAGGTGGGGGGTTTTTTTTTTTTTTTTTACAGTTTCGCCAAAGCTGACAAATGTCAATCGACACTGTTGATTTTTTTCTATGACGCGAGATTATGGCAGCTTGGACCCGATTGGCGACACCCCGTGATAATTTGAACGTCAGTGTCAATGTAACATTGAAATTATCGCAAATTGTGGAAAGATTAAATCTTCCCCAATAATAAGGAAAAACATTTTAAAAGAAACGTAAAAATTGCGACACAATTTTACTACGCGAAGACTGCAAAGTTTCGTCGAAATTAGCTCGGAAAAGATCAGGATAAAAATGATCTTACGGAGTATCGTATAAAATTATCTTTTCATTAATCTGTAATCTTTTTATCGCGCTTTAGAAGTATTAATTTAGTGAAATTTTTATCTTACTCATTAGATTACGTCACGTAAGCCTTGTTGCAAATCGCAATGTTACATATAAATTTAAGATAATAAAGCAGCTGGATTGCGCACAGCAGAGACTAAACCGCATTAATAAGTCGCGCGATCCTCGTAATTTCGATTCTCGATAATCGTCCTTTGTTCCCATAACGGGAGAGATTACCTTATCTGTTGACCATGGGGATGACTCGGGTGATTCACATCGACAAACGCGCAAGCTCCTCACGGTGCGTTATCTATTTATTGATAGTGACATTGACCCGCACGATGATCGTCATCGCGCTTGCTCGCCGGATCATCGCCGCCGATCTCGGCATCTGGGTGACCGATCTCTCTAAATCACTCCCCTCTCTCGCGCGTCGGGTGACTATGCAGATTAAAAAAGTCGTCCTTCCCCATCCTCGCCTGGTCGTATTCCGACATTAACGACACGACGGGAGGACGAAACAGACGAATGATCGTTTATTAGAACTGATAGCGTTTTAACTGGCTGAGATATTTCAGGCGAGTGAACCGACAAGGAGAAGCCGAGGACGAGGGAGGAGAGATCTATAGCCTATCCAGTCCGAACCATATGTGCGTCTGTATATCGGTGTGCGTGTGCGTGTGTGGATGTGCCAGCGCGTGGGCTTGAATTCCGTCCGATTAAGATTTAATTTTTAAATCACGATCGTTCGCTCTGCACGAATCTACATGATTGTCGAGACACGTGCCATCCTGCGAAACGTGATTGCGCTTCGTTTGCCATACTCTACAACCGCAATATCTATCCGGTGTGTTTATTCCTGCAGGGGTGAGATTTCACGACAGATGGCTGAAACCTCGATGGTGATTTGTCGATGTGCTTCAGCGATTACATTCGATCGGGCAAATGATTCGTACCATCGAGCAAATATTTGCAACCGCCGAGAGTAATAACGCGCACATTTTGGTTTTCAATTTGTAAATGTCAAAGCTGTGTTATAGAACGGGTTAAAGAAATCCTCACGATTCATGCCGAATAATTAGAATACTTTGAATGGTCCATGGGGAATGGTCCAGGACATGCATTTCTCGTGAAGGATTAATGATCTCTTTGGCGGAAATTCGGCTTTCCTTTGTAAGCAGTTTTTCTTTTTTCTTTTTTTTGAAGAAAGAAATTCTAGGATCATTATGCGAGGCCTATCGTTGATAAATCGATTTTCTCATAGTTCGTGGACGAATGCTGACCTAGCCCAAGTGGTAGCCAGGTTACAAACCGACTCTGCACAACAGTCGTACAGTTCCTGGGAACCAATGCACGCGCGGCATTATATACGCGTGTCAATCTCCATCGCCGGTCGCCTTCCATTTTCATGAGGATTAATAAAAGCCTCGTCCAACGGCGAGAACTGTATATAGACCGTCTTGTGTAAATATTGATTCCTGGTGTTATCGCCCCTGGAATAGTACGACCAGAAATTTGGGTGTTTGATACTGTCATCGAGCTGTCATGTCGCGTACGATAAATGCGATACAGACAAATGTCGTGTCTATGAAACTCGATTATTATGCTATCACGCACGACTAGTCGTGAACATTTGGCCCTTTTTCGTCGCGTTTCCCTCTACTTTTTGCACTTAAAGCAGAACAATCAATGTATTCATGCGGCAAAGACAGAAAATGGAACGAAAAATGTTTCTAGAAAGCGTGGCTAATAAAATGAAACAATGGCTAACTTTTAACGAGACGTCGATTATCGGCAACATTGTCCTCTTCCACTTTCCTCATTTTGGATTAACAATAAGAGAAATTCTGTAGGACATTCTTATCTCCTGTGTCTTCACGATCACCGAGCGATGACAAAAATTGTAGCGTTGCGTCGGTTTTGACTTAACTTTCATGTCGCGGACTCGCTACAAACGGCCGCATCATATTCCAGAAACGTGGACGTTACTCGCAAGATGCAGAGCGCACCCGAGCCCGAAAGTAGTTTCTAGGAATTAAAATCATAAAGACGGGCGACCACTGTGAATACGAAATCTGCTGCTACCATCTGTTTCCCAGGCGAAGATCTGCTTCCCGGACGCGTCCCAGGTAGGAGTTCACCAGCATCGCATCAGCGGCATAAATCCGGGCTTATGATGTCGTTTCCCCTTTTGACGGATCTCGAATTCACGATGAATTAATGGGATCGCGTGCGGAATACGGCAGGGAGAAGAGGTCGAGAAGTCGCGGCGGGGTCAAACGCGGACCGGAAGATGTTACGGGGCATCGTTCGTCGTCGCATTTTACGACGCCAATTGTACGTGAGCCAGGTTGCAGACTCTACTTGCATAGTCGATGTCGCGTTTGGATACTACGCCGACGGCATGCATTTCTTTACCGCGCGGATCGTCTGCCGTCTTTATCGATCTGCCCGATGTATTCGACAAACGTCGGCGATGCGTCTGGTGCTTTCTTACAATATACTTACTTGCTTTGCTCAGTAAATTCGTATTCGCGAGGTTTATAATCTGTTATTAATGAATAAATTGGCAGTACGACAGTTAATAAAATTTATTAATTGATTACAAGGATACTATATATACATAAAAGATGTCTAATTGCAAGTTTTGTCGACTGAAATTTATTGCTGCACTTCCATCGTAATTTCAATCGCTTTGGCAAGGACAAGGCAAAAAAAGTTCGTGGAAACCCGGTGGTACCTTTTTCGAGCGCGTCCTGCCTACCGACGAGATATCTATTAGGATGGCAAAGCCTCTCCTAATGCATCTGTACGTTTCCCATTACGATTCGGCGCGCGTGGGTTAAACTAACGAGACCGGGCGACTGGGAAGCGAGGGTGCGCGAGGGCGATGGGGAGAGGATTTCGCAGCGAGGGCAATCGGAGGAAGAGGACAGAGAGGCCGCTGGGTGGTAAGAAGGAGGACGATGGGGCGAGAGATAATTTGGAAACGACGGAGAGAGTGGGAACGCAAATACGTTGGCACGTTGGCGATGAGGGAGAGGGACAGAGGGCGAAAAGCAATGTCGGGGAAAGCGAGAGAAAGAAAGAGGACGGAGAGCGTCCCACGGTTGAGTTTCCATCTCGATTGGCGCGGGTTTCCATGACGACCGGTACGTGACCACGTTGCCCATGGGGAAAACAGCGGAAAGAAAGGGGTGGCGGACGGAGAGGAGGGAGGAGGATGAACGGCGGGATGCGAGAGTGTCACGGGCACAGCGACTCCTCCGTTCTGCTCGTCTCCCTTTCATCGACCCCGTGCTCCGCGCCGAGAAAGAGAGAGAGAGAGAGGGACGACAAATAAATAGATACAGGATATGGAGATAAGAAAAAGAGAGGAAACGGTTAAAGCAACCGTAAGTTCGCAGGCAAGGCGACCGCCTCTCGGAAAACTTTACAGTCAGCAGGAGGAAGTTCCGTTAGTCGGGCGGAACGGATCGTCGCGAGTTGTCGGAATTGAATTCGTCAATTGTCGGTGGAACGATGTCGCTTTGAAGTCGTCGGGATCGATCGTGCGTTCTTCCGTTGCTTATCCAACGATCTCGGTATCTCGGTCCAGCAATCCGTAGTGGAGATACCTTAGCTGTGTCACATCATCGTGAATAATTGGGAAGCTACTACTACTTATAGACATTACCTTTTCTACTAATTAGTACTAATTAATACTATCGTATTACTGGATGTTTCTATTGGTAATTAATGTCATTACGGTGACGGTACAAGCCGAGCCGGCAGATGTGTCGTCAAACTTCGTGAGCATAACTTTTCTCACGCAATCAGATGACACGCAGGAACCGCGAACGAAGGTGCCTCGTAATAACTCGCGTAATCACTGGCCATGTGAAATTTAGCGCGACGCATGAGGAAAAACATAATGAATCGAGCGGATTGAAGCACCAACATCGATCGACCCTTCAATGAGCTCTCTCTCTCTCTCTCTCTCTCTTGCTTCACAGTGGTGGATTGCCAATTTGTTGGAGGGTCGAACGGTAGGATTCGCATCCATGCACTTCTCTCTACCCCCTCAAAGGACCTTCAGCCAACACGAGAACCCTGAGCAACTATATCCCAAGCTCTTGGCATGCCGCTCGTACACGTGCGCGCGCGAGACGAAAATCCACACGCACGTACGCACGCAGGATCGATGATTCATCCCGGGGAGCCGGCGTTGCCCTGAAATAAGGAGCCCGACCGACCGACCGACCGAGAGCAGCAACGAGAGAGAGAGAGAGGTGTTCCGCCGGCTTTTCTTCCCTCGGCGCGAGACGCGCATACCAAGCGTTCTTTGGTAGTCGAGGGTCGTGCGGAGGAAGCGGAATAGAAGTGACAGTCGGAGCGAAAGTCAATTTGGGAAAGCCTGACTGTGCGCGTCGAAAAGAAGGGAAGAAAGGTGCGAGTGCGGGGAGCCTCCGTCCGAACGGACGTCAGGAACGCCGATCGACCCTTCCTCTTTTCGTCGGTCGCGCGGTCCTTCACGATTTTCCGACGTCTCGTCGTATCGGCAACACGTATTGCAACCCTCCCTTTCCGGAGAAAGCTACTCTACGTCAGCTTGTTGCGCGCTCGGAAGCGAGTTCTAACTCTAAACTCGAGAAAATTGAGGAAGCGAACTTGAAATTACACCACGATAAGATGTATAAAAAAGATGCGATAGAAATCTTGAGGACTTTTTATCGTCTTAAGCACTTATCTTACATATTTTTCATTGCTGTAATTCTATTCCATTGTTTATCTCATTCACACGTATACTCTTATTTTTTACATCATACTCCTTTTTTAATGAAATTTGTATAACGATATGTATTTTATGAAGTAAGAACTAATTATGGGAATAAAGACTGCCAGAATAATTGCGAACATTCCCAACTGTTGCCGCACGATGCGATTTCTACTAAGTTTTGAGGTATTCTCTGCATGTAATCATTCCTTACCAAGTATCTCACGAGCGCATCAATGAAGTAGCAATCTTTCTCTAAGTATAGTTTCAACGAAACGATACTCACGTATTGAATCGTTCCGAGTGCATACCGGGCCTGATGCTATCCCCAGCGAATATCTCTACTTAACGTGTGCGCCTCGCTGCGCTTCCACTGCTGACCTCGAAATTCTGTGCTATATTCACCCGCCGTGTGTAACCTGAGTAAAGAAGTTGGCGTTGTATCGCTCATCGTATCGCGTACAAAGAGCAAAGTCCATCTAGACTGGAGATACATCCCGATCGGTATCGGTAAAGCGTTCGTTTATAGACCGTGCCAGGATCAAGAGAGAGAGAAATCTTAAGAAGATCGTGTTTAACGATCTTTTACAGTCGGTCGGTCCGATCGGTCCGGTCGGTGGTTACCACGCCGGATATCCTACCTGTAAAACACGCGCAATGAGAGTAACACACAGGGTTAAGCGTATACCACCGGTTACATTGTATCTCGCGGTGGTCCAGCCAGCATCGCGAAGCCCGGGTAAGATTGGATCTGCGAGTATCGATCATGCATCGAGATGAGACCTGGGCCGGGGCTCTCCGCTCCATTCGAGTACTAATGGAAAGACTGGTATTCATGTGAACGGCCTTCGGGGCCTCTGCAGGCCGTTGCCTCCGCATTCGTTCCTCCTCCTCCTCTTTCTCTTCCTATCTTGCTTCTCTTTCTCTTCCTGTCCCCTTCTCTCTAGCGCGCACTTCTTGTTCTTGCCGCGCTCCATCCCCATCTCTCTCTTTGCACGCACAAGCGTTCTTCCTCTTTCGCACTCACTCTTCCTTCTTCTACTTTCAGATCCGTATATCCGTCATTCGGACCGCGTCGTTAGACAAGGCTCTGTTTATTGACGCGAGTCCTCGAGTGGCTCCTTGTCTCGTTGCCTCGCCGTTTGCAGGATACACGAATATGTCCGTGTGTCATAAATGTATGTGTGTGTGTGTGTGTGTGTGTGTGTGTTGTTCGCAGCTTAATGCGCTTTCATCTGAAATCTCGACGGTGCCACGCGCGTCTTTCCACGAGAATTTCGTACCGCAGGATCAGAGATAATGGACTCGGGGGAAAGGCAGTGGAATATATTGACGGTACAAAATGGAGGGTGAGCGAGAAGAAACGACGACGGTGTGAGATCCGAGGCTTGTTTCCAAGTCTTATTAAAGTTGGCCAAACTTTCCCGCGAGACAGAATCGTTCACGACTAGAGAAAAGTACAAGACAAGGGATGGACCGGACGGATTAACGACTGACCAGACGGATCTCAGCGATTTTCCTAGAAGCGTCCCAGATTCTTTGCTTTTATATCGAATGACAAAACCGATCAGCTTTTAGTTTTGTTCACAAAGAAAATCGCGCGAGATTTCTCACCTATTAAAATAGCGTATCATTTATGCGAATCAGATTGATTAATCAGAAGATTAGTAACAAATTCTTTGTGTCAATACATTTTCATCTGTCCCATATTGACTAATAACTAAATGCTTTTCCGACGACGAACGGACTGACTTAAATCTTCAATTGTAATTAGAAGACACATATTTAGTCATCTCGATATTATTACGGAGTAAAATCGCTTGATCAGGGAAATGTAGGAGCCGTGAAAAATACTGTCCATCTACTGTCCCGCATTTGACAGATTCGCACTGACGTAATACAAAGCGTGCGCTCTCGTTCATCAGGCAAGCGATACCCTTTAACTGAAATCACCGGGTGAGATCCCGCTCGGCGATAATCATCTGCGATGCGACGAAGCGGGTGCATTCGGGTCGCAGTCCTCCACTTGACCGACGTGTTTCGCACGCGTGAAACGAATTTATGTACACGTATGTGCGACACAGCCTCGACGCGAATGCACTGGAGGGTGAGAAAGAGAAAGATAGAAAGAGAGAGAGAGGCCGAGAGGAAGAGGGAGGGAGGAGGAGAGAGAGAGAGAGAGAGAGAGAGAGAGAGCACGCCGCGTTCCCTATCACGAGGAGTAATTGACTATATAATGGATTCCTGCGACTGCGATACGTCAAACTGACAGGTCCAGGGGCGTGTGTCGAGAGTCCGCCGCTCGACCGAGTCCTTCGATATTAAACCCAACCCCCGACGAGCGCGCGGACCCTCCGGCTAATTCGTGACGATTTTATAAAGCTGACGCCTCTCCTCCATCTACTAACCGGGGTGAATATGCGAATTAGCATAGAACTGCGCGAGTTCGGACCCTTTTGCGAGGCGATAGGAAAAATTGTATTTACTACACGGTATGATCAGGTGTATTAACTAGCGACTAGCAAGATGGAGTATTACAAGAAAGCATTATGGTAGAACCAAGAAGATGACGAGAAATATTATGATTGAAAAAATGATTAAAGATATTAAATATAAAAACTTATTCAAAGTGTAAATGGATTATATTGAAAGCAAAAAATATATAAAAAATAAACTAATGAAAAAGGGGCTCAGAGCCAACAGGGTGGGTTTGTGTCGAGATTATTGTCAACAATAAAAATTTAGCGTTCATGTCGATCTATCATTAAACCATCTTCAATATAAAAAAAATGAAAAATTTCAACATTAAACCGGTAAACATTCGCAAATGTGCAAACTTATATCCTCGGTGAGAAAAAGTCACGTAAAAAATAAAAGTTGTTTAGACACTTCAATTATTCTGTACGTAACATCATGACGAAAACTGTCACATTTGCTATTAAAAATTGATCTAGACGTATATTGGTAAAAATATATAATGTACTTGTAGTATCTCATGGAACGACTTGATAATTAAAAAATGAAGAAAATTGTGTGAAATTTATCGCTCTATTTTCCAGGCACTCTGTACATTGTCCATATGAAATGTCCCTCTTAAGGACTTACTTCTTTATCTTTTCCATGCTGTGTGCCCGATAATTGAGTCTGAACTATCATGCATCCGCTTCAACCTCCAAAAGATTCTCAAGCAGAGAGACTTGCGGGGAAAATTCAAGCTTGTCTGATTCAGTCCACGTGGCCCCGCACGGCCCTTCTCGTTACCGCATGACGTGCGCCGTCTCGTTAGGGGCGTTCAGCCCCCCCTAACACGCGACGCTGACGACGTGTACCGCGCTAACTCGAAATATTACGACGACGGTTAAGCTCATTACGGATGGGTGGTTATCGCAAGACACACGAGCCGTCATCGACCACCCGACAAGTAGTGAGTATCCCATCGCGACGACGGATTTCGATAAAAAAAGAAGCGGACACGCTCGAAAACCTGTTTCTCTAAAATAATCTTGAATCCTAGAAAGATATTCCCGGCACGTCGGGGAACTTAATGAAGCCGGCTTAACACGCGGTCATTAATTGTAAGTATCATAATGTCGTGTCAGCGTGAAGATTCTTCGTGTAAGCATCAAAATGTGATTCTGTGATGAATGAATTCTCAAAAGAGCACATATAATATGACGTTTAATGTACATAAATCAAGTCGCTAGAATGATGTCTTCTTCGATTTTGCCGATATATCGGGAGGATATATTTTTTTATCGTTTAGCAAGAGGACGGAACTTCTTTTTCTTCTTGAAGATACTGTGTCATACCCCCGATACAATTCAGACCCCGTGCAGCAAATAGAAACATCGGGCCATTGGATATATCAGCCGAATTTTGCGATCCTTCCCCACGAGAAGCGAGCAGTCGATCTTTACGTCGTAAATCTCGCGGCTAGAAATTGCTTCTCCCAACAGCGTTTCGTTCTCGCGGAGGAGAACGATTTGTTCTTTTCTGGAAAGGAGATCCTCACCCCGCAAGCATTTCTCTGCCTCGAATAATCCAGAAATAAATTCTCACCCGACACCTTCTCTCTCACCACCCCTCCTTGTTTCACCGACGATCTTTTCTCCCTTCGTATATACATGCACACATTTACGTACATACGAGAGAGAGGAAGATGGGGGGGGGGGGGAATCTCGGTTAAGTATGGAGGAGCCGTGAAAATGCTCCTTAAACGACCTTCCTGCCAATCTTTCGCCCCGAAATACGGTTATATCGGCTTTGGGGTGCGCGGAATAAACGGTTACATAAAGTTTTCGATTGGCGCGTGGCGTAACCACCCCTGTCCGAGGGATGGCCGCCCATCCTGCCCGGGGATACACATATGTGCACTTGTTCGCCCGTAATGGACGAACTACCCTCGTCCGGACGCTATATTATATCGCGGACGATATCAGTGCTATTGTATTTAAAGCGACGACCATTTCACGAGTCGGACCGTGCTCGAAGTAATGAACTTCCTACGAGAGGATAATTGACCAAGTGTTCATTACTAGAAATTTGCCTCTATGCTTCGCTACTTATCTACCGAAATTACTCGTGTAGAATTCTAACAATAGCAATTGTTCCTATCGCATACACGCATCCCCTCTCTTCTTCGTGTCTAATCTAATACCAATATATTGAAAGTATTAATTTTAATTTATATTAAATACAGTTTGAAGCTCTCTAATAACGATCTTTTATTCCTCGTAATTTCATTGTGAACACAATTAGCGTTCGGTTCTTCCGAAGGTATCGGCTAAGTGATGGTGAGAAGAACGGGGGAAAGTTCGATCGCGTCTGTGGTACGTGTTCGTCGCGAGAGCGGTCCGTAGTACCGGATGCACGTAGCTCGACGGAGGAGAGAGCGCTACGTGCCTGTCGGTGCAACCCAAGGGTGAGGGTTAACTCCCGCCTTCCTTTACCCCCCATGAGAGAGCTCAATATATATTAAGATTCGCAAACCCCTCGGACTAAAAGTTCGTACTAACATTCCCCTTCCTGCTCGTGGAAGTCTTCCTACAGACTCTCGCTAACCTCCCTATCCGACGGCTACGCCGTCGGAATTGCGATTATGGTGGCGATATTACTGGCGTAGGGGTAGTGCCGTAGGAGGGTGGCAGCATCCACGTTCATCCTCTGATTCTTCTCTTTTTCTCTCATCTTGATGGCGCGCGCGCGCGCACATTCTGAGCTTATTGACTTTATTTTTGAGACTCGCCATCGTATTTATTTACTTGCCACAATTTGATCTGCGAGAAAGGAGCGTCCATGTGGACACTAAACGCTTTTTTTTTTCTTCAGGATAGTAGAGCGAAAGCACCATAGGGTAGCTCGCAGGTAGCGAGCACGCTAACCATATGGCTCGCCCTTTTTTTTGTCAGCGTTGCTCTTTCTCGAGATAAATTATGGATGTTTAACCATAAGAAAAAAGCAGGACAAATAGCTAGTTATAGTAGTAAAAGTTAGCCCGGACGACGATATTTACTATGATTTACAACAAAGAGTTACGGTGCACAAAACAGAGACTCCGGAAGTTTCTATCCTGATGCGAGGATGCGTGCTTCTATCCTGATGCGAAAGATGGTACAAATGGAATGTTACGCTTTAATACAATTTTGCGATTCATCATCCGGCGGTCGGCTATCCCTAGAAAGCATGGGGCTGAGAAAAACCTGAGTTGGTGGATTCCATACGCTGCCTCTCACTTCGTGCTTTCGCCGCCAATGCGGAAAATAGCGAGACACGTCTACTTGCTGCGAAACGGCGAGGCGAGGGCGCGCGATCGATACTTGACCACAAAGACGCTAACCACGACATCGACGTCGAACGATCATCGGTCGATTGCGCGATACGCACAATCTACCGATCACACTGCATGCAACCGGGTAACTGTACGTTTAAGAGAGAGATCGCATGCTACTCGCACGCATTAATCCCACTGATATTTCCACGTTAAGGTGGATTCACCTATTTAGCCCTCATGAAGGATTCACTTGAAACTTTGATAGGATGTAGGGATAGGCGATAGAAATGAATGCTCAAAACTTTAGGGTAAGTCATCGACCTAAATAAAGAATAATCAATTGATGTAAAACAACATTTAACACGGGATTACATAGGGGTCGTGTTCATGACGGTGGTCATTAGTGAATATTATTGGTCATAAACGACAGATATCATCGGAAAAGAGTTATAATATAGAATTCTATCTGCTGATCATTATTTCGTCGAGAAAATCGCATGTTATCGATCTTACAAAAAAGATATTCAGTTGCAAATAGTAAATGTGATCGTATTACATAACAAGATGCTGAGCAGGTATTTCTCCAGAAAAATTTTTTTGTAGTAATTTTTTTTTAGTTTTTTGCTATAATCGGATATTGGGTCTTTTATTATCTAAGTAACATGAATGCAATAGTTTTCCTAAGATACTAAGATTCTCTTTCTATGATCAAAAAACTGAGAACCCTGTGACGGATCCCGCTAGGTACGGCCCGCGGTGAATCCACCTTAAATCACAGCATTATGTTACACTTTCAATCTTCATGTCGGAAAATTATACTTGGTTACGAAAAAACTGCTTATTTCCGAAAAACAAAATTTCCGCTTTTTATTAGTTTTATTAATAATTTTCTTTTTAATAATTTAAATATTAATAAAATAGTTGAAGAACATTATATGCTCCAAACTGTGCTCGGATAATAAGAAGTTTGCGGGAAAAAGTTGAGGTCGAAAGATGTTGCGTGGTTATCAAGAATATCGATAACAACGAATTCGCCTCGGTAAAATGTATTTCCTCCGCCGTGCCAAACTTCGGTTGCCAGCAGTCGGAAGTAAAAATAAGGCGAATTATAAGAGAGCTATTAAAATTTTTTCCTACATTACAAATCTTACTTGTGATATGAATCTTAAACAAGTGGCGAGATCTCCTTTCTTCTGGTTGAAAGTCAAAATGAGAAAAATGTTTTGTCCTCTCTCGAGCACATGTCTGTGTGCAGTGCACGCAGAGCAGAGCTGATGGAAAACGATACCGTGGGATTGCAATGGGATTATAATGCAGTGACTAATTGCCTTTTCTCTCAATTCCGAGGAGCAATTTCACGGAACGGTCACGCCAGTGGGAAATCCGTTTCTCGCCGAAAAATCGACGTGGCGCATTAAAACGAGGACGACTCTTCGCGCGATCCAATTAAATGCCGCGCGGCGTTAACGATGCCGCGTCTCTCCTCGTAGCTTGCAGCGAGAAGATGAAAGCAGCAGGCATAGACACGGCCACGAAGCCGCCCGGCGAAAGGGAGGATGAATTTTATCGTCTTAATGAAATTTCCCAGACGATAAAAAACCTCGGTCGAGGCGTCGAAATAAATACGCGACGGTGATAGTGGCACGTTTTCTCATTTCTCTAATAATCCCGGAGCGAAAACGTGACTATATCGATTGGTAGAGGAAATATAAGGAAAATAACTATCTTCATAAAGTAAGGTAAAAGAGGACGCACGGCAGATCTAAATTCTCATTCTCGGCTTACGCGTACAAAACAGATGATATTCATTAATCCAATTATATTTGCAAGCAAGCGGAGCACTCCGTCGTAAAAGAGAGCGCACCGCGTGTGCTTACTTTAAAAGCGGCGCGAATCCAGTTTCGCAAACGCTCGCTAAAAACTATTAATTGCGATCGGAGGCGTGCGAAGGGTACCGGATCGTAATTCGATGCACGGACGACGGCGGGAATTGCGGGACTGCTCCTCCGATACTACTGGTACTCCCGGGCGTGCGGACCGCTGAAAAAGCTTTTTTTCGTCGGCAGCGCTTTAATGAAATTTTTTCGACCTCGTCATCGTCCCCGTAATAATCTCCCTTTTGCGACCGGGTAGCCGGCGTGGCTGAATTTATTGCAGCCCGCCTGCCGGAAACACGTCCGCGAGGAAATCTTCTGGATAAGAAGCTCTACCTCGGTCTACCGTTTTTTGCCACTCCTTACCTGCCGAGTCTTTCCTGGTCAGAGTATGAAATACGCAGGAGCGGAGAGGCGCGTAAAAGAAGAGCGGCGAGGAGAGGAGAGCGACTATAGCGGGGGAGGGAGGAGCAAGAGAGAGCGAAGGGGAGAAAGAGAGAGAGAGAGAAAGAAGGGTTCCGGCGAGGACGACGACGATGGATCCTTCTTGCCCTGGTCGGAACTTTTTGCGGTCGCTCTTGGGACGAGCCCGAGAGAGCCGAGGGGGGCAATAAAACTAATGGTAACGCGCGCCGGTAATTCCTTGCGGTCTGTTTGTCGCAAGTCGACGACCTGGCCTCTCCGCCTCGTCATTTACCGAGGGAGGATTCTACGGTCAATGTCGGCCGACGACGACGACAATGACGACAGCGGGTGGTGCTTTCTCGCTTTCGTCGCGGTTGGTGGTAACACGTAGAATTGGGTTAGCATCGCAGATTTTAAGTGTCCGGACATCTTTCCGCACGAGAATGGGATCGCTTTCTCGATACCTCCGAAGAAGGATTTCCGGCCATTGTCCACGCTGGTCTCATTAACTTCAGCTAAGGACTAGAATAGAAAAATAATATTTTTTTGACATACACGCTAATTTTCTTTACGATCTGTTTTACAGTGGGTGGAGGAGTCTTTTACCAACTTCGACAAGGGTATCAATTGGCGGAGTTATGTTGTATGCGACGTAGCGTACACCAATGTAAACAATTGGCTGTGGACGCCGTTCATAGAGAGGGGTCCAGCGAACCGCATGTACATAGAAATCAATTTCACGACTCGCGACTGTTCGCTGTTTCCCGGGAATGCTCTCAGCTGTAAGGAAACCTTTAGTCTGCTCTACTACGAGTTCGACGCCGCCACGAAGGAGCCACCCCCGTGGGAGCCGGACAGTTACAAACTTATTGGTGAGCGATGATGCAACAAAGCAATGGCAATTAAAGGATTCACCTCGCAAATAGGATAATATTATTTCGAGAATAACAAATTTAAAAAGCTTACTCCTTAAAAGAGATATTAAGAATTTAATTTTTTAGAAAATTTTTAAAGATAAAAAATTATTACAACTTTAATTTCTTCTTCTTCTTCTTCTTCTTCTTCTTTAGCCTATAGACGTCCACTTCTGAACATAGGCCTCTTCCAAACCCTTTCACGTCTCCCTCTGTTGGGCAGTCTGTATCCAATTTTTCCCCGCATGACGTTGGATGTCATCTTGTCTGCGGTCTGCCCATACTTCTCTTAGTTCC
Source organism: Crematogaster levior (assembly GCA_901521435.1). NCBI lineage: Eukaryota > Metazoa > Arthropoda > Insecta > Hymenoptera > Formicidae > Crematogaster > Crematogaster levior. Next base: position 258,042 of record CABEGB010000903.1, on the reverse strand, counting down.
TCTTGTTCTCCACTGTACCAGGATCTTAGTCCACTTGTCGTTATTCCTCGCAACGCAACTTTAATTATTTAATTAAAATTAATAGATTCTATATTTCATACCGCCATATCCATGAACTCGTCGATCTCTAGGGCGGCTTTTCACGCCGATTTGACATATTTACAGGTCGGATAGCCGCGGGCGAGGGTAGGTTCAACACAAACACCGAGGTAGTGATAAACACTGAGGTAAAGTCGATTCCGGTGACGAAGAAGGGCGTCTACTTCGCTTTTCGTGACCAAGGCGCCTGCATATCGATCCTTGCCATCAAGGTGTACTACATCAGCTGCCCCGAAATCTCGGTGAACTTCGCCCATTTCCCAGCCACGCCAACCGGTCGCGAAGTTGCGCTTATCGAGCAAACGCGCGGTATTTGCGTCGCGAATGCCGTCAAAATCGCCCAGCCGACTTTCCTCTGCAAGGGAGATGGCAAATGGTACCTCCCAACGGGTGGATGCCACTGCAAGCCCGGCTACCAAGCTGACGTAGACAAGCAGGAGTGCAAAGAGTGTCCGATAGGCAAATTCAAACATGAAGCAGGTTCTCAGGCTTGCGAGCCATGCCCGGAGCACAGCAAAGCCTCCGATTACGGCTTCACGGAGTGTCGTTGCGACCCAGGCTATTATCGGGCGGAAAAGGATCCTAAGAAGATGCCTTGTACACGTGAGTATTGATCGAACTAAACTTAACAATTTCTAGAGAACGCTCATCGTTATTTTAAAATTTAGAAAAGTAATTGTCCAAATAATCACAAGATCTAGGAATTTCGAAGAATGTCCGAAGGATTAGGGTGTCTCCAGTAAAATATTAAATTCTGCAATTTATACTTGTGTTATATTAACTATTGTAGTGTTTGTAATATATTAAGTTTCATTAAGTGAAAAATTTCATGTAAGTGGAAGATGGTGAAAATTTGGAGAACGGTTCCTCAAAAATTTCTTCAAAAATGCACTCCTTGCAGAACCACCTTCGGCGCCGCAAAACCTGACTGTCAACTTTGTCGATCAGTCTACAGTGATCCTTTCCTGGAACGCGCCGCATATGCAAGGTGGTAGGTCCGACACGACTTACAGAGTGGACTGCGATTCCTGCAGCATGGGCGTCAAATACATTCCCAATACCGTGAGTTTCCCTCAAAGCCGTATATTATGTGCGGTAGTTGAATTATTTCTTGATCGAAAAGTTGACGCGCGGGTCCGCTTCGATTTTGCAATAGGAGATCTTCAACGACACGAAGATCACGATAACCGGCCTGAACGCGGTGACTACTTATCGCTTCCAAGTGTTCGCCGAGAACGGCGTATCGTCGTTGGTCGGCAAATCGGAATACGTAGACATTACCGTTACGACGGAAGCGAGCGTGCCGAGTCTGGTGAGCAACGTCAGGATCACGAGTGTCAAGAGCTCAGAGCTTAGCATCAGTTGGGATGCACCGGATATCGGGACCAGCGGAGACAACGATCTTGTCGAACGATACGAAGGTAAAGAGCAACACATTACGTTACACGGCTACGCCATTGTACAGCAAGATTAATTTCAAATTGATCACTCGATCGCACGGTGGAGGCGGAAGGATTAATAATCGTCTCGATATCTGGTACAGTGAAATGTTACCCGCGCTACGACGACGCCTCTAATGCAACCGTCATTCAAACGTCCGATGTGTCCGCCACGTTCAAAGGTCTCAAGCCTTCCACGGATTACGCGATACAGGTTCGCGCTAAGACCACCCGCGGCTGGGGCGAGTACACGCCGGTGATATTTAAAAAGACACCCCACGCCATGGGTCTAGGTAAGCGCGTTCAGCGGCATTTAGATTCAACGTTTCGCAATCTCCTTTGTACCGTGTACCTCTAACACGAACGTTTCACGCAGACTACGTCGGCGAGGACGACAACATGCAAGTTAGGATAATCGCAGGGGCGATCGTTGCTGTGGTCGTACTTCTCGTGATTATTATCATCATGACCGTTCTGATTCTTAGAAGGTAATTGAATCATTTTCAATACTAAAAATATGTGTCTTACGTATTGCGAGTTATGGTATACTAATGCACGAAAAAAAAATTGCTTCCTTTCAATCGCTTTGCTCAATCGTGCGATTTCGTTGCAGCAGGGCCTCGGACGAATGCAACAAGAAGCAGCCGAGCGACTGCGATACCCTAGAGTACAGAAACGGCGAAGGTACGTTTGCTTGAAATTTTTCTCTATAAAGATTTATTATCGCTATTACCCCCCCCCCCCCCGCCCCACAACCCTCTCATAGTTGTTTCGCCCTCGTGTCTTGTGACTAACTTTGAAATCACTGGCCCGCCACCCCCTTAGATCCAGCAAGTGTCGAAACTATACCCCGTATACAAACAGACCCACGATAATACGTTAAACACCCCCCCCCCCCCCCCTCAGTAGAGATTTTTTTGCGGATGAGAGTGAGAGAAAGAGAGATAGCTGAACGTTAACACCATAGAGAAAATGAAGAGAAAGCAGTCGGGGCTCTGAAACGTCCGCGACAGGGACTTAAAGAGAAACGATCGCTTTCCAACCAAAATTCACACCGATCTGGCCCATTGCTTAAGTGCGATTATTCTAACCAAATTCTTTCGATTCTTTCTTTTCATGTGCGATTCCCCTAATCTATCGAACCTGCCTCCATGAAAAATCCATGAAAAAATCCAATGAAACAATGTACACAATCGCCTGCTACTACAGGACTAGTTGTGACCTACAGTAAGTCTTCTCCAAACACCTCAAGTTTTGTTTTTAGGAACTCAATTTTGTGTAGATTATTTTTGCAACCCCTGTACATGCATTACACTCTCAATCTAAGTCAGACTTTACTGCTTTTGCATACACACACACACACACACACACACATATATTCACGCATCACAAACACACGTACGCGTGCCCGCGTGACAATTTTTGCACGACACCTAATTTTCTTAGATATACATTACGCGTGCTCGCGTATGTGCGCATTGTGCTTGCGTGTGTTTGTTGTGTTGCATCGTTCGCGTTTCAATTGCATGCATATTTTTGAGTGTGTGATGTTAATACCGTATGTGGCTTCTTACATCGGATTTAGTTCGTGAAATATATCAGAAAGAATGTAACAGATAAAAAGAAAAAGAGAGATTGCACTTAAAGACGAGCGTATCTTTTTAATCAGCGCGTTGATTTTCTAACACCGGAAATAATTTTCACTTGAAAAGTTTCGATTACATATTTTCATAATGACCTCATTTGTGATCAAAAAGAAAGATATTTCATTTCTTTCGTTTTACGTAAAAAAAAGAATTCATCTCATCACCCGCCGCTTCTTTTTGTTTTGCTATTTGTCAATTAGTGTGTTGGTTGTTGTGTTGTTCACAGTGCACTGCAAAATGGACAGTTCACCGATTGTGACAACCCATACCAACAACAAGAGCAAGTCCTCGCGTAAGTCCTTTGTTTCCAAATCTCCGGTCAAAATTCTCGCGACCGAAGGAAAAAAAAGAACACCGAACACGTCCGCACAATATTGAAGGCATAATCGTACGCACCGACACTCGTATACACTCACTCTGAGTTCGCCACGTTTATTATAGTTTAGCTTTAGCTACGCTCCGTTCTGTTCTTTCTTCACTGTCCTAGATATGCGATATGGATGAAAAGTTCGGAAGTAATAAAAGCATGCCGCGGCCCCGTGTTTCGCACGCAATTGCATCATGTTCTTGCATCTAATTCTTTTTTTAAATCTTACTTTTCATTTTTCTTCAGGTGATCGTGCTTCGCGATCGCTTTTCTTCTTACCACGAAGATAAATGCAAAATACTTGGATGTTTCCCAGACGGTTCAAACAGAAACTGAATAATTGGTTTGAAAAAAGAAGATTGGGGGAACTGTTTGAGTCACTTGAAGCATCCAGGACGAGCGGTGTAAAAAAAAAAAGTCGCTGGATTTTTGGGATGTATCGCGAATGATGTTGAAATAAATTTGGCATGCAAAAACTTGTGTATTTTGGCATGTGGATTGGCTATGCGCGAGTTTTTCCTAGCGCACATAAACACCGCCGTTCGACATTTAAACAGACCAGATTCTAAGCTAGATAAACACATACAAGTAAAAAAAAAAAAAGGAAATGACTCTTTCACTAAAGTGGGACTGAAAAATAAAGAGGAGATATATTTTAGAATCCACCTGCGTTTGGCTTTCTTGGTTGTGTCTTGTTTTTTGGAAATTTTTAACTCGCTGACGAGAGAGAATGTATGAGTGTTTCTTTTTTGCGGGATTTGACACGGTTGGCCGAGCGATAGAGCGAATGTTGGGACGCGCGGTCTAGAGTTTCTGTCAAAATTTCGCACCACCGGCCCTCGTGTTAATATAATGAACTCTGTTTTCGTGACGTTGCAGTGACCACGCCGCTGTTCACACCTGCAGTGGGGGTCGCCGCGGCAGGCGCAGGCGGCGCAGGCGGTGCAGGTGCAAGGAGCTACGTGGATCCTCACACCTATGAAGATCCGAATCAGGCGGTACGCGAATTCGCCAGGGAGATAGATGCCGGATATATCACGATAGAAGCCATCATAGGTGCGATTTTATCATTAAGATTATCGAGCGGTTTTATCGAATAAGATAGTTTTAATAACTCGATTAAACTCTTGACGATTATTTTTGTGGTCACAGGTGGTGGAGAGTTTGGCGACGTCTGCCGAGGGAAGCTGAAATTGCCTCCCGACGGACGGACGGAAATAGATGTGGCCATAAAGACCCTGAAGCCGGGCTCCGCAGACAAGGCTCGTAACGATTTCCTGACGGAAGCATCGATAATGGGCCAGTTCGAGCATCCTAACGTCATATTCCTGCAAGGTGTAGTGACGAAAAGCAATCCGGTGATGATTATCACGGAATTCATGGAGAACGGTAGCTTGGACACCTTCCTGCGCGCAAACGATGGCAAGTTCCAAGTGCTCCAGTTGGTGGGCATGCTGCGCGGCATCGCTAGCGGTATGCAGTACCTCGCGGAGATGAACTACGTGCACCGCGACCTCGCCGCGAGGAACGTGTTAGTCAACGCCGCTTTGGTTTGCAAGATCGCCGATTTTGGGCTCAGTAGAGAGATTGAGAGTGCCACAGAGGGAGCTTACACGACCAGGGTGAGCGATAGATTTAAGTTGTCGAGTCAAAATTAGTGGAAGCCAGTGACGAGACTTGAAAATATCTATAATTTCTTGCCTAATTAATCTACCGTTTGTATTCAGGGCGGTAAAATCCCGGTACGGTGGACGGCACCGGAGGCGATAGCGTTCCGCAAATTCACGAGCGCTTCCGACGTTTGGAGCATGGGTATCGTGTGCTGGGAGGTGATGTCATATGGCGAGAGGCCATACTGGAACTGGTCGAATCAAGATGTGATAAAGTCGATCGAGAAGGGCTACAGGCTTCCAGCGCCGATGGACTGTCCGGAAGCGATCTATCAGCTGATGCTCGATTGCTGGCAAAAAGAGCGCACCCATCGGCCGACCTTTGCCAATCTCACACAAACTTTGGACAAGCTCATACGAAGTCCGGATACGCTGAGAAAAATCGCTCAGAACAGGTAAAAGCGTTTACGTCCACGTTGTCATTGTAATCGCCGATTTAGAATTGCGAAACGAGTATTAGGATATATTCAAAGCGGTATTAGGAAATCCATCTTTATGGATTATATGTCTAACAAACGATGTAATTATCATCATTCAACGTAAATAAAAGTAATACGACAGGTATCTTACAGAATGCGTAAGACAATCGGCATACAACGAATAAAATTTACTTTGAGTGCTTCGAGTGCACGTGCGCAGATATCATTTTTTTTTCATTGACATTGTCTCAACGTTCTTTTCCTTTTTATTTATCTTCCGTTGAGTCGCTCATTCATTAATATTTTAATGAGAATCACGCCGCATGCTACGTGACTTATATATCGTGTCCATAAATTAATTTCTCTCGACAGCTAATAATTATTTTCGTTCATTCACCGAAACGCTCACGCGTGGATCATGCTACATCCGTTTCACGCCACTTAGAATGGGATTTGGCATTGTGGCTCATTGATGTATGACATCCCGCACAAGTCTACAATCGTATACACATACATGAAGTGCCCGTGCATATATTTGTACTCAAAAGGAAGGCCAATGTCTGCATACTCGTACTCGCGCCGTCGTGACATCTCGACCTGATTGGCATTACTGGAAGCAGGCATACACGTACTGGACTACCATTACACTTACTTGCTTTTTATGTTCGTGCTTTTTCTATATATTTTTTTAAGTATCTACGTATTCTCTCGACATATCCCCTGGATAACAGTCATCAAAATTTATTTCTACTGCATCTCTTTGCTACTTTGACGTTTATTTGCACGAGAAGGGAAGAGAGCAGAATAAATATTAGATTCGACCCGAAAATTCGACTTTGTCTCTTCCTTCTTGCAATAGCATACTTTTTTCGCACAACATCTCATCGTTATTTCTCAATGTCGAAGAGTCACATTTCTACCTCGCGAACAGATGCTGCTTTACGCTTCAAAATGCACTTGGCCAAGCGAGGTTTCCAGAGTTAGCTGGCGGGGAAATTAATTTATGGACGAAAGTCTACGTTATCAGCTGCGTACTTTTATTACGTTCCGAGGACTTAATCGAGACCATTATGCGACAATTTCAATAGAGCTTTCAATTGCTTTGCCGCTTATTGTTTCTACAACCCTTGAATCTATGATTTGCATTTCAATTATTCTTTACAAGACATGCTATATCTAATTTTATATCTTGTGTTGCTTTTCTCTTTGGCGGGTTCGACAAAATAAAATTTTACCTATGATCGAGTAGAGTATTTATTAAGTATTCACAAGATAAAAATTCGTTTATACATATAACAAATTGTCTAACTATAATTTCACGTTTCTTTCGTTCACGGAACACCTTATCGACTCGCGTTTTATCCTTATGCCAATGGAGCACAATATTCGTATTTGGAAATCTCGTTGGTGTTTCTCTCCTAGTCCTTCGTTCCGCCTCTTTTTTCCCCCCTGGGCTAATTCTTTGTGCTTTTGGTTTTGTGGTGTCCTTTGGTACCTGACTACGAACTACCGCAACTGCAACGCAACTGCGACAACTATCGTCCACGACAACAACAACCGTCGCCTACAGCGTGAGGCCGCCTGCACACAATCCGTACTATGTCACAAGCCATACGGCTGCCGCCCAGGCAGCGGCGGCAGCGGCTGCGATGCCACCAGGCCCAGCCGCGAGCACGGCGAGCCCGTTCGTAGACGTAATCGGCCATCAGGCCCATCAACATGCCCAGTCAACGATTGCCGTTCCAGTAATGCCACCAGGAGCCGGCCGTAGCTTACACTATCACACACACGCAGCAACACACGCATTGCCACACCAGCCACCGCTCACCTATCCCAATTGGGTCCCATTCTCCCATTTCGGCTGAGAATGGTTGAACGCTTGAATTAGAACGAGCAAGAACATCATTATCATCATCTCCGCCCGTCTTTCTAGCCATTCAGAAACTAACGCCTGGCCATTTAAACAGGACGTAATCTCAAAAGACTGCATTCAATATCATTACGATTCGCATTATCTTTTTCGCGCTAGTCGTAGGGAAATCATAGTCGCTCTTCCAGTGAAAAAGTAGAAAATAGTATAACCAAGTCGTGCTGGACGGAATAATAAATGTGACGAATATAGAGGTATAATACGCTATCGAAGTGTTATAGACTATATGTACAAGAGTAGTACCGTCGTAAAAGAATCTCTTTTTCCAGTCTTTTTACTACGAATTATCGAACAAATGCGAGGATATAGCGTAGATATATATGTTAGACGATATACAGAGACTTTCTCTGCGTTGAATTAAGCAATAAACTTTACCGTACAGAGTTAGAGATATATTATGGATTGAAATTGAAACGGGATATAAATTGAGAGTTTAAGAATGTTTCCAAATTTTATAAAGGATAAATTCAACCATCGAAGAGCAATATAGGTTTAAACGGCGAGCTTAGTGAGTAAAAGGCGATTAAATGTGGTGTGTATAAAAGCAGCTAGAGTCTTTCAGGTGTTCTCATAATTCTATATTAGCGGTCATATAGATAGCTTTCATTGATATAAGTATAAAGAAGAAAAAGACACACACACACACACAATACAATCACACCTACATTTATAGAGGGTGTTTCGAAACTAACTTCATTCCTTTTGACTGCGCATTTTTTAGTTAATTTAGGCTCGATGAAACAAAATTTTTCAATAGGAAAAGTTCATAAATTGCTCAAAATAACAGCCATAGTCTTATGACACCCCACACATCATTTACATTAAATTAATATAAGTATCGTGTAATTTATTAAAGCTATCGATTTTATCTTAGTGAAAGCAAAGCTGCAAAGATTTATTAGCATATGTAATACAAGCACACATACGACCGGTTGACCATTTTAGAATAGTATTTTTATACATAAAATATATATTAAATGAAGGACAATGTAATTAACGATTAACGATGATAGATCGTATTTCCACATCGATGACTTCCATCACGATTGTATAATCATTAAAAAAACACTAAATTCTAAAATATTCTCACAGAATACGATAAATGACACTCCATTCCAAGAGAAATAATTGATTTGCGTAACTTATTGATTGCAAAATTCGCTATTCGAACCATTTCCCTTTACGTTCCCTGCAAACATTATTAAAAACTTGTGGCAACATTTACAAACCGGAGGTGAGGCATTTAACCGCTAACAGGGATTAAAAAATTTACCAAAATTCTTTCATAGTTGCATTGCACACGGAATTTGTGTTATTTTTTATTATTTGTCTTTTTTTTATTATTAAAAAAAAATTGTTATTTATACAAAGCTTAAAAGCTGTTAAAGTTTAACTTTGAAAGATAACATGCTGGTATCCCAATACGCGCGTGAACAGTAGGAAAGAGATAAACTCGAGAATCAAGTCTAGGTTGAAACTAGCCTGCAGATAAAACCACACACCTAGTATGACCTTCATTGCACTAACAAATGCTAACAATTGTCAGAATCAGGGAAAGGGGTGCTCCATGCTCACCCTCACCTGCCTCATCGGAATCTTCCAACATGCATTTGAGAAACAGGTAAAGAAAAACAGAAAAGAGAATCAAAAGCGGCACTCCCACGTACCGAATCCCCCTTATGGATGAGAAAGAAAAGAAAAGAAAGAAAGAAGCGCAGAAGAACAAAGCGCAATCGTTTCTGTTTGGTCCAATGCCCTAGATAACACAGAGTTCGCCCTTTAACATTTCGACGATTCGATTATGCTGACTGTGCTTTCATGTTCTCTCTGCTTCTTTGACGCGATAATGAAATATCACGCCACGTAGCAACAGTCTCCCTGCTTGGTAAACCTCTTAGTTTGTGTTGCACTGCTTGCCTTCACACGCACCATAATCCATTCACGTGTATTTACACGTAAACTGTAAACTATGTATCACTAACACGTTACATATGATACATCCGCTCTCGTCAACAGTACTATTGTTAGCAGTTAGCGTTATTACCATCCTGATTATTGTCATCACATCGTCATTGTGTCGTCATTATTAGCATTTTTGTATTATTTTTGCGGTGTTTGTCTTATTATTATATTATATGTATCATTACTGTTAGTATTATTTTGATCACAATAATTATTATTTTAATTTTTACTTTTATGTTTAGTACTTTTATGTTTAGTACTTTATTATTATTGAGACGAAGAGAGATTGTACGTTTACATCGGTATTTTTAAGTTTCGTAGCGCCTGTACATAACGTTGTACAAAAAAGATGCACAAAACTTACAAATTAATCGTACATAACATCGGCTATACATACTTATTTTCTAAAATTCGTAATTTATAATTTATGCAAGGCCGATCAATGTTACACATATATAAGAAACGAACTAGGATATATATTTAACAACTGTATATACTTAAATAGCTATTTTTCATCTAAATTAAGACCCGTTTTGTATATTTTATTATCCTCCAGAAACTTGTCAAATAAATTATATCAGCTAAATCATCATTTTTAGATTTTTTGCAGACAATTTTTCTAGAATTTAAATAATTCGTGAATTCATGAATTTCGATTGATTTATTCTCTTGCTATCCTAATAATCGACGTGATAATGATAATTTTATGCACTTAAAATGCATTAATAATAAAACAATTTTTACCATATCCGAACATTTGTATATATATATCTCCTTCCTTCGTGTAAACCAGAAATACAATAACACATGCTGGTGTAATTTACATAAATAAAACATAATTAGTTTAAAGTCCAATCAATTTAGGAATATATCATTGATAATGAAACGATACACATGATATTTTGTAACCCGATATCTCATGAAATAACGAAGACATCAATCAACTTCGGCGACGATGACGAAACGTCTACAATGAGCGGTCTACAATGCTGAACAATAGTCTTCTTTATTTCATTCTTAGCTCCTCTGTCATCAACTTGTGGCGTAGACAATAGCAAACGACCAAAGCATCCAAAACATACATTTGAACTAGGCGAATGTGAATGTATTTGGATAACAAGGGAACGCAATTTAAGGAACCTTGAAATCTTGTGTGCCCAACTTCTTTCCCCGCTGTGAACGTTATTCATTCGTACAAAGAGAGACATTTCTTAATTTGTTGTTTTCGACACAGGGGCACAAATCCACTGGCGCCGGACGCGGTAGACCTAACGCAATTGAATTCCGTCAGCGAGTGGCTGGCTTCCATCAAGATGTCACGATACGCGGAGAGTTTCGAGCGGGCGGGCGTGACGACGCTGGAGGCGGCGGCACGTGTCACCGTCCAGGAGCTCACGGCCCTCGGCATAACGCTCGTGGGACACCAGAAGAAGATCATGAACAGCGTGACGGCGTTACGAGCGCAGATGTCCGCCACCTCGCAGGGTTTCCTCGTGTAACCGCGACCGCGACCTCAAATCCCGCGAACGGATCGTACGTAGAGAAAAAAATTGATCTGATCGGCACAGAACATCGCTACTCCATGGATCTCACGAATTCCCGCTTACTCGAGGCGTCCCGACGCGTCGCCTCCGAGAAGGGAGACGACGACTTCGCCACGTATCATCTAGGACTCGTGATTACCTAGTCAGAGCGACGATGTCCTCGAGAGAATATTTCTTCGCGCGCAAATAGATCCGTCGAACTAACTCGGTGAATTGACTCGAGACGAAGCTTTCACGACGTCTCCGAAGCGATACGCGAACGCCGTCTTAACCGAGACATTCTCAAGCACTCGTGCTGCAGACATTCCATGTTAGCGAGAGTCCAAAAATAAAATCCATTCTTCGCATTTACAACTCCTTCTCTTAGAAACGAGAAGGAGTACGAGGACCACGCATTCGTCATCTCGTATTTAAACCACGTGCAACGATTTTTACCGAACTCGTAGGACGATACCGACCCTATCACGTACAACTTCTATAAGTGTCAAAGAAATCGCCGTAACGCGAGCCTTAACGAGAACGAATCATTCACGAAACTCGTTTCAGGACATCCTGAAAGATCGCCGTGAAAAACTCCTGACGGGATCAATGTAACATACCGAAAGACTCCTACACGAACAACGAGCGCTAATACTCTTTCGTATTTCCTTATAGGCCATTTCCGTGATCGATCTATCTAAAGATCAGACTGACGACGGAAATACAGCCATTCTGTAATCACTGCCGCGGAATCTTTCGTCACTAATGAGCACTTTCCTTTTGTCAATTATTACTCTTTCTTTTTGACTTTCTTTTTAGTTTAAAGTACATGTGTAACATCTGTTAAATTGTATACATTGTATATTTTTTGTCGGAGACTTTCATTGAGCCGGGAGAATTTTATAGCCAAATTATTTTTTTTTACTATTCTATTATCGCGCTTGCTAGGTTTTGTAACATTTTGTACTGAACGGCAGCTCATTTTAGTACGTACCTGCGATATAGAACGTTGAACGGCGAACATATCGGCCTAAATGTCGTTTGAATACGTCTGTTTCTGGCCTCTTTTCTTAAGTATACTAAAGTTACGTGTTTGGCTAACGATCGATATATAGCAATACGAGAATCTGACGAGGAAAAATGATAATTAGAGGAATAGAGAATCACGAGAGAAATGTACCAAAAAAAAAACGGGTCGTAATAATTTCTGAGACTCCAAGATCGATAACGTAACAGCAATGTAGGTTCATTATTTCATGTAGCGAATGTAGTGAGTCCATTACACTATTAATGTCGCCTCGGCAATGTACACGATCGAGAGCAAGGGCGAATGTTAACGACGACGTCATTGTTAACACTTTACACTAAATTACGATTCATGCCTTTGCGTTACCTATGTAAAAACGTCGTATGCGCGGCCTACATATGGGTATACCTTTCGATTATATAGAAACGAACGAAACGGACATGTGCCAACGCGAGTGTGCAGGAGTTATTTTAGCGCGAGATTGCGTAACACGGGATAAATGAGGTGAAAACGAGAGGACGCGTGAATGTGAGTGCGAATGAAATTGCGTCGATGAGTGAGACGAGAGTCTGCCGCAATTCATTTTTCGCGCTATATTCGTATGTACACGAGCGTGCAATCACGAAATCATTCTATATACATTCTATATACGTATAAAGATAGATAATGTGTTACAAATACAGCACTGCGAAAAAGGACGAACGGGAGTGAAACTCTCTATCGATAGAAGAAAAACGCAAGAGACACACATCCGTTCGCGTCGGAAAACGAACGGAGCACGACGTAGCGTGTAGAAAAACAATTTCAAACGCGTCCCTTATTAGCAAGCTATGCGTTAACATATCAACATTATCGCGGAATGCAATGCGAGCGAAAGAAGGGGCGCGCTCGCGTGCGTTGTTATTCGAGATCGAGTCAAAACTTTATTTGACCTTTGATTATTCTCTCGGATTTCTCGTCGAGTAACAAAAGAGAAAAGCCAGCCGGAAAAAGCAAAAACGTAAAAAGAGAATGAACGTATAAAGTCAGAGAGTGTAAGATACGCGACAAAATACTCACGTATACGCGAGCGACGACGCGTGCGGCTGATACGAGGCACGCGCCGTCCACGGGGTAACTCTTTTTGATTTTCACAGTCCGAGGAGTTTCCTCGCGAACCAACGTCCATTCCAATATGTATGTATCCATAATGGGAAACCGTTTCCTTTCCTTAGAAGACGAGAGAAAGAAAGATAGAGCGGACGAGAGGCTTGCTTCATCTCGTTGCATCCGTAAAGACTGCATTCCGGCCGCGATACATCCGGGATACACACGTATCTCGATACGTGTCGGCGACTTGTATCTTGAAAGAGACCAACGGAACGGACATGTGTGTACGGAAATATTGCGCGCGAGAAAACGGCTTCCAAGTGAATTCAGCGGAGTCGCGGAGAAATTCTTTTATTTTCTAATTTAACGATTTAACATAATCTAGTAACATAATCGACGGTGTATATCGAGGTGACGTTGGATCGCAACGGACAGAAGCGGAACGGCGCGCTTTGGGAGATGAGATTTCTCGTGCTCGATAAGATACAAAACAATGATAAAGCGAACGTGTTTCGCGCGTTTCCCTCCTTTAATCAAAGAAGAGGCGAGAATCACGTCTGCAAAGCGCCAAACCGGTAATTAAAATCGATCGATTTCGCTCGTTTCTTGTCTCGAAACGCGATCCAATGGCTTCGTAAACGAAATGTTGCTTAAAGTTATATTCCGAGCGAAGAAGAATATCAAGATACGCTCTGGTATCTTCTGACTCGCTGTACCTCCTTCCGCGTGCGATAAAGAAAACGGAAGGAAAGAGCGGAAAACATCGCGGAAGGCCGCACGGCGATGACAAAATCTCCCTTAGGAAAAAAACAAAAAGAAAAGAGAAAGAGAGATGGAGAAGGATATTGGAAAACGGCGACGATTAAGAAGCAATAAGTAAATACACGCAAATGCAGATTTTTATATAGAAAATGTTAACAAATTTCAGAAAATATTAATTATCGATAGCGCTATCTTCCTAAATGTTCGTATTAAAGATTAAACGAAAAGAAAGGTACGATGAAAACGATAAAGGGCGAAATCGCGGGTTCCCGGCCGAAAAAGAAACGAAAGAAAGGAGAGTCGCGCGCAAAACAAATTCGCGCCACGATTTCGATTGAAACCTCCCCGGTATTATAATTCGGCCGAGATCCCACGAAGGGAAAAGTTCTTAAGAATTTTCAAGCTGTAACTGTCTGTGTTTTAGCGACAAGTGCGACCTGAAGTTTTGCGGATGCCGATTAATTTCGATATTTAGATTTCATAGAGCTCTATCAATATCACACAGAACACATACGGCCACGTGTTAGGCACAGGGAAGAGAAAGTACGCGAAACCGAATATTGTATTAGTTGAGAGAGTAGGTATGTTGCGTAGGACGTCTCCGATTTTTCTTTCGTTCCCTCGACTCCTCCACGGAAATCTTAAGCCTATTCCCATTCTACAACTTTTTTTTGTTTTTGGTTTTTTTGTTTTTTTTATAGAAAAGTACATGTTACATTTCTGGTAAAAATTTTTATATGAAAACATATATAAATATATATATTTATACACTGAGAAAAAAAAGTTAATAAGGTAAATAAAAAAAATATTCTTGATATAATTCTTAAAATATTTCTTGATTCAACTATATGCACGGATTATCAAGCAAATATTTGTTAATTTACAAAAATATTTGTTAATTCAAAAAAATATGTATTTCGATAAATGATGTATGTTTAATTTAAAAACATATATATGTGAACTAAAGAAATACTGCCATCATATTTAGTCATATCAACAATTTTTTTTCTCAGTGTAATTATATATAAAATATGTCCATATTTGTATAATCTCTACTCGTATACACAGGAAAAATATAAGAAAAAGAAAAATTTTAAAAACAAAGATAATTTTTGCATTGTTTTTTTTATAAGAAATAAAGGACGGTTGAAAAAATTACCTATATACATCATGTATAAATGTAATAAGATTATATATGATTATATATAATATAAAGTAAATTTAATCGCAATTTTATTTTTTGTAAAAAAACAAATATTTTTCTAATTATTTTTCAATTATTCTTCATATTATTTTTCTTACATATACAAACTGAGATTATACAAAAGAGAGAAAATATACCCGGATTACCACATTTGTCGAGAACAGATTTTAATAATTTATCGCACAAATTGTCGATAGAATGTTAGCAAAAATGTAACAGAGTTTAATTGTAAATTGACTGCTGTCAGATTATATCGATACAGATTCTGCCGACAACACAAGTTTAATTTGCGGACATAGATGATACCGAATCTGTTGCGATATCTAAGAATAAATCTGCTAATCTGTTGTCATACTGCAGTTTATTTAACGGATATATGGGCATATTTTATGTTATATAATTGTATATTTTATATATATATACACACATATATATAATATATTAATTATATAAATATTGTATAATATATTGTATAATATGATATAAAATTAATTATATATGTAAATATATTTATATTTATATATATATATTTATATAATTAATATTACATTATATTATATTATACAATTATATATGCACATTTTTATGAATAATTTTTTACCAGGCTCTCAAAGCGATCGTACTTCGTATGTTTTAGTTGTTTTTTTGTAAAGCTTTATTAAAAGAGATGAGATCGGAGAAAAAAGAGCGGCAGGAAAAAGCCTGAGAAATCAAAATTGCTTCAATTCGCCCGAATGTCCCCGTTGCGGTGAAATTTTGTTCCTTTTCTCTTTAGCGCTTCTTCTTTTTCCTCAATTTACCGAGGCGAAGAGAGGAAGCGAGAAACGGCAAGCGGCTGAGAAAAGAAAATCGTCTCTCGCGCGTTTCGCTTAAATCCTGTAATCGATCTTAACTCTAATACTATTTATTAAAAGAAGAAAAAACTTATTTATTTCTTAGAGATCTGACTAAATTGCAAAACGTTTTAATTATCGTAAGTTATCTATTACTATTTAGTAGCGAGGACGATATAGGGCAGAGCAAATTATTATTGTATTCCTCCCCTATTTTCGGAGTTTCCGAGTAAACTCTGTCTTGTAAAAAGATGGTGAAGCGAAGCTACAACTACAGTGATAAATACGTATCGAATCTGTACGCAGCTATTATATTATATTATGTTTAGTTAAGCGTTAATTAAATGACACTTACGAGCGCGAGTTGTTTTCTTTTTTTCTGTTTTTTTTTTACTCTTACTTTCTACGATTCTCCATACAGCGAACTCTGTCAAAGTACCTGCTTCGGGAAAAAAAAACGAAAATCTGCGAGGACAAGCAAAGCATTACAGGTACCGTCCCATATATTAAACATAACTCACAAAGAGAGAGAGAAAAAAAGAGACACACACATACATATACCATACCAGACACACGCGCGTAGCCATCTCACTTACACACACACACGTACGATAATTTATATACACTCGCCGAACTGAGTTTTCATAAAAAGAAAAGAAAAATTGGTTAAGCGAATCACCTCCGTGTGTCTTCGATTCATTGTATAAAGGAGAATGCAAAGGGGGGGATGGGGGGGGAGAAAAGAGCGCGAGCAGGGAGTTACTGTCGACAAATTTTGGAACGTGTCTAAAAACAATTTTTCCTATGGTGTTGTCAAGACGATGTTGAATGTACATAAGATATAATAAATAATATACCTTATACGATGTAAATCGCGAGATCAGTCAGTTCCCTCTCCATCCTTGCGTATTGACGCGTTGCTCTGTAATTATTGCTAATTACGCAACGGAGTAAAATAGAGAATCTCGTAAATTGCCCCGCCATTTCTATCAAGATCTTTACGGAATTAATGATGCATCACGCATGTCGTTGACTCTGCAAGTCTTGCGTTGTTCCTTCAGGAAGGTGTAATGTAACTTGAAAACTATCATTTCACGCCAAAAAGAAAGGAACGAAAGACGTAGTCTTTCGAGAAACGCGCGTGTTTGAAATTTCAAACTAGAGAAGGTTATTCGATTTATGTAACGATCGTATCGCCTCGTAGCGGAGAAGCGAGAAACTTTGGCTCTGTTGATAAAGAAGATGTCAAATCGTCAATTTATTGCAAAAGATCTTTTTGTAATATTATTTTTCGAGCACTAACTGACTTCGAAAAAAAAATATACATATATATATACAGGGTGTCCCATTTTAAATAACGGATAGGAATATCTCGGATGGTAAGCATTTTGGAGGAAATTTGTTGATACAAAAGTTGTATGGTTTCAAGGGGGACATAAGATGGTGTCATTAATGTGACCTTGAATAGTTGCTTGAAGGTCACGTGAAGGTCACCTTAAATTTTTTAAATGGAACTGCCTACTTTTTATTATATATTCTTGTAGCTTATCTCGAGACCTTTCCAAAACACTATAAATAAATGTTTTTTCGTTAAGTATTTTTCGAGTTATAAGGGTTGAAATAATTTCTTAATTTTACATGAACTATAAAATATCTCGTAAAATATTCACTTTTCGATGACCTTACCTCAATACTTTTATGCACAGAATAATGAGAGGAATCAATTAGTGTAAAGAAAACACATAGTTGTTTTTAACAAAATGTATGTAATTGTTAGTTACAAATTGCATATTTTTTGTTAAAAGCAACTATGTGTTTTCTTTACACTAATTGATTCCTCTCATTATTCTGTGCATAAAAGTATTGAGGTAAGGTTATCGAAAAGTGAATATTTTACGAGATATTTTATAGTTCATGTAAAATTAAGAAATTATTTCAACCTTCATAACTCGAAAAATACTTAACGAAAAAACATTTATTTATAGTGTTTTGGAAAGGTCTCGAGATAAGCTACAAGAATATATAATAAAAAGTAGGCAGTTCCATTTAAAAAATTTAAGGTGACCTTCACGTGACCTTCAAGCAACTATTCAAGGTCACATTAATGACACCATCTTATGTCCCCCTTGAAACCATACAACTTTTGTATCAACAAATTTCCTCCAAAATGCTTACCATCCGAGATATTCCTATCCGTTATTTAAAATGGGACACCCTGTATATTACTGTTTCATTAATTTATAAATTTTTTATTTCTTATAATTTTCTTTCTCGCGCGTTCTTCTTTATATACTATATTATAGTTATTTTACCTCATGAATAATAGAACATGAATAATAACAACGAAAATGCAATTTTAAAAAATTAAGATTTATCTAAATTCTAAATATTAATTGTACCGCCTCGTAGCGGAGAAGGAACTTTGGCTCTGTTGATAAAGAAGTTGTCAAATCGTCAATTTATTGCAAAAGATCTTTTTGTAATATTATTTTTCGAGCACTAACTGACTTTGAAAAATATATATATATATATTAATATTTCATTAATTTATAAATTTTTTATTTCTTATAATTATTTTTCTCGCGCGTTCTTCTTTATATACTATATTATAGTTATTTTACCTCATAAATAATAGAACATAAATAATAACAATGAAAGTGCAATTTTAAAAAATTAAGATTTATCTAAATATTAATTGTAGATATTCAATATCATCATTATTGACTCCCATTTTCGTGGACAGATGGCGTGACCCTGCTACGCTTGCATAGCGTCTTTCCTCGCGCGTGTCGTTTCCTTTTCCGTTTGGATCTGAGCAAGGTTCGTAGCGTTTTCATGACATTTTTTAATATCTACGTTATGCGTGTCAATCATAAGATGCATTAATGTCACGCAATTACGGTGAAAATCTGCTGTGTTCCGTTATGCGTAACGATTCTATATAAATTGATTTCTCTCGTTAACGATGTGATTTTACGTTGTAGACCCAAGATGGTGCAACGGCTAACCTATCGGCGACGCTTGTCGTACAATACAAAAAGCAACAGAAGACGTGTGTAAGTATCTATGCAAATAAGGATAAATGATAATTTCAGATGAACTGATTTTCATTTGCAGCGAAATTGTATTTTGTTGATTGCAGCGTTGGTCGGTAAACGCTTAAATTTAAGGTTATGTTTTGATCACTTGCTCTAAGCAAGTGATCTAAGCTGCATGAAGTTCAATTTCACGTACAATGAAGATCATTAGATGAATTAAGATTTATTGCTCTCAACATTTATTTTACTATCCTAGGTTGCATTCCAAAACGTCTTATTTGAGGAAAATTTTACTCAATATCTATAGTATATGTGACCTAAGCTATAGAGTATTGAATAAAATTTTCCTCAAATAAGACGTTTTGGAATGCAACCCTGGTTGCTGTCATTATTGCAAATATTTCTTTCTGTATTTAGAGTAATTGGAGTGTTCATATTTACACTTCAGAACACTTCAAAGCAAATGTTTCTTGGCAACCTTTATGAATTATATATATTATTATTATTAAGAACTGATTGAAGTAAATTTTTGTTTATAGTGTACGTACGCCAGGTGGTAAATTAGTCTACCAATACCTGAAGAAACCCAAGAAGATCCCAAGGTGTGGACAATGTAAAGACAAACTCAGGGGTATCCAGCCCGCAAGACCAATGGAACGTTCGCGTATGTGTAGACGCAAGAAAACCGTCAAGCGCGTGTACGGTGGAGTTCTCTGTCACAAATGTGTGAAAGAAAGGTGCATATTTACAAAAGCATGTTAAAATGCTTATATTTCAAACACTTTTTCATTGAACATTGAATGGAGAATTATTTGTCTTTAAAGTTTTCTCCTGATTAATTTATCAGTTAATTAATTAGTTTATTAAATAAAAATACAAACACATTATGTTTCACAAACTACATAATTTTCAGGATTGTACGTGCATTCTTGATCGAGGAGCAAAAGATTGTCTATAAGGTTATGAAAGCACAGCAGGCTTCGGCGAAGACGAAAAAGGCAGAAAAGTAATATGCTTTTTATTAATTAAATAAAACAATTAATAAAATCCAAAAGATCAGCTATTGCTAATATTATTGTGTCTCATATATTATAATATTAGTATGTCTCATTTGTTACATCATGTTAATTTTGCCTTGTAAACAAATTCCACAACATATTCACATAGTGAGACTTCTTAATTAAATTAAGATTTTTCTTAATTAAAAATCCTATAAATATGAAAAAAATCTACAAAAATGTGTCATATGTGCATTCTTTATTCTTCGTATGCAGTAAACAAAACATAAAATTATTCGTCGTTTTTCCAGTTGCTTGGATTTAAAGTATTTTTATTTTTTGTCTTCGATTGACAGTTGTACAATTATTGCTGTTGAATACACAACAGTCAATATTTACATCAATTCAAACATATTCACAATCATATTTTTGTTATTTGTGGATTTATCCCATACATTTTTACAATTTAATAATCCTCTGTCTAATCGTCACAATATTACTACGACAGATATTTTTAAGAACGATCTAATGCTAGATTAAAGACATACGCAGATACTTATGGTGCTTTCCATTTAGTGACACAAATCGACACAATCATCATTCTATCTTTTTTTAACATTCATAAATAACAAAGATAGAATGACACTTGTGTCGACTTGTGTCGCTAAATGGAAAGCACCATTAGAAAGCATGTAGTGGAAACTCGCTTGTACCGTACGATCTGTATACCTGGCTGCATTTGACAGGCGCATGTATTGATACAATATACCTCGTAAAATTGACATACACTACAAATTATCACGGATAACATGTATTTCCTAATTCTTACGCAACTTAAATTTCATCAATCCTCGACTAAAATATCAAAATAAATAGTAAACTAAACGGATAATAACTAAAATAATAATCATTCAAACAAAATGTTTTCATTAAAATACTTCTTACATAACTTGATATTTTAAAGGATTTAATACAGACTGTTAAAGAGCTTCTTGAAACTGAATTTTAAAAAGTGAGAATTTTTCGCCTTGCGCGTGCTTAAAAAGAAAAATATCCATTTCAAGTTCGCGAAATAGCTAATAATTAGAATTACATTAATTGGTCCGGACCGATGTTGCATACGTGCGAAAGACGATTAATGCACGCCATGTATGGCGATATACTTGCAAAAACGTTTGTGATTTCGGGGGGGGGGGGGAGAAAGAGAGCGATCCAGCGGGCGACTAGCAACAGGTATTGTGTTGCCGATTATGGTTAAAGGGCTGCCGGCAAACCCGTCCCAGTGGAGCCGTTGCGAGTCTCGCTAGCCTCGAAGCGCCTTAACAAGTGCCTTATTTGTTGGGCACACGTATGGACATACATGTACCCAGAAGACTGAGTACGGTATATACGCGCGCTATAGTTTCCTCAGTGGAGAAACACCGCATTGGCGAGCAGTGAGAGCACATAAGGCTTGTCACCTGAGAATGCGGACAGAGCGGCGAGCTGGCATTAAATACCTAGCGTGCTATGCTGCGCCTATCGTTTATTACGTCCTGAAAAATGTTATGCTAGAACCTGCCGGAATTTGGTTTGCCTTTCCCGCGATTCCGCAGCAAGAGCTACGCTCTGTGACCAAATCAAAATGTGCGAATATACATATACGTAGGTACGTATATAGATACATCAGTATTACATATATAATAATTATTAATATTGTAATTATAAATGTGTAATTATATATATATATATATATATATATATATGTGCGTGTGTACATACTATATATGTAAAATTAATATAAAACAGATTTGTACCCATACATTCTTTCAATATTTTTATGGAAAGAAGCAAGTTGCTCAATTTATTGTTAAAACAGAAAGAGATATATCTTCAGATGTATTCAAGTAGACTGAACATGAGGCAAATTTAATTTCCATCCAGAACCATCCACTAACGTTTATGAATGGAAGATTTAAAAAATTGAAACAGGAAATATTTATAATATTTCGACGTGATCTTGAAAAGAGCTACATTCTTCGTAGTATTTGCGATTATCGAGCAATCTTTGCGATCTTGTCGACTCCGGAACGTGACCGGACTAGAACGCGATCGTTTCCTTTTAAAGTTAAAAATTCCTGCCCACAGGTAAGACGAAAAGAAATACGGAGAATGTTGACGATGAGTGATAAAAAAACAGACGAAAAATCAGATGCCATGAAGCTAATCCGATTTCATGGAACGAATCTTGGACCAGCGGCGTTCTCCAACCGTAATTTCGAGTTTTCCACAGAATCTTTCTCACCGGTGCGCAAAATATCCTTCTCGAGGCCGTATCGAGCATGATCGCTGCGGTTAGTCGACGTGGCCGACGCGGCATTTCGTCTCGGTTCAATTGCCTCGGAATCGCAACCACCGCAGCTGCGAGTAGCAAGCGAGATTGGTACACCTACTCACGCGCATTGCATTTTTCGATTCCCTCAAGCGTGCCGAGATGCATCGCTATCTCGGCTATCAAGTTGAATCGTTCTCCAGCACCGAGAGAGTAAACAGCATTTGCGAAAGAAAGGAAATAATATTTTTCGAAACGAATTATCTCTCTCTTCTCCGTATAACAATATTTATATTTTTATAATATTTTAATCTTAGAAAACAAATATAAAATTTCTTCCGAATAAAATCAAATTTTATTTAATTGACAGTAACGGACGATTGTTTGAGAGTGAATGGTACACGTTTCGTTAAATACGGTGGAGGCTAAATTTCGCGCTTTTATTCGGAATTGTGCAGGAAGATACATCGGTCACAAACAGCAATTGTCCGGTGTCACGTTTAATTGACGGTTATAAAATGTAGCGCGAGCGTGCAGTCGAGAATAATTTGGCGTGAGACGCGCAAGCCAGTCTCTCGGAGAGGAGATGCGTCGCCACGTGATTCCTATAATTTTCTGGATCGTGTTTAGCGAAACGGCAAGTGAGTAGGTGTCGTAATACGCGTGTTCCTATCATTTCGCGACATTATTATTAGATCGACACGCTTGCATCGCATTACATCGTGTTATCGTCACTATTCGAGGGGGGGAAATTCTCTGCCGTTCGAAATGATACGCGCGAAATTCATCGATGTAGCAAAATCTTCGTGATCAAATTTGACAAATGTTCTAATACATATACATATAATTTAATAAAATATAAGAAAATAAATTATAATATCCTATACAGTACAAAATATTTCAGTAACATTGCTGTAACGTTTGAATTTCAAACTTCTCTTTTTAAGAGAAGTATATCGTGATAAATTATAATAACCGTTTAAGTTATATATATTTTTTATATTACAATACGTATCATTATATAATATTAATTATACGATTCATATAATTGTGATTATACAGGTGCACAGTGCATGAGATTAGGAATAATTTGTCCTATAAAAGTGTTTCAGAAGATGCGCGTTAGCGTATGATTCCTATAATTTCCAGCGCTCGTGTTTGACAAAATAACAAGTGGGTGGGTGTCGGTTTTCACACCCGCGGCTCGACGGGGCCTCTGCGGAGAATGTAAAAAAGGGTGGCATACGAAACCGGTCCCGATGAATCTTTGTTATATGAAGCCCCCACATATCGCTTGCCGCCTTCTGCGTGTGCCTATAAGGACGAAACAGCTAGCCTCAGGACCGTACAACGCTACGAAAGATGTTCTGTTTTTATTTCCAGTTGTCGTTAAACTAACTCAATAATATATTTTCTTAAGGCCTAATGTATATCATTATCACTTAATATTAATATTCGAACAGATTTCATCGAATATTATTACGATCGTATCTTCAATGAGAAAAAAATCAAAGTCAAGACACGTCATCGAATTTATCTTAATAAGAAACAGTCGTTTCATCTTGTTCTTGATATTGTATTATCAGCAGTATTCTGTTGTGAGAACAAACGGTTATTAACTGGCGGTTCATATACGGCTCATTCAACGCCGGCGAATTAAATATAGCCATTACGTCGAATTCGCATGTTCAACGGAGCGCCAAATGCGGCGAGTTCTCGTTCATTAGCTTAAGCGCCCGATTACATCATACCCGATTAAAATCGAATGTAAATCGTAGCTCTTACGAGTCGAGGATGTTTCATCGTAATGGCTGGCCATGCTCGAGCGTGAACGTTTTGCAATAAAATGAAATATGTTGCCGAAAAATAAATCGAGAGAAAATGTTTAAGCTCTAATAACTGAGTATCGGTTTCATTCCTGTTTCACTCCGTAGTATTTGCGTCTTGGGTAAAAATAAAAAAATCAAAGATCTAGAAGCATCTACAATTGAAACATCATCTGTCTCGACTTTACATGATAATTAATTAAAATGAAGTGAAGTTTCATCCGATAAAGTTTGATATTGAGTTCGCGTATCAATTCGAAGATTTAAAAGCACAAAGCTGTTAAAAGATTAAGTAACATATTTCTGATCAGCAGAAGAGGCCGATTAATCTTTGCTGGCTACTGTCTTCTCTCTGGACTGCGACTTAGCTTGGCGGTGCCTTCTCTTTGATCGAATCACTAGTGGCTTCAATTCACACCTGACTCTCAGCGATAAAAACCGCCTCTAAAGATATCCTTATCCAGCTTTCTTCTGCGTAGGCACGAGTCCCGTTTCTACGTCTCGAAGGAAGTCAACTGTTATCGTAGAGCAGGTAGTCGTCTCTTACAACGCGCACCATTTGAGCGAATTCATTTGAGCTCTCCTGGAAGCCACATTATCTCTCTCTCTCTCTTTCTTTCTCTCTTTCCTCCTCTCCCTACAATATTCTTATTCTTTTTCGTGATAAACCACTGCAGCCGCAACATCCTTCGCCGACCACTCGAAGCGGTAGTGAACAGGACGATTAATTATCTCGGCGCCAAACAGCAATGATGAAGGTAACGACGGTCGATTAAGATCCAGCATCAAGAGAGAGAGGAGAAAAAGAGGGAGAAAGAGAAAGAAAGAAAGAGAGAAGAAGAAAAAGAGAAATCTGCGAAATCCTTGAAGAAAATTAACAAGAAATATACTGGTCTGCCGGTTATCTCGATTTTTCCATTACATCACGCAATTAAATACTAGAATTACTTGATGGCTAATAATAGCACGAATTGCAACATCGAGTGCTTATCTCAGTCGGTTGCTATACTTGTATCTCGATTTTGACGTTTGGTAATGATACCAGTTGGACTCGTGAGCTATTTGAGCAGCTCCGGGGACCCCTCGACTAAGTAGACACAATTACGATCGATTATCCAATAACCTTCCACCGATTAATCTTGACCGTCCGTCGTTGGGCCGTCATTTAAGAGTACAGTGTACTCCTGACAAAAATATATATCATTATAGTCCCTCGCTTAAACGACGAAGATTCGAATAATTGTCGATGTGTGGGTCAGCCCAGCATCCTGTGACAATACCAATAAAAGATCATATGTTATTCAATCCTTTATTAACGGGGTATCTCTTTGTCATAGACTTATAATGCGCAAGAATAAGTTTACGAGCTAATTTTTTCTGGTGAAATTTTAACTTCACCAAGTTTTACAGACGTATAATTTATATTTGCAAAATATGTGTTTAACCAAGTTTTGCAGTAATTGTGCATTTAATACAAACGCAAATTTATTTCTAGTTTCTGCAAGTTTCAGGGTCGCACTATAAGGTGTACGGGACTGAGGTTTATATCGTGCGTGTAGAGGAAGAAAGAGAAAGGAAGGGACGGAAGGAGAGATCGAGATCCAAGGGCCTGGACGGCCTGCGGAGGCTATGGCGCGTTAGTTGCCAGACGAGGATCTCACTCTTTTGTGGCTCCAACCGTCGAGCCATTCAGACCCCATCGTCTTTCTCGACGAATGAAATATACTTCCACGGAGCTCGACTCTCGTAGCTGGCGCCGAATAGATCGGGATTTTCGGGCCCCAACCTTCTTGCCTGCTCTCACTGTGTTCGACCACTGTAATACAATGCGCCGAGGCGTAAGCACACCCGATTCCTTCGGAGAAGAATCCTATTTATCACTACGATTCATTCGAAAGTCCTCTTTTATATTTTATTATAACTTATTGTCCGCTGAAGGTCAAAAAAGACATTCACGGGAAGCAATAAATACATGAATGAATAAAATATTTTTTAAAATACAGAACGATTCAGTCGATATTAAGAGACACGCGCGAAAATAATCTGAATTGAACAAAAATTTTCGCTATAGATTCTTTATTGTCCCTACATTTTTTTCCCCCAAGCTGAAGCCATAAATGTCTTTTCAACTTTCAAACCTCTGTTCGTGGTTCTCGAAATTCTCAAAAATTTTTGCCCTTAAAACGAGATAGATATTTTTTGCGGAGAAAGCAAAAGCAAAGATTCTGAATACAAAAAGTACAAACACAATACGAACAGATCTCTTTCCTTATCTCTTTTCTCATGTTCTAATAAGTTAACTTCAAGAAAACCACTGATAGATTAAAATCCATAAAAAATGGATTAAAACATATTTTGGTTACATTTGCGACTGTAGCCCGATTTATTTATATAAGAATTCGTTATTTTTTTATTTAGTTTGCGTTAAACCTGACAGTGAAATGACTCGTAATTTATTAAGAATAATCTTAAAAGTCGATGTGTGCTGAGGCCCAAGAGGATTGACAAAAATAACATCATGGAGCATCTCCCCCTTCGTTCGAGGTGACGTGAAATAACAACAATAAAAGTAGACAGGGACCGAAGGCCGATCATGGTAATTGTGTTCCGCCGCGTCACGTCCGCGCACAACAAGCCGCGGCATTCTTCCTTTTGGCAGCTCGCGTCCGTTGCCGGCCAGCATAATATATTTTCAAGCGAGACGAATGGATCGTGATTTCGTGGCAGCACGGATGGTCTCGCTCTCCTTTGTTATCCATTGTCGCTGTTCTCCGAAACCGAGCGGACAGTGATGGTACACGAAGGCGAGATCACCGTCGCCCTCGCCCGTGTATAAAACGAACGCGGCTTCGTAGAAGAGGTATCTGATTCTAATCCCGAAATCCGGTTCGAAGCTCCGGATTGTCGGCGTGATACTCGTCCTTTTTCGTTAACACGGCGCTTAAAAAGGTCCCAGGGGCCCGACATGACCGTCCCGAGGCGTTCATGAATAAGAGATGGGATTTCGCATTAAAATCCGTTTACGGTTGTTTATAAAAATCGAAAGAAACATGGCCTTCTACTTTATCGTGGGATCCAGCGGCTTATACCTAGAATTTCTTCCAGAAATACAGCGCGAGAGATGACACGCCGCGCAATCCATAGATCCGTTTACACTCGTGAAATCCCCACAATGATACGGCATCGCGCATTGTCATTTACCCGCCTCGTACTCCCGAGTTTGTCAAAATTGCTCGCGGAGGCAGTTTAACGAGGCGAGGCCCGCGCGCGGCAATTATCCCCCGCAATTAGCAATCGTTAGTCAACTGTGGCCGTTATATTCGCCTCGCAGAACGGACCGATGTATATTCATCTGGCGAGCGCTCGCGCGCGTCCCGGCGATCTATAATAATTCATAATTAAGCGTTAATGAAAGCCACAGTCATCGATTGTCCGCGAGCAGCGAGTCGTTCTTTCGCGCACGCTGCGATTTTTCCGCGAAGCGGAATATATATCACGGTCGAGTTATCGAATTTTTTTTCCTCTCAAACTCTAACGTTTCGAGCGACGATTATCTCATACGCAAGTCTCTCCGATGCGGTCATCGGATCGAATCGATTTCCGGTCGATCGACCGGTAGAACGATAGGCGAGGCCCTCGTTCAAGTAGGCTAATTGCAAAAAATTGCGCGTAAGATGTTGCCATTGAAGCTAACGTCGTCTTTACGGGCGTCTCCTCGCGCGCGCGCGCGCGCGCACACACGCAAACGACTTTTATTGCGTCTTTTGCCAGCATCTGCAAATCATTATAAGTACACGGTAGACTAGAATAATTTCTACGTCGTATCTTTGATACGACGGTGAGGCCAAGTATTGAGGAGCCGTCGTTTACTTTAGAGAAAATAATCGGGTTAGCGCGTTAACAGTTTCCACACTGTGAACTTCGCTAATAGCGATGTTAAGTGATTTACTATCAATCGCCGAGGCTGCTTGTCATCCCGTTCACGCGTTCTCACGCGACAACGCTAAGCGCAAGCGATATTAGCGATTTACATCGGAGGTGCAAGAACGTAGGAACGCGGCTGTGGAATTTTAACCGTCGAGATGCGTTTAAACGCGTAACACGAATCAATTCTAAAGCGAGTAATAAGGGGAATTGGAACCTCTTAGACGCGCCGAAAGTGTCCAATCGTCGAGATTGAAAGCTAGCTGCGGGAGAGAACGTTCTGCATGTTTATTCTCTCGATCTTGTTAAATCTCGACGAAACGTGAAAAAAAAATTATCTTGTCAGACAGAAGAGAACCAACGTGTGTCTGTCTTCTCCGCATCTCGGAATGAAATCGGCACGTATGGACGTCTTTCCATAAAAGTGCCGAGGATCATCTCTAAAAATATAATGACTGACGCCTTTAAACGGACGCGAGTACGAGAGGGACGTCACGGCTTCGATCTGGATCGCGCGACTTCACGCAACAGGTTACGCGTATCGACCGCATTCGTTTCGCGATAACCTAATCTCGATGTATGTCAGCGTTTCGCACTCTTTCGGCCACGATGATGGGCCCCAGTCCCCATACTGGCAGCTGTCGGTGGCACTGAAAGAATTACCACGGGCTTTGTTCTCCCGCGAACAGTGCACCTTTTGTTGGACCTTAACATTCACCGCGTCCGAGCGGCGCTACGAATTTGTTTTTCACTCCCACGGGAGAGCGCGTGTAAAAACGCGCGGAAAAAAAACGTCCGACTTAAAATATTTTCGAGGACTGCTTTTGGACATCCCTTTCTAATACAATAACTTTTTACAGAATATGTCGTATACACAAAATTACGTATAAAAAATTACATTAAAAAAGTAAGATCAGATTTTTCGAAATTTACAACGGATAACCGGCAGGTCAAAAAAATTTTTTTATTAAATATTCAATAATTCAAATATATTTGTAAAAATAAAATCTATATACAATAAATTTGTTTCAGTTTTAAACATAGATCAACATGTATTAAAAAAAAACAAGAATTTGTTTTAGTTTCAAAATCACAGATCAATATATCGTCATATATTGTATACATGCACGAAATAATGCTTTGCTTATTTGGCAAAAAATCTAAAAATTCATTAGTGCGAAGGCATTTTCTATAATTCGAAATAAATTGGGACAGAATAACTAAATTCAAAACAAACAGACGTCCCAAATAACCTGTCGAAAAATTTGGCACAAAGGAAAATGAAAATTCGAAACGGATGGTCTTAATCAGAGCAATGTAAAATTATATATAGATACCGATATAACGGTAATCGAAACGAACACGTTTTGTTAATAGAGAATAGAGTTTTCGCAGCTCTCGCCAACTCTCGTTGAAATCGCGTCACGATAATTAGGCGTCAGGTCGTTTCGAAGGCGGTAGCGAGTCGCCCTCCTGAAGCGTGAAATATTACTGTTCGAGCGCAGCAATCCTCGGTGCCGAGCGCGCCGCGCCGTCGGCAATTAACCGGTAATCTGATATCGATAGCAGTATACTCGCACGTCGGGCTGGGGCCGGGCCAAGCCGCGATGCAAGCGGATGCATGCATCGCGTCGCTACTTGAAAGCGCAGCGTGGCGCGCACCCCCGTAGCGTTTGATCGCGGGCCGTCGCTTCTTTCGATCCTCGCCAAAATACAGGTCCGCTCCCTTCGGTTACGCCCCCTTGCACTTTCTTTCAAATATGTACCTGAATCAGAATTACACATCGAAACTCGAGGATCGAGGATCGAGATCCCGAATTCGGTTCAACTTCAATCTCGAACTTTGATCTCTGTCCTTTCTCCTCTTGTCCTCTCTTGTCCCGTTTTCGTTGAATTATAATCCTCAATTCAATCTTCAATACGTAATAAGCTTCCACTTTCAGACGAGGAAGGGAGAAAAGGATAGAAAACAAGTGCGAGAGCTGTGTGAGATTTCGAACGAAGGGGCTCCCGGTCTCTTCGAAGTGAGAAGCGCGTCACATACGATTTCGTTCCGTGAAGGATAATTTTTCATATCAAGGGCATCTTTATCTTTCGTCGCTTTTCGCAAAAAACAAGATCGACAACATATATCTACGCTTCGTGATACTAACATTGTAATGCGAAGTACGTATTAAACGCGTCATTGAAAATACAATAATTAATTTTCAATAAAAAATTTCAGCTTTAAACTTTCAGTTAAATTTTACGACATTTATGTGCATCCAAGATCAACTGGAATATGCAAATACCGCTAATCCTCTAAGAAAAAGAGAGAGCGAGAAAAAGAAGAAAAGAAGTTAGTCTCGCGTATCCAGGGTCGGAAAAAGATTCCAGATTCTAGCCGGGTTCTAGATTCCGCGGTGACGCGCCGCGCATAGACATTCGCGCCTTTCCGAGGAGCCGCGCCGAAGAAGAGGCGAGTATCGCGATCCGTCCGAAGGAGAGAAAGAGAGAGAGAGAGACGGAAAAAGATCTCCGGGTCTCTGCGCCGCCGTGGTCGCCGCCGCCGTTCGCGGCACGATGGCGCCCACAGGGCGCCGTCGCGCACTTCCCCACTAACAACAACGACGTCAGGCCCGTATTCGTGTGCAAATTCTCTAGACGGTTCGTCTACGAGAGATATCCGAAAAGGATTCTGACATATTTCTTGAGAGAGATAATCTTCAGACTTCAGAAAAATTTAGGTATACGACCTTCCGAAATACAAAACAAAATAATCGGTTTGACATGGCTGTTGTATTAACTTACATTTAAATACCGTGAAATGACTCATTGTGAAAAAAAGAATTGACTTTCTCGTCCTTTCTTGTTTCTTTTTAACTTTACTCAAAAGTTTGCGCGCAACATAGATTTGCCGATTTTTATGGCAATATCAATTTGATGTGTGTTCGTTTTTATAACAATATAAAATGGGTTCTTCTGCTCATTTTTCCGATTTTTGACGCTCTATAACTCGAAAACTGTCCATTTTTCGATCTTGTCCCCATTGACACTTTTCATCAATTATATTACATTATATTACATTATATTACATTTATTATATTACATTATATTACAATTACAGCCAATTCGACTGCGGCCCATTTTCCATAAGATTTATTTACATAATTTACTACATAATTCTCTAATGGCTAATTGATTCAAAAAAGATAATCAATGAAAACAACCTTTCAAAATTGACATAATATAGAAACAAAACAATATTTATGAAGCTTCTTATCTTCGTTCAATTTTCAAAAGAAATTCGCAATGATACGATTTAATCATTTTGTGAATCATTTTGTGTGTGTGTGTGTTTATATATTTGAACAAAGTATAAAAGCAGCATTGGAAATTGTAATAATTTTGTTTTATTTTATTAAAGACAAGAAAAATATAAAAAAATTTTTATAAAAAAATCTTTTTATAAAAAAATCAGAGCTTCGATTTTAAATGTACTATCGAAAACTTTCTGTCGAATCGTTCTAATATTCGCAACGTGTGAAGAATCGCGTAATCCGTCTTAATACCGAAGACCTCTCGTCACTTTGTCATTGCATCTCTCGATTCTGTTTATCGCACCGCGAGATCAGATAAATTCTCGACAGCGAGGCGTAGGGGTTCCTTGGCACAGACCTGAATCGTGGCCCGTCGATATCGTTATCTCACTCGGTCTCGCGGCGCCGTTCGTAGCTCTCTGTCGGCAGTGCCGAAGATGCACGAAGCGTCGCCCCACCATCGGCGACGCACCCCCACCGATCCGCGGCGGAAATAACCGAAGCGCATACGGCCTGCGCCTTGCGGCTCGACGCGGAGTGCCCTACGTCACAGTGAAGTATGTGCTCCCGAGTGTAGAAAATGGCTGCGCTCTCCGCTAGTACGGGCGGATGTAAATATGGTCTGTGGCTCGGCCTGGGAGTGTTAGCCGCGAGATGCCTCGGCGGTGAGTACAACCGCCTGTACGTGACACGCTAACGTCAATTTGTGTCGTAGCGTGCGTGCATACGTGCGTGTTTGCTACGTGCGTGTATGCATGTACGTGGTATGCGTGTATGTGCGCGAGATGCTGCCGCCGACAGCAGCGGAGAAGGCGAAGTGCGGAGAACGTTGCGTCCCGTCGTTGCCGGGTCGTGCGCGAGAGAGAATCGATCGGACGCGGACTGCTCGCGCGACGCGACGCGAGGAACGATCGCCCCGGGCCCCACCGTTCGCCTTCTGCCACACAGATGTTTAACCCGATCATCGTTCGTCTCTTCTCTCATTTTACGTCTTTTTCTCCGCGCCTCCTCGAACGTGTGTTCGTTCGTACATTTCACGTCTTCGTTTCTCTCTCTCTGTCTCACTCACCCTCCTCCCTCTCCTGAGTCGAGTGGACAAACTGACCGACGGATCGCCCTCGCATCACTGTAGAGGATCGTAGTCCGGCATGCCCTAGATCGCCACTACACCGCACGCTTTTTACTACGATTTCGAGGAAACACCCCTAGATACGAGGAAACGCCGCGATCGACATTCCCTCCGTGTGACACTGTTAAATGGTTCCCTTGCTGCTCGATACATCGCGCGTTTTCCTCGATTCCGTTCGGTATACACCTTCCTTTATTTTCATTTTTTTCTTTTGCAAAAACACTTTTTTTCTCATTGATACAGTTTCTTTGGCGGGATTCCTGCGCCGTTCGACACGGCGCACGGTCCGTGCTTTTTTATGTCCTGTGCTGTGGAAGGAGAACGGGCGAGAGACGGTAGAGGGGAAAAAGAGAGGAAGAGATGAGAGAGGTTAGCTGTTCCAACGTTAGAGACTGAAATACCAGTGGTGCCGAGAATTCGTGCTGCCTCTCGTCGACTCGACGAGAGTGCCGTTTCTCACACCGCCGCGCAAGACTCCTTTTCCACTTTTCTTCCTTTTCCTTCCCTCTTTTCTCCGCTCTTTCTCCTTCGCGCGTCTCGGTCACACGGGGCTCGGCCTCGAGCCCGATGCTGGACCGACTGATTGCCGCGCGCGATTCTCATCGGCGGGGGATGACGCCGTCGCAACGACGCGCGACACCAGACTTTAACCCTTTAAGACGCAATGCGACCGTATGACCGTCGTCTTTTTAATACCTTTTCTCAATCTACGCAGCGACCGCACTTGACCGACGTCTTGTCACTCGATGATGATGATGATGAAAGAGAAGTTAAATCATTCGCTTTGGACAGGACCTTACAGTGTATGAATATGAATGAATATTGATGAAGTCGTTTTTTGTCTGTGCTGTTTCGGCATACATTTACGACACATAAATTAATAAAACTTTTAAAATGTCATGCATTCATTTTTCACATTTCACATATCGAGACAATACAATTCGAAACAATTTGTGCGTATTTCCCGTCTAAATAATCAATAGTCATTCGCGAAATATAGAAATTATAGAAATATATTACTATTGATCATTATAATATTAATATCGTTATTTGTCAAACATCAACATGTTTGACAAATTATGAAGTATTATCTTCAGCTGCTTTGAGATGATGTTGCTGTTTCCTGAATAATTAGCAGTGTCACGGTGCGCGATACATGCACGCCGAATATGCAAACAATTCATGTGTTAAGGATGACTGTGAATTCCGCTTAACTTAATCTCCGTTAGTCGCGCTATTTTTCATCTACGAATAGTCGCAATGTAGGTATTTTACAAATTTTCTCATTTTCCTCTGTTTCTTGAAATAATTTTTTTTTTTTTATTGGCACTTGGTACCAGACTGAAGTATAAAAATGTAGAAGAACAAATAGGATACGGATAAAAAAACTTCTTCTAGTTCCGTGACTATATCTAATCGTTGGCGATCATGGTATTATCCATGATTGTCCTAGGAAAGAATAATGCGGTGGTTTTTCGTTGCCTTCCGCATATAGCTTATCAATTTGACAAACTGTTTTTTTGGCAAGATACTCTCGGTGGTTTGCTGTTGCTTTCCGAGAAGTGGCGAATAAAAACCGACGACTTTTGGTCAGATTGAACTCGGATCTTCAGCTCATTAAAACAACGTACATCTCTCTGAGCCATGATCGCCGATAAAAAAAACTGAAGACTAGTAATGGCTTAAAATAAATGTAACCTGAATGTATGTCTATTGTGACTAGCGGGGAGTTAATCGATGATTAAATTAATCAGCATACTAAATTACTTGCTGCACTTTCTACCTATATAATTTATTGTTTCGAATTTTTTTTCTCATATGTTAACTAACAAAATATTATTTTATCTGCATTAACAAGTAAAATACAGGGTATTACTTGAAAAGTTGGTCGCCGATGAATTAATTAAGAGTGAGTTTGATCGAAGTCGCCCCAAGTTATTTATGACCTTAGAGTTAAAAAAATTGTTGCAAGGACGATAGTAGGATAATATAGCGATGAATTGCTTCTGCAGTAAAGCTGTTGTCTTTTGCGCTTTCTTTGCGAGAAATAAGAAATTCAAAGCAATAATTTTTTTAAAACTGCCGACTCGATTTTTACTAGATTTGATCTCTCACGGTCATTGACGTCAAACCTTAGATTATCACATTTAGTAATCGAAGCAGCGCAATCGGGCGACCACTTTCCACGCTAAATGCGGCGCGACGATGTCGGAATGATATTTGTCTGTCTGTAGGAAATAGAGAGGTTGTTTATGTTGCCTCGACGGGCGTGCATAGGGCTCGAAATACATCAAAAGGATTGTAAACGCGGCGTCCTTTCAGCGGAGACACGACACTCTCTTATCCCTTCCCTTGCCGAAGTACACGCCAAATGTAATTTCGCACTGAAAACGCGGGTCTACTCCGTTCCGCTCACCCTTTTTCCTCTCGTCGCGCTCTCTCCCTACCTTCTCTCTCTCTCTTTCTCGCGTCGCATATGACGTACGACGTGCGATTTTTTCCGCGAGACTCGCAAGGACATTGCGCGTGTATGTACGTCGTGTGTACGATGAATAAGACGAATAAAAGGCGATCTTTCTCAATGCGAGCGCACGAGCTATATCCGGGATATAAAAATACGTTGTTCGTAACTTCGCTCGCAATGGAACGAATTCTTTTCAAGTGTGATGCCGGAACATGTCGACTGCTATCAGATCGAGATACTTGGCCCCGGGAGTTAAAAGAATATCTGTCGAAATATGGAGAGAAAAAAAAGGGAAAAAACTCACGCACATTCGCTCGAATCTGAATAACAAAGTAGTAGTTTTCAGTGAAAAGGATGATTAATGATATTCCCGATAATTTAAGTCCAGAATAAAAAGAACGTTCGCTGGGTCCAGAGTTCGAGACTGTGGAGAATGCATTTTTATGTGCGCCAACGAAAAACGCAGGCGGATCGATACACATTGATAAATATATTTATGGGTCGTTTCAGCAAACGGATTACTTAAAGCTAACGAGATTTAATGGTCTCCGTCTTCCCTCTAATAAATTTTCCTTTTTAAAAACGATCAATTGAAATTGATCGAAATTGACTTCAATCAGTTACAAAAACCTGTGGTGTCGAAAATTGAATAATTATAACCCGCTTCGAGTTTTCGTTCGAGCGCGTGGATGCTGCAAAAATTGCGATTCGCACCGAAGACGATCGCGTCTCTCGTCACATCGGCTATAGGGATTTCCGATTCGCAATCACACCGCGCATTTACAGACCAGGATTATACACACTGATTGTCCCTTCGCAAAAATAACGCGTGCATCGCGACGTATCACGATTACGCGAGCACGCTCGCGAATCCATCCGCCGCTTTTCTCGACGATATTATTTGCAGCACGACGCAGGTATTAAGTTTCCTATGCACGCTTCCAAGATGCGAGTGCCATTCCGTCGTGATAGCGTGGCCGCCCCCGAAATGTCGCCCTTTTCAACATTAAGTGCACCTTAGTCCGCCGTCTCGATCGTTAGATTCGGCTGATTAATGGATTGAATTAAAGGTCTTATCACGGCGATAAATAATATGAGATAAAATGGATTATTGTGGGGAATTGAAAATAAGTTCAGAGATTCTCTTTTTATTGACTTTTCTTAGTAAAAAAAATTTTATCAGTGATACTTTAACACCTATCAGAACGGAAACGCAGGTTCCCCATAATCACATTTTCTATTGACTGACTTTAAAATGTTGATAATGCGATAAGAGAAACAGATAAGGAATAGCTCTCACACTCGACATGACACGAATCAACGTCCTCTTGTACAAACTCAAAATCAACTGTCGCGAGTTCTACGTCCAATATTTACGCAACTGTTTTCCCGCTCACTTAAATTACAAGTACAACCAATTTTGTTATTATCTGTGATAATAAGTTACAATCACCTTAATGCCTATTTTTTTAGCTTCCGTTATCGATTATTTCTCGGGGATAACTGATAATTATATGTCCGATCCATACCTTTTCCGATTTTCGGATTACTTTCGACGTCGTACTGTAGCTTGGGATATTACGACATTGTTAATTAAAAAAAAAGAAATCCAAGTTTCGAAATAGTTATGTCGCGAATCTAGAGCCGCCGGCGGACTTCGCGATTTGGCGCGACTCATAGACGCGCGGGGCTATCGCTGATACTGCTCTTTGCCACACTGATAAAGTCCGCAGCTAGCTGGGCATGTCGCCTCGTGCGATTCATTGAAACCTTCGTGCGATTACGGACGCCGATTGCGTCGCGAAAGCTGCACGAAAGCAGATATGCGCGTTACCGCCTCTCGGCTGATCGCGCGAGCTCTCGTACAAACACTCGCATGTGTACGAGTTTTCTAAATAGTTCATTACGGCTTTTCTCGCCAGTAGCGGTCAAACCGATAAGCGTTCGTTCGGGGAGCCGATTGTTAAACCCATATCAGACTACACATTGGAGATTGAGAATTACAAACTGAAGATTAGAATTTAATGAATCAGAATAAAACAAATTAAAGTTTATTAGTTGAGTTGTAATCGTTAGTTCGTAATGCACAGTCTGGTGCAGGCTATTAAGGAATTTCTTGTATGATAGTTTTCTTATTTTATAAATGTTATTTAAAAAAATAGTAAAGTATAAAATATTAAATATGCTCTTGATAAGGAAAAAGAGAGAGTAAGAGAACTTTAAAAGAAAAGAAAAAAGAAACCAGAAATATAAAGAGAGAAAGATGGAAGAGAGAAAATAGGAGGTAAGGGTACAATAGGCTGTGTGATTGCGTTTTTAACAAAGATTAGATAAACAATAATAGAACAGTAGAAGTAGTAGAAGTAATTATAGTATCATTTTATAGTGAAAGAAATGTAGATTAGACAGATACTTGTCCCGGAGATATGCAAGTTCGTTCCCAGATTTCTCTAAAAGTGCGGGAAGTCGGTCACTGTGGGGTTTTAATGGGTATATCAGGGAGAGTTAAATCCCGGGGAGTCCCACATGATTGCCGGTCTGGTGGTATGCGCAACGCATTTTCTCACGAAAAAAGAAAAGGGATAGATACTTGATTGAGCGAAAAGAAAGTAGATTAGGGTTAAAAGTATGTAAAGTATGTGACTATAATTTTTTTCCACTTGCCGGGCGACTGCTCTAACTAAGCTATCCAGGCTCACATTTTCTTCTCTCGCTTGTCTACTCTATTTTACAGAATAGAGCAACAGTACGTCAGC
Organism: Crematogaster levior; assembly: GCA_901521435.1. NCBI lineage: Eukaryota > Metazoa > Arthropoda > Insecta > Hymenoptera > Formicidae > Crematogaster > Crematogaster levior. The sequence goes on along the minus strand of CABEGB010000903.1, from coordinate 220,327 downwards.
AGCGCGACTCCAAAGTGATGTTTGGCATTTCACTCGATGGTTTGATAGACCACTGTATGGATGCAGAGTGGCCACACCTTCAAAGACCTCTCTAGAAAATAAACAAATTCCCCATCGTCACCTACGTAACAAGTCGTTCTCGGGAGAATACGAACGAGCTGGCCTCCATAAGAAAGGAAAAAACTATCAAGACAGTAAAAAAAGTATTGACTACGTAGTTTTTCCGTGTTCTGTCTTCCATATTTTAATGCTTAAAAATATTCGGTTTTTAACTTCGTCTGCTGATTCTTTCATTGATTGATTTTTCTAATAAAATATAAAATGACACCGATGTTTTACTAAAAGAAAAACTTCTCTGTTTTGAAATCTCCCTACTCCCTACTCTTTAGTAGTAAGCGTCCTATCCCTTAATTTTTCGTCTTCTATCATCTATCTCCTCTATATGTATGATCGCCAACTGTCTGGCACACATCTTTGCGTTGTAATCCATTATTAATGTCGTATATAATTCATTATTTTTATAAGTGACAGTTCTAATATCACTTCAGCGCTACTTAAAATGAAAAGCTACTTAAGAATACTACGAATTCTCACGTATATTCTTGTTTGTGCACTCTTAACTTATATTCTAAGCTCATTCCCTTTTTTACTTGCAGTTTTATCATCTTGACTTAAGTTCACGTTTCACAATATGAATCTATTTTTACCGGCCAACAACGTTTTTATATGTATGTTACGCTTGAATTTTATTTGTCAAACACCGAGAATGGTCTAGATTATGACCGAAACGTTTGTTTAAACGTTAAATTTTTAATTAATTGTACTCTATACTTATCCTGTCACGATTCTTCGCTCTTTATATTCTCATTGATTTATTAAAAGTCGAAATTTTTAAGTGTTAAACTATAAAAGGATAAAAAAAATCAAATACTTTTTTCTCGTCTTATCAGACACATGATAACTTTTCTGTGCATCAGACACATAAGATTTATCTACAGCAAATTAATGCCGCCGATTTCCGAATGGCTTTCTTATAGAGGAATGCTCGTACCCAGATATTTTCGATGTTTTACCATTGCCTTTCGAGAGGTGACGATAAAAACCGACGTTTGGTCGAATTTTAATTCAGATTTTTTTTATTAGAGCAGCGCACATCTCTGCTCCACGATCGCAGACAAGTTTAACTAGAAGTATAATTAGGTAAATAATATAACTGAGGAGGAGGGGGTAGTGATCTTCAGGAAACTGTCATGATACCGTAAATACCTGCTGTCTGTGGGATTTCTGCTTCTAAAACCGTCACTGTTTCCACCCCAAATAAGGCTGAGATTGATATCGCGACATAAGTGTCACTTAAGCGATTTGTTTCTAGATCTACGTATTCCCACGCACACCATGGTCATTAATCGCTGGCCATGACGGCGATGACATCCGTTCAATGATCGTTCGCGTTGACAGAATGTTGTTGATGTGGAAAAATACTTTCTGCGAAGCTATTTACGTTTCGTTTTCAGATACGCAAGGATAAGCCTCGCGGCCATCGAGACACTTGAGAGTTCTTTGCTTTCACGTTTATGCCTTGTTTACGCTTGCCCCTATTAAAAAACACGGTCACGGTATGCTTCTGCCACTTACAAATTGAATTCCACCAAGTCGAACTGAAATTATCACGTAATTCGATACTCAATGTAGATTTCTTAGGAGGACTTAGAACCAAATGAAATTTAAGAAATGACATTTAAGATATTATCGCTATCTCAGTCTCACGTTTCATCTTATCCAAACTTCTTCCCCCCTCGATACCAGCTTCCAACGCCAGATTCGTAGTGTCAATTGCATTATTCGCAATTAATGCTAAGATTCTGTGACACCCTTTGTGAGAGAGAAGGGTAAGAGAAGAGAGAGCGTGCGCGGTGAAACGGACGTAGAATGCACGAAGAATCGAATCCGTCATCCAGATATTCGTGAGTATAAATAGAACGGTCACCGTAAAATAGACGCGCGAGAGAGTAATTCCGCGACGGTAGATAAGCCAGCCTCCGGCACGGCGTGCCTCAAGCTTTCTTCCTCTTTCTCCTTTTGCGTCCCACGACGATCCGTCGCGACGCTTGCATATTCGTTAGAAACGTGACACCGTGTTTGCATCGAATTCGCCGTTATCGGCTACCATGACGGAGGCGGATGCTCTCGCAGTTCCTCCGGTTTCGCGGCCTGTCAGACTCAATTCGGAGTCACATCTAATTCTGGATGCTTTACGTCACTGCAAATTGTAATTGAGATTTGATAAATAGACGAATTTTCGAATTTCAAGTGTGACTAAATATTGACGAATGATGCGACCCAATAGAAATATTTTTAATAAGAATCATTAGTCTGAGGAAAATATTTCTTCTTGATAATAAAAAGACGATTAATTATCATCTTCATATTCATGTCTCGAATTTTGATGATACAAGTATTATACATCTTATCATGCGTGCAATATTTCTATAATTCGCTGATATTAGAATCTATTATTTTAGAATTTATTTTCAATTTCTTCTCTTAATCCTACCCTAATTAATACCTTATCATTTTCTCTCTTACTAATGACACTATACTAATTCGACACGATGATATTTTTTAACATATAATATTCGCTTGACGCTGACTTTTATATGTGCGCAAAGTTTAGAAAGACGTCGAAGAATATCGGTCTCTGATGGTTTATATGAACTTGCATGCAGAGACGTTTATGAAAGATATCCCCAATTCCCAAGTCGGGACGCACCTACCACTCCTTTCTCTTTGTGGTAGTGCACGCCTCTCCGTGGGACGCGATGACGGTCGTTCGCCTACACGACACATCTCATGACTTGTCAAACAACCTCTCGAAACCGCTCGACTCAGCGCCTAGTCTCGTCTCTCTTCGTATCGATTATCATTAAGTTATTTACCGCACCTCGCACAACACATCATTCACCTAATTTCATAGCAACACGTCTCCCACTTTGCCATTCTTGACTTGCTTATAAACAAGTATTAATCTCAAAGGAAATCGTATGCGTGATCTAAAAATAAAATGTTTGAATGACTGGATACGGTTAATATTAGTCTTGCGTTCTTCTATGCATGCTATATTAATTCATTCACATCGACCGTGTCTAATAATACTATCGACATTCCTTCTTGCAGTGTTGGGCATCATTTGTTATTGTGACGGACATTGCCCGGACGGTAGGCAAAATGGGACCTGCGAATTACGAGCTGGAGGTCAATGTTTCAGCGCTGTGGAGGAGGTGTGGGAGTCCGAGTTGGAAGAGTACGTTCCCGAGTGGTCGTTTGGTTGCTTGCCGCCCGCCGAGGGAGGCTTCATGCAGTGCAAGGGAAATCAAGTTCCTCACTTACGAGAGAAAAGCATAATGTGCTGTAACAATACATCTCTGTGCAACAAAGATCAATTTCCCGAAATAACTTACAAGCCCCGTCCTACCACGGATACCAATCCGATGGTCATCGCATCGGGAGCGCCGCTAATCATCTTGGTGGTAGCACTATCAGCAGTTTTCGTCGTCGTCTCGATAGCGATAGGAATCTTGTATCATAAATGTCGGAAGAAAGAGCGAGACCCGTGTCTGGTGCCCTCACAAGGAACCCTCAGGGACTTCATTGATCAGAGCAGCGGATCGGGCTCGGGATTGCCACTCTTGGTACAACAGACGATCGCGAAACAATTAGCCATGTCGCAGTGCGTGGGGAAAGGGCGTTACGGCGAGGTATGGCTTGCTAGATGGCGAGGCGGTGAAAAAGTGGCAGTGAAGGTTTTCTTTACGTTAGAGGAGGCATCTTGGTTCAGAGAAACGGAGATCTATCAAACCGTCCTTATGAGACATGATAATATCTTGGGCTTTATTGCCGCTGATATCAAAGGGACTGGCACTTGGACTCAGATGTTGTTGATTACGGATTATCACGAAAGAGGTTCATTGCATGATTACTTGCAAACCACTGTACTAGATCATCAAGCCTTACTAGTGATCTGTTCGTCGATCGCTTCTGGTCTCGCGCACTTGCATACCGAAATTTTCGGTACGCAAGGGAAACCTGCGATAGCTCACAGAGACATTAAGAGCAGAAATATTTTAGTTAAGAGAAATGGAGAATGTGCCATAGCTGACTTTGGGTTGGCCGTTCGCTACATCAGGTACACAGGCATTTAATGCTTAAAGTTTAAAGATTTATCTTTTGCCAAATTAGTATTCTTCTTAGAATGTAAATTAAGAGAGAAATTTATCTTTTTATAGCGAAAGCGGAGAGATTGATATCGCACCAAATACTCGAGTGGGTACACGGCGTTACATGGCACCGGAAGTGTTGGACGAGAGTCTAAGCACATCCTCATTTGACGCGTTCAAAATGGCAGATATGTATTCTGTTGGTCTCGTGTTTTGGGAAGTATGTAGAAGATGTGTCACAGGTGGTAAGAATTCTATGGTGGAGCCTTACGCCTTGCCTTATCACGATGTCGTACCAAGCGATCCAAACTTTGAAGATATGCGCCAAGTAGTCTGCGTGAAACGATTGCGTCCAGTTATTCCAACGAGATGGGATAACGATTCGGTAAGAAAATTATTTTGATGAAAAAAATAAATTTCTGATTTAACTATCTCAGTTGGTTTGATGGTTCGAATAACGAATCGCTTTTTTCCTCACAGGTCTTGTATGCATTAAGTAAAATGATGTCGGAATGTTGGCATCCGAACCCACCAGTTCGCTTAACTGCTCTTCGCGTTAAAAAGACACTATCGAAATTACACGTTGATAACATCAACATCAACCTCAACATCAAGATCGTGTAGTGCTTGACATGAGAAACTGACTCTTTTTTTAGTTAAATAAACAACTTCCTACTCCTGTAAATATGCCCTTAGTGACAATAGAATTGTTGACAGACTGCAGCCTGAAGACTGAAGATTAAAAATGATAAGTATAAGAGAGTACGAATGTGTATACAAGGAATGAATGATTGTAGAACATAAATGACATGTACATATTGTGTGTATATATATTTGGTAGAGAGAGAGAAAGAGATATTTGTATAAAGTGTCTCCAATTCCTTTATTTTTCATTAAAGAAAAATCATTTTCATGAATATGTAAATTTTCAAGAAAAGGTAAATGGAAAATTCGAAACATCTCTTGTGTATAATTTTCTTTTATATTTATGTAAAACGTATCAGTTGAGATGCTTTTGATATGTTTTATCATGTTAAACCATGTATAATCAGCAAAAGTTATTTTATTTAAAAATGAGATTGGAGTAGTCATATATTTATAAAGGAGAATTCATACCCCATTTTTGATCTTACAGCCATGTAAAACAAATTCGTAGTATCACATATTTAACACATTACAAATCATACAAAATATATTTGTATCCTGCATAATACATTTCGCATTTGCATCGCGTCCAGAATCTGAAAGTGTGTATAATGTGCCTAACGAGATATTGGGTAAACTAAGTTAATGCTACTTTGCGGTCTATGTCATACATACCGAGAAAGATTTCTCTTTCAAGTACCTCAAAATATATTTATTATTGAAGATTAGCTTCGCAATATACGCGTTGCGCATACGAAATTTCGCGCGTTAACGCATGATTATAAATGATTAATGTGTGATTACAATTTATGATTAATGCGCGCGATCTTGTGAAACGATTAAATATAGAGGATTAATAAGATTTTTTAATCATATGGTGCAAAAAATTTAATCGGCAATTGCAAATTATGCGCAAGCTTATATTATTATTTGTAATTTATATCTCGAACTTGTACAAATGGAATATATAATCCACTCGAAATACTATTTTGGGTATATACATGAACGATTGTCGACTATCCCAGAATGTTTTTTCATTACACTGCCAATGTTCTCTCCGAGTTTTCATGCTCTTGTACAAAGACAGTAATTAAGAAAGAGGAGAAATTGTAAAAAAAGTTAACAATTATATAACGCAATAACGGTATATAATGATATAATGTTATTTTAAAAGGCAATGTAATCTCGCATCCCTTCGAACTTGTATAGCATTTACTGATCGAAATCGTTAATCAAAAGATTTTTTATGTAAATTAGAAAATTGTAAAACTAGGTTCGCTTCCTTTTTTATTTTAAGTATTTTCAAAATTGTTTTCTTATCAAGTTGAACATAAGATTGTTATATTATGTATGAAGTTTTTGTATGTAATTGAACAGGAAAGAGAAGTTGTAGGCGATTGTTAGTTGATTGAAGACAATGAAATTTATATTTCTAAAAACTATTAACTCATTCTTTTCTAGATATAGCCATCATCGTTGTATTCGATGTGCAAAATATAAAAATAAGAACAAAATGAACAGAAACATATAAAGAAAATAACTCGTATGCTTTTAACAAATGTAATTAAGACTACCAATGTTGTCCTTGGAAAAAGAATTGTAGAGAACGAATGTAAAGAACAAAAAATGCAACCGTATAAGTCATTAGATGTAATTACTACTAAATATTTTAAATAGAAGATTGATGATTACTTCTCAATGATCCTTTAGCAACTTTGTAAATATATTTTTATAAAACAGCAGAACATAAAGGATTATCGATAGCTAACATCGAATCTAAAAATATCTGGATAATCATAACATGCAAGATATATTAGACAAGATTTTTTGCTTCAAGTCAATCCCTTATGCCTTTTTGTAACATTCTGACATTTCTATTATGTTTGCAAAAAAATGTTTGAACTTCGTAGAATTTAAACGTGAGAAAAAAAACAAATTCCCTATATTGTCGACACGAACGACCAATCGCATCTCGTCCGCTTCGTCGGTGTTGCGTTCATAAAATACATAAAATTAAGACGAAAAAAAGTCGAAATCGTTCGGCATACCTACTCACGAATTTCAAATTTAGGTCGTTTCAATAGAAAAGCGTAGAGAAAAGAAAAAAAAGACATTTTTAAAACAAATTTTTCTGCGTATTAACATATAGTGCCTTTGATTCCCGTTCCGGGAATCAGGTTAGGAATCGCGTTGGCAACAGTGGCTCCATCGCAGGAAGAGACGCGACGATCTCGTCGCGTCGCCGTTGTCGGATGTACTTCCGTTTCGCCATCTTTTATCTCGTAGAAGCGTGTGCTGTTTCGCGTCCTGTTCATTCGTGTAGTTTTACGGACCACTGACTTGGTAAGTATCAAAACACCATCCTCATTTCGCCAAAATCGTCGCGGTCGCGCGCAAGTGAGCGCGAGGAAAAGCGGGAACACGATCGCGAGATTATTCAGTACATCGAGCGGCATTCCGCTCGCCTCCGAAGCTGTTCAGCCGGTCCGTGCGGTTTCACGGACGACCGAATTGCCGGCACTCTGTCATCGCCTCTCGTCATCCGTCGAAAGCGTTCGTCGAAGTTCAACCGAAGACAGTTTTTTTTTCGCGGCTGACGCGATTTCCGGGTTTGGGCGAGACGCACTAAAAGTCTGTCGCACTAAAAGTGCGCCGTGACTTCGATCGCCGCGCTTCCATTGTCACGAGGTGGAAGGGTAGAGCGCTCCGGCGCGGCTTCGTGACGTCATGACATATGTACTACATTTGGATCCGCGGTTCGCCTTTCTTTCCTCGAATTTTTTCCCCCTTCCTTCTTCCCGCGGTTTATCGATCGGGAATACGCCGGTGTCGCCGGTGTTCGCCTCGTCGACATTTCGCGGACGCGCGAAACAATAAACGGGGCATAAGTTGCGACGCGTCGCATGTGTTCGGTGGAGACTAACGTGTTTCCTTTGTTTTATCACCTTCCCGATAAATTCCTTTAAATTCGAGTGGATGCGATCACGACGATCCGCGTTTCCCGAAATTAAAGTTATCGATCTGGGACGACGCCTCGCGCACAATGCGATCTATCGTCCATCCTTGTCGCTCTCTCGCTCGCTCGATCTCCGTCCGTTGCGGTAATTTTCCATCGCCGCCTCGTATCGTTCGCGACCTCACGGTCTAGACGACTCGCCATCGGACGATCCTTGAATCCCGGCATTCTCGGCGCGACGAATGACACATGGTCTTTTTTATACGTTGGTCGGTCGCCCCGCTTTTTGTCAAAGTTAATAATATTCCGTACTACGAGCTTTCGGCAAGATTCCAATTATTGCGTATTGTTTTGCAAGAAAGTGTCGCATAATCCGTGACTTTTGGCCGCTCACCAATGACATTGCTCGAAAAATAATGCATTCGCTTAAACATTGTAATTTAAACGCGTTTCGTATTAACAGAATCGATTTAATAAGTCTGATTTAATGGACGGACGGCGAAATTAGAATACTATTTTTCATTTATCGTATGGTAAATTGAGACATTGTTTGTTTGATTTGTTTTTTTTGTGAAATTGGGAATCGAGTGAGTGACTCGCCTTTCATGAAAATTCGACATGAAGGTGGACAAAGCACACCGTCATACTCTGATGTTATTCCTAAAAATATCGCGTCCAAGTACTATCGTGAATGAATACACTGAACACTTCATGTAGAGATTCGCCCAACTGGGTGACTCATGAGTTCTCATTATTTCTTTATAGGATCTGATGTCGTTTTTACCAAAGTTAAATTCCAGTTTTTAATATCTTACTCGTATCGACTAATGTGTACGTAAAGAAAGAAATTAGATTTTTGCAAATTCGAAATTTATCTCAAAATATATGCAAGCAATGTTCATAGTCGGTTTTTGGTAAAAAAAAAACTTTATACGTGTATGCACGCACGTGTAATACAAGAAATTCTTGGGGTTTAAGCCGATACTCGTCCATTCTTATATTTATGATCGCCACAGTCTCAAAATGTTATAAACCAATCACAGAACATCTTAGCCCTGTTCTACTGTAGTTGAATTTAGAAAAGAATAATCGAATATGATTGGTCTATTCGCTTACGACTTACGACTAACGACTCATTGTAGAACAGGCCTTAGGACGTAATACCCGAATCACACTAGCGGTTGGCGATTGCGTTTGCGTTTACGATTGCCTCTTGACCAATCAGAAGGAAGCTGCTGGCAATCTGGTCAAGAGACACTCGTAAACACAAACGCAATCGCCAATCGCTAGTGTGATTCGGGCATAAGATGGTCTTGAAATAAGGATGGACTGTAAATACGGCCTTGTACACAATAAATAGAAATGAGAAACCAGGAGTTAAACGTGAAGGATTCGAATTAAGGTATAGAATTAAGGTATAGAAGCCTTTACACGTGTCATTTCTAATCTTACTGTAAGTTCGTAAGAAAAGTTATCGATAAATCATAGTCGATTGCTCTCTCTCTCTCTGCGATAGAAGAATCAACTATGATTGATCAATTTTCTTACAGACTTACCTTGGTTCCGACATATAGAAAATCATGCCTGAGAGTTTACAATAAATTCATTGTTGTAATTTTGTTTTCATTTCCTTGATTCTCTAGTTTAATTCTGGGTTTCTTGTTTGCCATTATTCATAAAAAAATCTGATATATCCGTCAATCACACAACGAAAGGAGGTAAATAGTCGGGAACGAATGTACGCACTCTTGTCTACCTATTTCGTTTACAGACACGAATTACAATGAGGTATTTGTATTAAAAAGTTGGTAAAAATTCAATTTTTAAAGAATTACTCTTGCTATATATAAATAATTCTGAGATAATTGAATATTTACGAAATGTGCTTTTTTGACAGCCATCTAATCAGACATAAAGCGGTTTATGCTTAGTTACAATTTGGATGTCCTTCACGTTGCACGTTTTTCCAAAATATTCAGAACAACAATCCTTTGTTAACAATCTTAGTCTTGAAAGCAGCACACAATATTTCGTTATGGATTGTTCAGAGGAGGGTTTGTAGAAACATTTTAGACTATTTTTGTTACAATTATTACGTAGATTTATAGTTTGGAAAACTGCATTCGATGATATATATTTTTTACGTCTAATCACGACATGAGAACGAAAACTTATAACAACCACAACAATTATATGCTATAAATTTTCATAATTGGCAGATAGTTTTTTCAAATTAAAATTCATAAGATAATTTGGCCAATTTTGATACAAATACCTCACTGTGCGAATAAAAAATGCGAGAAAACGTCATTTCCGGTTGAATAATTCGGAAAAAGCGATTGTAGGAGGAACGGGTGACTCCGTTAAGATTTTCCCGCGCTCAACCGGCGTCGTCCGCTATTGGCTCGCATAGTTTGGCCTACACTCAGTCGGTGCCACTCGCTATTGGTTCGTGACTTGCGCCTAGTCACGTCGCCGGCAGGCGCGCGATGAGTTGTGGAACGCGCTAGGCGACAAGCGGATGCTTCGTGCGACGCGGCAAGCGGGACGCCATTACTAACGTTGCGTTCTCTCGGTGTGCTCGATACGGCAAGATCGTTCTTTTACACATCGACGAGACCGGCATAGTGCGAGTTCCATTTATCGTTTCTGTCTCATCCGGTGCATTCCGGTATCCCGCGAATTCCGTGTGAATCTTTCATTCGTATACGCTATCGATACGACATCGTGAGGAACATTCGACGCAGGTACGTACTTTCACGTCGGCGGAAGAATCGTTGCGACGATTTCGTCATTACGTATTTCTCATGGTGTCCTTGAGAGGCAGACGAATACCCGCGAATGAGTCCTGATATCTCGAGCTGATATCTGTAGAATGCTCTCGTAGGAGCCGTGGAAGCCCGATGTAGATCCGCGCGCGTGTACATGTAAATTAATCGCCAGGGGATCGTGGCAAGATGGTGGAAAGGGAAGCGTCGGGATCGAAGTCAAACAATCGCGTCACTCTGATTTCCTTTCGGTTGGTCGCGGCAAGGGCGCCATCGTGCGCGAGAGAGATCGTTGCGCAATAATCACGAACGTGAGGAAAACGCCGTTTTGAGAAGGGACGGAGAGACAATGGGGGAAATAGTCCTTTATGATTTTACATTTCGGATAACCTTGAAGAAATTCAATCCTAACGATCGTTTACGAATTACCGAATTGCGCGACGTGAATATTGAAGTAATTGATTTGTTTGTTTCTCGTGGATGTTTACTATGAATAAATGTGAAGATTGTATTATCGTAGCATCGAGATCCACGGTTCCGGGTATTGTCCGGCTTCCGTGCCTCGCTTTAGCGTCACGACGCTATGCGGCGCGGGCATCTAAACCGCCGGCCGAATTCTACGGCGGAATGAATATGGCGGAGGACGGAGCACGCTAAATGGATTGGCGTCATGAGATACGTCAGATGGATAATTGAATGAGACTACGTTTTTATTTTTGTTTAGAATTATCATTGCGAAAAAAAAATTTGCCTCGTGTAAGGTCTCGATCTATCAGGTCTGATATTAGTCATCATCTCACAGTGAGATAAACAAATTTGTGTACTTGGTAAACATCGGATCATTCTTTTTTACACATTTCAGTAAATGTGTAAAAAAGAAAATAAAAGCGCAAGATAATTCTAAGCTCAATTGCAATGTAAATGTATGTTTTATATTTGTGTGTAATTTGTATGGAGGGAAATAATGGAGAGTATTTCTGTTCTTACATGTTCATCTTTATGATATTAGGTTCTTGTACGAGCCACAAAATGCCAGGTTTTAGCAGCGTTGGCACATTTAAAATCTTCATTGGTAATTTAGCCGACAAGACTTCAAATGCGGACATAAAGCCACTGTTCGAGAAGTATGGAAAAGTTGTGGAATGCGACGTGGTAAAGAATTATGGTTTCGTGGTAAGTGTCGTATCGACCGAATCGGATGCCTCGATCAGTACAGTCAGATATCGATATTATCAAGATTTTGATAACGATGGATTGATATTTTTTTATTTGCACAGCATATGGAAAATGAGGAAGCAGGCCGAAACGCGATACAAAATCTGAATGGACATATGGTTCATGGACAACCAATAAAATGCGAGGCTGCAAAGAGTCGTAAGGGACCCAACACTCCTACGACGAAGATATTTGTGGGCAATCTCACAGATAATACTAAGGCGCCGCAGGTGCGCGAACTGTTTGCCAAGTATGGCACAGTCGTCGAATGCGACATCGTGAGAAACTACGGTTTCGTTCATCTTGAAGCAACCGGAGACGTGAACGACGCCATCAAGGAGCTGAACGGACAGATCGTGGACGGGCAACCGATGAAGGTCCAGATATCTACTAGTCGAGTGCGACAGAGGCCAGGCATGGGTGATCCGGAACAATGCTACCGATGCGGACGAGGCGGTCACTGGTCCAAGGAGTGTCCCAAGGGAGGTATGGGTGGTGGACCAGATAGAAACGGATATAGAGACCGAATGTTCGGACGTGATCCATATCCTCCACCGCCACCACCACCATTCCTACGGGACCGGCTAATGGGTGGTGGCCGCTTTGGGGTAAGTTTCTGTCAATGTTTTTTTTCACACTGTATTTAATTATTTTATCTATCGATAATTGTTTTCGCGTGAGCTATTGCCATATAGAAAATCATTTCTTGTATTAATTTTTCCGCTTTCTTCTGTTAACAGGATTACGAAAGCTACTACGACAGGCGCGGCTTCGAGGACACCAGGGACCTCTACGAGAGGCGGTTTACGGGTATGACAGGGCCCAGTGACATGGGTTCTACCATGTGCGGGCTAGACTTTCCACCAATGACAATGCCACCTCTACCACCAAGACGAGATTGCCAAATGCCTCCTATGCCTCCTCTAGGTATGGGATCCATGCGTGACACTGGCTTCTCCCGTGGTAACGAGTATGGCATGTTCAGCCGCCGATCACCCCCTCCAAGTGGCAACAACGGCCGGTTCAGGTGAGTAGGTACCCGACGTACCGACTGCCCATTCGTCCGACTTAACATTGTGAACGTTCCAGGCTGGATTAACAGCTCATGCGAATTGGGGTTTCGGTGATTCGTCGACATTTTTTCTAGTCTGTTGCACATTTTCTTTCTGTTATATAGATTTCAGCTTGTATCTCCTTACAGTATATCTTTCCTTATTTTTTGTTTTATTCCCACAAAATGGCGAATGTTAAGTTATGGATAAGCGATCGGGAAATTTATAAATATTCACTTCATGTCTACTTCATTATAAACCTCTGTCCTTTCCGACGTTTTTCGTTAAATGTACCGCTACTCTCTCTCTCTCTCTCTTTTTATCTCTTCTGTCTTCTTTTCTATCGTCGTATGTTAAACGGAACTTCTTCTCTCTGACAATGTTATCCCGCGGCACAACGCATGATCGTTATCATCTATACAAATATTACTTTCTCGTACTTGAAATTTTAAAACTTTTAATACTTTTACACACGTACCAGTGTCGACCCGATGCCCACATGAGTGCAGACTCCGTCGTAGTGAAATGTTAATTATATGACGCTTGGACGTTTCTGTACATTCTAAATTTCAGTGCACCTCAGGCGTACCATCTTTGTCCATGAACGCGGGCAACCCTAGAGAGACAGTCCCGGGTCAGCGTTCAAGTCGTACAAGAGTAAGTCTTTGACTCATTTTGTTAGCGAGTAGTCACGCCTCGTTCTTGTCGCTGTAACAGCAAGTCGCGTCAGAAATATAGTAACAGGCTGCCTACGTCGTCTGCGTCCCATGGTGTTCGAATCTTTTTCCGGGTCTCGACTGATTGTTCCTTGAACATGTCGACTGCTCTTCTAGGGATGTCCTAGTTCATAGACTCTCTTGTTCCATGGCATTAACTGCGAAATTGGCCTGTATGTCTCTCACTGAATCCTTTGTGTTTCAAGCGCTCCCTATTACGTACATCACTCAGCCGGGAGTGGCGCGGAGGCCTGGGATGAAGAAACGTACCTAAGGAATGCGAATTAGAATTTCTTGATCGCACTACCGCGAGCCAGGATGCGCTCCAATTTTAAACGAAACTCTCGTACTCTGTAGATAGAGAAAAGAAAGAAAAACAAACAGGGCTGGCGCGATTTTGGAATGACGCATCGAATCGATTGTCGATCTTTGAAACGTGTCGTAAGTAGAAACCAGCTCTCCAGACGATTTGGATCAGTAAGTTTATATCGGCATCTTCTGTTAAGGGATCTTTAAGTCCAGTTTCACAAACTTACGAACGAACTACAATATCGATTCGATTGAAATTCAATTCAATTTCTCTGATGTGTAAACGCTTTTTTTAATTAAAGAAAACCGTGTACCATCTCTTTTTGGTAGTAAAAATATTAGTGTAGCATTTAACAAGACTGTTATGTTAATAATAATTAAAGTATTTTCAAATTAACCAATTCTTAGAGTATTTTTTTTTTTCTTTTTTTTTTACTATCGATAAAATGTATATTTTTTCCTTGTGCAGTATATATTTTGCAATTGTAATGTAAGATTTAATTTTTTGTCTTAGATTATGCAGGTCTCTTTTTTCTTGTTTGTAATTTTGTGTGTGTTACATTAAATAATTTAAATAGATAAATATTCAATTGCAATTATAGCAGACTACTTTATAGCAGCCATTAATTTAAATATGCTTAAAGTTTTATAGCAAACATAAAAATTATCTTATTAAACTATAAATTATCTTATATTCGGTCGAATCGGAATCCGCGAGAAGCATGATAAAAATGTCACGAAAAGATTTCGAGTTCGTGTTTCTCGAGATTGCTATCCATAGTTCTTGAAGTTGACTTCTACTCACGAGGTTCAAAGCTTTTCATGTATGTAAATCCATTCGCAAAACGTTCAAATAGAAAACAGAATTGATTGAATTTCTCAGTTTTTCTAAATACTTTGAATTTGTTGTTGCACGTTACCACCTCATTACCCCATATTATCCCAGCCTGGGCTGCAAATGGCTCTTCTTTTTTTATGATAATACTCTTGTTGTTTTTTTTTATTTGCGAGAAGCTGTAATATTGACAAGTCGCATGGGTTACAAATCCAGTCTACCGCTGGCCTGCCTTATATGACTAGCTACATCCCACATTTTCCTCACCGATCTTTTACTTCACGACACGTACAGATGTACAGATAGCGAAACTGTACCAGCACAGATAGCAGTTGCACTCCGCTGTTATAGGTTTTTGTAGCTAATCATTTGTTTCAGCGCTTGAGTCTGCGAACGATTACTAATCATCGAACATTTGTCGAGTTCACGCTTCGACGAGAAATCAAAATTTTTCTTTCACATACATACGCCTGCGGGCATGTATGTGTGTATTTGTATGTCCCATATAATAGAGGTACACGAAATTTCACAGTAAATTTGATAATTCAATGATTTACGCATTATATCCCGTCTACTACAGTTCTTATCACTGAACTCTTGAAATGGCGTAAAACGTAATAGGCACGAAACGCTCCGTCCTGATCCCAAATCGACAGTCATATTAGGCGAGGCACGCGAATCTTGCACGTGAATATATATATGTACATATACATACATATGTGTGCATATACATATATATATATACATACATATATACATCTATATATACAGGGACTAATTCACAAAGTTAAGCCTTGGACAAGGGAGCCAGTATATGGTATATGTTGATCTGATCTCATTGGTAGATTCGATTATTTATTATACCGCTGTTATAGTAGAGGCATGTACGAGGACTTCAGCCGAGATTCGTTTGAAGAGCGTAGGTAAGTAGAGTGAAGTGCCACTGGGTCATAATACCACGCCCGAATCGAAATCCTCATGTCGCGAGATTTAGATACAATAACTAAGCCGCCCTCTTCTTTGTGTCATGATCGTGCTGAAGCTTTGTTTCTGTTTTAAGACAAACTATCTCTTCGATGATATCATTTTTACTCTATCATAGAATATCTTCCAAAATGTACTGATAGTACTAGGAATTTATAGCAGTAAGCTATAGATTTTCAGTATTGTCAATATATTATAGAATACATTATTATTTTATTCCATTCGATAAATCGTGATTAGTTGTGTAGCTGAAATTTACGTAGATCATTTAATTATTATTATCACATTGTCAAAGGACACAACGGGAACCTTTACACGTTTTTTTTTTTTTTTTAGAAATTAGCCAACAGGTTGCAATATCTTTGAAATGCGATCTTTCATGAAGAAGAGTGCTCAGAAAAAAATATATATATGAAGAATTGAACGCGAGTACGCGAATATTTCTCTTATTGTAAAAAATCGGTATAAAGGTTTAGCGAGAAAAACGAGGTATTCTCCGAGCTATATGTCCGCTCCCCTTTTCTCTCTTTATTTTTTTTCATCTTTTTTCCCTCCCCTTGCTACTATTTACGATATTTCACTCTACGTACGTGCTCTGTTACTCTACATTTCTATGTCTTCTGTTCTCTCTCTCTCTCTCTCTCTTTCTCTCTCGTATCACGCAGATATATTGTCTTTTTAACATTTACAATTTATATCTGTCCGTGCTTTGATTCGCATCACCAATTTCGTGACTGACGTGACATAATTTTGGTTACCAGACCGGGATTACGAGGGCCATCGCCGTCGCGCCGGTTCGCACCATACTAAATCGTCGCGTCGGGCTCGGATCGGTCTCTGTCGGTCGTCGGTCCGTCGGGTCTGTCTGTCGCTAGCAGGAAGCCTCGGAACCGAGATACTCTTGGCCGTCTTGCGAACTGCACGCGTGAAGATCTGCCGCCCGCTCTATGAGAAACAAGTGCTCTACCCCGCAATGCGATCTATTTAGACGGAAAAAAAGAACCTCCCGAGACACACAAAGATAGAGCAAAGCAAATACGAATTATAGCCAGCCGAAAAATAGCGGAGACACGCAAAAGTTATGGGAATTAATCGTTCCCGACGAATCCTTCGTATCTCCCCCCCGAGACTCCCGGCTTATCGATCCTTTCACATCTCTCTTGTTGTCCACCACCCTTACGCACCCCTCCCTTCGTCATACATTTGTATAAAGTCAGGTATCTTCGACGTATGAAGGGGATGCGGTCCCACCGCAAACGTTTCTCGATCCTCGAACAGGAAGCGTCGCTTCTCTAAAAATCTCTAACTCGCATGAATCTACGGTTTACAATTCTTGTAAGTTTTATGGGAAAAGAAGAAAGATGTAGGATCGACAGGCGTTCCGGTGGGACCGTGTGCCTCGTAGCGGTCCAATCGATTGTTTTCGGGTTTTCTGTGACGATGACGCATCCATCCCTCCGCTGCGCAACGATCGTGAGACTTCGTGACCGCGCTTGTTATACACACCTTCCCGCGGGAACCGCTGGACGAGGTAACAATCGTTTGAAAGAGAAAAAAAACACCTGCGTGATTACCACTGTAATTAGCACACATTCTGAACAGAATAAAAGTCGAATTGTCGATCGTCGTCAGCCCCTTTCACGCGACTGCGTGGTCGCGCGTTAGAGATTAGATAGAGGCAAATAGATTAGATCCGGAAGACTGCGTTCACCGATCAGGATGCGTCAAACGAATGCGAGATCATCCATCGCCGGGAGCAGCGCGAGCATTCGTAACGCGACGTCCGAGAGCGGTACTCGCGGTTGGTCCATTAAAAAAAAAAATTAATTATCGCTTTACTTATGCACGTGCGCTTGTACACGCTTAGCACGGTCTGCGTCCTCTCGATCGCACCCTCGCGAACACGCTAAAATTGTAAGATTTCCAATTTACACCTCTGTTTGTTAGAAATAATGTGCTGCATATACAAGCACACGCGTATGACGAAGAAATTTTCATCCGTGGAAACGCGATTGTACACATCGTCGCAGGAAGTAAAATGATGAATTGTACCAGGAATGATGGTATGCGTCACGATCTTGGTTGCGTCAGAAGTCATCTCGTCGATTGGTCACATCGCGTCGTCGGCTTTTCTTTTTTTCTCTCTATTAATTCGGTAGATTCACCAGTGATGAACCGTAAGACCGCGTGGTTTCCTGGGGTAAAAATAGGGGAAAAAAATAATCTCCGAGTAATTCTGTCCTCAATTTTCAAATCTACTTGTAAGATGTTAGAATTGGGGACGGACCTCACACTTTCCGAGATGATCAAATCTACGTCGCTCTAGCGGCACTTCTATTTTTTACAGATAATTTTACGTAAGAATTTAAATTAGAGAGCTTGCAATTTTAACCGTATTCGGTGAAGTAGGTTCGTCAAGAAGACGTAGACTGCGCTACAATGAGAGAGAAAAAAAGAAAGCGTTCGCCGAATATTTTCCCCAAACAAGGGGGTAGCGTGTGGGTCTGATCGTTTAAACTGTTTTCGCAATGCTGTTTCCTTCAAAAAAGGAAAAAAAAGAGAAGCTATAATTGGACTTAGACCCGGTAGGATGCGCCGATTCTGTATGGAAACCCAAGTGGCGGAACGTTATTCTTAGCGTATGGCAACATAATCTTTTTATTAACGTAGGATTAATTCTGACATATGAAAGACGTGCTGTAGTCTGTAATAATCGCACTTTCGTTTCGTTCGTCGAGCGTAGAGACTTGCTGTAAGCTTTCTTTCTCTATTCTCTCGTCTACGCTTTTTTGTTTTTTGCTGAGAACCGACCGTGTTTTTTTTTCTTAAAGATTATGTAAATTATAACCACACGATATATTGCTAATAATGCTGATGCTGAATATAAGAGAAATGTAATAACATGTATTTGTGAAATTCACAAGAAAAAAAACGACGTGTACTGCGTGTTTCTTTAATTGTATCACATCGACCGCTCTTTCTTTCGCGGCGTACCCCTTTTGCCAGCAACGACAACCATTCACCAGTCCAACCCTCTTCCTCCCATCACACCATGGAAATCTTGATCGCGTACGATCGGATGCGCGTTTCCTTCGCTGGCTTCCTGCGCGTCGCGCGCGCGTTTCCGCATCGCACTCGCTCAATAAAAGGAAAAGAATGAATGGAAATACCCCGTCAAGATCTCGACCCAAAACGTGCGCGGCGTGTTCGTGTTATTCTGTCTCTCTCTGCTGCCACCCTTGTGCCATCCCTTCACAGGTTCTGATTGTCGATCCACAGGTAGAATTCTGCGACGTTTTCTTCGTCGAGTAACTCGAATGTAAAATTATCACTATTCTATCTTCCCGTATTTTTATTCCTATATATTTATTCTTGTATTTTTCTTAATTGCGATACAGTGCAATCCTATAATTAATGATAGTCATATTTGAGTTTTAATCGTATATGTAAACGGATTGTCGGATAATTTTTTGTACAGTGAGGTAGATTAGAGATCAATTAGAGTTAATTAGAATCAGTTTATCGTCAGTGATTTAGATTAAAGCGATTTAATTAATTAATTAATTCAAATTATTCATTATACAACCTTAATTGTACATGTAAATTATCATTCAGACATTCTATTTTATCTAATAATTAGACATTGCACTATATCATCGATGCAACACTAGAAGTTAATGTTTCTCCACGATATGTCGAAGAGTATTTCACGTTCACGTGTGCACAGTCTCATCTTAATGACCTTTTTTTCCTCTCTCAGTTCTATCGTGAAAACTCGAGCCTTGTTTCTTTCATTTTCACATTTCTTTCTTCTCGTTAGGGTGGGAAAAGTGAGGAAGATGTGTGTACAATGAATGCAATGTAACGTTTACTCGTCGTGCGTTGTGTCACTGATCATTCCCGGATTTCCCTCTTTGCGAACGTCCGGTGGGAAATTTTAAATTGATCGCGTGATGCGTGCTCGACGAAAGGATTTCAGTATTCGTATACGTTTGTACATATGTGGGGTGTTCCGGAATTGTTTAGTATTCTGCCAGCCACAGGAATCGAGTAACAACATTGGGATCTATTAAACGTGGCGAACATTTTTAGGGGTTTATATCTTATGCCTTCTTGTGTATTTTTAAAAGTCAATTTGACATTGTCGAATCTATTGTGTAGACAAAATTTGAGATTGGCAAAGAATCGAATTTTTTATAATTTAATTACTTACGACACTTTTTTTAAACTCAAATTCTTTTTTAGTATAAAATTTTCATAATTTTTGTGTCATTTAGAACAGCTGTTTGTTTTCCGTCGTCTAAATTGTGAAAGGATTATTCTGTAACATTCTCTTTATATTCTCCACGTAATATCCCTCATACATTTCATCTTGTCGTTTTAAACCGTCAAAATAAAGGAGTTTCTGAATTTAGCAACGCTATTGTTCCCTTTAAATAATTATCTTAAAATATATAAAAAAATTTTTGTCAATCTCGCGAGAATTTTAAAGTCTTCGTTACAGTACTTACAGTCTGTGTCATTTTATTATTTCACGAATCTTATCCGTATTGAATTATTCATTTTGTATTATATCTACTTAAACCGATACGTTGCCGTCAATTTTCTTCTTTTTAATCATAACTTTAGGCGTGTCTGCTTCTGCCTTTTTTCTCTTCTGTCCCGTAATATCTTGTTTTAGTAGTCTCAGTAGTCGAAAGGGATCGCGTTATAGTTTCAAAAATTGATTTTGATGCTGTATAAACACGGGGAACGACGATCGCACGATACAACTTTCCTATCTACGGCATCAGAAGTTGAAGTCTTGAGATTATAACGCTCCCTGATTCCTATCTCTCTGCACTATCTTAAAGGATTAAGGGTCGTCGTAGCGAGATCCGCCGAACATTAATTGAAATCGTTCGTTGTATAACTCATGTTTTCAGAACAATTGGCACCGCGGATGAGGTGGTCGCGCACGAGCTAACATATAGCACGAATAAGTCGCTTCATCACGCATACACGGACGTGGAATACTAATTTTCTCTCTATACGTATTAAAACAAGAGAACACCGGGAAATAATATCTGATTCCGATAAGCTACGTACCCTTCTCGCGTTAATAACGTACGAGATGAGGTCTTGTTTTGTACGTTCTTTTTTTATACCTGACTCACGTGTGTTTTTGCAAGTTCTTATTTTTTAATAAACGTCAGAACACGTGCGAACGACGTCTCCTTGAATTGTGAAAATTCACCCTTTCTTGGCTGGCTCTCTCGAACTAGGCTGAGTTTGTCCGTCGAAGACAACTATATCGACTAAAATTCAAACTGAAGTGAAGAAGAAAGTCAATCTTTTATTAAAAAAGGATAATTTGTTATCTAAAATATTGTAGATGCGTATTTACAATTGATCTATCGTCGAAATTTTCACAAATCGACTCTCTTCTTCTTGGTTAATTTGTTATCCACAAACAAGAAAAATTTGCCAATCCTTTCGCCGCATTCTTTGTACAGATTATCACCTGCATAAACTTTTGATCAAAGCCAAAGTTAAAGCTGCTTCCAAAGATACCAAGCTACACGGAAAAAAATGTAAATAGGCGGAGTAAATATTCCTTCTTTTTTTTATCTTAATTCGATTTTCTTGTCGGTATGTACATGGTAATACTCATTGTTATGTGCCAGTCAAACTTGCAGACTCGGAGGTTGAGCAGGTCTACAGAATCGGACTTGGCTGGAGATCGCTTTTCCACCCGACCAACGGGACCAAGGCAGAGTCGACCGGCCACGTTCTGTAGCTTATACGCAGTCACACCTCTCTTCCCCTCCAAAGTTACTTTAAGAGACGTCGCACAGTGTCCTCGGAGAGAACCGAGAAAGCCTCTCTCTCAGAGTGACTTTGGAACACGAACGTGTAGAACCAGGCACGCTACTCGATCATCTCTTCATACTGAGATGTGGTGAGCAAACTGCTGTCCGGTAATACGTAGACTATTTCGAATCCGGGGAAAAGAAAAGAGAAAGATTGGTCGATCTGTAGTATTAAATTGACGCGAGAGAGGAGGTCGGACCTCATCCCATCGGCTCGAGTTGCGAGTTTGATCGGTGCATAGCGAAGTACGTAAATGCCCGTTAACTTTGGCTTCACCGTTACCAATACACGGAACCGTTTCGTCGAGATCGGGAAATCCCTGACGCATGGTCGTCGACGAGAACGTATAAAAGATGCCTCAGAACCAATGGACTTCCTGTAGTTCAAAGCTTAGTTGAAGAATCCAGTCTGTTTATTAAGGTGTCAGAGAATTCTTATGTGTTTTAGGTTTGAGTTCAAGTTTGTCAAAAAGAGTGGAGAGATTATTGAAGACATTTAAGTTTAAAAGTATTTATGTAAAAGTTTAAAAGTTTTAAATAATGCTCCCCCTATAATTATGGTTTTGAGACAGTCTTCAGTCTTGGCTGTTACAGTCAATTCCATCTTTTTTTTGCCGTTATCCCTTCGCACCTAGCACCTGCTTGGTGAGCCCCCGACCCGCGATACGCTTGACATAGCTTGACGAGACTCTAGACTCGTTGACGCGGGTACGCGGGGAAAAAAAGAATCTGCGATACCGAGTCGCGCGCGTATGGCACACGCGTGCGGAAAAAAAAAGAGACTCGGGGAGTATGGAGCACACCGGGGAGCTTCGCCGGATATATTCGATACGCGATGTATCGCTGTAGTGCAAGTACACTCCCTCGAGGATTACGGTAATGTCGGTGCCGCCGGACTAGTCTGCCGATGGTCTCGCTCTCGTCCCATACGTGGACGTGCGAGATTCCGGCTCGTCGTCGTCGTCATCTTCGTCATCTTCGTCGCCGCTGCCGTCGTCGTCTTCGCCGCCGCCGCCGCCGCTGTCGTCAGCTTCGCCGCCCTCGTCGCAGTGTCGTCGCTGTCGCCGTCAACGTCGTCTGTAATAAAGTCACGCAGCCCGAGTTGCAAAACGGTTCGGGACACACGCTGGCCGCCGAGAAGTTCAACGAGATGAGAAGTTCCGAGCCCAGTCTCTGTAGCTAGATCGCTGAGATACATTTCGGACACGCGCCGGCACAGACCCTTGCAGGCGCTTAGAGAGATTAAAAAAAATAAAAAAAAACATGTACTCAGTCCCTCTCGGCAGAGTTCTCACTAGAGACACGTGGAGATCGTGAATCGCCGATCGGATCCGTGGACCGGATTTTTGAGAGACACGGTCGGCACAAGAACCCGAGAAAAATATGTACATATGTAACGAAAAAAAAACGGACGCACATCGTCGGGACACACGGGTTACCCCTTGATCTCGCGTGATAGAAAACGATCACACACGTGTCGGTCATCGTCGGTTGCCGCCTTACCAAAAAAAAAACGGAAAAAAGCGCAAAACCGATACAAAACGCGACAGCAGGGATTGTAACACGCTGTATTGTAATATGATATGTGATATAGGACGCGATGATAGCCCTCTACACTGGCATCGGTCCATGAAGGATGTATCTTCGAAGGAGTGAACCGGGCTCGAGAGACTTCTTCGAGAAACGAAGCGAGTGGTCTGGCGGAGGAGCGACGTGATGTAGCGAGAGGTAATTGTCCATCACAGCACTCTGTACCAAGTCGAAAGAGAACAGGGCGAAGTCAGAGATATACGAATAGAGACGCGGAGATCGCGTTGGACCGCATTCAAGACGCGGGTTCAATCTCGGTATCGTTCCGACACGCGTAAGAAAAAACAAATAAAAGTAATAAAAAAAAGAGACAAAGAACAACACAGTTAATTCACCCCCACGTGTTCCACCCGCCTTTCAGAGTCCTGTTTTCTTTCTCAGGAGAAGCGGCGCTTCTTAAGGGAGAGCCCGTCTCTACAGGAGGAATCCTCTTCTTCTGTAGGGTGCGCCGGACAGATCCGTGAGATCGACATGTGCTCATACACACCGAATCTCGCCCTAGAGCGGAGATTCTCGAGTCTCCCTTCGCTTAGCGGGAGCACGAAGGTATCGTAACGAGTACTTTCCCCGCGCTGTGATTCCTGTAAAACGAGAAGTATCATGCTTTTGATCTCAGAGTCCTAACGAGCGATAGTGTAAATGTCGCGGTGACATCGACCGTGTTTTTATTTTTCTTGCCTGAAGATTTGAATTGCTGTAGTTTTAATTTTTATTCACACACACGCGCGAGAATGATGTTTTTTCTTGCGATTTATTTTTCATGTCTGTTATCGGAAGTTTAATTCGTCGAGTATCATTTACTTTTACGGATTTTAAGACATTTTCTCTCTACAACATCATATTAAATCATGACTGTCAGAAGCGAGAATATGTAAATGATGTAAATCTTTTTTTTTAATTATGCGTCGAGATAAGTTAGTTCTCTTAGTATGTTGCTACTTGCGTTCAATGGTAAACATTGGTAAGCTACATGGAAAAATTTCTCTTTTGTTGATTAATTTTTTGTCTTGATAAGTTAATTTATATAAGTTATTAATATATATATATATATTAATACATAAATTAATAATCGAATAATCTTGGTCATATTTTTAGCGACAGTAAACCATGTGATCAAAATCTTTAAAGTTTGTTAAAGCAACAATTTTAATATGTTTTATCGTTGGGTACTATCAAATACGAATAGAAATAGAAGATATTTAAGCTGTTTCAACTATAATACAAAAGTATTTAAAAAATTCATGATTTTTCGCTTTTGATGTTACGGTTCAATATGTAAGCGAGAAAAATCTTGATATTTTCGTGCGGTTTTATCGTAGCAATATTTAGACGGTAAGTAAAATTCCGCAGGTAAGATGTTTAAAGCTAGTTCGTTATTGCTTAGCCCGTCGGATCATCTTGAAGAGTTCGAGTCGCGAGTAAATAAATATTCGTGTGTGAAATATTTGTTACAGGATGTCACCGCTCCGTTTGACGATACGAAACTTTCCAAGTCGAGTGACGAAAATAGTCAGCGTGTAATTGAGCAATAAAGGCTTGTTGTCTTTCATCCAATCTTCAAAACTCGTCAGCTGATCTGAAGAAGTCAAAGTTTATTGCGTACATATTTTTCGTATGCATTAAAAGACGAATTTTCTTTTATATGAGTTTCGAGTGTTGTTCAACATTGAAAGAAAAAAATAAAATCTAATCAAAGCTATGTGTCACTGGAATAAATTTATCTTACACACACGTTTGAGCTCTGACTTGGAGAGAATATTTCTTCAGTTTACGTTTTTTTGTATGAATAAAACTTACGTGGAACTTATCACGCCGTTAAACTTCAATTTTGTTTTGTTAGTATAAATTCATTCATAGGTCTCACCTTCACGTTTCACTCTTCCGAAGCGTAAATGCAGACAATACTCGTTCTTTAAATATGAAGTGCAAAAATATGCCGCTAAGGTATAATTATTTGAGTACGTGGGAAGGTGTTTACATATGTTGCGCTGAAACAGTTTTCAACGGAAGTATTATTCAGAGTTTTAAATTAGCATAGCAATCAGATTGCTTAGTTATGATCTCATTAGCTCTTGGGTAACTTCCTGACCTCTCCCTCCCTTCCGTCGACGAGTCATCGCGATAACATTATTCAACAGCGGAGTGACTTCTTTTAAAACGGCTGTAATCAGTTGTCATTGGATCTCTCGGTTTCGTGTAAGAAGTAGAAAGCGTCGGTGGCGCGCCTCGTCAGCATAGCGGACCATCCTTGGCGCACATCCATCCTCGTGATCGCATGAAAAATCGAAATCGCGCACAAATGGCCGAGAATTTACGGTAAGTGAGACATTTCGTTGCTTGTAATCGCCACGTCTTCCGATTGTTTCTCTCACATTTCACGATTACGTTTGTCATGCAAATTAGACGCGATTTCCGTCTAATTTGCATGTATTCCTTTCGGAGGTTAGGGGTCAAGATTGGTCGGTTGACAAGGTTATGTACGACATGCCGTGCTTTCCCAGTGGTCAACGATGAAAACTGATTATTTGCAAAGGGATTATCTAGACAAAATGTGTTCATGTGTGTGCCGTGTCACGTTTTTCAATTTAAAAGTCCCACGAGTGGTTAATAATGTTAAATTCACAGTGAGGTCTAACGGCGTTGCGGAAGGAGGGATGGAGGTTATGTAATCGTCAAAGTCGATTCTCATCAACGCGATATGTAGTCATCCAGATTCGATGCGACTGCTTCAAAATGGCATTGCAAGATACAAAAACTACAATGCGTACATTTTTTACTTTTTTCTCATCAAGCCTTCTGAAGATAATAGAAGATAATAGATCATTCGGCATTTATTATTTATTTTTATTATTTTTTCCATTGCTGTCTCGCGGAAAATACATTTTGTAAAAAAATTTTCAGAATTTATATGAAAGTCGTATAGAAAATATTATCAAAAATAAATAAGTAAATTAAAATGTTATATGAGAATAAATGTTTCAGGGAAGGACTGCTGCTGGGTATGGGAAATCCTCTCCTGGATATCTCAGCAAACGTAGATGATGAATTGTTACGAAAATACGATCTGAAATCTAACAATGCCATTCTCGCCGAGGAGAAGCACAAGCCTTTGTACGAGGAGCTAATTGGCCTCTACGACGCTGACTTTACTGCGGGTGGATCTGTGCAGAACACCATGAGAGTAGCACAGGTAAGTAGAATCTGCACGGAACTGTTACTCAGAGGATTACCAGAGGACCATACATGATTCTTATGAGAGAAAAGTTTTCAGTTATTTATTAGAATTTGTGGTAGTTCTTGTTCCTTTGTTGATCAAAAGTTTTAATTTACAGAAAGCTTCCGTGATTAGTTTCTGAAATTATAGGCATTTGAAAGAAATAGATGCGAGCAAGATGCGAATAAAAATGAGCGAGACGTGAATAAAAATCATTTATCTTTTCTACACGAAATGATTGGCTTGTTTTTATTCACATCTTGCTCTATTAATCTTTCAAATGCTATAATTCAGAAACCATAGAAGCTCGTACAGAAGACGTCCTCAAGATTTGGAGGTTCGCTGTATGTGAGTTTTCTACAAATTGAAACTTTTAATCAGGAACACAATAACATAATACAACAATTATAAATTACAAATTCAAGAAGAATTAAAAACGTTTTTCTCATAAGAAAATCATGCGTGGTTTTCTTTATTTGAATGGAAAAGAGAAACATCGGAGAAACTCGTATGACGTAAATAATTATCGTTTGCATCGCGCAGTGGTTCCTGCAAAAACCGAAAGTTGCCACTTACATGGGTTGCGTTGGTAAAGATAAGTATTCCAAAATCCTGGAAGATAAAGCGACTGCGGATGGCTTGAACGTTCGCTATCAGTACACCGATCAGGAACCGACTGGAACATGCGCAGTACTTATCACAGGGAAAGAACGCTCCCTGTGCGCCAATCTGGCAGCGGCGAATTGCTTTTCGCTGTCGCACATCGAAAAGCCAGAAAACAAGCATCTGATAGATATCGCAAGATACATCTACATATCGGTAAACGCAAAAAAATTTTCTAATGAATCTATGAGAGGTGGCGAATTGTAAAACGCCTGCGTCATGAAATTCGTTATTCTGTACCTCAGGGATTTTTCCTCACAGTCAGTCCTGAATCCATACAAATGGTAGCCAAGCACGCTTATGAGAACGATCAGATGTTCCTGATGAATCTTAGCGCGCCGTTTCTATGCGAGTTCTTTCAAAAGCCGATGTTGGCAGCGTTTCCCTACGTAGACATCCTATTCGGGAACGAGACGGAAGCGGACGCGTTTGCGAAGGCCAACAAGCTCAACGCAACGGACAGAAAACAGATCGTGCTGAAGATTTCGGAAATGGAGAAGATTAATGACAAAAGGAAAAGAATCGTCGTAATAACGCAAGGTGCTGACATGGTGCTCTTAGCTAAGGATGGGACGGTGACAGAGTATCCAGTCATAAAACTGCCAGAGGAGAAAGTTGTGGACACCAATGGCGCCGGGGATGCATTAGTGGGAGGTGAGTCCCTTGTCGCCACAACAGCGAGCAAAATTCACGGATTATTATAAATTGGAAAATTTGTTTCAGGTTTTCTCGCTCAACTTATACAAGGTAAAAGCATAGACACGTGTATAAAGTGTGGCATTTGGGCGGCGACGCAGATCGTACAAAAATCCGGATGTACTTATGAGGGAAAGCCAAGCTTCCAATCTTGATCCGCACCAATGTGATAGCGATTATAAATAATGTACTTAATAAACATCTTAATAATTTTTTTTATCCCTATCTTTTGTATCTGAGTTTTGCATTACGCGTGCAATTGCAACTTACAAAGGTATTTATATTTATTGAAATTCGGTAAACATCTCTTTTATAAATATTTAAGAAAATATTCGAGCGGCGCATTCTGTGCATCAGAGATCGACGAGAACTTCGAAGGAGAAAAAAAAGACGTCGATATTCGCCGAGTTAAAGACAGACTAAGTCGTCTCGCGGGCCTATCGGCCACGAGCGTCGGAGACAAACTGCGCAGAATTTCTCCCTCGCGCGTACTTACATCGCGGCACGCTAATTTACATAGTGTCGGGGAAAATCAATACAATCACCGAGGTATGTAGATATTATACCGAGAATTTGCCGGTTAGCTTCGCATACGCGGCCGCTGGTCGGGTGATACCGTCCGGGAGCGAAGGATATTCAATTGTGCGAGACGTCGCCGCACGCGTGCGTCGTGCGGGCGGTACGATATGCGGCCAAACTGCGGAGTTTGGAGCAGGATGGACACGTATTGAACGGCCAGGGGGGAGAGAGAGCGGGACGGATGGAACGGCCGCGGAAAAGAGACGGTTCTTTAAAAAAAAAATCAATAATCTCATTACGAAATTGCATTGGACATACCGTGCGTTTTGCATGTAAACACGAGTAACGCGCGTCATTCGCCGCACCGGCAGTGTCGTATTAAGCCCACCATCTCCCTTCGCTGAATACATTGCACCTTTCGGTCAAGTTGCGACGATCGTTCGGTCACAGTACCTAGTGTCGATTTGCTTCTGCTACGAATAAACGCGCTTTTTCGCTTCTTTTAACGAGGAAGTCACAACAGAGGCAGATTGACGTAAAAGATCTGTCGTTTTTCCGTAAGGGTTTTAAATAAAGCTATCGATTTCCACTTAGTGCGATAAATATATCCACGCGTGTTTTATATGAAAGACCTTGCACTCACTGAAACCTGATACGACGTGTAAATTGTTCGTTTATTTTGTTCGAATTTTAAAGTTTAGTCCTTTTTGAATTGTCTCTTTTATGCTTTCTGTTTCAAAGAATGTATTTTGTAAAAATGCTGTATCTGTCTACAAGCCATGTAGCACTATAGAGCAAGAGAAAAAGAATTACAAGATTTATAGAACAAAAATTTTATAAAATACAGAGGAGGAGAAAAAGAGAGAAAGCAGCATTTGCTGAGCTGTCTCTCAAATAGCAAACTGTGTTTAAAACATTTGTTTGAAAAAAATGTCACAACATTTTTATGTCAATACGACAAATAACGCTAATCAGCTTGTGTTATCTGGGCTGAAACAGATCGCGTCAAACTAAAACACAAAACTATGAAAATAAATCTTCTCTTCGCCAGTGATTAACAATCCAAAAAGAAGAGTATTACTTGACGACAAACTGGCTACATGACATCTTTATTTATGTTCACGACGTTTCGATCATTGGTTCTGGTCGTTTTCAAGTGGTATAATACATTTTTTCACAACAGTGTTACATTAGAGGCCGTGCCTTAAATAGAGTCCATACATAAAACAATAAAGAAAAAAGAAAATTCAATCCGCGCAAGTGTAGAAAACGCGTCAGAGATTTATAACTGCACAAATGGGACTGGACTAAAACACAAAAGTTTCAAAAACAAAATTTTTAACACATGATATTCGAAACGGATAAACAACAAGAGAAGTGCAGAGAGAAAAAAAAAGGTGGCGCCGAGGTCCAAGAAAGAAAAGGGGCAACCACTCATTCCAGCGAGTATACGTCCCTGCCGCGTTCGTTCACGGTAGTTCTCTCAGCTGCGTTGCGTGGCACTCGTCAAGCGCATTGCACGCCTGTCGCCCTCGGTCGAGAAGCGAGCGGCCATAGTCGTGTTGGACCGGCGCTGGACGAAACCGCGTGTTCGACGTTACCGCGCAAATCCGGACCTTGCTTCTCGTCGCGCAGCGCGCACGATACGCGCGAGTTCGTGCACACGCACACACGCACGCGTCGTGCAGCAGATTCATACAGATTCGTATTTCGCGCGCGGTGCATACGCGCACGCCGCATTCACGTACGTACGCGCGACACCTGTAACCGACCAAGTGTTCGTGTACAGTTGGGCGCATTAACGGCGGGATTGTGCGCCTCGCTCACAAACGGTTGGATCTTCTTCGTGCGACGTTCGAGAGATATTTTACGCTTTTTCATTCTGGAATTTGTGACGGATTCATCTCCGAAAAGCAAAGAAAATCCTCCTGAAACATCCCTGTGAGTGCATCAGTGTCATGGTTTATTTTTGTGAAGAGAAATAGTGCAGTTTTTTTTCCTTGTAAACACGTTCTTTGCCCCACGTGGCGGTACCGTACGGCTGTTTCCCGTAGCAAGAGGACGCCTGTGTAGTCTGCCTGAATAAACGAATAACCATTAATCTTTCTTTCTCTTCGGATATTACATCATGGTGTTTGCCACGTGGCTGCCCATCTCTATCAGTGTAAATTAGTTTTAATCGATGTAGATTAATTTCAATTCCGGTTTAATCTACTTTTCATCTTTTTCTAATTCTAAAACCTAGAAAACGGATAGAAAGTAATTTAAACTCAGATTAAAAGTTAACCATCATCGGTGGAAATAGACATTAATCCGCGGCTAAGGCTAGACTTCGCGGGTTATTAACGCGCCCGATCGTACGAGAGAACGTACGCGTAGCCGGGACATACACACGCATTAATCTAACACAACAATCATCGTCAGTGACGCGCATACGTGCAATTGCATTCACGTGCGCGCGCGCGCGTACACACACACATTGCACTTTCGAACAGACGCCATGTGATCGGAGCGCGAGAGTCCGATGGGTGCGAGTGTATCGGTTCGTCAGATGAAACGCCGCGGCGGGATTGGCTGACAGGAACGCGTGCCGCTTACGGCGTACCGTGTTTCGCGCTTCCGCCGTCGCAAGTCGGAGGAGCGCGCGGTGTGCGCAGTGCACTCCCCACCGCGTGCGCGTAGTGTGTAACCCCCGCGCGACCGCCATCTTTGTCAAGTGGGTAACCTTTGTTGATTTGTGTGAAATGTGACGCCGTTGTCGCGAGATAATTGGTGATCGTGATTACGTATCCCATATTACGGTACACCCGGTGGATCCGCGTCCGCGTCCGTGCTCTATGGATTTATCGATGGGATCGCCGCGTACAGGTAACGTCCGCCCGCCTGGGCCCGTCGCGACGATTCACGGTGCGTGGAAAAACCACGCGCCGTCGTCGTCGTCCGATGCATACGGGGCGGTTGCCGTCGCCACCGAGAAGGCTCGTCGGCGCGGCGAGGAGGAAAGGAGGGAAACGGGGACAGAGGATGAAGTTTTCTGCCATCGTGTTGGCGACGTACGACCGTCGTGCGACGGTGTTT
The DNA here is from genome assembly GCA_901521435.1 of Crematogaster levior. Classification (NCBI taxonomy): domain Eukaryota; kingdom Metazoa; phylum Arthropoda; class Insecta; order Hymenoptera; family Formicidae; genus Crematogaster; species Crematogaster levior. The sequence goes on along the minus strand of CABEGB010000903.1, from coordinate 189,021 downwards.
GCCGTTTTTTCCACGGGCCGTGGCTACGGAAAACCGTGGCGCGGGGAACGAAGGCGACGCGAGGGCGACGGCGGATGGAGGAGAGGAACGCGCGCGTTCGGTCGGCATCGTCGTGCGCGCGGAAGCGCCCACGGACGGAGCGAAGCTTCCGGAACAGAACCCGAGGACGGAGCCCGTGCGACTTCGGCCTCAAAATGGCTGCCCGTCGTACGGGTTCCGACGTACTCGCTCGTTCCGAGCTCTCGTCCACCTCGACGACGTCCGTGCGTCGCCCGACGGCGAGCGAAGGACACGTCGCGGGTCACGGGCCGTCGGCGAACCATTGAATACGTCGCCGTAATGTTCGTGCGAGGCATTCGTTTGCCAGCTCGCGGCTCTCGGCCCGTCGGAAGGCACCGTCGCGTCGCTCGGTGACGGCCGTCGGTGACGAGGTCGTCCCCGACTGCCGCTGTCGAACGCGCGACGGCGCCCGTGCGTCGACGCTCGATCGCGGAGGTCGATTCACGCGGTACCGTGGCATTCCGTGCGAGAATAGTCGCTCAAAATGGCTACCCGTCGGACGGCCGTTTAACGCACGGGCGGCGGTGGGTTCGCGGTGACCCGCGAGCTCGTTCTATCGCATTCCCGCGATTTTCCATCGCGCGCGCCAATTCACGTTACGGCCAATCGATCGATCGCTCATCCGCCCGTTCGCTGCGTCCGTCCATCTATCTGTTCGTTCGTTCGTTTTTGTCTTTTCGTCTCTCTTTCTCTCTTTTTAGCTACATCTCTCTTCTTTTTCCACCTTTTCGCCTCGATCACACTCCGGGGAAACGGCGAACGCACGTTTCTCGCTCGTGCACGCTTCGCCGAGCGACAAGCGGCAGCAGTTAGGGTCGTTCACGACAAACCGCTCCTCGGTAGCGACGGCAGCTGGCTCGCTCTCTCTCGCTCTTCCTCTTTCTCTCTCTCTTTCTCTGTCTCCACTCTTCTCCGCGTCCTCACCTTCGGCCGCCGTCGCTCGCTCGCTCGCTTGCTCGCTCACACACGCTCGTTCGTTCGCTTATTCGTTCGTTCGTTTGTTTGTCGGGTGAGAGGGGCCCCGACAAACACACGCAGCCGGCGGCCTCTCTTCGCCCTCGGCTCCATCGTCTTAACCGGACGAACGACGGACAAACAGACGGACGTGTTCGTTCAGCCGGTATTTCATTTCGCCTAATAAGATAGCAGCGCGCGAGCGGAGAGGAGAGCGAAAAGCGCGTCCACAGTCTGTCCGCTCTCGCGGCCTCCTTCCTCCGTCGCTTTCTATATCTCTGCGTCTCTCTCTCTCCGTTCTGTCCTACGCAGTGATCGATCCTTGACTCGTCCAAAGAGAACCTACTGTGGATCGTATGCATCCCACAAAATAACTTTTCCATTCGAATGCGTAGCTGGGAAGCGTCCTTTACGACGTCCTTCACGTCGCATTTGCGTCGCCACAGAACGTGAATTATTTTCGCACGTTCGGAGACCTGGCTCTCGTCGAAGATGCGTAGTTTTCCATCTCGAGTTCAGTGCCGCGGAATTTCCCGCGATCTCTCTCGCGACATTTCGCGAGTTACCTTGCTCCGAAAGTGTGTCGTCATTCATCGTGGAAAATCTTTCCTCCTCCCCGTCGCTCGTGCGCGCTAAAACACCCAATGTGTCAATGGAACGTTAAAAGTCCGCGCCACATGGTAAAGAGAGATGCTGTATTGATATCTCTCATTGCGAAGCATGATAAAACCACGGCGGCAAAGGTGCAGCAACGGGTCCATTGACATTTTCCGCTGAACATCATTTCTCTCGACGTTTTTTCTCCGCATCTTCGTCTGTGCTCGAAAAGTCTCTCTGCCGTGTTTCTCCCTTCCGGAGATTAGGATTCGATGTCTTTGTGAACCCGTTGCGATACATGATTCCACCGGCGAGACAAGATTTGTCAACATTGCGGGAATATGAATATCAATGACGCGCTACTTTTTTTCTCGATAGCGGTTCTATATCTTAAAGTGGAGCGATGAAACAGATAAAGAGTGCTAGCGCGCTGATCCACGTCGATGCAACGGGAGCCACACGGTGTGTCGCCGAATTGCGTCACGTCGCGTCACTCTTCCGGCGATAATAATATGAGCCGCGTAACTGGCTTCTCTTTTTTTCTCTTTAAGCATTGCTCGGCGAAAATAGAATTTTCGTCAGCTTGAGCGTTCGGTTGACGCGATCTATCAAAAATTTGTCTCATTGGTCCACGTATATTCGGTTTGAGGAACGCTGTCGATCTTACTAGCGCTTTAATACTTTACGATTATATTTTAACCGTCCGTTAATCGCTGTTTTTCATCTATGAACGGTCGCGATGTATATCACAGGTGTACCAATTTTCCCATTATTTTCCTCTGCTCCTTGAAATATAGTAATTTTTCTTCCATTAGCACACTAATGATGGCTAATCAGACCACGTATTAAAGTGCATAAAAAAACATAAAGAACAAATTGACAAGTAGGGTAGAAGGAAGGATAAAATAACTTAAAGAAACTGAAGGTTAGGTTTAACGAAGGTTAGGTAACGGTTTAAAATAAATATTGTAGCCTGAATACGTGGGTATTATTAATGGAGGGTCAATTTAACGCTTGAGGGAGAAAAAATGTCGAATTCTTCAGGGATTTTTCGTTCGCATCGGGGTGACCGTTTCCAGAACTGTCCATTGTATGCGTGTTTCAAAGTAGGCAACTTCCGGTTGTTCGAGAAAAATTTCTGGAATATATTATACCCGTTTTACTTTGTTAATTCGAGTAGAAAGATCGGTTGTCGGAAGTCAAGTAAAGTTTTGGCGGGAAACCCAGGATCCGTCTCCAGAGACCATAGATGTTACTTTTGAAAATAGAACGCACACGTGGTGAGAAGCACCCCGGTGGTCGAGGGTTTAGAACGAAGCCGGTTTCACTGGACGTTCCTTTTTCTTTTGCCTTTCTCGACGTGTGTCAGCGCTTAAACCACCGATATTTATTATCATTGGCCTAGGTCAACTCACATCGGCGGCGCACAGCTGTCGTTTGATTCTCGTGCATAATTAATCTTTTCTGCTCGCCCGAGTTGCAGTATCAGATATGTTTTCTGTCGAGACTTTCACGTCTATTAACATTTAGCTGATCTGATTTAGTTGATTTCCGTTTCGGGAATTCTCAGAGCGTCAGATTTATTATTATCACAGTGCGTAAAACTTATTACTTCTATTTTCCAACATTTTTCCGCATCTCAACCGTTAGAGTCGATTCAACAATCGAGTGAATATGAATTAACGTGTTATCTTTCATTTACAATTTCAAGACGCGGTTATTCGTGGCTTACGTGGAAATTTCTAAGGATACGGATCAATTTGTCTCTTTATTTATTGATTTTATAAGAATCACTTTATCACCAATCAAAGGGTTGCGTATTACGCGGGATAATTAATTAGAATACAAATTTAGTTACGTGTAATGCAATGTAGGCAGGAGAGTGTTACAGCCTAAAGCTAGGATCTATTACAGCTAAAAAGGAGATGTAATTTCGGATTGCGCGCTTGTTATCCATTCGTTAAGAGAAGCACGATCTCTTAACGCGATTTCCGTAAGCGATCGAAGCGTGCATACGCGATATGGATATTGCACGAAAACGGTGGGTGGTCTTTGTCTCCTCTCGAACAATGGATCTCTCCGGCCGACCTACGGTCGAACTCTCCTTACCTGAGAATTGCGCTTCGTGTATCCTGTGCGCATTAAATAAACGCCGTATACACATGCTCGATCGGGAGCGTTTAGACCACGCGGCTATCAAATGCCGGGCACATTGTTTCTCACGCTTAGATCACGATGGCAGAGACTCTCGAAGCTAACGAGAGTCGGTCGACCTTTCCTCTTTTTTTTTCTTTCCTTTTTTTTGCCGAAAGTTCAGCAGTTAAGTTGACGATTTGAGGAAGAAGGAAGTTGCAAGAAATATCTTCAAAAGTTTGTTCTGTGAAGAACTTTTTTCTCAGATCAATGTACTTTCTGCCCTGCAACAAGACTTTGAAATGTTATAATTCTTTCTTCAGTTTCTCTCTTTTCTGAAAGTTAATTTCAATGAGGGAATTAGAGAAGATTGAAAAACAGGAGATAATATTTAAATGATCAAACCAGGCATACTGGATGCGTTTGCTAAGAATATTAATATTAGTATGGTATTTATTTATATAAAAACGTTGATTTACCTGTGGCAGGACTTTTTAATTTTAAGGAAAGTTTCCGAATGTGTCGTAAAAGTGACTTAAAATAACGAATAAATGCTGCCAATGATAAACTTTACTTCTCACTTTGGTTGTCGTCGTCTTCATTCTTCTTCTTTCGTTGCTAATCATCCCAATTTAGATTTTAAGTTTTTAATTAAACTCCTCCGGCTATTGATCTTTCGTCAGGAATTAAAAACAAGTGACAATCTCTCTTAGCATTCTTATCAAGGAGAAATCCGCTTTAAACTAGTTGAACGTGTGGAAAAAGTGGCTTGCCAGGTCCGAGACACATCTTCAGAGCTTCTCGGATGGTTATCTCGGAGAGATCAATCGATATATCTACTCTAGTCTCATTCTTATGTTTCGCCATATCATGACCCCGCAGAGATCTCACCGCGGCCGTGCGTCTCAGCGCATTCGCGCGACCGACTTTAATAAATCGCGCGCGCGCGCGGCTGTGAGCTGTTCACGCGTTGCGCAATACCCGCTGTCGGCGTGTGATTTTAAATGTTTCCTACGTATCTCTGTGTGCGCGCAGCTCACGCATTATCGCGCACGCACGTGTGAGCTCCACGCGCGCGCAGGAGAAAGTTCATCGCTCAGGGGGAAACCGGACAAGTCGTTTACGACCGGAGTCGAAAATCGCGTGACCCGAACGTAAGAATCGAACACGCTGTAATAACGACGAGCAAAGACACGCTGAACATAAATTTGGATAGCGGATTCTGTGAAGCCGCCGGTGTAATTCCGGCGAGTTCCAATGTCGCGAACACGCGAGGATGATCTTCACGGCTCGGTCGATGGAATGCGAGTCGAATTGAACGAGCGTTGTAGAACTCATTTCAGCAAACGTCGACTACCACAGCGGCGCATGTGGATATCGACGTTTTTTAAAACACTTGTTAAAAAAAAAACTATTGCCACCTAACACAACATTTTAAATGTCACGAATAGCTTGATGGAAATGACAATGTAAAATAAACAGAATATAAAGTGCTATTCACTTCATAGTTACTCATGCGGATCTTGTTTAATCCTATTGCGTAATATTTTATCATTATGCTTATGATAATAAGTTTTGTAGCGATTAAATGTAAAAAACTCGCTGGACAGACAACATTAGTACATTAATTCACTAGCACCTAGTATGTGCAGAACTGTAATTAAAACAAATGTTAATGCAATTAATTTATTATTATTTTTATGTATGATGTGGGATAGTGTTTTAATCAATCGGTTGACTCCATAATCTTGGTTTCTTCTAGAGATGATGAATATTCTTTATGAACATTCACATATAATAATATTCGTTCCACATGATGTGAATCAGCCATGTGCGCATCTTCAACTTGAAAGTTCAGAGAGTCGCTTTACGCGGATTTAAAGTTTGTACGTGGGATGAGGGATCGAACCCGTCAATTGGCATTCCCACGTCGCATCCCCCTAGGATAGCAGCGTTTGCTTGTATCTTATATTGTAGTATCGAAAACGAAATTTACTGGAATTACACTGCACATTGCAGCATAATTACAATTTTGCGTTTTATCCGGATAAGTATCTCACGGTAAACGGTGGCGAATAATTCGATCAATTTCTTGCACGAGATATATAACTTGAGTTAGGGAATGTTGAATACTCCTCACGGTGTGCGGCACATCGGAAGGATCGTTTAGCGCCGGCGGCCAAAACTCGGCAGACTCCCACGCACGATTTTTACAAACTTCGTTCAATCGAGGCTCTCGTTTCAGGGTCAGCACAATAGCCCGCGGTGAGAACGTGAGGAGACGGTGAGGGCTTAGCATCCTAGCCGGGAAACTGAAGAGTCATAGCAGAATGTAAACATCCGTCGTTGACCGTGACGTCGCCTATCGGCAGGAGGAGGAGGAGGAGGAAGTGGAGAAAGAAGCACTGGCCGTGACTTCGTTGTCGTCATCGTCGTCGCCGTCCGCGCCGTTCGCGCCGCCGACGGAGACGCGATGGACGAGCCCGAGTCGCCCGAGACCTGGTCGTCCTGGTTCTTAGACGCCATCCGGAAGATTCGCAGCCAAAAGCAACGACCAAGCGTTGAGCGAATATGTCACGCGATACGTCAGCATCACAATTTCCACGAGGAGGAGATCGCCGAACACCTAGAGGTCGCCGTGAAGCGCGGCGATGTGCTCAAAATCTTCAACAAGGGCCAATCCTCGTACAAGGATCCAGGCGTTCTCCAATCCAAGAAGCTCAGGGTCACCAAAGCGACAGATATCAGCAAGGTCATGGGCAAGGCTGTGCGCGAACTTGGCGAACGCGAAGGTTCGACTCTGAGGAGCATCGAGAAGTACCTTAGACAGAGTCACACTGTCGAGGAGGATACCGAGGGAGATCTTAAAATTGCCCTCAAGCTCTCAGCCAAGCGAGCAGTTGACCGGGGATTAGTAATCCAGGAGGGCAAACTCTTCCGGCAAACAGACAGGCCGCCGTTTATCAAAAAGTTCAGCGACGCTCATACGCCGTCCGCGGAACAGCCTGTACCCAAGGTGAGTCACTTTCACCAGCTTATAAGTGCGTCGATGATGAGTCATTCTGTGGGAAACGCGTCCTATGACCCACCGAAATTACCGAAGAAATCGACTTGATTGTTGCTTTATATCCCTCATAAATTTTACATCTTTTCTGGCGATATGATCTGCCAAAAGAAATCTAATTTTATCAACATTGAATGCTAATCTTAGCTTGATTGATTCTTTTCCATCTAACTGTTAATTAACTATAGATATTATGACTCTAAAATATCATTACTACTAGAACACTTGGAGCTAAAGTTAAAAAGAGTTAAAGAAAGAATTAATTTCATTCTGATTGATCCTACTTGACATTAGCAATCCCATAAGGAAGTGATTATTTCCGTTTATTTAAGCTTCTAGCTGGGCGTATCGCGGTTTTATCTTCGCTATTACCTCTCGAAATAACAGTTGCGCATTTCTTACGACTTTTGAGCTCGAAGCTATACAGATCGCTAGATATCTCTCGAGTATGTGTAGTATAATAAATTTAGCTCTCTCACTGTCGCATTGCGATCGCCCCGAGCGACATTATCGCTACGAGATAATCAGAAAAAGGAACTTAAACTAATTTGTCATCGAATAAGTCGCTGCAGATTCAGGTGCGTGCGTTCACCATTGAATTCTCTAGCGGTTCCGTGTTGGACTCCGAGGACTCACGAGAACTTTCGCGCTGCAATAGTTTTCTAAATCTTCAAGTGTAGTACGTTTCACAAACCAGATTGTGTTCTCGCGATTAATTCCTTCTCAAACAAACTGCCTATTGTTAGTAGTAAGGATGTGCGAATCAAAGATTTTTTGTCTCATACTTAACCGCTCAGTGAGCGATTAGTAGTATTTAATGCATTCACTGAATGTATCTACTTAACCTTCTTTTTCCATGGGGAAATGCGTTATGCATACCACCGGTGGTCATGTGGGATTTAACTCTCCCGGGTATACCCATTAAAACCCCATGGTGACCGACTTCCGGCACTTTTGGAGGGAATAAACTTGCATACCTATTTAACCTGGCCGTATTGTCTTACTTATTAATAAGGAAATATGATCGATATAAGATCGACAATATGATTCGAACAATCTAAATTTGAAATTTTCGAATAGTTAAGATTCGAATCATAGAAATTCAAATTCGAATCTTGCTCGATTCATATTCGAAGAGTTCTACTGCTAACTGTTGAAGCTGCGAGACGCGTACAGAGACAACATTGGCGTATCCGTCGAATCTAATCGCGGATCTTTTCCTACCGAGTCGCTCGCGTTACGCGCCGCTCGGTTCGCGCGCAAACGAGAAACGCTCGAAGCCGGAAAAGTATTGCGCCGGGTCACGCCGTAGCGCCCAAGTGTTCCGGCGATGTTGGGAATGTCGGTTGGCGACTCGCTGGAGTGGGACGACGGTGCGGCGTGGGGCAGAGGGCGATAGGGGAGCGGGACGGGGAGGGGGTGGGGGACGGCGAAAGGTCGAGATCGCGCCGGGACGATGGGCTATCTCGGACGACTTCCGGCGAGCTCGTTTTGTATAATGTTTCTCTCTTATTGATCTCCCGTCCGCGGAATCGCGCTTCCTTTCTTTCTCCCACCGCATTTCGAGCGCGAAAAATCGCGACGCGCCGACGCGGGTCCGGCCCGATACGTCCCCGTCGCGCATCAGGTGGGTTACCCGCCCGCTCGCGCGCGGGAGGCCGATGACGACGGGGGCCGTACGTCGCTCGGCGTCCATTTCCCGCGCTTTTTTTTTTCTTCTTTTTCACCCACCGCCTCGTCGTTCACCACACACCGCAAATCGCCGGCCGCGGCAGCGATCGATCGCCGGCCGCGCGCTGTTTTGCAAGAACGACCATTTTGAAAATTACACAGCGGGCGAGACCCGCGGTCGATCGCGACACTCGTCAGCGACCCCCTGTGTGTTGGCCCGTTGAGGAGGAGGGAGAAGGGGGGAATAAATCCAAGTCGTCCGAGCTGAATACTGTCATCTAGAAAGTCGTTGATCCTCAATCCAGGGGGAGGGGGGTTAAAAATGGAATTAATCACAAAAAAATATTCTGAAATATATATTTCCAGGATCTTATCATCGAAAGATCCGAGCTGAATTGCTTCACGTGTTTAAACGTCCGCTTATGCAGCGTCGTTTCGAATTAACGAGACTCGTGTGACTCACTGAACGCCTATCTGATAAATTAACAGTTAAATAATTTTGGAACGAACAGTTCGAGATCTTATGGGAGAGTGATTTCGTCTACCATCATCGGCTCTTGTTTCACGATTAAGCCAATTTGAGCGTTCAGCGTGTCGATGTTTGTAGCGCCCGACAGTGGTAGAACAATATTGCCATGGATACTACGATGACCCGGAGCGTTTCGCGCGACTTTGACGCGAGATGAAATTAATGGGCGACGTTGACGCGTGAAACATTGCGGAAAAGCGCCGATACAGCGAGTCGTCCAATTGTGCAACAGGTCGCAGCAGCCTGGTGCGAGAAACTGAGGCTGCTCGCTTGCATACACTTTCTCTCTAATTTACATTCTTCTGCATTGAAGGAAACAACAGTCCCCTGTGCGTGCATTTGCATCAGATCGCCGCTTTTTTTACATGTTTGAGTGATTCAATCAACAAAAATTTAACAAAAATTTTTAAGATTTAAACGACATTTTTGAACAGAGCCGATTTGTGACAGAAATAGAAAGTATTTCTTTGTATCCTTCCAAGAATCAAACAAGGTTTTTAATTTTTGTTTAATTTTTTTGAAATTATTAGAGATATTTAATATTGAACTATTTGTTTATATTTTATATAATTAAATTACTAATATAATTTATATATTTAAATTAAAATTTTACTTGTGTGTAAATTTTATATATACACATATATATATATATAAAATTAGAGTAATTTTTTAATTTAAATATGAATAATTTTAATTTATTGCACGCTTAAATATTCTTCAATGTAGGTTTGTGGAGTATTAAGACACTCGAGAATGTTACACAATGCTTTATACACAGTTTATAACATTTCCGCAAATGCAGAGAATATTATATGAAAGAACATTCTTCGAAATTATCGCTACCGTCACTGTATTGTTAGTGCAACGCGCTCTTAATAAGATGCACCCCTCCGATGCATAAGAATACTGCCAGTGTTTAGTCAGTATTTCTGCGTTACCGCCACCGGTAAAATGAATAATTATGTTCTACGCTGAAAGACTCACTCGTTTTATACGATACGCATAATGATAGATGGTATCAAACCGTCGATATATAGAGACTGATATGCAGCTGGCGTGAAGGAAAAGTTTCGTTGTTTAAATTATTTTGTATTATGGGGCTTTCCTCTTCCAGATGATGAAAAATTCTCAATAACGTTTGGCGTTTATCTCATGAGCGTGTATAAAGCTAAAAATACCGTAAATCCTATAAATTCTAATATTGTACACTTACGCACTATATAATAATAACTTACTTAAATACTTTTATTTGGATATTTTTACTTTATTGATTTATCGACTTTTGTCCGTTTCCTGCAGTTGCCGGCTCCATTGCCAATATGCAGAGAATGCCTCGATGACACGAGCAACAACAACAACAGCAAACGGAACGAGAAACTAAGTAACTGCAGCGTCTGTGGAGCGGTTTTACATAATTCCTGCGCGCCATCAGAGCTCTTGGTACTCGTTGATCGTGGAATAACCTGGTCTTGCGATGATTGTTCTCCTACCTGCGCCGGTTGCAAACTTGAGCGAGAGTCGCAGAATTATCTCGTCAAGTGCGCCGGCTGCGTAAAATGTTTCCATCCTGCTTGCCTCGATCCTGCCCTCGACAAGAAGAACAAGGCGCCTTGGAAGTGTCGACACTGCCAAACGGCGCACACGAACAAAGACGACGGTAGGCGGAAGACGCAGGATGCGAATTCGACTGCTGACACACCGACAAGCGCGAGGAAGAGGCTCAGCAAATTACGCGAGAATCGAAAGTGAGTGTTGTTTGCTTGTATTTAATTAACAAATGCTCTCTTTCATTCGCTCTTTTTACGTCAAAAGTATTATTTCGACTTTGAGATAAAAAAATATATAAGTAATACGATTTTATAGGTCAAGATTAATATACAATGTTGTTGGTAACTTTTTTTACAGATCAATGGTATCCAGGAAAAGCTTGGCGAACACGAATCCAGGCAAGAAGGGCAGCGTGGGAGTGGCTCAGGTGGACAGCAGCTCGGACGGTAATGCGGGTGTTGTCTCCCCTCGTCAACCACCTTTGATTTCCTCTCCTTTACCACAACCCCCTACCCCACTCGCAGGCCAGGGTAGGCTGCTCGAGGAAAAGAACGACAGGATCTCCAAGGAGAAACAAAAGTTTTTTAGATTGAGCGCGTTTAACGCTGAGCACAGTAAATTAAAGCGGGTGGGGGGCGGTGATAAATCTAGGCCCTCGCGGAACGTTAACGTTAGGTCAACCCGGGGCAGTACTGCGAATCCGAAGAAAGTCGGAACGTCGCGAGTATCTAACAGCAGTAGCAGCAGCAGCAGCAGCGAGGCCGGTAACAGCAGCGAGAGCTCGGATGGCAGCGATAGTAGCGATGAGGATGATGATGAAGGCAATAGCTCGAGCGAGAGCAGTGACTCCTCGTCGGACGAAGCTCAGGATGGGAGACTCGAATCTCCAAAGGCACCATTCGTTTGTGACCTCAACGAGGACAAGCCGTGGGGCTTCGCTGCCGCCGCCGCAAAACTGAACGTAGAGTCACCTTTCTTCAGCAATATCACAAACACTTTTGGCGCGCCATTACCTAAACTCACCGTAGGCGATACGCCGACATTTGGTTTACACATACAACAGCCAGCCACTGTCAATCCGTCAGATGGTAAAAAGAAAGATAAATCCGAGCGCAACGCCGCACAGACGGTCGGCCACGCGAACACGGATAACAAAATTAAGCCTGGAAGCGGCCAATTGAAGGGCCTATTCGATGGCTTGAGTCACTTTTTTTCAGCACCTGCGAATAGCAGGGCGAGATCGGCCGGTGTACCGGCGCCGAATTACGCGCCAGACCGGAGGAAAAGGCCTAACACGGAGGATGCTGCTAAAACGAACAAAATTCCGAGAGGTACACAGAGAAACAGACCGGCAGACGACTCATTTGGTACGAATAAACTCAAAGATCGTAAAAAGACTGAAGCAATCACTGAGATATCGAGATTACCGAAGCCCGGTATCTTTGTACCTTCCGATGAGAATGTATTAAGTTCGCTTAATGAGAAATTACCGAGGATGACGCCCTCGGGTTTGGTGAAAACCGCGGTGAACAGTAAAAGACACGAGCATGAGAGGAGAAAGCTGATGCGAGACGACGCATCGTCACTCGTAAAGTGTGCCGCAGATTCATCCTCACCGTCGAGACACGAGCAACAGCAGTCACGAAAGAAGCAAACAGCTTCGGATATGAGTACGCAGATACGCCACTCTGTATCCGCCGTTGCGAAATCCTCAGGCCTCGGTTCCGATTCTGTCAAGTCAAATCCTAATCCAAAGTCCAATCCACGAGCCTGTACTAGCGCCACCACCACCAACACCACCACGACACCCCGCGCGACACCCTGCTCCACCAGGAAGGGTAAGAGTCTACCCCACCCGTTCACAAGTTCCTAACCTCGATGATGCACCCTAAAAAAAGTCGCAATGAAGACTTCCTTCTAATCTAATCCTCGCTCACGACCACGTGGATGTGTTGGCGGTGTGGTGTGGTATGATGTGTGGTACACGTGCGTCTGATGACCGATAACATTTTTCAAGATAACGTGATTGTTCCGATGATGTCGTGGAAAAATGATCTGTATAGAAAAAACAATATGGACATAAATTTGATATGAATTTGAAATGATTTTAAAAAGAGATTGCGAACGATCAGGTTTCTTGATAGGACGTTTATCTGCTACATAGTGTAAAACCAGTGATAACTTGTAGATACATTTATTGTAGAAAAAATACGAAGATATGATAATTGGAAGTTACATCTCTTTATTAGAACAATTTATAAAGAATGCATTTTCATTTGTTTTACACTATGGATACTATTGTGGATATTGCATGTCATTAATCATGTTATTACTTGGCTCTGGCATTTTTTTCCTTTGTCCATGCAAACATACATTTGGAGATGGCTGTTCAAAATCGAAAAATATAAGACAATTTTGAGGAATACATCCTTACGTAGAGACATCCTATATTTATTGTTTTACATTTTTAGTCATCTCTCATTTTTCAGGATACTTATACAGGATACACAACCATATCACAATCTACAAAAATGTACTATATCATGTACATATTTAATATTCGTACAACTTTTATAGAGAAATCTTGATCTCTCATTGTACATTTGGACTATTTTTATTTTGACTAATTGACCGATTTACATTATAGCTTACATGTTTTCGTACATCGATCGCGCAAACAAGTTCTCTTGTTGAACAAGTCAACTTACAGAGACAGAACAAAATTCTATTTTCCAAGAAAAAAGATAGATACTAGTGATCAATTTTTTGGTTGTACATTTCATGCAAAATGGAATCCATTTTGCGTGCTGTGCAATGCTTAATCGTATACATCGGACTGATTCATTCTCTGACTTCCTCTTCTCCTTGTACAAAAAAGACCGCTATACAATTTCCAGGCACTGAAGAAATACGGCACTGGGTGGCACTTACCTCACTCAGCCGCCTTCTTGTACCATTCACACCTACTGGAGCCTACCTGCTGCTGCTGACACTTAGCAGGCACTGTTGTACACCACCGCCCCCTTACCCCTTCACGAAAGAAAACAAAAAGAGCAAAAACGTTCCTGCCGTCGAAGAGCCAACTTTGATACTCTGCCAACACATCCCACTAATCTAACCCACAGCTTTGCTTTGGATACTACTCACATTATTAACGGCAAACGAATTATTATTAGCATTTTTTTGTCATTTATTACATTAGATTGCTATTGTCACCATGCTAATGTCGTTTAATTTCGCTTCTTTTTTATCTGTTTGACCAACTGATTTTTCCAACAGGACGTGACTAATACCCCGTTATTTTGACATCTAATTTACCGAAATCATTAATATTCGAGTCGCGGGTAATAAACTCATTTAGTGAGTGCCTTCGCTTTTCGTACAAAATATTTGGAGAACATCATTGTAACAGTAACTTCAGTTTTCATCAGTTTTCTTGTAACGTGCGACATCACAATACATACTTCAACGATACATACTTAAAAATTTATATTTTTAAACTATACGCACGAATATATGATATAACGTTATATGACTTAACGTTTGTCAAATTATCACATTAAATTACTCATTTCTCACTTACGACTTTGTTCGTCAGATTTCTTTTACATGGAACATCACATCATTTTTCTCATATAACAAACTATTGCAGTCGTAGGTAGCAGTGTCTCGTACGTAAAGCAATTGCATCAGTGACTTAAATATTGAATGATTATAAAACTGATTAATAACAACAGAGAAAAAAAAATTGTTGAAGAATGATGATATTAAAATGTACAGTTGCTGGGCGAATTAGCACTCGTAATCATTTTTTTTCTTTTTACAGAGGAGCCAATCGTCCCACAGACCTTACCGCAAGGAGTCACGCAGAAGGACGTGGATCTCATCAAGGAGGCTCGTGAGAGAGCCCGGCTGACGGTTAGCAATGACGAGAATGAACAATCGTGCGTTAATACTCCGAATGCGTCCGGTAACGCACCACGTAATCCTGCTGCGATAGTATTTGGTCGATACGAGGTGGAGACATGGTATTCCAGTCCGTTCCCTCAAGAATACGCACGATTGCCGAAACTGTTCTTCTGCGAGTTTTGTCTCAAGTACACAAAAAGCCGAGCAGTGCTGGACAGGCACATGGACAAGTGTCAGTGGAGACATCCACCCGCCACCGAGATTTATAGGTGCGATGGATTGTCCGTGTTTGAGGTACGTACCGTAATAAGTATTATCGTTTCTGTCGTTTGATTGAAGAGCTAATGGGAATGTTTTAATATTCCAGATCGATGGTAACGTGAACAAAATATACTGTCAAAATCTGTGTTTGTTGGCAAAGTTATTTTTGGATCACAAGACTCTCTATTACGACGTAGAGCCGTTTCTCTTTTATGCTATGACTAAAAATGACAAATACGGCTGTCATTTGGTCGGTTACTTCAGCAAGGAGAAACACTGTCCGGCTCAGAGGTACAACGTGTCCTGCATTATGACCCTACCGCAGTATCAACGACAGGGTTTTGGCAGGTTTCTCATAGAATTCAGTTACCTATTATCCAAGGTTGAGGGCATCCCGGGAACGCCAGAGAAACCGCTTTCGGATCTCGGTCGAGTGTCATATCATTCCTTCTGGAAGAGCGTGGTGCTCGAGTACCTGGACGCGAATCGGAATCATAATAATATCAAGCTGAGCGATATCACAAAGGAGACTGGTGTGTCGGCACACGATATCGCGACAGCAATGCAATTGCTCGGATTTATAAGATCGGTTCATCTGCCAGGAGATGCGAACACTAATAAAGTGGCTGTGGTAGTTGATTGGAGCAAAGTAGATGCTCACATGGCGAAAGTACGAAAGAGTTCCCGTATCAAACTAGATCCCGACTGTCTCAGATGGATACCGTTGCTCACACAAATCCCTAATCCGTATCAGAATCCAGAGGAGAGCGGGGATACCGGCTCGGAAATGTCTCCTACGATAGAGCCTAAACCCGTGCCGGCTGTTGTCGAGAAGATACAAAGAGTGAAAATAAAGAAAAAGCCTCGAGGTAGACGAGTAAGTCAAAGGAAATCGACACCTCTGAAATCCACACCATTGAAACCGAAGGCTTCATCGAAAGCTGCAGCGTCTCACAAGGACACGTCCAAAGAAGAGAAGGATGTTAAAGATACGAAAGAAATCAAAACGGCGAAAGAGTTGAGAGAACCAAGAGAATCCACGAGGGAAAGCCGTAGTGCTGAGAATACAGAGAATCGGAAAGATTCTCGCGTGGAAACGGAAGCTAAGAACGTAACGTCTACACTGAGAAACACGCGTGTCCTTGGCTCGACAAGGAACGTAATTCCGCCGAAATCGGCGCCAATAACGATGTCGAGGAGAAGGATCAGACCACCTAAGACACTTGTGTCTGAATCAGTCATCACACCTTTGCGAAAACGAAAACATTCCGAGAAGATTGAGGCCGAGGAAGAGAAAGTAGAAGTCATCAGTAGGAAGAGGACGCGAGAATCTCTGAGAGAAAAGGAAAAGGAGAGAGAGCGAGAAACTGAACGGGAGCGCGAGAAGGAGAAGGAGAGAGTAAGAGAGAGGGATAGTAAAGTGAAAGAAAGGGAACTTCTGAAAGAAACTTCGGTGGACGCTAGAAAAACACCTCCCAAATTGGACTCTACGTCGAGTCCACCTAAACCAGCAAAGAAACAATGTAAAGTGGACGATCTTTTGTTGAAAGTTACCAGCAGACAAACAAAGTTGCATGCGAAGGAGAAGAAAGCTCTGGAAGAGACGACGCAATGTAATGGTAAAGAAGAAGTGCGAGATGTTAAGAATTCGCCATTGTCCAGGCGGAGTAGAAGTAAAACGACGGTGGAGACGGCTTTGAAGATGCCGCGACTCACGCCGGAATCTCCCGGCACGAAAAATAGAGCCGAAAGTCCTGTGATACCACCTCCTTCGTTGTCTCCACCACCCGATGAGTCGATGAATAATTCTCCCATTCGAAACAAGCAACTGTCGGTGCCGGAATCACTGTCCACGAAGCACACAGTAACAGCGAATAACAGTGACAACAAGAGCGAGAGCGCGGAGGACAATGGTTTGCCTGTTCCCACGGAAACGGAAGTGGTATCCGCGAGTTCCGGCGAATATGAGGGCGGTGATGAGGATGATGGAGAAGAGGAAGAAATAGCCGCACCGACGCCTAAACTTGTGACGCAATCGGCCTCACCCAGCATGGAGAACCCCGCGAAAGAATCATGTGAGGACGAGAAAGCGGATAACAAGATTCAGGAGAAAAACAATGACGAAAGCTCGTTGCAAAAGACGGAAGCAGCAAATCTATCACTAGCGGTCGGCGACGATCAGACTGAAACTTTAAACGAATGTGATAAGAACTCCGAGACTGAGAACCGTCCAGTTTGCAGTCCGGAGGCATCGAAGTCAGTACCTGAACCAGTTGCTTCACCAAAAGAGGAGAAAGTTGAGAAGTCGGAGAACAGCGTTATGCTGAAGAAGGATGGCCGTGATAGCCCTCCCAAAGAAGAGCTCGTTTCCGAAACGCCGAAAGATACCAAAATTGATCTGTCGCGACCGAAAACAGAACCTTTACCCACGGAGAAAAAGGACACATGCGCTCTCGTCAACGCGGAAGCCGAACGTCTCACGCCGCAGGAGAAAACGTTGCCCACTGTGGAGCATCAAGATACGACCTTACAGTTACAGCATCAAACGGAAGAATTGAAACAGCATTCGCCTGAAAGCGGTAAGACTACGCCGCATCTGGAAAATCCGGGATCGGTGAAAAGAACACCGCCGTCACAACCGGATCTGCCATCTATGGGAGTCTACACGCCAGACTCGACGACTAATTCCGTACACTCGCTGCATTACAGCCAGTGTGATCTGGATGTAAGTCAGTTGGGCTTGGAGTCGCCCACTTCCATAGCTAGTGATCTCGCATCGCAAAACAGCGTGGAGAGACCACCCAGTGCTTTACCGTCTATCCCATCGTCTGTAAGCGTACCGATCTCGGTCTCTATGCAGATTACAACACCAGTTACATCATCGGTGCCAGTAAATATACCGCAGCAGGTGCAGTACACCGAGTGTTCGATGCCGCAGCACACTCCGCCGGCCCATCACCCGAGCATCCATCCGATGCATCAGCCACACACGCCTCAATCTCTCCAGCAACCGCGTACTCCGCAGAGTATCCCGACCCAGAGTCCGCAGCCACTTCCGCAGAGCCATACGCCGCAACCGTTGCCACAGTCGCACACGCCGCAGAGTATACCTACGCAGAGTCCGCAACCGTTACCACAAAGTCACACGCCGCAGCCGTTGCCCCAATCACATACGCCACAGCCGATGCAGCTGTCGCTGGCGCAGCAGGCGCAGAATCAGAGTATGGCGCACAGTCAATCTCAACAGACTCAGTCGCAGCAACAACAGCAACCTGCGCACCAGCAACAGCCTCAACAGCAACAAGCTCAACAATCTCAATCACACAGCAAGCGTGCCAGCGGCTCACAGACCACACATAGGTCCAGGTCGACGCAGCAGAGTAGTAGGTCGCATCGGGCCACTCCACCGACGTCGTCCCACACTCAGACCTCTCAGCACAGTGCCGCGACGTCGCAGACTAGTCACAGCAGCAGTACCGTGGCACACACGGCGCACGTTGCGGTGCCGCCGCAGTATCAACAATCGCCGTCGTCGATGAGTGTGCCTCCGGCAGTGCCACATCCGCACTCGCATACCCCGCACGTTGCGCATTCGCACAACATGGTAATCCCGCAGGGCAATTACATGTCAGTGGCGGCGGGTTCGCAAGGCTTCCCCACGCAAAATGCCTACGTGATCCAATCGCATCGCGGCGGTCGTTCCGCGCCGACGCCTTGCACCACCGCCACGAATTTCTACTTACAAACGAGCGCGATACCACCACATTCGCATACCCCGACCCCGCTCTCCACCTCCGGCGGTAGTCATCAGACCACCAACTCGTGCAGTCTGGCCAAGTTACAGCAATTGACCAACGGTCTAGAGATGATACCGCCTACGCCGCCACCGGCGATGAACCTTACGCCACCGCCACCCATCCCGCACACCATGACGCCACCGCAGACATCACGGCAGCTACCGACGCCACCTCAGGTTGGACTGGGCTATGCGAAAAACTATTACAATGCCAACACTATTACAATCAACACCGTGCCTCCCGGCACGCCCGGACCGCCCGGCCGATCCACCTCGCGTTCGTCCGCGAACAACATGCCATCGCTCACTCAGCCGTATCCCAGTGAAAGTCTCTATCGACAGACGCTCGATCCGAGCGGTACCTGTCCGCAGATGCAGAGTGCCGCGAGTCGTGTCAGCCAGAATGTCCTCAACACGAATCTCATGGCCGCTCAGTACGGTTACCGGGTAGCACAACCGACGACCGGTTATATGAATCAGGCAGCACAACTCGGTGGCTTCATGAATCAGGCGAGTCAGCTGCCAGTCGGCGTGGTGAACGTGCCGACGCCGTATCCGCAGGACCCGCACCAGCAGAACCCGGCGGCTGTCTACACCACATACCACAGCTACATCAACGGCGGTCTCATGCAGCCCCTCAACAGCTCCATGAGACCACGCTAGCCGTCTTCGCCTACTCCGAATGGATTAATCTCTCTCGACGTTCGGACGGACGAACGAATTTCTTCGCGCGACAAGTTAATGCTCTCTTCGATACGACCATTGATGGCGACTCATCTTCGATTTCCTGCTACGTGACCAACGCCGTGAACATTTGTCGGGTACTTTTTCCGACCATTCGCTGCCTTCATCAGTTTTGTCCCCGAAGACTTGTTCGAAGTCTTCTCGTCACACTGATTTATTTTCGTCAGCAATCCTCTTTTTCCGATCCAGGTGTCTCCACGGAACCTCTGAAGATGATGCTCGCTGCGATTGGTGAACACAAACGGCATACGTTGGTAGCTGTAAATGGACAGTGCGGCAAATCGCGAAAGAACTTAGTGACGCACAGAAGCAGAATCCCATGTTCGGCAATCCGTTCGTCAAATATACAGTTATATTTTAGTTCTTTATCTCTCGATCCAGCAAAATATATTCGCGAATCACTAGGGTATTAGCGTGTGTCCTATATACGCCAGTACGTCTGAAATTCGCTACACGAATATGTAATTGCCCATTACTGTTTTAACTGCATATTCAATTTCAGAAGAAATGAGGAGAAAGATAAGGGAGGATAATTAAACATTGATCCTCTCCACGCAGCACGTTTCTCTCCGTGCTCGAGGAAGGCTCGTATTAAACTGATTCTTAACTTGTCGACAAAGATTGCACACAAGGTACAATTTAATCATAGTTGTCAATCGGTGATTCTTCGAAGGCACGAGTGCGTATGACTTGTGCGTTTAAATTAGAAGAAAAAGGAAAGGAAGACGAGACGTCTTGGGCTGGTCAATTTCGGCCAAGGTATCCCTGCCCTTCATCTCTAATTCGAAGGAAAAAGAGAAGGAAAAAGAAGTGAGGAGAAATAAGAAAAAAAAAAGAAATGCGGACACCTATTTTTAGTAGGGCATTCCTTCGCGAAACTGCAGCAGTGTTACGTTTTATGTATTTATATATATATATATATATATATATATATAAATATATTTACGAATATAATATTCTGTTTGATATTATTAATTGTTGAACATTGTTGTTTAAGTTGGCACACTTGTACTTTACTGTATCATAAAGAAAAAAAAAGGTAACTTCGTAACTGCTATGATAATCTCTCATTGTATTATTACGAAAGTCGATTAATTGTCGCCGACATCAGTGTAAAATCGTCAATCTCGATCGTCAACGCCATCATTTATATATTTTCTATCAGTTATTATTATCATTAATAATCTTTACTACTGTGACCGATGATGAAATACACACGCGCATAAAACAGACATGCGTTCACACACACATACACACAGAGGCATACAGGAAACGTGATGATGACGTTACAATTTAATTGTCACATATACGATGTCACGTCTTCGTTCGGTATTCATTATTATACGTTTTTATTGTCTAATATCGCGAGAGGGTAGCTCTAGTTTCGGAAAGAATAACGGAGCGCGCAATCAGGCTCTTCCACGAAGCGTCGCGAGACTCGTGCCGAAATTATTTTTTGTATCGAAATCGCGAGAGAAAGCGTGCGCGTACGTCGATTTCCCTTCGCGAAGTGAAGGAAAGAGGAATAACGGTAGCGTAAACGTGCTACCCTCCCCGAGCACATTGCCCCGAAACCGCGTAATTTCCCTCCCTCGTTGTGGACGACGCTTCGCGGAACGGTCGTGACGATAAAAAAAAATAATATATTTATGGTACGAAACGTTACAAGTTTAATTTTTTCAGACGAGAGAACGAAAAAAGAACGAAAGAAAAACGGCAAATCGCCTAGCTTAGAATATAATTAAATGATAAGATAATTAATAATGTATAAAAATACATCAATATTTATTGTACATAGACCTAAAAAAGACTACTAACAAATAAAAAAGAAATCAAAATATGTGATTGTATTGTATTTGACTTTCCAGGTGCGCCTAGGGTGACGTGTAGACTCAGATTGTGCGAACTCTATCTTCTATAAGCTTTGTTACTTCATCCTGGATATAGGAATGCGAATCAGATCTCTAGCTTGTATTTAAAGGATTCCAAAGTGAAATAAGTCCATAATTTGTATATCTCTCTAAACACGTATATTTTCTCTTAGATTTTACGAGTTACATTCTTGTTACTTTATTTGCGAAACACTTTATTATTAGATTGGACATGAAATCACCAGTTTCTTGAACCTTATAATTTTATAGACTTAGTCCACTTTTATCTTGGGCGATTCACTTGGAGTTGCTAGCAATTTACGCGTCGTAACTCCTGGTTCCTTTTTCTTGGATTACCTCGAATGCGTGGACAAACGTTTTCTCTTCCGTTTCCTCTCCTGGCGCCGTTTCTTCTCCTCGTTGGCAAGATCCACGTACTTTTTCCTCTGTTCGGGAGTCATCCGGGACCACAATTTGCCCGCGGCTCGCGCTATCACGGTGACATGCTCATTCGGCTTCTTGCTGCGAAGTCGCAGGAAGAAAATGATAAAGGGATTCGTCGCTCGAGGCCGGACGTTGTGTCTATTCTGTGAACCTTGGCCTCCGCTCGCGGGTTGTCTACCTTTTCCGGTATCTGCGCTACGTGAAAGGTGAAACTGCAAAGTACGCTTTTGCGTGCTCTGTTGAGCTCATCGATCAGCTCATCAACATTAAACCTACATTGTTACTACGACATCAGAAGCGAACAATCCTTACACTTTTACATCCATGTAAATAGTTAGTAGTTGGAGAGATCAATTTTTTTATCAAAAATTGTACATAAATTCAAAAAGAGGAAGAATTTAGTTGTCAACAAAAGGCTTTTCTTTTATGAATATAAATTGGAAGAAGCTCATACTTTTCATCGCTTTTGACAAAAAAATTCAAAATGATTGACGTAAATCAACGGCCTAAGTCGTATGCCAAGGCTGAATCAAGAATCCGTAAATATTAGGAACGCGAAATTTTACAGAACCTGATGTTAATCCGTCATAAAGTAGAAATTATCTTACTTGCAGTGACCCTCCTTCCGATCTTTCTGAATCTTCGGAGATTGCGCGGAGTTGGCGTTCCCCATTTCCGCTACACCTTACGGAAGTGTCAGCGATTGTCTCGATAATTTAGCGTTACTTGACAATTTATTATTTATCACGTACACCGGTTCTGCTCCGGTGATTTTATCTAGGAACAGTTGTCACATTGACAGCTTGTATCGCGAAAGATCGTCCACTGTTTTTTCAAAAGACAAACACGATTCTGACATCACTTGTGTTGGTATCGCTAGAGGGAAATCATTCTCGATCCGATGCAAAAACGTTCCTGTATCTTATCCTCTTCGCTTTAATACGACTTGTAATTAGTAACAATTATGATTGTTATAACAAGATATATATATATATATATATATATATATATATATAATATAAACTAAATTATAAGATATAATTATTATACTATATTATAAAGATATAATTATAATGAGAAGTAGCTGCATATTTTTAAATATAAAATTCATATTTCTTACGTTTAATCTAAGGTTTCGTATTAAATTATACTATAATACACAGTTACAAACATTTTAGATTTTGTCTGCCGAAGAATCGATACAAATTTCTATTCTATTTTACATCTTGTAGTATAAATATATGTTACAATTCATATCATATACAATTTTATGTTTACATTATGTGCTATAAATTATAAATCTCCGCCGGCCTGCGCCGCTTTCTTCGGTTTCTTATTTCTATTCCGTTTGTCGGGACAATAACAGGCTTGTTTCTGGGCATCGAGGAAACTTTTGCAACCCAGCGCGGTCGTCCCCGTGAAAAGGGCCTTGGCTGCAGCTTTGCACGTATTGACGATGCCGGTAGCTTGATACGTGTCGCAATATCTGTAGAGGCATCTCTTAAATTCCAGATCACACTTTTCCTTATCCATGTTACAAGTATCGTAGCAAATGTCATGGAGGTCGCAGCACTTCGTCATTTCGGTGAGCGGAAGGAATTCCTGGTTCACCTGCGAATATTCGTATAACAACTTGTAACGATTGTGATTAATATAATGAAGAATGTTGCAAATATAAATTAAATTCGAAAATTAAAAATGTAAATTAAATTTGGAACTCAACAAATTAAATTACTAACTCTACTCGAAATTAAATTACCACAGCACTGACTATTATTGTATAAATTATAAATTATGATTTTTATAATTGTAAATTATAAATTTATATATTATAATTTGTCATAATTGGCAATAATTGAAATTTATTGATTGATAATTTATGAATTAAAATTTATATATATTATATTACAAATGACGATACACAACTTTGTTCGCGTATAGTTAATTAAACAAATATAAAGACCAAAATTTTTGTCGCAAAAGTTGCTCAGTTATCGTTTATCCATTTCCTCGATGAAGTATACCGACCTGGATACCAAGAGAACCACATCCGTCGCTTTTCGGCACGTGATTCCAGTCTGCTTTCGGCGTGGATCCTGAAACGATTTGAATAACGCGCCATTTGCTCGATCACAACATCGCTCGTCCAATCGCGACGCACCATGTCAACCGTCAGAGCGTTCATTTGTCCACGAAAGCAAACGAGATTGTTAGTTGTCGTTTTATTTTCTTTCTCCATAATGCGATAATTTTTACAGAAAGCGTAACAAAATTGGAGGAGCAGGCTTTTATAATCACGACATTCGATAGAGGCGCAACAATCACGTCCGTTTTTATCGATGCAGATAAATTTTAATCTTGGTTCAACTTGCTTTTTCTTCTTTAGTTTTTTAAGGCCCGGTTCTTTTGCAATCATTTTTCTCCTCTTGTGTCATTGGTAGAGGGGAAACTTAAGTCAGACTCTAATCCCGGAATCAGAGTTATTTAATCCCGAGTTAAGAGCAAAAGAACCGGGCCTGAGACGTAGAAAAAGATGCAATACCAACTAACAGCAACATTACTATAAATATTATAACTTCCTACTCAACTATGATGTAACTGTTATGTAACGTGTGTTACATCAAATTTATACTGTCGAGTGGAAAATTATAATATTGATGTAATGTTGCTATTGATTGTTCATTGGCAATTTATATCGGTAAAATCAAATTGTGTAATCAAGCGTAACACGAAAGCAAAATAATTAAGTGCTCTTATTCGACAAAGAGAAAGATAGAATTAAGTACGAATTATGGAAATTTGATCCGATCACTGATTAAGTTAATCGGCCCCTTCTTCGAAATCGTCTCCCAAGATCTACACACGGAAAACGAGAAAAAAAATTGAAGAAAGCGAGGGGGTGTAGAAAGTGCAACTGAAAGTCAGGGAGATCCGCGCGAATCGATCGCAGGATCGACCAATAGCGGCGCGCCGTTGGGAGATAACCTGATAACTGCGATATGTTGACGGATAAAATCAACAACCCCGGGAAATACGCACCGTCGGGACAATGGAAAACACAGTTCTCTTCCACGGCGGCGTCGAATACCTCGTGTATGTCCTTGATCTTCCTCGCCACGGTTATGGCGTTGGCGAAGAAGTCCTGGAAGACCGTCTCCGCCGCCAGCACGGCGTCCCGTAGATTTGACAGCAACCCGGCGCCGTAACCGGACCAGGCGTATGCCAGGAATGTCAGCGCGTAGATGATAATTTTGCGATATCGGGACAAATCCATTTTTGCCCCTCGAGTCGATCTGTTTGGGTACAGGTGATCGGATGGCTCTCGCCGGACTGCGCGGTATTTTTAGACGGGCAAGTGTGTGCCCGCCTCAGTCATCGAAAAGGACACGTGGTGCCCCGCGTTGTCGACTCGATTGTGTATCTTGGCTTCGTCGAGACACACTGTGGTCGAGATTCGTCGTTGTCACTTGACAAATTTTCCCCGTGACGAAATTGTTATACCGATTTGCATGAAGAGGGAAAGGGGCGGGCCGAGGAGTGCAGAAAGAGCAGCTGGCCGCTAACGACGAGCTCACTTTTTTTTGCATTTCGTCATGCCGCGCATGAAATACGCGTAACTTTCCGTTTTATAGTAATTTGACTGATAGATGCGACAAAAGAACTTCCTTTCGTAGATTCTATATACTAATTTTTATTGGTGTGGGTTTAAGAACGACCGCACTTAATTTAATCAATTAATTTAATCACCGGTTAACCCGTTGAGATAATACGACTTTCTTAATGCAAGTGGAATTTTTATTTTATTTTATGAGAAAAAGTAGTTTAAGGTTAATAAAGGGTTTTCCCATGCAATTTTTGTTCTAGAAATTATTTAGCTCCAGTTGAATTGATTTTCGAGTTAGTCGCACTTTTGAAACCATTCTAAACACAATTCGTTCGATTTTATTACAAGCGCTTTTTAAGTAAAATTTTTAAGCAGGACTAAAGTGAGATTAAAATTAATCGACGTTTAAGAAACCGCATCTTTGTTAACTTTCAGTAGAAATGCAATCGGCGAGACGGGAGTCGAAATCCATTCGAAAACGATATCTTTTTCTCCTCTATCAGAGATACATTTTATTTATTGAATAAATTGCTCCTTGTTACGAATTATTTGCAATTGATCACAAGACGCTTCGATGATAAAAATTTAAAATTTTTTTTCCAGCTCGCCGTTCTCATACAATTTCTTCACGTCGGTACCGCCTCCTAAGCATTCTCCGTTAAGAAATACTCTAGGCACTGTACTGGCACCAGTTATCTCGCCCAGCACAGCCTGTATCTCCTGTGCGTCCTCCCTGTCGTCCAACTCTATCGTCGTGTATGTTTTCTTCAACGAGTCAAACACCTGCATACAAGAAGAAGAAGATAAAGAAGAAATTATCATCTTGATAAATAAACTAACAATAGTTATTGATAGTAATAAGACGAAAAGTTAAATCAAGAATTTAATTCACATTGGTAATCTGTCTATTAGTAACAAATAGTAATTTAAACAGTTATTTAAATTATTACATCTAAATTTTAATTTAATAACTGCATTGTAGAAGACGTGTCATGATTCTTTCGAAAATCTTAGATTGACTGTGTAAAGAGAAAAATTTTTAATTGTTATTATAATATTAAAAATCACAAAAACCTTGAAATGATCTGAGACTAACAGGTTGAAAACGAGAAAAATAAAAATCGGTTAATTCTCAAAGACGCACAAGTGCTAAGAATATCAGGGAATATTTCTTTAATTCCGAAAGCCTATAGTGCATCGAACATTTGACAAATTATCGTTTCTTTATTGCTCGTTATCAAAGGAGGAATTCACCGAGTGAGAAAATCGAGATCGATCTGTCGTGAAGCCGACAGGTATAAATACCTTCTTAGCCATCTTGCAGTAAGGACAATACGACTTGGAGAATATGACGATCGAGTCCTTCGCGATCAATTCGTTGACGAGGTCTCGTGTCGAGGGCATGATGGACCTTTTTGTACTGGAAACCGAATTTCCCATTCTATTGAGCAAAAGGGATTCATTTCGCTCGATTATGCCTCGATGCTTTTAACCTCGCACGTGCTCGCGTTAACGTACGCGATCCAATCATATGAGATTCGATTCGCGATGTCCGGAAACTGCTAGAGAACTTGCGTCCAAACTTGAAATAATAATATGAATAATAATTCTTTCCATAAAAATCTCATTATTGGATATCGGACGTGGCTTGAATTGATCACTCTTCCAACAATTGTATTACACAAATTCATGCAACATCCATATTTCATGTTACTGTAACTTCTGAATGAATATTAATTATCCAGATGTGTGTATGTTTAACGTTTTAAAGATATCTTTCTTAAGACGTCTTCGAGACTTTCCGAGTAGACATCCGAAAGTTGTCTTTATATCTTATAAGATATTTTTTACATAGATATTGTTTACATATTTACCTTTAATATCTTATAAGATATTTTTTTGGAGTACGTATAGATATTACATTATCGACTATATCATTTATCGATAAATGACGTAGTCAATTTGAGTATGACATAACCTATAAAAAATACATTGCCAGCTAATTTGGTATTCAAATATTTTGAATTATTTTGAGACGTCATGATGTTCTCTTTGGCGAGAGAAGAGATTAAACAGATCTTAAGTAATTTCTTTAATTATTCCTTTCTGTTAAATGGAGCAAAACATAACGATATCTTGACAATTTGCGCATCTGTACCGTACTTACATCGACACGTGTCGATTTGACAAACTTCATAACCTCCAAATAGGTCGCGTGACCTAATTATTCAAATTTACTTATAATTTACATAAGAATGACAATTTCGAGTTGCCAACTAATTATTCTGCGCAATTGATTGATTTACTACAGCATTTCGCTGATTTTGATACAATTGTACAATCAAGAAACACACATCGTTTATAGACAATTCTATCGCTTTCAAGTTCACTGCTGTCAGTGTAAAAAAAACAAACAATAATCAGTGAGAAACGACAGCAGATATCCGACATAAGCAAATATAACAATACGCGCGCGAGGCACACGAGCACAAAAGAGTGTTGATAATAATTGACATTACTTGTGTGAAAGTAGTAGCAGGTAGTGGTTAATAATACGTGACAAACGTCAGATCAAGAACCTCGGTCGTTTGGATTCGCCCTTACCTCCAACTGTGACTATAACGTTGCTCTGAGGATATGACTAATGATATATCACCGCAGGAATTAATTGGTTGCCGATTAAGAGATTGGTGAAGAAACGAACGTAAATCCGTCCACCGCAGAAACGCAAGACGCTGCGGCTGATCGACAGTTTTACCTTTAACATTAAGCCCCGTACACACGAGGCATCATCGATACCCAATAAACACACCAACTAATTCATTTATAATTCTCGTTATAATTTCTCATTCAACAATGTAACCATGATATAACACACTCGTTATATTGCATTTATATTGTTGAGTAAATTTAACATTGATGTTATGTTGTGATTTTACTGTTAGATTGCTGGGTGTCGGGAGCAGGGTTGGGCACGTATTATACATGCGGTATTAGACATGTATTGTACATGGTATTCTACAGTATAAAGCCTCGTCTACGCAATAATCGCACAGGCTGTGTCATATGCATATATGTAATACTAATATATTGCTAGAAGAGTGCCGACCTCAGGATCAAACATTACGGTACAGACTATAATAGTCTGTCTCTTACGCATGGTTCAGCTACTTTGTGCGCATGCGCTAACAGCGTTAGTCAGACACGACCAGGTAATGTTTTCTCTTTTCGTGTTCTTTCCGTCTCATTTTCTAATGCTTAGCCTCTCGCTCACACTCACTCAATAGACGCGCCTGCGCATAACGAGGCTTAACCGTTTGCCCATATTTGGGATTCGTACATCTTTCTTTTATGGGCCTCGATCCTCTCATTGGCTGCGTTCAGCAGCAGAGCAGATCAGTGAGCGATTAGTGATTATTGGTCCTTTCTATTAGATCCCGTAATCTAGACCAATCATGTTGACGCATTAAAAAGAATTACTCAACAGTTGTACAACAGTTGTGTCTGCTGAATACGACCATTGCGAAGATACCGAACTAGCAATATATTAGTATTACATATATGGTCGTATGTCGTAAGTAGTAGTGTCGCAGGAAAGTTGTCGCATGTATCGCTCATATATGTAATACTTCTATATTGCTAACTCCGTATCTTCACAATGAGAGGATCGAGCCCCATAAAAGAGAGAATTCCACGCACGAATTCCAAATATGGGCATAGACGGTCAAGTCTATTGAGTGAGTGTGAGCGAGAGGCTAAGAGAAAACATTATCTGGTCTCGTCTACCTAACGCTGTTAGCGCATGCGCACAAAGCAGCTGAACTGTGCGCGAGAAAGAGACTATTATACTTCTGTACCGTAATGTTTGGACTGAGATCGACACTCTTCTAGCAATATAGGAGTATTACATATATGGTATCGCTAGACTAGTATCTACAATATGTCGCAAGGATTGTTCGCGTGCAAGTCGACTGCAGCCGCAATGAATAATCGGCAGCAATTACTAATTTTTCTTCAACTTTGCTCCCAATTTTTAAATTTAATATGTTTATATCGTTTATTTACTAAATCGCATAACAGAAGATGGTGGGTGCGACCAGAAAATATACCACGGATAGCTAGCAACACACGCAAATCGTCAAAGCACTTCGCGCGGCAACGTTCTGTGCTGTGATTGGCTGATCTCATGCGACACGCTTGTCGCAGAAAGTTGAAGTTGACTCAACTCCGTGCGACAAGGCTCTTGCGACTGCGACAGCCTTACGACACAGCTTGCGACATACGACACGGCCTGTGCGACTATTGTAGACGAGGCTTAATACATCACTTAGTTTTATACATATTGGGTGCTTTCCAGCAAGCCGCAGTGTAACACAGTGTCCACTAGTATGAGTGAGACACACTCATATATCTCACTAGATATACTTAGAGATCTCGATATAAATAGAGAAGCGACAACGGTGATCGATACGTGCGATATATCGCAAAAGGCAGCCATGTTAGTTCCACACAATAAAGGCCATCGCACACAACTTCCATAACTGTAAGCATAAGACGTAACGTAAGAATTAGCCAATGAATGAGCGTATAGACCAATGGAACCTTGACCTATACGCTCATTCATTGGCTAATTCTTACGTTACGTCTTATGCTTACAGTTATGGAAGTTGTGTGCGATGGCCTTAAAGCCGACGGCACGTAATAAGCACGAGAGTGAGAGAGAGCGAAAGACGCTCGCTTTCTCTCGTTCTCATGCGTCTTGGTCATGTGACTCAGAGAGCCAATCAAACCGAACCCTTCGTTGTCGCTTCTCTATTTATATCGAGATCTCTAGATATACTGAGTGTGTCTCACTCACACTAGTGGACACTGTGTTACACTGCGGCTTGCTGGAAAGCACCCATTATGTAGCAATCCCCACAACACTGGACAAACTAGAGCAATAAAGATACAGATATTCTAGTCTGCCATTTTTATCCCATTTCCCCACTCCTTGCTCTTTTGCCCCTTTTTTTTCTTCAAATGATATACATTTAACACCTTACTTAGAAATAATCTGAACAACAAACACTCTTCGCAGATCCTGCAGCAATATTATAATAGTATTTAGATGATTTTAGAATATGAACGGAGCTACAAAGTTCGAGCAGCTTAGAAGATATAACCTAATCACCATAAACTTCTTAGCTCAGCGACAAAGAGACGAAAGGGCAAGGAGTGGGGGAATGGGATAAAAATGGCGCAGACTAGAATACTCACGTTTATAGTGCCCATATATGTAAAGCCGACGGCACACGGTACGAGTTTTCGTAGTAGATCCATGGATCTAAAAAGATATGGATGGAGTCTATAGCAAGGGGGCTGTGAAATTTGCGGTAAGGGGAATGCATAGTGCTGTCTCTTTCTGTAGGTAACCTTCGGCTTTGTAACGAATGTAACCGAAGATATCCGAACTGCGCATTGCGTCTTGTATGGGATATATAATCTTTCGGGAATCATCGGATATGCGACGGAAACATACGAAGGTTACCTACAGAAAGAGACAGCACTATGCATTCCCCTTGCCGCAAATTTCACAGCCCCCTTGCTCGTATACACACTTTAGACTCCATCCATATCTTCTTTAGATCCATGAGTAGATCGCATACGAGTTAGCCACTAAGCACGAGAATGAGAGAGAGCGAAAGACGCTCGCTTTCTCTCGCTCTCATGCGTAGTGGCTCCTATGGCTACGTTTACATCGTGGACTTGATACGCGTATCAAATAGTAAATAACTAGTACATTGATTCAGCTATTGGCTGATCAGCTCAAACATACTACTTGATACGCGTATCAAGTGCTCGATGTACTAGGCCTATATTGCTAGTTCCGTATCTTCACAATGGCTGCGTTCAGCAGCAGAGCAGATCAGTGAGCGATCAGTGATTATTGGTCCTTTCTGTTAGATCCCGAAATTTAGACCAATTATGTTGACGAATTAAAAAGAATTACTCAACTGTTGAGTCTGCTGAATGCACCCAATGAGAGGATCGAGCCCCATAAAAGAGAGACGCACGAATTCCAAATATGGGCAGACGGTGAAACCTTTATGCGCAGGCGCGTCTATTGAGTGAGTGTGAGCGAGAGGCTAAGCATTAGGCTGCAATTTCACTTTCAATCTGACGCTAGCGTCTAGCCAGTCACGTGATCGTATTTTCGACGCTAGCGTCGAGAAAAAGAAGCTGGATTCATCCAGCTTCAAGCGTCAAAAGTTGTCCGTGGATCCTAACCTATCCAGCGAGAAATGGCTCGTCGATCGACGTCGAAATAATGTCGAATCGATGTCGATTGAAAGGTTCATTTCTCGCTGGGTATACGTTATCGTGCCTTTATGTGGATTTTTTTGAGTGCCGTATCAAGTCTTCAAATAAATAAATCATTTAAGTCGAAGAAGACGTTTCAAGTAGGGAAAAAATGTTTGGCGAAGAAGAAGTAAGTAAAATATTGTTATAATTATTTATAATTTAAACAAGTGTATATTTTAATAATTAAACTTGCATGAAAATATCTGTAGCTCTTCTCGACATAATCTATTTCATATGTCCCTTTTTACCAGCTTATAAAGTAATATATGCACTATTTTAATTTTTAATAGGAACTGGAAATGGTTCAGACATGTGGACTCTGCGAAATGATAGTTTCTGATATAGATAAATGATATAGTTACTCATTCCTGTTTGAAAGGATATTCAAAATATTTTGTAGATAATTCTACATTATATTTTTACCCGATGACAGGTACATACAACAATATAATTTTGATAATTATGTAGTTTAAGAATTTAGGGCAGTTTAACAAGATTAAAAACATTAAACAAGCATTTTATAAATGCCTAACATTATACAAACTGTCTATATATAATGCTTTATTGCAGCTGATGGGCAAAATATTATTTAAAAAAGTGTAAATAAAAATGAATTGAATGCAGCAAATATCCTTAATAAGGAAAATTTGTCAGGTAAAAAATGCAAATACATTTATTGAAAAATATAATGTAATAAATATGTAATAAATAATTGATGTATTAATAAATAAATAATGTAATATGTAATTATTTTTTATTCTTCTTCCTTCTTTTTAAATTTATTATTTTTAAACATTTTGTTTGCCATTCGTAATATTTTAGATTATACGACATTTGTTTAAACCGAATTAAGATTAGTTAATTTAAATCTAAACTCGCTATTATTGTGCAATTGCACTGCAATGATCACACTTAAATGCTACGACGCTAGGCCTAAGCCATTTTGACGCTGGGGTGCATTTTCACTTGACGCTTGACGCTGGCGTCTGTTGACGCTGAAAACTCCAGCGTCAAACGTCAAGTGAAAATGCACCCTTAGAAAATGAGACGGAAAGAACACGAAAAGAGAAAACATTACCTGGTCGTGTTTGACTAACGCTGTTAGCGCATGCGGACAAAGCAGCTGAACCGTGCGCGAGTGAGAGACTATACGTCTGTACCGTAATGTTTGACCTAAGATCGGCACTCTTCTAGCAATATAGGAGTATTACATATATGATAGTGCCTTAGTTTTACTCCCTCACACAACTAATAGCTATATACTACGTATGGTATGTATACACCAACACTAACTCGCTGTATCGAAAATGGCATTTTAATAATAAATAAATGCTATGCGAGGACCTCACCCAGTCCGTTCCTCCATTTACAGACCTTGATATCCAGTAGCGCAACTCTCTCGATTTTGTGTTGGCTAAAATGGAATGCGCATGTGCGAAATAAGCGAGTTGCCCAGTAACGCTATCTAAACTTCTGTCTCACTCACTCTTACTTATTTTGGTCTCTGTCAGACCTATTTAAATGACTCTTTAAATGTCATGTGTACATACATTTGATCGCAGAAATTGGCGGTAATAGATTGCATCTTGGCGCAATTTATTTATTGTTCTCAGTGCTGTGAATATGTACAATGCGACAGAGTGACAGTGTGAGAGTGATAAAGTGGAAGTTGAAAATTGAAACTGAATTTTATATAATATGATTTTATTTTTTTAATTAATAAATATGATTTTATTTTATTTTATAAAAATATTGCATTAATTTTTTTATTATTTTTATTACCATGCAATTAAATTATTATTTATATATGTATATGTAGGAATTTATTGTTTTTAAATAAATTAGGATGTTAATAGTTAACTGTTTTTTTTTTTTTTAATAAATTCTTTAATATAGTTAGAGTTACAAAAACTAAGAGATTCGGAATGACGAGATTCGTACAGCTCTCGATGATCTCATCCGTCTTGTCTCGCGGCACTAGAACGAGTGTGTCTCGAATTCGTTAGCGCTCCCTTCTCATAGTCGAGATTATTCGCAACCGTTTTACCCTCTAGATCATTTTTCGTCAGAAAGCAATATCCTCGCAAAAACAATATTCGCAATGTCGCACGTCTAAATAATATACACTTTCTCTTTTAACCTAGAACGCTCCTAAATAACAAACAACAATCCGCTCGTGATCTGAACGTCGTTTTCCGTTTTCGCTTGGAACGTTCCCGAGCAGCCAAATATTAACGTTAAATATCCTACACTCGGCCGTCCTGACCGAGTGGTCGTCCCGACCGGTCGCTTTCCTCCTTTTCATCTTCCGAGGCGCCCTCGACGTCCTCATCGTCATCGACCCATGGTTTTATATAGTCGGCCGCCGTGGAGGTCTCCAGTGGTCCCTCGTGGTCACCTACTTTTTTCACTAAGTATCGATGGTTACGCAGCGCTTTAACAATTTTATAAGGACCCAGATATTTACTCGCCAGTTTTAATCCTGGACCTCGTTGCGTACGCCGTATCGCTACGATGTCATTCTCGCGATAATTCGTCGGTTCTTTTCGCTTTTTATTGAATCCGCGCCTATTCTCTTTTTGGATTTTCGCAATGTTCTGTCTCGCACAATCTCTGATTTCATCGCGGTTTTCTTGGAATTCGGAAATCCATTCTTTCTCTAACAGTTCGCGAACCTCATGGTTGTTTCGCAGGCGCGCGTGGGTCCCAAATATTACATTAAATGGGAACGTACCTAAACTTCTATGTAACGTCATGTTGAGATATTGTTGTGCTAATCCTAAATATCTATACCATTCCTCTCGTTTCGGGTTCGAAAGCTTGGTTAACAGAGGAATCAACGTACGGTTTACACGCTCGGCTTGACCGTTCGCTCTTGGTATCCCGGCCGTGACGAGCACATGCTCGATACCTTCCTCCTTACAATAACTCTGAAAGTCATTTGAAGTAAAGACGGTGCCTCGATCCGAAATTATTCGACGCGGATTTCCGAAGATAATCGATTGTTTTCTCAAAATGTTTAACACCTCAGCGGTACTGGTACTCTTAGTCACATATAGCCACACGAATTTAGAAAACGCATCAATAATAAGAAATATATGATTGTAACTTTTTTTGGTAGAGGGAAGCGGCCCCAAATGATCGATATGATAAGTATCCAGTGGCGCTTCTCCTTTCGCGATCGGATTCAAAAATCCCTCCTGCTTACCCTGTTTCCTTTCAGCCAAAATACAAGGAACGCAGTTCTTAATGATTTTCTCGATTTTAGTTTTAGCGTCAGGAATCCAATAGTCTCTTTTTAATACCGCTTCCGTCTTTGCAACTGAAAAATGTCCTCTCTCGTGGGCCTGTCGAATAATTTGGGATCTCATCGAAGTGGGCACAACAATTCGCAAGTCACCGTCTATTTCTTTAAAAAGTATACCACCTCTTACGGTGTATTCGCTAATCTTTCGCATTTTGGCGAGATCGCTGATTCTTCTAACGTCGCCATCGTCCTGTTGGGCTTTCTCTAGTCGCGCTAACAAACCATCCCCAGAGGCTTCGACTAACAGGCATCGCACCTGCGGATTACGACTTAAAGCGTCGACGTGCGCCATGTTCTTGCCCGGTCGATGTTCTATCGTATAGTCGAACTCTTCTAAAAGTAAGGCCCATCGAGCCACGCGCACGCATAAATCTCTTTTATTCATAGTGGCCGTAAACGCGCGACAATCGGTAACAATCTTGAACGGCGTCCCTAGCAGATAGACTCGGAATTTCTTGAGCGCTTTAACAATTGCTAACACCTCCAGCTCATAACTCGTGTATTTTTCTTCTGCTGGCGTAGTCTTGCCGCTACAGTAGTAGAC
Organism: Crematogaster levior; assembly: GCA_901521435.1. Classification (NCBI taxonomy): domain Eukaryota; kingdom Metazoa; phylum Arthropoda; class Insecta; order Hymenoptera; family Formicidae; genus Crematogaster; species Crematogaster levior. The sequence goes on along the minus strand of CABEGB010000903.1, from coordinate 153,640 downwards.
GGGATGCATCATGTTATCGTCTTTACCTTTCTGTAAAAGTATCGCGCCGTATCCGTGCATGGATGCGTCAGTATGCAACTCAGTCTCCGCGCCTATTGTATACAAATTCAAGATCGGACCATTGCAGAGAGCCTCTTTTAAACGCGTATAGGATTCTCTCTCTCTCTCTCACCAAACTTGAATTTCGAACCAGTTTTCAATAGATTAGTTAGCGGGCGCGCGACAATTGAGTACCGGGGGACAAATTTTCTAAAGTACCCGCTCAGCCCCAAAAAGCTTTGCACTTGTTTCACGGAGCCAGGCTCGGGAAATTTTCTGACTACCTCGGTTTTACGCTCGGACGGGCTCACCTGGCCGTTCTCTATTACATGACCGAGGAATTCCACACGCTCTTGCAAAAATTGACACTTACGCCAATTGATTACCAATCCGGCTTTACTCGCGACTTCTAATACTGCTCGAAGGTTCTCTATCCCTGCTCCATAATCGATAGAGGGTATAATCAGATCGTCCATATATGTTAATACTATTTTGTCTCGTAATAAGTTTCTGAAGACTATATTGATAAATCTCTGAAAGATAGCCGGTGAATTACACAGACCAAAAGGAACGCGCAAGAACTCATAATGCCTGTCGGGCACGATAAAAGCGGTAAATTTTCGGCTCTGTTCGTCCACCGGAACGTGGAAAAATCCGTTCTTCAAATCGAGCGTAGTGAAACATTTCGCGCCTTGCAACAAGTCAAGCTGATCCTCTATGAGTGGCAACGGGTATCGATCTTTAATTATTTTCTGATTTAACTTGCGATAGTCTACGCACAGTCTGACCGAACCGTCCCTCTTTTTCGTTAATACTACGGGACTCGCATATTCCGATAACGATGGTTGCGCAATGCCATCGCGCAGCCATTCGTTCACCTGGGCATTTACCTGTTCTCTCTCTGACGGCGATAACCGCCTCGCTCTCTGATACACCGGCTCATCGTCTTTTAGTAATATTGTCATTCTTAATTCGACCTCTTGCGTTGGCTCAGGTTTATAATCATTAATTAAGTTCTCAATCGTCTCTCTCTGCTTCGCGTCTTTTATATGCGTTACGTCTACGTTATTTACCTCGTTAAAATCTACATTTATCCGGCCTATCTCATTAAACTCTACGTTGTCTGAGACGGACTTCCGCGCGCTGACGACAATGTTACCGGCATCTATCGTAAGTTTGACGGTCTCCAGAAAATCTGCGCCGATGAGCAGGCCGTGTCTCATAAGAACGTCCGAAACGACGCGAATAAGAATCGGGTAGTCGTTACCGTCGATGGTTACAATCGCATTAAACTCGCCTAGAGTCATGTTATCATCGGAACCTATGCCGCGAAATCTGATTTTACTAGAATGTAGTTTCGGCGCATCTATCTTGACGTACTGGTCAGCGCGCATCAAACAAATATCGCTCCCGGTATCGATAAGCGCTTCTATCTTCCGACCGTTAATCGCTACTTCCTTTACGTACTTTTTCTGACCGCTTTGTGTAATGATATTGGTATCTTTTACCATCGTTTGTCTCTTGGTGCACGCCGCTGCAAGATGTCCGCGCTCACCACAGCCGAAACACTTTGGTCCTTCTGCTTTCGTTGGACAGTCTGCACCCATGTGGTTTCGCTGTCCACAATTGAAGCACCGCTTCTCGTTCCGTGGCGTCTCCCTCCTGTCCGCCCTCTCGATTCCCCGACTGCGGGTCCCACTGTGCGCCTCCGCCTTCCTCGCAGCGTTGGCAGGAAGTTTCTCCTTGAGGTTCACTTTCTCGAAGGCCTTGAGCAACGCGGCCCTCGTCGTGAATCCACTAATGCGTGCTTGATCTCTCAAGCTCGTGATCGGTATGCCATCGATAATATACTCGAGCGCTTCATCCTTGTCGATCGGCACTCGATTCGCGAGAATTGTCTTCGCGTGGACGTATTCATGGAAAGTTTCACTCCTCTGCCAAGTGCGTTGCTCGAACGACCTCCTCAATTCTATTCTGCTCGGGCGATGATCGAACATTTCGCGCAACCCGCACAGCAGGTTGTCGATGGAAGACTCTATGTGAGTGGGATCGGAGTGCAACCACTCCAGTGCTCTTCCCTTCAGCCTCATGCCGATCAAAATTCTGGCATGGCTTTCCGTCAACTCATACGTTTTCCTCAGCAGCGTTACTTGCCGCTCCCAGTTCTCGCAGTCTCCGGCGTCTCCGTCGAAGTAACCCAGCAGATCCGCCACTGCCGCTACGCTTAACTTGGACGACACTGTCATCGGCCCTCGCTCCGCTCGCTGCTCTCGATCGGACACGCTCATTCCCTGCATCTCTCGCAGCACCAGCACCATCGTCTCCACCACGCCCGTCCTCCTCCGTCATCCACGAGCCCGCAGGTTCGGCCTCCATAAGACGTGCAATTAGCTCTGTCTTCGCTCCGGTCGTCGACAAGCCGCGCGTCTTCAGCTTCTCCTTCAATTCTAGCACCGTAAATGTATTGGGGTCTGACATGCTATCGGGAGTCTCGATTCTCGCTGTTCTCGCTGTCAGCCGCTAGTCGTTGCAGCACCGCTCAATCCCGAAAACTTGGAATCCTCCCGAATATTTGACGACGCGATCGAATCCGTCTTTTCCGATCCCGGACGAGCCCCCAAGATTGTAGGAATTTATTGTTTTTAAATAAATTAGGATGTTAAATAGTTAACTGTTTTTTTTTTTTAATAAATTCTTTAATATAGTTAGAGTTACAAAAACTAAGAGATTCGGAATGACGAGATTCGTACAGCTCTCGATGATCTCATCCGTCTTGTCTCGCGGCACTAGAACGAGTGTGTCTCGAATTCGTTAGCGCTCCCTTCTCATAGTCGAGATTATTCGCAACCGTTTTACCCTCTAGATCATTTTTCGTCAGAAAGCAATATCCTCGCAAAAACAATATTCGCAATGTCGCACGTCTAAATAATATACACTTTCTCTTTTAACCTAGAACGCTCCTAAATAACAAACAACAATCCGCTCGTGATCTGAACGTCGTTTTCCGTTTCGCTTGGAACGTTCCCGAGCAGCCAAATATTAACGTTAAATATCCTACATATATTTTGTATAATATAATATTTTATTATTTTTGATACATAATTAATACATAATTAATACATAATTAATTTTTTATAATAATATGTATAATTAATAATTTATATTTTTTACCTTTGTCTATTTTAACATTACATTTTATATTATTATACAGGGTGCGGCGCTTAAATCCGGACAATATAGCATAGCATTTATATAGCATTATTAATGATACGCTTTCAAATTTTTATTTATTTTGTAACGTATTATTATAATAATTTATAATTCTTCCTATTTGTATTAGTTTTATTAAATAATTATATTATTTTGATGTGTAAGTAATGACAACCATATGATAACCTGATGATAACCTGATCGCCTTCACCGTCATATTTGCATATTTTATCGCATTAAAGATTGTTTCTAATCGTAACACACTTTTCACAGCATACGCCATCCAGTGATAATAGAGATTAGAACACTAAAGATACAGGTATTTTCGTCTGCGCCATTTTTACCCCATTTCCCCACTCCTTGGTCTCTTGCTCCTTTGCCGCTGAGCTAAGAACGCTAAGAAGTTTACAGTGATTAGGTTATGGCTAAGCTGCTCGAACTCTTTGTTTATTATAATAGTATTTAGATGATTTTAGAATATGAACGGAGCTACAAAGTTCGAGCAGCTTAGAAGACATAACCTAATCACCATAAACTTCTCAGCTCAGCGACAAAGGGGCGAGAGAGCAAGGAGTGAGGGAATGGGATAAAAATGGCGCAGACTAGAATACTCACGTTTATATAAGGCACTATAAACGTGAGTATTCTCGTCTGCGCCATTTTCCCATTCCCCCATTCCTTGCCCTCTCGTCCCTTTGTCGCTGAGCTGAGAAGTTTATGGTGATTAGGTTATGTCTTCTAAGCTGCTCGAACTTTGTAGCTCCGTTCATATTCTAAAATCATCTAAATACTATTATAATAAACAAAGAGTTCGAGCAGCTTAGCCATAACCTAATCACTGTAAACTTCTTAGCGTTCTTAGCTCAGTGGCAAAGGGGCAAAAGAGCAAGGAGTGGGGAAATGAGATAAAAATGGCGCAGACGAGAATACCTGTATCTTTAGTGCTCTAGTTTATAGTGCCTTATAGAGATCAGTGGACGTAATATACAGGGTGTTTGATAATTCGAACGTCAACCGTAAAATGCAAGTAGAGTAGGTTAAACTGAGTAGAAAAGTCCTGTATCATTTTGCGATTTTCGTAATAATTAATGAGATATTAATTAAAGAAGATCGACCAATACGCGCGAATCTAAGCGCGCGGCGAGAAGAGACAACCCACGATTATTGTGTAGCGTTTGAGTACGCGGGGAGAAGGAACAGCCTACCGAGAGGGAGAGAAAGAGAGAGAGAGAGATGCAAAACAATGCGAGAGAACAATTCGGGGCGGTCGCCGCGGTATTCTAGTATTACGCGCTTCTCGCAACGCTTTGTCACGCGCCTAAACAATCGCGTAACAATGGTTGTGGCTATCCCTTCTCCCCGCGCGCTAAAATGCTAGACAATAACGGTAGGCTGTTCCTTCTCCCCGCGTACTCAAACGCTACACAATAATCGTGGGTTGTCTCTTCTCGCCGCGCGCTTAGATTCGCGCGTATTGGTCGATCTTCTTTAATTAATATCTCATTAATTATTACGAAAATCGCAAAATGATACAGGACTTTTCTACTCAGTTTAACCTACTCTACTTGCATTTTACGGTTGACGTTCGAATTATCAAACACCCTGTATATAGACCTTACAGCATATATACATAGAGGGTGAAGGTCTATTGTCTTCGAAAGAAAAAAGTATTCGGAGGAAATATAGGGAGTGAGTAAAAAAATCATCGTGGCCTTTTTTGTAATTATTATGCATTAAGGTACAATTTCATGCAGCGAAGCTTCGCTGGCGAAGTTCCCCCACTCCGCCGATTCGAGTCAGCGAAGGAACGCTCATAGTTCGATATTGCTCAACTATCAGCGAAGCAACGCAGCGAAACAAACGCGACCTTATTTAACCTAGCGACGTATTTTTCTATTGTATTTTTCTATTCCTGAACAACATTTTGCTTCTGCAGTTTTGCACCAAGGATTTCTAACAATTCCTCCAACTGAGTTGCATTCATTCGAAAGTAATTGTGAAAACGAAGATCTTCCAATTTTAATTTGGGGACTGATGCAAAATAAAAACTATTTTTTTTGCGATTTTCAAAAATTTTTGGTGCTACCCAACAATTTTTTTCGCATATTTTTGTTTTTTATTTTGCACAACATGATGTATCACAGCAGTTGATCCGGCTATACGTCGTCTTCTAACTTCTTGTTCTATTACGACTGCTGCAATACGTTTAAACTGCTCCATATAATGCAGGTATTACTGGCTATTCTCCATTTTTGTCTGCAGTCTTTATATTTTTTTTACGATATGTTTTTCGGCACTATTTGGTTGTACATACATAAACCGTATTAACCGTCAAAACAACAGCTGGGGTAGCTTCGCTGGCGAAGCTTCGCTCCATGAAAAGGTAAGAGGGCTTAGCGAAGAGCGTTTCTTCGCTGCTTCGTTTTCGGCGGAGTGGGGGAACTTCGCCAGCGAAGCTTCGCTGCATGAAATTGTACCTTTATAGGGGATGCAGCTCTGATGATCTTGTCCTTGATTTTGACCAAGGTCTGTAGATAGAGGAACGGACAGGGTAAGGTCTTAGCATGGCCGCCATTTTTAAGACAGCGAGTTTGTGTTGGTGTACGTAGTATATAGCTATTAGTTGTGCGAGGGAGTAAAACACGTCCTAACATAACCTATACATGAAACGAGAACAATTAATTTGTATTTAAATTGACATTATTTGGTTAATCAGGGGATTGATTGTGTATCATATAACTTGCTCACTTTTATAATTTTCACAGTAACATGATACACAATCGTTCCCCTGCTGAGTCACAGCAAGGTCTGTAGATTGAGGAACGGACTAGGTAAGGTCGTTGCATGGTCCGCCATTTTTGAGCCTGCGAGTTTGTGTTGGTGTATACTAATATAGCTATTAGTTGTGTGAGAGAGTAAAACACGTCCTAACATAACCTATACATAAAACGAGAACAATTAATTTGTATTTAAATTGACATTATTTGGTTAATCAGGGGGTCGATTGTGTATCACATAACTTGCTCATTTTTATAATTTTCACCCAAGTAACATGATACACTTGAATACCCCCTGTTGAGCTTCAGTCACCGCCATTTTCGTGCCAAATCGGGTGAAGTGGATGCGATGACCTTACCTAGTCCGTTCCTCCATTTACAGACCTTGAGTCACAGTCGCCGCCATTTTCGTGCCAAATCGGGTGAAGCGGATGCTAAGACCTTACCATATATGTAATACTCCTATATTGCTAGAAGAGTGCCGATTTCAGGCCAAACATTACGGTACAGACGTATAATAGTCTCTCTCTCTCGCGCACGCTTCAGCTGCTTTGTGCGCATGCGCTAACAGCGTTAGGCAGCACGACCAGGTAATGTTTTCTCTTTTCGTGTTCTTTCCGTTTCTCATTTTCTAATGCTTATCCTCTCGCTCACACTCACTCAATAGACGCGCCTGCGCATAACGAGGTTTAAACGTTTGACCATATTTGGAAATCGTGCGTCTTTCTTTTATGGGCCTCGATCCTCTCATTGTGAAGATACGGAGTTAGCAATATAGAAGTATTACATATATGGACCTTACCCTGTCCGTTCCTCCATCTACAAACCTTGATTTTGACTATATAACCCTGGACTGCCGCCTGTTACCTCTACTTTTCCTATTCTCACAATAGCCTAGTTTCCACCGAAGCACTTAATCCGGCGTAGAACCAAATTTGAGTCGATGGAAACGCGATAGATTAACTCATTTCACTCCCCTTTTGATCCACCAAGATAATCGGAGTGGGAGCGAATTGACCTTAGAACATATATAAATGGAAGTAGAATAGCAGACTAAAATGTGTCCGGAAGAAGTAAGAAAGAAAATCATAGTTGCCTCTCTCTTGTGAGTAACTGCTCGAAAATGCGCATGCGCGCCAATTTGACGCATACAAGCATCGTATCTGTAGATGTAGATATATGTAGATACTTTTGCAAATTTTTCTCACTTTTCTTACAGAAATTCAACCACTGCTTTCTGATGTGCTTATTTGATGGAAATCTGTTGATAAATAAAATACATTTATATAGTTAAAGTGTAAAAAAAATATTTTTGATAGTAATTAAATTAAACAGTTCAATATTTAAAACGTTAATATTATTGACATCAAATTACAATAAATTAAATGCATTTTTACTTACCGTAAATAGGAAACCGATTTGTCCTTTCTACCACATAAAATGCAAAATAAGCCCATCTTTTGTTTAAATTTTGACAGCACTGCATTCGCGAAAGAGTACGTTTCACAACTTTGGAACCCAACTAAAGAATAAATATTTTAACATATGACTATAACCTAAGACTATAACCTATTTTCAATGGATAAAACCGGCCAAGCAAACGTAAGCCACACATGCGCACTGTTGAGCAGTTACTCACAAGAGAGAGGCAACTACGATTTTTTTTCTCACTTCCTCCGGACATATATTTCTTTCGAGAACAATAGGCATTCTCCTTCCATTTATATATGTTCTAAGGAATTGACACTAAAGCTTTAGCCGGTGGAAACAGTCGAAAGTAGGTAATGCCAACCTCTATACTTTTTATTATTGACTATTCTAGCTCTATTTGTACATAACCTGGCTTATAATTCTCTCTGCTTCTACATATCGTCAAAATGGAAAATAAACGTGATATTTGGTCATATGATGAAACAGTGACTTTGTTCAACTTTCTAGGCTACGTTCCAAAACCTTACCCGGGTGACTATAACACTAGAAGTTGCTATAGTATATGTCACGTATGCTATAGTACTTCTAGTATTATAGTGCACTCGAGTAAGGTTTTGAAACGTACCCCTACTGTGTTAAAAACAAAAATTAAGTTGACTGTACTGAAATATCGATCTTCTTCACTCTTATTTCTCTTCCAGTGGAAACAGCATAATAAATTTGTTCTGCACCGAAGTAGAATCGGATTGAAGATTTTAGTGGAAACTAGGCCACTGTTGTAAAAATCGTGAATCTAATTAGCGTATGCTTTTATTCTTTGCTGAATTTAAGAGCATATGCCAATCAGATTCACAATTTTTACAATAGTTGCAAAGCTGCTTTTTCTGCTGAATGCAGCCACTGTGATACAATTACACGATCCAATTTAATGCCGAAGTTATAACATTGATGTTACAATTACTGACGTTAGATGCCATGTAAACACTTTTTTACGACGAATTTACTACATCCAATGACGTATATACTTAGACCAAGCATTCCTATACTTCTGCCATAGCAGCGAGTGAAGCCGGAAATGGCAGTTTAGAACAGAGTGAGAAAGTTAATTTGCTCTTAGTGTTTTCTCACTTTCTCCTATTGACTGTCACAAACAGTACGGCATCACACAACTTAGGCTGAAATCACATGGTGCGGAATAGAAGTACGGAATAGAGAGTGCGTCATACAAGCAGCCAATCAGAGCGTTGCAGAAAATGTCGTAGATACTGCGGTAAAGCTCTGATTGGCTGCTTCTATGACGCACTCTCTATTCCGTACTTCTATTCCGATTTCAGCCTTAGGGTGCAGTCACATGGTGCGTGATGCGTCATGCGGAATAGAGCGTCCGTTATAGAAACAGCCAATCACACACTCAACTCGTACGGGATGCGTTATGCGGAATAGCTCTGATTGGCTGTTTCTATGACGGACGCTCTATCCCGCATGACGCATCACGCACCATGTGACTGCACCCTTATTCTTTGCTGAATTTATATAGAACCTTAGGCTGAAATCACATGGTGCGGAATAGAAGTACGGAATAGAGAGTGCGTCATAGAAACAGCCAATCAGAGCTTTGCAGAAAATGTCGTAGATACTGCGGCAAAGCTCTGATTGGCTGTTTCTATGACGCACTCTCTATTCCGTACTTCTATTCCGCACCATGTGATTTCAGCCTAAGAATTTCTCAAATCTCAAGTCGTTTCTTTACATTGTGAGAGCTGATCTTGGCTACTTTATAATCTATGGCTTAAGAGAGAAAAGGAAGAGCATCTAAAAGACGCACATAAAAGACGCACGGAAAATAACCTATAATATCTAAATCTAAAACGTAAGTAATTAAATGTATTAAATGAATACAATGTTATACAATATTTTTTTATTTTTCACTTTTTATTTATTTTTTCTGTATGAATTATTTTCTGTAGTCTTTATTTTATTACTTAACCTTTAGAGGACCGCAAAGCCACTATAGTGGCTCGAGCTTTGACAAGCACTGTATAAGACAGACTGACATATATACATATATATAAATTTTTGAGAAAAAAATACTGATAATTTCGTGTAATTTGCCGGTCCTCTAAAGGTTAAGTAATAAAATAAAGACTACAGAAAATAATTCATACAGAAAAAATAAATAAAAAGTGAAAAATAAAAAAATATTGTATAACATTGTATTCATTTAATACATTTAATTACTTACGTTTTAGATTTAGATATATTATAGGTTATTTTCCGTGCGTCTTTTAGGTGCTCTTCTTTTTCTCTCTTAAGCCATAGGTTATAAAGCCAAGATCAGCTCTCACAATGTAAAGAAACGATTTGAGATTTGAGAAATTCTTACGTCTCAAGATTTGAGAAACTCTTATGAATTCGGTCTTAACCTACTGTAACATTTTTATTTGATAAAAGAGTGGAAAAAGTGAATATTTACAAAAATAAAAATAAGTTCTTGTTGCATTTGTGACTTCAAATACACAACCAGGATGCAAGAAATTAGCTTTTATAGGTACAAATATATATCTAGTCTAACTTAATGTATTATAATAAATCTAATTATATTTGTACAAGGATTATTTAGACATAAAATACTACAAATATCAATGTTATATTAAGATGAAATTTACGATTTTATTCTTTTAATTCTGCACTACCTTTTATAGCACTTGACAGCTTGACAGCGGCCATATTCTTTCTATGTGATAGAATGAGAAAGCACTAGGGGCAAATCAACGTTCTCACTCTGTTTTAAACTGCCAACTTCCGGCTTCACTCTGCTTGGTCTAGGTATATACGTCATTGACTACATCGATTAAATCTGCGGCACACAATGCTTTTTTACCTGCAGGGCTATTCTGTAATTCTTAGCGATTGTTTTCGATATCGTTAACTAGCGACCAATGACAAGGACTGCGTTCAGGAAACATCAGTGATCAGTGAGTCAGTTATTATTGGTCCTTTCTGTTAAATCCCGAAATCTAGACCAATTATATTGAACCATTAAAAAGAATTACTCAACTATTGTGCAACTGTTGAGTCCGTTGAACGCACCCAAGGATGATCCTGAAAGAAAAGTACGATTCTCATAGGCTGTCGATAATTAATGATATCGAAAACAGTCGCTAGGAGTTAAGCCCACCGCAGACGATGCAATTTTTTCTGCTGGATTACTTGTTGGCTGGTCTGCTGGATTTCCGTGATAGGTCAGGTACTATTTTTCTCGCGTGGATTTGTGCTTGCTCATTATGAGAGCACAATCAGAATGCAGCAGACCAGCCAGCAGAGTGACCAGTTAGCAATTCAGCAGGCAAAAAAAGCATCGCATATCGCAGACTTAACATGTGTCACACATTGACAACACAGCATTCCATAGTTGGAATGCCCATGTATTACATGTGAAAAAAACGTGTCGCGCTTGCGCAGGAGCAGTTATGCGCGAGAAAGAGACAACTATGATATTCTTTCTCACTTTCTCCGGACACTTTTCTTTCGAGGGCAATAGGCATTCACCCTCCATGTATGTGCCATGTGCTCCAAGGCAATTGCGCTTCTTTGATTATTTAGGACTCTAGTTTATAGATGAGGAAGGTGAAGGTGGAAATTGGCAATAAGTAAATAAGACAGAACGAGAATATTGTAGACTGTCTACAAGATAGAATGAGAAAGCAATAAATAATATCGTTCAACGTTCTTACTCGACTTCACCTCCCTGAGAGAATGCTCGGTTTAGTAATGTATATTATTATTATTATTATAAACGGGGGGGGGGTAAAACCGGAAGTTAAAATTGAGCGGTAACGTTGAATGGCCTTGTTGTTTTCTCATTCTTTTAGGCTGTCTCTATCTTAACTGCCAACCGGCTTCACGTCTCCTCCCCTCGTCTACAAACTGTGTGAATGTTTGGTCTATTAATATTTGTCATTAGCGCTAAGTGGAACGTACTCGAAATAGAACGTCAAGCGTCAACATGAAGAGGTACCTTAATCCGTATTTATTTTCACACTTAGTTTTGAAACATTCAGAGAGTCTCATTCAGTAGACTCGAAGAAAGTCAGAAAAGATACGGATTCTCAGGAAATTGACATCCCATCCGTCCAAGTTGCGATCGGAACTCGTACTCGCTCATTCAAATCGCCCGACTTGCGCGCTCACTTCCGGCCAGTCGGGTACTACACACGACATTTCCCGCATCGTTGCCAGAGTCGTGGCTCCGTCGTCGCGTCGTTGGCATGCGATCGTCGTCCATCCAGTTGCGAAATTGAGGTTTCGCGTACGCGGACAGCGTACCTTCAACAACGTCGCGATCGCGTCGTCGCTCATTGATTGTCGCGCGAGGCCGGAAGTGACGTCGCGACGTCGTTCATATACACACTACGGCACGGTAGTCACGGCGTCCGCGATCCAAGATGTCCGCAGTCTCGCGATAAAACGCGTACATTCTCAGCGTGCTGTTACGGGAGAGATCGAGGGGATAATTGCGGCGCGAGCGGCTCGGGGCCGTTTCGTCCAAGGGCCGAAAGATCAGCGGTCGCAATCCACCGGCAACGCTGATTGCAGGAGCGAATCTGGAGCGACACCGAGGGAGTGAAAGAAGGAAGAAACGAGAGGGACAGAGTGCTAGAGCAGAGCGAAGATCGAAAAGCATCAATTCCGCGGTACGTTCGCTGGACATACGTTACGAGCCTATCCCCGCGGCACTGAGCGCTACGCGAGTGCGACCGCGACACGGGATCGGCAGCGTCGTCTCGACCGCGCTAAGACGCCGTGGAGAACGCGCGCGGAATTGCGGAATTGTTCGTCGCGACGCCGTCGTCCACCTGCAGCCTCGACGGCGAAACCGAGTCGACGCGGCACGACGCTCCTCGCTTACATAGAGAACGACACGGCCACGATAGACTCTAAAGTTCCAGAACGATCACGGAACATAAATGCCACCTGCAAGTGCTTTGCACAGCAGTATCAAATAATCTCCATTCTCGTTTAGAAATTAGAGTAACATGGGATTCTTCGCTCACAAGCTGTATGCAAAGTAGATGAAGTTTCAATAGCTTGTGCAGTTAATTTAGTTCAAACAATCCCTAGTGATTGCCTGAAAAGCTGAGTGAAAGGATGATATTTTTGGTGTAATAATTTGAAGACTGGACAATTTATTTGTTACTCTCTCTGAAAATAAGCATGATAAATTGAGATAACATCTGAAATTTTTGTTTACAGATCTACAGGAGAAATTTAGTGGGTATGAATTTTAGGGATAGGTATCAAGATGTCAAGCGACAGCGATAATGCTTATTCGCTGCGCCATCATAATCATAAACGCAAAAAAATTGTCATAAGCGACAGTGATAGCAGCGATGAATCTGTTGTTATACAAAATCGAAGAAGGAAGAGAATACTTGTACGTGTTAGAGTTCTAATTATTGCAATACATTTTAGACAAGATTAAATTCTCAATGTAACAGTATAGCATGTATACTTGAAAAAAAAAAGAAATATGTTAACATTTAGCTTTTCTTAGTGATCTATACCTTTCTCAATGTTATCTTGAATGAGCAAATTGTTTATTAACCTCTTAAATTATAATTGTATTTTGTTTTTGCCTTTTGATTATAACGTTTATAATTGTATTTATTATTGTTCCAGAGAGTTGTTAGCGAAGCGGAAAGTAGTAGTGACGATAGTGATGTACCTAAGCCTGTGATTAGACGACAAAACCATGTAAGTACTTAGAAACATTTAACCAAGTTTATTAAACAATTACATGTCTTCATTATTATGTCTTCATTACATACTATTTTGTTTTAGAGAGTTATTAGTGAGGATGAATCTAATTACGATAGTAGCACAGAGGGAAGCAAATTCACTCGGAATGGTTAGCATATTTACTATTGATGTCTTTAAATATTAGCATGTCATACTCACTGTAAGATATTCAATGTCATGTATATGTTACAGATAGCAGTAGTTCCGAATGGCAAAGCGACTGGACTAGTTCTGACGAATTAGATGAAAATACCAAGAAATATGATGCTAAGCGTAAAGTTTTGTCTAAAATTAATAGTGAGGATGCTGATAAACCTGGTTCTTCTTTGTCAACTAACGCTAACGCCAACTGTGAAAGCAGCGATGATCAATCAGAAAAGTGTCCTATATGCTTACTACCATTTAGAAGACAGCAAGTTGGTCTCCCGTCTGTATGCGATCATTGCTTTTGTTTGGAATGTTTATTGGAATGGAGTAAAAACATTAACACTTGTCCCGTGGATCGTATACCCTTCACTACGATCGTTGTTAGAGATCATTTTGATGGCAAGGTATAATTTGGTTTTTTACATTAATAAATTTTTTCTTTCTTTGTTATCCAATACGTGTTGATTTGAAAGTATTACCACAAATAGTGTAAACTTTCAAAAATGAAAACTTTACTAATTTAGGAAAATAGGATAAATCAAGTTATAAAAAATTTAATTTTCTTAAAAATTTATATTGTGATTTTTCTTAATGCAAATCTTTCTTTTATTTACCAGGTTATAAATCATTTACCAGTAGAAACTGTGCCACGCATTGAAAATCAAGTACTGGACGATCCAACATTTTGCGAAGTATGTCATCAAAGTGACAGAGAAGATCGAATGTTACTTTGTGACAATTGTGATTGTGGCTATCATATGGAATGTTTAACACCTCCAATGACGACAGTTCCCATTGAAGAATGGTATTGTCCAGGGTGTACCCGAAACAACTCGACTAGAACGGTAACAGTTCTTATAATCAACAAAGAATACCTAGAGACAAATTATGTTATGCAATAAATTATTCATACAACTTAATTGATAACTTTATAACTCACATGAAGGAATTCTTTTAATAAATACATTAATTGTCAAGATCAAGATTAATTTTTTACATTAAATATACCAATTAAATATACCAATTTTTCAAGTTGATTACATTCTAATCTTGTTATTATTATTTTGCTAGACGACATAAATTGAGCATATATTTATTCGATGTGACTCATATTTCTGCAACATATACTAGATTTTCGTTAGAGATATATAAGAAATTAATTTTGAAAAGTTGCAGAATTACAGGAATATAAAAACGAATATAAATTGTCTATTAAGATAAAAATTTGATTTATATATAATTCCATATAAATTAAAAAATTACATTTACACATGAAATATTCTGTGATACATACTTTGAGAAAGATCTTTTATGAAAAAAGTGTAATAAACAAAAGTGTACTAATTTCTTTTTTAATTTATCTTTGCAGTATTTGTCGAGTTTTGTGCCAACTCTTATAGGGAGAAATTCTGGTCGGGTCCTCAATCAAATAAGAAGGAACTTTAACATATTCCGTAATATACTTCCACATGATCGTACGTACGTACCTGCCAGTCGCACTCTCAGAGTGCGCAATCACGATAGAACAGACGTTATCGAGCAATTTATCGATCCGAATCAGCCATCTACTTCATCCGGTCTCGACTCGATTGGTGACAATAGTCGAAGTCGTTCACCAAACACTAGCTTAGAAGGTAATACTTCTACGCGTTCGAATATAAAGTCTAAGGCTAAAACGGCGAAAAGGAAAAAGAAAAAACTCACAAAGAACTCGAAGAAAAGCAGCAATAATCTAGTTCGAGAAGTGCGAATCAAAGAATTCAACAATGATGGTGAAGAGGAAGAAATAGTGACGTATGTTAAAGTCGCATCGTCCACGTCGAGGAGGAAGTGTAAGAAAAGAACAAAGAAAACGCGCAAGGTATAACGCTAATTTCTCCTCAAATGTAGCAATAGTTTAACACATATAACATTGCTCGTCGCATTGCCAGATGCGTATATAAAATTATTTTATACGTAGACATACTTCAATGTTTCGTTACAAAACGAACATGTTCTGATATTCTTTTAATTGATTAGTAAATAAAAAAGTTACCGTATTCCTACATTCTTCTGTCACATTTATTAAGATACATGTAAGTAATTTTCAAATTAAATTTAATTGTACCGTCTGGTAATGTCAGCGTGTCTCATTAAGTGTTCATCATCTCGGACTTCTGATCTAGACTATCCGATCATTACTGTATTCCCCTTCCCCCAATATATTTATATTTATACTACCTTCGTAACAAAACTCAATTGAATTAGACTTTCCAATTGTAACTCATTGTTCTTAATTTATATAAATAAAACGATTTTCTCACACTAGATGCACTTGGTTTTTTTCTTAATTTTGCTTAAATGGCTATCACATTCATATGTTAAAAATTTTAGAAACATCAACAGTATCAACCGTTTAACTTTAAGATTAAAATAATATGAGTGATTAATTTCTTAATTATGTGATCTTTATTACTTTTAATATATTGTGATTTCTATAATTCGTGACATAAAGCATAAAAATACATATACTCTAAATAAGTTAATAAAATAAAAATACATTTTTATATATAACTGTAAACGTTAAAAATAATGAGATTATATACAAGAAATAGAGCTTATTCTGAGCATTGTCATCAAGAGCGATGCATCTACTTAGATAATATTAGAGAATAATATTAGTTAAATCTTAAAGAACAATGAATTTACAAATTGATTTAATATATCTATATTTTAATAAAACTTTAATTATCTCATTTTTTCAAAATAATGATAACTTATATACTAATTAAAATTGTATATCTTTTCTAAGAAATTACATTCTACTTGAATATATTAATTGCTTATCTCACTAACTTACTCTAACTTATTTTTTACTTCAAAGACTTCTCGACAAATTAGAAAGGTTTTTAGAGAAAATTTTTTTTCGTAATGTCTTCTCCTTGTGCTCTACAGCAATTTATTTTCTGGATGTAATTTTTTTTTCTTTTTTTTTTAAATTTATATATATATATATATATATATATATATATATATATTGTACCTACCGTTATATTTTATCGTCTTCATAAAAACATATGAGGTTACTATACTGTTTCTCCAGAGGAGAAAACACAAACGACGTGCGCGCACCGAAGCGTCCGTGCTGACTAGCACGCTAACAGTAAAAAGAAGATTGGCCTCTACACTCGGTATGGAAAAGCCAAAGGTGCCACTGCTCATACCTACCATGAAAAATAACACGTCTATTCCTGAAAAAAACATTCTCACGAACGCCAGATACAGCGCCGGTATACCTCAAGTCAGTCTCTTTGGAAATAATCTGGGATTGGATTACAGTCCACCTGGGTGAGCATGTTCATTTCTATGTACATTACCTTAGTTAACTCGTCAGCCTACGTAATTCCTTTTTTACATAACATGTGAAGATACAATATATTTCATATAACTTAGTAATGCTGTGTCGAATTGCACACTTTTTTTTTATTTTGTGCAAAATGTAAATCTACAACATAAGATTGTAGATGTAGTGATCTATAATTTCAAAACTTTCCTTCGCCAGTGAATAATAATTAACTAGATTTCAATTTTTTTCGACCCGTCTGGCCAATTTTATTAATTATATTAACACAACGTTTCGACTTCTGATTTGGGTCCTTATCAAGTGTATAGAACTTTACATGTAACTATGTGGATGGAAAACGCACGCTAATATCTATCTTGTTAACATTGCGGCCAAACTACATCAATCTAGAAGATATGTGCGTCGTAGAACAAAATATCAAAGATCAAAAACAAAAGACTCCGTCAAAATTAATTAGTAAAAGCTGTATATACTTGATAAAGATGAATTGGCAAAACTATACACTTGATAAAAATCCAAATTAGAGGTCGAAACGTCGTGTTAATATAATTAATAAAATTGGTCAGACGGGTCGGAGAAAATTGAAATCTAGTAATCTATAATGTTTTATATGTTACCTATATAAGATTATAGCAATCCTAATGTTTAATCGGATAATTTTCTAAGGATTTAAAAAAATATAAACATACGAAAATAAAAACATAAGAACGTAATATTTCAATGAAATGTATATACTTTTTAATATAAAGTAACTTCTTCTATTTAGGTCGGATGATGACAATGAATACTCCATTGGGATTAGAAATGGTCCAATGATACACGTACGACAACGACGATCAGTAATACCGTCGATCAGACGTCGCGCGATTTTAAAAACTATCGTCAATCCAATCAACGAACTGGGTAACACTGATATAACAGATTTACTGAGCAGCATAATGAATAATCAGGAGCTGTGGCACTCGACTAAGAAGAAGGACGACGTGACCTTGAAGGCTGACGGTACGCTAATAGTGAATAATCCTGAGAAGGAGAACAAGCACAGTATCAATAACAACGAAAGCCCGAAGAAAGAGAAGCAAGATGAGAAGGAGGTGAGCACGCGACGTGAAAAGGCAATCTTGGAGGAGGTGGACACACCATTGGATCTGTCTAACATTAATTCAAATGATATCACGCAAGCGCCAATGTACAACAATCCCTGCGGTGGAGGTGGCGGTAACGGTGGCGGTAGTGGCGGTAACCGAGGCAACTTTCGGGGTAGCTACGGTCGCGACAACAGTGGCCGACATGGTGGCCATGGGGGACAGACTTACAGTGGCGGTCGGGATTCATTGCCGCCAGGCGGTAGTGGCAGACACAGTTATGGTGGCGGGACTGGCGGCGGTGGTCCGCGGGACAACTTCGGGAATCGTGATTTTGGTCCGCCGCCGTACTACAATCCAAATTTCGAGCACTGTGGCGGACCACCCATGTTCGGCGCCCACATGCCGCCGCCGCCATTCCGCAGCCGCAATCCCCAGCACTTCCGTAACGAGCGAATGCGTTTCCCGCCGCCACCACCACCACCGTCCGCCGAGCGGCCGTTTAGTTACACGGACGGCAGTGGCGGCTTCGAGCAGAGGCCGCCACCGTTTCCGCACGTGACAGACAGATTCCCTCGACCTAGGCCACCTCCGTTGAACATTCCACCTCCCAGTGGTTCTTCCGTCGTGTTGCCAAATGCGGATCCCATGAACATGCAGCAATCGGTGCACATGCACAACAGTCTACCTCCACTCAACCTGCCTGAGGATGTGACACGGAACTATCAGCTGCCTTCGGAGCAAAATGATCGTATCGTGATGACGGATTCCGTGGCTGTATCGCCTGTAATCGCATCACCTGCAGCTGCGTCACCTGCTACGCGACAGGACAATGATGACTGCGATATCTATTGCGATATCGAACCTCCATCCAAACCCGATTGCGATGCACAGGAAGTGCTTCACAGTAATGGCTCGATTCTATTGCCGCCGCCGGAGCCGCCGTCCGGTTTATTGGACTTCGAAGAGAACTCCAGAAGCGACAAAGACGACAGCGAGCAGGAATTGGTGATCGACGACAGTCATAAGGAGGACATGCCGAGAGACATGCCGGCAAGTGGCGACAAGTACGATCCGTTTGCGGCCGATAGTGATAGCAACGACGATACTGCCACTTCATTGAAAGCAACACTGGAGAAGACAGAAAGATCGCGAAACAGCTTGGAAAATTGTAACATACCTATGCCAATTGCGCCGCCGCTAGCAGCCTCCGCAGCGACTTATCCCACGATGCCAACTGTCGCGACGACGATTCAAGGGGAGCGCTCGCAGGAGCCTATTCGGCTGACCGTGTATGACGATGATGATGATAATGATTCACAATCAGATTGCCCGAATTTTTCCATCTACTCGTCACAGACTATGGACGTAGCTAGGCATACGGAACAGGAATTGTCACAGCAGCTTGGACCGCTACAGCCGCCGCCAATTCCGCCCAATATTCCTGACGACGATGATATCATTGTAGGAGACATTCAAGCTTGCGATCTAACGGACGCGCCACCCGAACCGGCTGATCCCTATGTCGAAGCGCTACAAAAGGAACGACAAACTCTGAGTAAAATACCGTCAAAGAAAATCTCGCATGATTCGCATCGCGGTAAGATTACTTTCAAAATCGGCAGTAAATTTAGGCTTAACAATCGGTTGAGCGGCCTGCACTCGGACGATCATTCGCAGACTACGAGTTTCCTTCAGAAAAGAACGACGACGACGACAACGGGTCCACCAATCGACAAGCAGCAACAAGAGCGAGATAGCGACAAGGGTGTCAGTTCATCAAAGTCAGCGATGGATTCCATGACTATACGATCAATAGCGTTGAACCAATTCGTGAAGATAGGACCGGAACTTGTCGAGGAAGAAGAAGAAGAAAAAGAAAAGAACACAGAGTCTATTATAGAGAGCCCAAAGAAGAAAGAACCGTTCAAACTGACTAGTCGGTGCGAAAGCAAAGAGTTCCATTCGGAAAGTTCGTCGGATGAGGAAACTACGAAGTTAGATGAAAGACTGAGACACGTCGATGCGTCATCCAGTAGGAAGGAAGAGGAGAATAACGAACGGGAAGTATTGCGATCGGCGGCAAACGCGACTCCGCATGAGAGTGTCACGGTTGCGGAAAGCACGGTGTCATCGTCTGCTCTCGACGTATCTTGGTTATCGCCAAAAAAGTTGGACAGTAGTGAGTTGAGCATAGAATGTAGTTCGAAGGAGTTGGAAGACTGTAACAGCAAGTCCATATTGTCGTCCTCGAAGACTAGGCTGCGAGGTGAGGCGAGTGCGCACTCGCGAGAGTGGGAATCGAGTAGCGACGATGACGACAATGACAACGACAACGACGACGACGACGACGACGACGACGACGATGACGATGACGATGAGCGTTCGTTGAGCGGCCATAAATCTGCCACAGCAGATGAGAAAGGTGACGATAAAGTATCGAGCGACAACGAGGATCCAAATTCGTCGGACCAGCGACATGAAAAGGAAAGCTTCTCGACAGTGGACGACGAAACAGAACAGTTCCCGATCGAGAAGGACAAGCTGGACGAATTGCCCGTGCCTACTACTTCCATCGATAATAATTGGGACTCGGACGGCGCTTACACACCCTGTAAGGACGAGTTGCCCGTGAGGGACGAGAATACGCTGGCGGAGCGATGCACAGCGTTCGAAGCTGGCTTGGAACCTATCACACCGACAAAAGACAAGACGAATGACGATCTGGACGATTGCAGGTCATCACTGGCTGGTTATGCCGAACTGGGCACTGAGGCTATCTCCGAAACCGACGAAGCAATAAATTTTGAGGAAGAATTGAACGCCTTGTCATTACGAAAAGAAAAAGAGATGGAGGACGGTGAGATACTAGATGAGACCAAATTGGACACGAAGGAGCGAGAGAAACTGAAGGAAGAGAAGGAGGATGATAGCAAGAAAAAGAGGAAGAAGGACAAGAAGGAAAAGAGTAAGGAGAGCACGGAGAAAAATAAGGAGAACATTTCGTCGGATAATCTGGTCGCGTGGAAGAAACTTTCCAAGAGCACGAAGGAGAGATCATACCGCGACAAAGACAAACGGTCCAAGTCGAAAGAGAAGGAAAAAGAAAAGGACAAGTCTTCTAAGAAAAAGACGAAAGAGATTGGAAAGAAGAAGGAGAAGAGGAAAGAGCTGCCGCGATATGATGTGAGAAAAATCGTGGCTGAGAAACCGTCCCGACCGAGAAAGGATGAGTACGGCAGAGACATCAGGGAGAAGTCACGAAGCAGATCAAGAAGTTGCTCGTCGAACAAGCTTGAATCAGGCTCGAAGGATCGACGGAGTCGATCGTATTCGAAGGGACGGTCGAAGAGTAGATCCCGTCTCCGGTTGTCCTGGTCGAGAGATCGCGGCCAATCGTACTCCAAATCGTGCCGTTCCAATTCGCGCAGAAGATCGTCGTCCCGTATCAGACGCAAATCACGAAGGCGATCCACGTCACGTAAGCGATCTTTGTCGAGGCGGCATTCTATTTCTCGCAGGCGATCGCGATCGCGGTCGCTATCGCGTAAGCGGCGATCACTGTCACCCCGAAGACGAACTAGGCGATCGTCGTCGAGATCGCGCGATAAGCGCAAGGACAAAACCAAGAAGTACAAGTCGCGCAGTCACTCGAAAAATCGCAAAAGATCGCGCAGCAAGTCGCCAAAGAGGACGTCCAAGACGCGCGAGAAGAAACACGGCAAGAGGAAGGCGCACAGTCGGTCGCGGTCGAAGGGCAGGTCACTCTCGCGAGAGCGGGATCGCAACAGAAACTGGGATCAGCTGAATGAGAAGAGTGTTCAGGACGTTCAGGAGCAGCAGTTCCCACGTGAGCGCGAAGAGCATGAGCGTTCGTGGAGCGCGCAGTGGACGCCGTCTTGGTCGCGATCGAGATCGAAGACACCACCGCACATTCAGCAGGAGCCGATCGGCTCACGGAATTGGTCACCGCCGTCCGTGCTGGACAGCGTATCACCGAAAAATCTGACTGTTATATTGACGAATAAGGAAGCGATAAAAAAGAAGAAGAAGGAACGACGGAAAGAGAGCCGGAAGTCCAAGGAGGCGGAGAGACGGCGGAAGAGCAAGCGCAACAGGACTCCGCCACCGTCAAAGGAGGTATTCGCTAGTGGTGATAATATACTAGTTAGCGTATGTTTTAACAAAGATAACGAGATAAATCCGTTGGCTACACCGGAGTTACCACCAACTACTATTCCATTGTCACCATCGATAAAACGTCGACGAAGAGAGTCTGTCCAGACGGAGGCACCCTCCGCGAAACGGTCTAAAAAGGAAAAGACGAAGGACAAACGGTCCAAGTCACCAAAGGTGAAAAAAGACAAAAAAAAGAAGTCCAAGGCGGCGGAGATCGCAGCAACGAAGAAGCCCGTGGCTGTGATCGATCTGGATCAGTCGCCGTTCCGCGAACAAACTCCATCGCCCCGCGACGTTATAGTATTGAGCGACGACGACGACAAGCAGGCGCAAGAAACGCTCGCCGCATCACCGGAGCAATGTCCACCATCACAAGCGTCACCGCCGCGCGAACAGTTTGTTTCTCAAGGCCCGAAGACTCCACCGGAACCACAGATTAAATTCTCCATAAACAAGCAGCCTAGCAATCTCAGACCATCCCTGATAAATCCACTGTTGGAAGAGGAAGAGGAGGAGGAAGAGGAGGAGGAAGAAGAAGAAGAAGAGATGATGGACGAGCAGGCTGAGGAGGAGTTAGAGATGCGGGCGCAGGAGGAGCTGGAGCTGCGGCTCAAGATCGGTCCCAACACACCTCCCGAGCCGCCAACGTCTCCGCCAACTTCGCCGGATGCTTACGATCCCTTCGACCCGACTAAGTCTCGATCGCCGACGCCAGACGCTAGCCAGGAAGCTACGCCAAACGACGAGCGTGATCGAACGCAGCGCAACTCTCCTAGAAAGCATGACGGAGCTGCGGACACTCCGTTGCCGTTGGACGAGCCCAACCAGCAGCAGGAACAACCCAATCAGGAGAAGCCGATAGAGAAGCCAAAGATAATATCGATGGTGACTATCAAGAGACCATCGCCGCAGAGAGATGTTTCTGCGTCTCCCGTGCCAGAAAGCCAGACCGACATATCTCATCAGTCATGCAGCAGTCCGCCCAAGACCCAGAATCCACAAAATGTGCAATCGACCACCAATCCGTTCAGTACTATCAATCCTGTGTTGGCGACAGTGGCGGCCGCGGTACAAAGAAGCTTCAACGCCAGCACACCTAGCAATACCACGCAAAGAACTCTGTTGCAGGTATCCAATCTGTCTGTTTAAATTTCAAGTTTCATTCATTCATTCATTCATTTTAAATATGACGAATTTTCGAATAAAACTTCGGTTCTATTTTGATCGGTTTAACACTTTGTCTTGCAGCCTAATCGCATCTCGCCGAGCAGTCAGATAAAACAACGTACAAACGACAGGCCGCAGCTTCCTAATGTATTTACGAATTCTGCGAAATCGTCCACTATAGCGCGATCTTCCAAATCCACTCAGAGTAAAAACAGCTCGACGGTAGGACAGAACGGTAGTGACGTAACCATAGATATGACTAACGATAATGTCGTCGATATGTCATCCCCTTATTCACCGGGATCGACCTTGAGCGACGGACTGTTCGATCCGCCTAGCCCTGCCAATTTTAACAACTCACCCACTGCAAATGCACCACCGTCTGCCGCTGCTAAGACTAGCACGCCGAAGGTTAACAAGAACACGGAGAAGAAAGATGCGTTCGACGCCTTGTTTGGTGGAATACTGCCCGTTAAGACTGCCACCAAAAACAGAAGTAGAAAGGTCGTCAAGGAAAAGACAAAGAAGTGTATGTACTTTAATTTTCGCCTTTCAAAACATATTGAAACAGAGAGGTCTGAGTTTTATTTGTAATTATTACGTATAATAATTATTCTACGAACAATACAACTATAAGTTCAAAAGTCTCTTACAAACTTTAACACATCTTTCTTAATAATATTAGAGGATAGATGTATTTCGATAATTATGTAAACTATATATTTTTTTTACAGCTACTAATCCTAAAGTTGGTGTACGCATGGACGAAAATCAACTTCAGATCCTAGATGATCTTCCTAGTTCTGCTGTAGAAATGCAAGTTAAAGACAAGGTATATCAATGGCAATAACGTAATCTGTATTGTTAAATATGCGTATGTAAAATTTGTTTTTGTTTATGCTGTTACAGTTCCTTAAGAAACTAAACCGACAAGAGAGAGTTGTGGAGGAAGTGAAATTAGTTCTCAAACCCCATTATACCAAAAAGCACATCACAAAAGAGGAATACAAAGATATTATGCGCAAAGCAGTACCTAAGGTGAAGTATATTAAGCTTAATACTTCATATTAATTAAAAGCAATATCAAATAAATATTATATTAATATATGTTATCCGGTAATACATCCAAAAATATCTTACAGTTTCAATTATGTATTACAGATATGTCATAATAAAACAGGTGAAATTAATCCTAAAAAGATAGCCCATCTAATAGAAGCGTATGTAAAGAAGTGTCGAAACAACAAGAAGAAAACTTCTGTTCCCAAGATAACAAAACCTCCGTAAGTGAAGTATGAGTGCAACTGCATTATAATTTTTATATGTAAATTAAAATCCAGGACGTACTTAACGCATCAATATATACACGTACACATCCTTCCAATATCGCGAACGTAATTAACATTAACATCTTCATCTTTTCATACAACTGCATTTAATGAAACTTACAGGAAGACTCTATGGAGTTGATCACGTGTTGGCAATCCTAACGCATTAGAAACTTTTTCAACGTTAGGTTTCTCTTTAGACCATGCATAAAATACATTCTATCTTCTGAATGGTAAGTGAATTAGAAGTATGCATAAAATATGTATGCATTCTTTTAATAATATACATATATGTATATTGTATGCTATCTATCCATATACTATACATACATGTGTGTGTATATATATATATATATATATATATATATATATATATATATATGCATGTATATCTATACATATACATCTATGAACGAAACATGTATTGTGTGTACATACATAATTCATTAATTAATTGTATAAGCGTAATATTTTTATTTATCTAACTGTTCAAATACGAAAGAATAAGATTCGTGATTGCTATTATTATTCATAAATATTAATCTAGACGTCGCGCATACATATGTAAGCACGTATTCGCGAAGGCGCTCGACAATGTACGGTCTGTGTCCGAATTATATGTCCGTACATTGCGACACCTCTTAAAATGAATTTGGATCACACGATCAACGATCCGCTGCTAAGCTAACTAGGAAATATTCTGTAATATTTCTGTAACGATAAGATAACATTAGAGTGTGATTGTGTAATTACAAAAAGAAATGAATAACAAAAGAACGCTCAAGTAATTCGAGTTGCTATTTATGATGGAGAAAACCAGCAGGTGTATCTTCCTAGCAATTTGTGCAAAATCTTTCAGTAGAGATCTTTAAACCTAGATTAGTAGATTTTTAAATCTTTATATGAGCGAAAATGGCCTGTGGAGATTTTTTTTCACGAACACATTTTCATAAGCAGGATACGCGATAATTTATTTTACTCTATTCATTCTGTAAAACTAAGCACACATTTCTGATCAGTGACTTTAAATGTAAATAAATTATATGTATAAAATTGTCGGGCATAGTCCCTGTATGTTAAATTGATTTAAATTTGTGTTTTATTATGCTTTTGCTTACGACTCGTATTTGTACGCCATTTTACATTACATCCCAATGCTGTGAGACAACATGAATTTTTATTCATAATCCGTTCCACTTATGCGTTTACAGAAAAAAAAGGAATACATACTATCGTATGAATACCGTAACTTGTATTCATGTCTCGCCTTTAACATTAAATATGGCTCATAGTTCTGTTATATATGCCTCTGTTATGTATTTTGTATATATATATATATATATATATATATATATATATATATATATATATATATATATATATATATATATATATATAATATATGGTATACAATTACATATATATGATCTTGATAATTTGTTTGAAATATTAATAAGACACAGAATTAGACGACTTCGTTGAGGATAAGCGAGACGTGAACGTGTTACTTGTAAGAAAACAGGACGATCGCTGCATAAATAGCTTTCATTTTTCTTGAGGTACTCAGTGTTCCAAAGTGTAGAATGTATAACGTGACGAAACAACAGTTTGTAGTCAATTCACGCAGTGTAATAACAAATGAGCAAGTGAGTTACATTTATGATGAAATAACCAACTTTCTATGATGAAGTAAACAACTTTTGCATACCTTCATAAGCGTCAGCACATAGGTATTTTTTCAACCGATAAGAACATAACAAAAAATTAATGCTAAAATAATATCTCAAGGGTAACGCCTCTAACTTCATATTTCTATGGCATGCTGTGGAAATCTTAATTTTGGGAAATATTATTCACATATAAATACATACGTATTGTTTACAATAAATGCACATTATATTTGCTGCCATATAAAATTCTGTTGTACATTTTACGATTGGATTTCATGCTCATATTGAACAGAACTACACTATGTGTGAATAGGTTTTATACTTTTTACATGATAGCTGAAAATGCATCCTCTTTGAAACGTATACAGGTACTTACACACGTGCGCACGCGCGCACACACACACACACACACACACACACATCCAATATATATATTGGAAACACAACAGTACTAGCTGAAGTGAATTTAAGCAAAACATGTGACGATCATAGAATATATCATCAGTAATCACATCGATATTCATAATGTAATGATTGCGTTGATAATAATTACGTCAGTAAAATGATGTTAAATTCATCGTTAATTAAACTGTCGTTAATTCTTGTGTGCATGAACTCTCTTTTGTACTAAATAGCAATGTACATAAACGAAAGAAGAATAAAGAGTTTAATATTATCGAACTTGCCTATATTCAATTCGTACTGGCGAGTTGATGTGCGATTCTTGCAAGAATAATCTTCACTTGTAGATTGTCATCGGATTGATATCATACACTCGAGGTTCTCTACAAACTTCTATTACTATTATTTAATCTTCTACAAATATTTTGTTTTAAATATGATGCTTTAAAATATGAATTTAACTCTATAAAAGATAATTGGATAAGAGATTAAGCAAGAAGAATCCATCTCAAAGTTAAGAAAATATGCATTCACTTCAAACAAAATATAGCGAATTAAATTTCGTATCTTATAGAAAATTGTAATTTGGAGGAAATAAGGATAGCTGAAGTAAATTATAGATTTGAATATACATATATATATATATATATATATATATATGTTACATAATTTTATATAAATTATTAAAATATTTATTTTTTATCTATTTCTCCTAATTCTTATTTTTGTATTCTTTTTCTTTTGTGTATATGCGCGCACACGCCATACGCACACACAAAAGTGCGCGTACAAAAAAGAAGTATAATTAAAAGGCAGAACGAACTAAAGATTAAGTACACGTTCGTTTTAGAAAGAATCTTCACCAAAAAGGTGAAAAAACGTGAAAAGAAAACATTGTTTTGCTAGATGCCGAAAACGTAAGACGTACTCGAAAGCAAAGGTGACAAACCGCTCTTTGTAAAATGAGAAACAGGATCGCGTGTTCGTGACACGTGCGTCGTATGTGCAGAAATAACAGGCGAACGTTATGTTAAACACATTGGCGCGACGTACGATAAATGTTTGTCGTGAGATCATTACCGTAAGTAAAACGTATCTCGTATTCTCGGAAAGTTCTAGGTATGGGGATTTAGAAGTAAGGTTATGTTCAATCGATATCACCCATGTCGGTCTAAAGCACTTTTCCATTTACGGTAACGAACACGGAGATGTGCGAAATGTAACATAGGTAACAGTTACTCTCATTGTCATACAGGTGAGAAAATATGGAGTAACAAGAACGCTGGACAAGAGAGTTTGGAGAAGAACCACGATGGGCGACGTACCACTGTCAAGAGTTGACCCAGTTGTCACAAAGCTGAACAGTCCGGAGTTTCGTTCCGTTTTCACCCCGGAATTGCAGACCCTTACAAAGTTATTCAAGAAGAATAATTATGAGCTGAGGATCGCTGGTGGTGCTGTGCGCGACATCTTGATGGGCAAGCAGCCCAAGGACCTTGATTTCGCGACTGATGCCACGCCGCAGCAGATGAAAGAGATGTTTACAAACGAGGGGATCAGGATGATAAACGAAAAGGGTGAGAAGCATGGGACGATCACGGCGAGGATAAATGACACTGAAAATTTTGAGATTACTACTCTCAGAATCGACATTTTGACCGATGGACGGCATGCAAAGGTGGAATTCACAAAAAACTGGATACTGGATGCTAATAGGAGAGATCTGACTATCAATTCCATGTTCCTTGACCTTGATGGCAGGGTGTATGATTATTTTTATGGTTATGATGATCTAAAAAAGAAGAGAGTAGTTTTTGTAGGCGATGCTAGTGTTAGGATATGTGAAGATTATCTTCGAATTTTAAGGTTCGTTGTAATTTGTTGTGCTAGTGCAGTAGTGTGTTGCATGTGCATGAGAGAATATGTGTGAGAGAGTGTATGAATGGTGTGATAGGTATTTTCTATTTTCTGCAATATTTATGCATATTTTCCAATCTTTCTCTTCGCCAGTGAATATTAATAATTGCATATTATTGCAAATTTTATCATAATTCTAATATAGCATTATCATAAGTATTATATGTATTGATAATATGCATATTTCTTTGAGATACTTATATTAGATTTGCATTGTGATAATTGTTTTCAGGTACTTTCGTTTTTATGGAAGAATAGTGGACAGTCCAGATCAGCATGACGAGAGCACAATAAAGGCATTGAAGGAAAACATTGGCGGTCTACAACAGATATCCGGCGAGAGAATCTGGAGTGAGTGGAGCAAGATTCTGATTGGCAATTTTGCCCTGGAATTGACCCTAAAGATGCTTGAGTGCGGTAGCGGTCGATACATCGGTTTACCTGAGGAACCTGACGTGCAAAACTTCCGAAATGTTTATCAGCGCGCACAGTCAAATAATGTAATCTTAAAACCCATATCCCTGATTGTATCGATGCTGAAGGATGAGTATGAGGTGATAAAGTTACATGAGAGATTGAAACTGTCTAATTTCGATAGAGATTTGGCGCTGTTTTTAGTGCAGCATAGGGAACACAAATCCTGTGAAAAGCCATTGAAGCCTTATCAGCAGTTAGTTTTTCTTCAGCAAACGAAAAAGTATGATGTTCTCCAAGATTATGTGAAGGAATTATTGAGATATTGTGGTGCAATGCAGCTTCTAGACGAATTCGAGCGTTGGGTAATTCCGAAGTTTCCTGTTAACGGCAGCATGTTGATGAAACATGTGCCGAAGCAGAAGATGATCGGCGGCATCTTAATCGAATTGAAAACAATATGGATTGATGCAGACTTTAAGCTTACCGACGAACAGCTTATGGAGCATGTACCGAGTATAGTCAGTAAATTAAAAGAAAAATATCAAACGCTAGATACACAGAGAAAAAAGTTGAAAAAATAAAACGTTTTTGAAATACCGAAATAATCTTGTGTATCATTATAAGGTCTTTAGTCTGAAGACTGGTTGAACGCGTATCTCCATCTTTTCCTATCTTAACACATTTCCCTGAAAGTAAAACATCCCATGACTTTGACTGTTGAACAATAATCTGGGTCTACTTCTACTTTTCTTCGTTCTTGTTTTCGTCTCCAATATTGTAAACCAATCCTTCGTGTCTTAGCACGTGTTCCATCATCCTATCTCTTTGTCTTCCATATATTTCTCTCTTTCTTAACTCTCTGTAGCATACCTCTCCATTGCTAACCCTATCTATCCACGGTATCCTTATCGTGCGCCTTAACACTACATCTCGAGTGCTTCTATTCTTTTCCTATCCGCTTCTGTTACCGTCCATCTTTCGCAAACATACAGACCATTTAGTGCTCCATGTATGTTTTTAAGTCTTCTTTTATTTCTAAATTTACCGTTTTCGAGCATAATAATTTTTTTTTTTTTTTTTATGCGATTTGGTTTTGTGCTATTCTTTGTTTTATGTCCTTACCGCTTCTACCATCTCGCATTGACTTCCCAAATAACAGAATTCCGTGACTTCTTCTAATTCCTCGTTTCTGATTTGCATTTTAGTTTTAATCCTATTATCTCTCACATATTGGGATTTTGGTTTTCTTTTTATTAATTTTCGTACTGAACTTTCTATCAAAACCGCTTCTGTCTCGTTCAAAGCTGTTTCTAAGTCTTTCGCTGGATGCTAATACCACTATAATATCAGCGAATCTGAGCATATCAATCATTTGACCCTGTACTGATACTAATTCCGAAAGCTGCTCTATCCTTAATTCTATTAATTATATATACAGAGTGTATCATTTAAGTTGACACAACAGAATTTCTCCGGAATCATGTGAGATATCGAAATCATGTTTCCACGAAGTTGTATAGTATCTAGGGGGACATATTTTGATAAAAGAATGTTAACCTTGGGTGGAAAAAGATCGAATCAAGGTCAACTTTGTTTTTTTAAACGAAAACCTATATTTTTTATTATGGAATCTTATTCTACATGAAAAAAAGAAACTTTTGTCCTAAACATTTTTTTATGTGACCTCTCTTTTTTAAGATATTTAGAGACATAATTACAAAATTATTCAAAAATAACATTAGTTTCTTTTTAAAGAATGTATGTATATATGTAATTGTTAATTACAAATTGCACATTTTTTCTTAAAAACAACTATGTGTTTTCTTTACACCAATTGATTTCTCTCATTATTCTGTGCATAAAAGTATTGAGGTAAGATCATCGAAAAGTGAATATTTTACGAGATATTTTATAGTTTATGTAAAATTAAGAAATTATTTCAAGCCTTATAACTCGGAAAATATTTAACGAAAAAACATTTATTTATAGTGTTTTGGAAAGGTCTCGAGATAAGCTACAAGAATATGCAATAAAAAATAGGGGATGCCATTTAAAAAAATTGAGGTGACTTTCAAATAATTCTTCAAGGTCAAACCAATGGTACCATCTTATGGTCCCCTCGAAACCAAACAACTTTTGTCTGAAAAATTTTTCTCTCCCGGGCTTGGTTTTCGAAATATTCGACTGGATGGATTAAAATGGTCCACCCTGTATATCTATCTTCGATATACAAATTAAAATCAATAAGTAAATAATGTGCCATTTTCGACCAGGCTGGCTTTTTGTGCCAATATTATTCATATGAATTTATGTCCATTTCACACTTTTAGCGGATTAACACACCGTTACTTTCGAACAAACGAAAGCTCAAGCTCAAAGCTGGAAATGAAACACAAACACATATTAAATTGATTAACCATTTAATATTAATGATACTAATACATATCTATTAAATCCCCCCCCCCTCGCTTCACCAATGCGGTAACTCAAAAAATAACGAAAAAAATTTAATAGATTGTTTAATTCGCTATTTTTTAGACTAAATAGAGGTTGGTAGTAATTTGATAGTAATTTATTGCCACTAAATAAGCTTTTGAAAAAGATAAAACGATTTTTTACAAGTTATTTCTAACAAGACAAAAATACTTTGTACAGAAAGGTGTGAAGATATAAATATTGTAAAACATATCGCTGATATTAGTAAACTTTATGATGAATTATATTGGTGATTTATATCGGTCTAAATATATCTAAATATATCTTCCTGAAAAACACGAAAAGAAATGTACCGTATTATATGTTAGGCACTCAAAAATTTATTAAGAAATAAAATCCTGCATTTTTCCTCTGCGAATATAAATTCTATAAGACGTGCTCTATATATACAGGGTGTTCCAGATCAACCGGAGGTCCTTGAAGGAGTGGATAGATCTCGATAATGTGAGTAAAAAATGTCCTTACAAGAAAGTTGTGAGATCAATAGTTTTTGAATAAAACGCATTAGAAGTTAACCAACCACGGGGCCCGCATTTCGCGCCGTCAGGAGCGGCGCGGCATGAACCATTCTCGTTCGAAATACATTCTGCCACATCAATTACTCGTAGCATTTGTTAATAAAATGTACAATTAACAATAAAGTTAATAATTACTTGTCGTTCAGTAATTATAAAATTAAGTTTTGTAGAAGCTATTTTTTCATATCGTAATCATATCGATAAAAAAAATAAATGCTATAAATAATTATTAATATTACAATTCGAATTATACTTTTATGACTGTAATATTTCTGTAAACAGAAATATTTCCATAGAAGATTCTTTAAAATTGGGGATCAATGCATACATACTTTGACAATTTAAAACTCTTCGAGTTAAGATTCTTCGTTGATGCCGCTTCGGATATTTCCAAAAATCAGTAGCAACATCAGTAGCAAAAACGATGGAAAACAAATGAAAACAATTACGAGTAATTGATGTGGCAGAATGTATTTCGAACGAGAATGGTTCATGCCGCGCCGCTCCTGACGGCGCGAAATGCGGGCCCCGTGGTTGATTAACTTCTAATGCGTTTTATTCAAAAACTATTGATCTCACAACTTTCTTGTAAGCACATTTTTTACTCACATTATCGAGATCTATCCACTCCTTCAAGGACCTCCGGTTGATCTGGAACACCCTGTATGCACGCACACACACACACACACACACACACGCACGCACGCGCCGCAACGCACGCACGCACGCCGGTAGACATACCACCACGCACGCACACACACACACACACACACACAAAATTGTAGCAGGTGTATAAAACGAAATTTACAAAGCTACTCTAAAATATCTTTAACTGAAATGAAGATACGCTATACAATTCATACTTGCGTAACAAGTCACTAATAAGTGACGGTAAGTCAACAAATTTTTGCACATTTTACACGATGAAAAGAAACACACCTTTGCCAGAAATAAAATTGTACATATGAGTGTGAACATACGTTTTTGCTTTTCGAAAGAGAATTCTTGTAACTGCTTGCACGTCTGTCAACAACTGCAAAGCGACTGAGCATATATCGTGTGTGATAAAGGGAAAGTAATAATATAGAAGTGTAATGTCGCGTAAATCACGTTAAATTTGAAATACGAATACTCGCAAGCTATAATCGCAAAAGATAAACGTAATCTGTCGCTTAGCTGCCATACAATCATTTGAACTTGGATAAAAATAATCACTTATATGTATTTTGGCTATTTCAAGTTACATTATAGATTCCTAGACGCTCAAATCTTTACAGACGCATTGCTACTGCATTAATAAATGCAATGTGATTAGATGTATATATGTGTATGTATGTATACATAATATACATATACATATGTATATATATATATATGTGTATGTATATATACATCTATATATGTGTATGTATAAGTACAATAAAATACAACAACTATTTAATTATCGATACCCACATCTTAATACACGTTTTTATTCCTTTACAATTTTAGTAGATACTTTTTGATAGCATTACATTCTGCCAAGTACGATTATGTATCCTGCTTCCTCTGCTTTCACAGACGAAATCAAAAGCATGACCACGTTTCTCTCTTATATAATAAAGAGACTTTAGACTGCATTTCTTATTGCCTTAACCCTTCTTGGTGGATATGAGCTGTGCATTATCACACCATATTCTCATATTACTAATCAACAATGTTATTAGCTATGTACTGAGAAGGGCTAAGATTTCAAAGAGATCAATTTTGTGAGAAGAGTGTACATCTAAAAACCCAACCCCTTGAATATACAGTCTAGTTAGTAAATCATACAGAAAATGTAAAGCAGTACAACCAAATGTCGAAAAAAATATTTTGTCTTATTATAATTAAACCTGCATGTGTTCAAAGGGATGATATTTTTAGAATTATCAGGAATACATATGATTATTATTGCACTTCATGTAATATTTTACACAAACTATGTTTTCCAAATGATCAGGATACTTTATCATAGGTATTCTCCTCAAGACAGTTATGTAAACTAAATATGATATATGGAAAAATTGACGGAAAGCTATTAACACACATATTCATAAAAATCATATCTTTACAAATTAAAGAATCTCTTACACTCAACTGTACAATTCATATATGTCTAGAATCTATTCTCTGGAATATTTTCAGACTACTAAATTACTGTATAAGTTTCTAACAATGTTCATATTACTTAATAGCGTACTTAATAGCGACAAAAGAATACTTAAAGTTTTAAGTAATGAATTTAAAATGATAAGTACATGTACAATACTTTAATTCTGTTTTAAATAAAAAAATTACCTCAATTTATCAATTCAAAATTGCTGTTTTCTATTATTCGATATAACACGTGCCTTCAGGATAATTAAGCTCAAAATCAATATTTGTATATATATATACACACACTTTTCTGTTAATGCTTATGTTCATTATTAAAAAATCAAATCAATTAAAGTAATTTCATATTATCAGTGTAAAACTTTTACATATTGATTTACCTTGTATAATAAATAATAATGTATAAATAAATAAATAAATAATTTAAATAATTGAAGATATGTTCCTGAGATTCCATAAATACTTATCGAAGTGTAAATAATTAAATATAATAATAAAATATTAAATATAAAAATTTAATGAAAATAAACTTTCTTTCCTCAGGACGTGTTCGTTTATAAATATTTCCTTTTCATTGTTAACATATAGGGCGACTTAAATACAAAATCCAATATAGCAACAGTTAATATTGCAGACAATTTATATATGTATAAGTTATGATTATTATAATTTGAACATATATACGAATTTATATTAATAAAAACTTTAATTTTATATTAATTAAAAACTTTGGTTTGTTATTCATCACGGTTTATAAGTGCAATTACATTTACTAATTTTATCCTGTAAGGAGGCATTCCATTATCTTGCAAATAAAGCGATAAATAACTTAAGTAACTTAGATATTATCACTAATATTAAAACATGTGTCGACTTATTTGAAACTTACTCATTTCAATTCTAGATTTTGTGTACATGATTTAATACTAATTGCATAATAATGCAACATATTGTATTACTGTTATACTTAAGTCGCGCATTTACCATGAACACGTTACAAATATACATAGCCTGTGCATGTACTAGTTCTTATTTATGGAGTTTTGCTATAGTGTTATTCATAAGGTATTATATTTACTTCCCATAGATGGTCAATAGCCACCGTCGTAACCCATGTCCAGGCTTATATGACTTTAAACACACCTAACGCTTTTGTGTGACATTGGGCGTATGGATGAGTGTAACTTACAAGTGGTCAACAATAAGAAGCACAGTTTAACAAATAACTTCCTTCTACATCTTGCCATGAAAACTTATTCTATGACCAACGCGCTGCCCAGCGACCTATCAGCGAATGAAGTACTTCTTTAGTCTGTAAAGGAAAATACAATTCGATATAATTACTACATAAAATTTTATGAAAACAAAATACCGCGAGAAAAAAAAATTGCACATTGACAATTTTTAAATAGATCTTGGATAAATATTTTTTACATACCTTGGCACATTATTCACCGGAATGAGAAATATTTAAGGTAAAAGGTATCTTTATGTCTTTTTTCTTAAATTAGTATCAATGTATTAAAAAAGCAGCCATACGCATGAAAGTATAAGAGTATTAAATATCGAAATGATTGTTTCGTAATTAAGATTACCTTTAAGCAAAACAGGTAGTGGAAAATAATATATCTTGTTCTGAAAAATTATCCTAAATCATCTTCTTTCGTAAGTAGCTCGCTGTGCACCCAATGGAAATACATTTTGGTATCGATTATGGATGACTTTTAGTAAGCAGGGGCTTGAAAGTCACCCATACCCCGCTGTTGCTGCTGACCGAACGGCGGTTCTTGATAAGCAGTATCAGTGGCGTCAGGATAGCTTGTGTACCCCGTACCGCCGACAGGATCTGCCTCGTAACTTGGAGCGAATGCTGCGTCGGTACCTTGCTTAAATCTTTGAAACGCAAACCAAGCACAAGCAGTCTGTAATAACAGAATATAATTCTGAGGCAAATTTATAGAACATAATTGTTTATCTATATGAACGAAAGGGAAGTAAAAATAGATGTTAATTCAATGAAACTTGTCAAACAAACTGCATCTAACGTACCCAAGTAAAGATGGAGAAAAATGAGAATGCAATAGCCGCTTGTAGATTGTTTACGCCATATCCGTCCTTTGGTCTTGGAGAATTATTCCATGCATTTGTCAAGTAACAGAATCCCACGAAATAGAGGAAAGACCAGAAACCCGAGAAACTGTAATTAATATTATATCACATATTAAGTTATATGTAGCACATAAAATTACGTTAATTAAAAGATTTTAGGAAAGCACCTTTAACATAATTTTGGAAACACGATCGTAAGAATTTTATTTTAATGTCCAAACTGTAAAAGTCTGGCTTACGCACCCTAAATCTATGAGGACAAAATGTTTCCTAGTCTTGACAGATGACATTTGTTCAAACAGGTATTCACCCGCAAGGAATCCGATACTGGCCAAAAACGCCAGTACACCGATACCAATCCCATAATTGCATGCATTATTGTCTTCATTGTAAAGACAAACTTCTTTCCCATCTTCTTTCGGAAGATAGCCTTTGCTGCTTATACATCCAAAGACGATTATTGCAAATAGCTGGAAGTATGATAAAAATTCTTCTGTAGAGTAAAATTTAAAAAAAAAATTTAATTAAGATACATTGTGTCATAACAAGGTATAAAAGATACTTATACATATATGAAAATTAAAACACATATAATACTTTAGTGTAAGAGCAATGTGAACAAAAGAAAGGATATAAGAAAATTTGTTATATCTTTTATATTTTTTTATTATCTCTCGGAACATCTTATTAGAACATATTTGAGTAACAAAATAAATGTATAAAAAATGAGAAATATATGTGTCTTAACTGAAAGACATACCAAATTTAAAATCAATAAAAATTTACTCAAAATTAACATAAATGCCAGTCTAAATAAAGTCTTCGGTATTTATTTCAGTAAGATGTAATACTAGTCTATCTCGACGTGTTCTGACTCATTCTAGCTGTAGACAACATATAGATGCCTTACATATTTAACTATCATTTTCCTTATGCGATACGAGAGAAATAAACGGTTTTATTGAAGAAAAGAGGGAGACAAAGAGAAAGAGAGAGAACAAACAGGAGAGGATCCAATATAGCTAATAGCGCTGTCAAGAAGACAGAATGCGAGGAGAGGTCCGCGATCCGAGATCCGCTTTTCGTCTGAAATATTCCGCTAGGAAGGTCAAGCAAAGGATTCGCTGTCGAATCGACTCGCAATGGATCTCAATTAGTATGTCGAACATCATGGAGATCCATGGTACACGGGTGCGTACGTTGGAATTCACGAAAAATCAATAGAACCCCATCGTGGGCGCGGGAGTGGGGGAGGAGCCAAGGCTCTCTTTTAAAATCAATGACCATCCACGTCGAGGGATCTCACTCGCTCGTTCACTTACTCTGTTCCCCCTCCTCTCTCTTTCTCTTCCACGGCCGTTGTCGCGATCACGTTCGAATCGGTTTGAAACGATTCTGCTCTCGGACGACTAGCGACGACTTACCAGGCATACCGCTCTTAGAATGACCTGCGGTCGCTGGACGAACGCGATCGGATCGAAAGGGGCCCCGGCCTTTCCGCCGCCGTACGCTCCGCCGTCCATCTTAGTGCGACTGAAGCGGAGATTTCAAAGCTCACGCAGCGACCGGGCGCATGCGCAATATGCGCATGCGTTCGTAGCTTCGACGGTGTGGTGGCTTCAGGGATGTGCGTCCGCTCCGCCATCTATCCCAAACTCCTTACGGCCGAGCCCTGCAATGCAACCTATGCGTTTCTCTCGACTTTCCCCGCACAGTGAGATAAGATACTTATTAGCTATTCTTTTTTAAAAAATTAATATTTCTGTAAATGGGAAAGTTAAAAATGTGCAATAAACTTCCATATTCTTAAATAGTTGTTCTTTGATTTTGTATATACATATACAGGGTGTTGGATTTATTCCATTTTAATTTACTCCCAAAAACTTTTTTTATTTTTGATAGAAAAAATGCTTCAGACAAAAGTTGCATGATTTGAAGGGGGACAAATAATGTTAAAATTAATTTTCGAAATAATCAATTTTTTAAGGTCATATGCCATTTTAAAAAATGGAAATATATGATTTTCTTTACATAATGTGATTCCACTCGTTAATTTGTATATAAAAGTATTAAGGTAGAGTTGTGGATTATATTTTTATCCACATAAAAAATTGTTTGATTATATTATTATTTTGTTTGATATTGAGAACTTTAAATACAATATTTTAATTTCAAGAGATTTGAAGATGATGTTTTAAAGATTAAAAATCGATAAGGTTTCGGAATGTTTCGTAATAGCAGGAACATATGGCACTGTTTGACGATCGATGACGAAACGATGTCGATTTGATAATTTTAACGTCGATTCTACATCATTTCAACATCACTCGACAAATCATTTCTCATAAAGATATTGTTTGATGGCTGATCTAGAATGCGTAATTTTTCAAAATAATTTTGTTTCAATTGGTTTCTATTTCCAAAGATTATAGATTTATTTAAACAAAATTTTGCTCGGAATAATAAATAGCAGTTTAAACAATTTTTTTTTTCTAAACGTTCTCGTGCTGCTATTTATTATTATGCTGTATGGCACTATACAGCGAAATCTATTGTTTGATGGCTGATTTTGAATATATATTCTTCAAAATAATTTCAAGTTCGATTAGGTCTATTTTACTAGATTCCAAAGATTTGGAAGCTTGTATCTCACTGACGTCGTCACGATTGTGATTTATCCTGACCGCGCTTTTCTTCAATTTCCTCCTTCGCAATTTGCGTGCAAACGATTTTTCTCACTCTCTGCTCAAATTCATCTCAAAAGGACGTACAACATCGATAGGAAGGAGGGGGGGAAGAGAAAGAAAGACGGAAGAATTATCTCCTTTCTGCGACTCTGTCTTGAGAAAAGGACAAAATGTTTAATCTAGAGTACGTTCTACTTCACCGACAGCATACAAGAGTTCACGGTGCTTTCCGATAAATATAGGATGAGGGCCACCACGGGGGTTTAGCCGGTAAGAGTCCGGCATAACACTTCTTCCCTTCCCGGGGGAAGGGTATCCATGAGGATTTCCCCGCATTAAAAAAAGGGTACGTTCCACTTAATACTCGTAACGCTCATTCGTCTTTGTTTAACATTGCTAAACAATAAAGATAAAATGATTCAAGAACGTTACGAGCGTTAATAGGTGGAACGTACCCTTACATTCATATGTCAGTTAAGAGGAGGTAACACTTTGGAAGTTTAAAAAAATTGATTTTTTTACTTAAATGATAGTTTATAGTTTTAAAAAAATCTTCCTGTACCATATTAATGACTGTAGAGTCGATTTAGTAAAACGTGTCGCCATGCTATTGGGTGAGTCTCTGAGAAATCAAAGTGCTCGCACTTAATAGGTACAAAGATACACAATTAAACCCCCATACAGCACAGAAGCTTTCAGCAACATTGTTGCAACGTTACAATATTGCGAATTACAATATAATATTGCAGAGATGTTTCAGAAACATGTAATATCAATATTACGCCGAAATGTTCCAGTAATATTACAGAAATATTATAAAATTCTGAGAATATACATATTAAAAAATATGCATCGAGTATTCCAATACATGCAACTTCATGTAAAAAAACATTTGTGTCCCTGTATGTATATAAATAACTTTATGTTATGTTTTCGAATTATATTTACTTTAATTATATTTTTGAACAATATTGTACAATTTTGAACAGTTTTGTGAGATTTAAATATTTGCATTTGTGTGCAATATTTATACCAAAGATTATATGATAATTTTTTTTTTTTATTTGAAAAATTGTTCAATTAACTGTTCTATTATAAATCTCAAAAAGTGCAATTAATCGACTATAAATATTAATGCTAATAAATTAATATATATGTATATATTAATATTATTGCTTTTGGCAATAAATAAAATAATGCTGTTACTTAGATAACAGATTATTGTGTAAGTTTTTATTCCTATATAAAATTTAATAATAAGGTAAATGTTTACCTTCACAGACCCCCCTCCAATGACCTTGACATATGTTATCAAGGTCATCCCCCTGAGTGACCTTCAGAAGGTTTTAGCCGTCGCTCGTTTTTTATTAAAAAGTTATTAACAAAAAAAGTTTGGGAAATAGTGAATTTGGAACACATCCACACACACAGACACGCGCGTGCACACACACACGCACACACCACCTTCGGCCCCCCACCCGCACCCCCCCTCGCCGGGTGGAACTCGCTCCACATGGAAAATCGCATGGGTGTGAAAATCGTTTCGCAGAAATTAACGGGTGGAACTTTCTACACGAAGCAAGTTCCACCCACACTTATGTGTGTAGTTTTTCGGTAGTGGAGTCCCCCCGTAGGGGGGGGGTGGAACACACTGCCTCCACGTGGAAACTTTCCACGCGAAGCAAGTTCCACTCACACCTATGTGTGTAGTTTTTCGATAGTGGAGCCCCCCCGTAGGGGGGGCGGAACACACTGCCTCCACGCGTATACTTTTCAATGCGAAGTGAGGTTTCATTTTAAGACAAATTATCAGAATGTTATCTGTACGAAAATCTATCGTATATTAGTTTACTTTCGGATTCCGTTTCAAAGTCATAGAAATATCAACAATAGTAGGAATGCCATATACACACACAATGTGGTGAAAGTTCTTTTGTTCATTGATCATTGGCGGTAAATGTGTAAATGTGTATTCAAAATAAGTGCCAAATTTTTCAAACTTCTTTTGTTCATAACTTTTTAACGAGCAGTGACCGAGGACTAAAACCTTCCGAAGGTCACTCAGGAGGATGACCTTGACAACATATGTCAAAGTTGGGGTGTGTGTGTGTGTGCGTGTGGATGTGTTCCAATTCGCTATTTTTCAAATCTTTTTTTGTTAATAACTTTTTAATAAAAAACGAGCGACAGCTAAAACCTTCAGGTCACTCAGGAGGATGACCTTGACAACATATGTCAAGGTCAAGGTCATTGGAGGGGGGTCTGTGAAGGTAAACATTTACCATCTTTTAAATTTGAACCGTTATGCATATAGCAACGCGTTTCAATCTGTCAAATACATTACACCGTAACATTATTACTGTAGTCTTACATTGTAATATTTCTCAGGGCGGACATTTCAGTGTTGCCGCAAGCTTGCAGTAACATTGCAGAAACATTTTGTAACGTCCATGCAATATTACAATATTTCAATGTAAGGTTTCTGCAATGTTTCTGTAATCTTTCGGTGCTGTATGGGTCGCGACACATAATGCATTTTTACTTGGGTTTGACTGGATTGCTTGCTGGCTAGTGCTGCATTTTCGTGATAGGTAAAGTGTTATTTCTTTTGCGTAATTTGTGCTTGTTCATTGTGAGAGCCAATCAGGATACAGTAGACCAGACAATAGTATGACTAGCTAGCAATCTAGCAGGCAAGAAAGTATCGTGTGCCGTAGATTTCGCTGATATTGCTCAGGTAAGTGTTGGAATGTAATTGTAGATGGTATGTAATTGTAGAGTAATTTTTTTAACTGTCATTTTAAGTACATGATTCAGTTGGCGTCAGTATAGTTGTTTTCTAAATTCGAGCCATAGTATGAATATATGGACGGAACGTTAGCTGCCTCGATGGGTTGAAGAGTGTGTGTGAGAACTAGAGGAGAAAGTTCGGAGTATTAGTAATCAGATTTCGGTCAGTTTCGGATACATTTGTTCAATTGTGATTGATGCTAACATAATTACAGAAAGCCGACTATATCCGAATAGTACTGAAGTTATCCGGAGTTAATCAAAATCTGACTAGTTCAATTACTGTCCCCACGCCAATCTCACCCGTTAAGCATATGATTCGAACAGAGAGTAAACGGCACCTTGCTGTATAGCAACAAATTTCATGTTTTTAAATATTTTTCAATCGTGGAAAGTAGTACAATAATATACAGTTTTAAAAAAAGTTTTAATAAAATTTTTCATGAAACAAGAAAGTGAGAAAGTGAGCACATCTGCCAAAAAATTGAAAATATCTAAAGGAGATTATAGCTGAGATCCGAAAGCGCTCACAGTGCTAAAAATCTATAGTATACACAGAAAAGAAGATTAGCTACTATAGCAAAACTATTTGGAAAATATAGACAACCAACTATTATTTGCAGCGAGAGGAGAATTTTGCAATAGCAGCAAAACTTTGTCAATATTTTAGCAAATTTTACAAATAGTTTTGCTATAGTAGCTAATCTTTTTTTCGTGTACATTGAATCGGTTCATACATTTTAACACGGTTTTCTCTGCAATAGTTCGGTTGTGTGTAAAAGTACAGGGCAAATATAAAGTTTACCGAAGTAAACAGTTAAGACTTAGGTTATTTCGTGTGGAAAGAGTCAACAAACTCATATCAATGTTAGTCCTCTCATTAATAATCATGCATACGATATAAATTGCCATATTGTTTTGCGATTATTGGGAAGTGGTTTAAATGGCATAATAAAATTTTGTATTTTATGGATCTACCATGCCCTATTTTTCAATCATTTTACGATAAATTAGTGAAAAATATTGTTCTACGTCAGCTGTACGCATAAAAATTTATGAAGAATGCAGTTGCTCAGGAAAAAAATGTCAGAAGAAAAATGACAGACAAACGGATTAACGGTATTTAGCGAAGGATTGGCGAAAAAGAAGTTCGCTGTTCCGGCTAATTATACCTTCATCGGGTGGCACAAAATCATTAATGTCGAAATGAAATCAAAATTTTGCCTGTGCAAACTGGAAACACAAACAAGATATTGCAAAATACGAAAAGTAGTTTTTCAAATGCATGTTAAAAATTATCAAATAAACCACGAAGGCTCAGCCGGCAAAATAGAAGTCGACGCAGTCATCGAGGTGTTTTCTCGCTCTGTTGAATTACACGGCATTAAATACTGTAATTACATAGACCAAGGCCGGCAACTTAGCAAAATTCCGAGTGTGGAGTTCTGCTATTGGTTAACTTAGTTTAGGTGAGGGGGGGGGAGGTAGCCAAAAAACTAACAAATTTTTACAAATTGGGGCCTTTAATTTGTTGAGAAATTAAATTCCTTGATTTATCAAACCAACGAAATGACAATATTACAGTATTAGTGCAAGACAAGTTCAAATCAAATCTTTTTATACAGTTAGACTTTTTAATCAGTTTATACAGTTTAAGTCAACAGATTAGGTTTATACAGTTTAAGTCAACAGAATACAGTTTAGGTCAATAAATGAAATTTATATTACATTTTATTGCTGTTTACCATTGCAAACATTGATCATCGAATTGCATTTACGCACATAATCTATTTTTCGTTCAAATCTAAGGGTGCAGTTACGTCGCGATGAACGTGAAGGATTTCGATGCTATTTAAGCAATTTTGCCACATCGTTGGTCTTAAATACGTTTTTAATCTT
This sequence comes from Crematogaster levior, assembly GCA_901521435.1. Classification (NCBI taxonomy): domain Eukaryota; kingdom Metazoa; phylum Arthropoda; class Insecta; order Hymenoptera; family Formicidae; genus Crematogaster; species Crematogaster levior. Next base: position 110,094 of record CABEGB010000903.1, on the reverse strand, counting down.
CGCAAAGTTGAAAACGACCGCTCAGCAGTGCATGACATTGTCAGGATTGTGAGCAAAATCCTAATTAATTTAGAAACTTCACTAAGCAATTCACTTAGAGGCAAATTTTCTTTTAAAAATTTCACGACATGCTGTTTAGATTGATTTTCTTTCAGAGTAGTTGTGTACTTTTCTTTATTTGACAATGTCAAGAAACATGTCACGATAAAGCACAATTTTTCTTCCTTAAAGTCATTTTTATTAAACTCTACAATAGGAGTCGAATCACTTGTAATGAAATTTTCGCATATATTTAAAAATGCTATTGTTTCGGAGTTAAATCTTTCTTTTAATGAATTGATCAATTGATCGTATTTCATTAAAATTCTTTTGGTAATATTCTTCAACAGATTTAAATACGTGGACATCTGCTGTCTTGGTCAAATTCCGAGTGTGGAATTTCCAGTGAGAAATGATTTATTGATCGATGTCGAACCAATGTCGATTTGACAGTTTTTACATCAATTCGACATCATTTCGATATCGATCGATGAATTATGGTTTAGCTTTACGCAGAGAAATTCCAATGCCATAAAAAAAATAAAATAAGAAAGAGCAACTGCAAATTTTACCGGTTGGTGGACTTCATGAATCGAATCGAATTGTGGTCCAATTATAATAGCTAATGGTGATATATTAATCTGACAAAAATTTCAAGTTGAGCATAGGAACGGTTTTAGAGATATAAAGAGTCAAAGTTGTCACCCCCTTCGCTTCGGTAAGTTAATCTAGCGGTATAGGATGGATGTAAATGCCATATTGATATTCCCTTACATACCAGTTGCTAAATATTTTAAAACGATGTGTACCTTCTCTTATTAATTACTAATTTTAAGTCAGATGTTCAAAAATGGCCACATCAGAATCCGTTCTGATTGTTAGAATTCTGATTGTTAAAATTCGAACTTCATTGTAAATATACATGAAATATTATAAAGTAATTCGTTATTTTCGTTAAAATCAATCTGAACAACATAAATTAATTAAAAATCAAGCGTAGAATACCCAATCAATATCGTATTACTCGTATATATCGTATCAATCCCAGTGGGAACACCAATGTCGAATCGACGTTGATTTGACGTTTATGCGTCGATGAATGGTTGATGATCGAGTACTTGTCGATATTTTTGTCATTTTTGACTTCATCATAATAAAAATTCTATCCAGTGAAAACAGTCTAGTCAAAATGATGGCAATGTGGCATTAAAACCTTCGGTAAATGTCATGGCGTCAAAGAAGTAGTCCAAAAAGACGAAAATTTGACACTATATATATTAACTATATAACTATATATATTAACGTTGAAATATCATAAAAACAGGTAAAAACGATATTTAAATGATAATTGTAGAATTATATTGGAAAACTTATTAATGTCATATTGACATTAAAATGATTGCATTATGATATTATTTGAATATTCTATTCATACTGTGAATTTGATATACATATTATACTCAAATGAAAGGAGACTAGTTGACGTCAAACTGGCATATATAATTGGTGAGCTACGAGCCGACTTGGTTTGTCAGACTTACACCGCAGTGATTCACCAATTTTTTGAAATCTAAATTCGATTTCCATTTAGGGATAAATAGATCTAAACTTATAAGATGAAGAATTTATTGCGAAAAATATTACCTCAGCCAGGATTCGAACCTGGAACTCCCTCATCCGTGCGGGTGTCATACATATTATATGTAATGTACTGAAAATATTTGAATAACCTGTCTTATAATGTATTTATATCTTAAAAGACATTTTTTATTATTATGTATGAAAAAAATGTTACTTTTTAAACTTATACCTGACATTAATATACTCTTCTTCTGTATATTTTGTTCGAATTATTAGGTGCAAAACAAAATTTTTGTTACTTTCAAGCTTACGTGTCTATGACAATATATTTTTATTATTAAGAATTATAACGTGTGAAAAAATTTACATTATTATTTAAGCTTACATGTCTCTGTTTGAAAACATTATCAAATAACATACATGTATAATTGTAAATTTGTTTGTAAAAAGAAGTAAAAGAAAAAAATATAGAAAAAATAATTTTGTACTTATTTTTACTTTTAATCTTGCATTTGAAGAGATTTAATTGCTAAACTTACATTTTCTTCACTGTGCATAAAAACAAGTTTTTGATGTATTTTTATTCATTTTAATGTAGAATAAAAATACATAAAAGACTCACTTTTGTCAACAAGTGAAGAAAATGTAAGTTGTTGTTAAACTTCTTATGTATTCCTGTAAAAAGTAATTGTTTAGTTTGATAAAACTGACAGTCAGGATCACCATCATAATATGGGATGTTTTGCAGTCAAATTTTCGTCATTTTATTCATCATTTTTTATACATCATTTTGATTCATCTTGACATCACACCCGTCGACAATTTGATGGTATTTTGACGTTACTTTGATTACATTGTTTTCACTGGGTACATATTGTCTATTAATAACAAAAAAAATCTTATATATATTTAATATTATATTATTCACATTTGCTTAATTAATATGAAAAGAATTTTTATTATAATGAAGTAAAAATGACAAAATGACAAGAAAAAATGACAAAAACATCGACAAATATTCGACCAGCGACCATTCATCGACACATAGACGTCGAATCGACATAATTGATGTTCCCATTGAGATATCGCGTTGATGTGGTCATTTTGAACGTCTGACTTAAAGTTAGTACTGGATACACATTATTTTAAAATATTTAGCAAAACTAGTGTGTAAGGGAATATCAATATGGCATTCATATCCATCCTGTACCCCTGGATTTACTTACCAAAGGTGAATAATCCAACTTTGACTCTTTATATTTCTGAAATCGTTCCTATGCTCAACTTGAAATTTTCAGATTAACATTATCCATTAGTTATTAATTGGACCATAATTCGATCCATGAGGTCCACCAAACAGGCGAAAAAATAGGTATTTTTGTAATTGCTTTTTGAACATTCTGTTACAAATTCTCGACGGATCAAAACCGCAACGTGAAAGATGCCCGGTCAGCGAGGATTTGTGCACATGGCAAAAGGCGAAAACTCTTAATAATGTACAGTATGTACAAACTAGTTCTAAAAAAAGAAATATTAAAATAATTTATGAAAAGCTAGTAACGACGAATTATTAATTAAGTCACTGCTTAAGAAGTTGCACGCAGAACAGCAATGACAATTTTAATTCTGTTGTGTAATCGATAACACTAAAAGCGATTCAAAATAAAATAATTGATATTGCAGCTGATAGTATTGTCTGCACCTTCAATAATGACCTTACAAGTGGACATTATGCAAGTGTTAAACTTAAGTGTTGGTCAGAATTGTTACAATTTTTTTTATCGAGGACACCGCATTAGCAAAGTGCTCCATAAGTTATGGACCATAACTGATGCTGCTAAGGAGACTCTAAAAACAGCATCATCAGATCGGAAAGAGGTAGAAGAAACCTATGAGAACCATAATGGACTTCTGTATGGACCAGAAATTGCTGACTGAGAGTAAATTTCAAATTTTCTAATTTTATTTACATGTTTCATTTCCATGAAAAATTATATTTCGAACTATCCGTACGTACTTTCACAGTTATATCATATAGAAAATGAAAAATTTTAGTTTTTTGTTTCAGGTCAAACCATATCAGAGAAACCCACAATGCTGATTGAAGAGTCATTTGAAAAAGACTTTTTTTGGAATAATGGTTCCAACACCGCTACTTTATAAAAAGATAAAAAATACTTTTTTATTCCTTAAAGTATGTAACATAAATACTCTTAAACAGACTTTCTACTGAGTTTAAGAAAAAATTGCTAAATATACCTATGATTTTCACGTGTTCAAGGTGTTAACCTCCCCTTCTCGTGTTAGTTTTACATATCTAAACGACATTCTAGGTATCAATCATGTAGGTAACTTTTTCTCTTATGAAGAAAACACAATGATACGTGATCGTCTAGTTCATATAAAAGTTTTCACAATTTACAATTCCGCTCTAGGGGAAAATTACATGAATAATCCTGAGTGTGAACTTTTTAGGGATTTTAGGTATCGTGAAATAGTGTTAATTAAAGGAAATCGTTTTGAATCGTGTTATTAGAAATATTTGTATATTCTAAAAAAATTGTCTTACAATCTATATAATAAAAGAATTATATATATTAGTGTACTGCGTATTTAACAATCTATAAAACTTTTCTCCAAAGTTGTCTGTTCAATAATATATACGTCGCAATGCACAATCCACCAAACGAAATGCTATACAGTACATAAGAATATTTTCGACTTTTGTTAGGCTTTTGTTGCTGCAAAAAATTTAGTTTTTTTTAGGTGGTTCCGAAAATGGATGTATATACATAAACTCAAAAATGTCGGATAAAGTCAGATGTATTTCACAAAGTGTTTGCCAAGTCTGATAGTAAGTGTCACTCGAGATAGACAAAGCAGGTTAAACTGAATAGAAAAAGTCCTTTACCATTTTGTGATTTTTGTAATTATTAAGAAATTAAATAAAATCTGTAAATGAACATCCACGAGATTCAACAGCAAAAGATAGCTCAGCACTAAGGTCTTCAACAATAAATTGTGTAAGGACGTAAGAGATGTAAGTTCTGTAAGATACGTAAGGAGAGCTATCAAAAACACTTGATTGAAATTGGTCGATTTCCTTATGCTTGTATTCTTATGGAGTTTTGTGTGTGAAAATCTTTACGCATTATTGGCCGTTGCACTCCTTCCAATGTTTCACCGTGTGCATAGTAACTGCGATCAGCGCGTGACAATTTTGGACTCTCTTGTCATTGAATCTCATGGATTTTTCTATTCAGTTTAAATCTCTCGTGGCTGTCTTTGTTTCATGACATCAGAAACGAGAAATCACATGTCTAAAATTTTTGCAAAATACGTTGAAATAAAAAACATAATATATCCATAAAACATTTGTGATCGAGTCAGCAAATTTGTAAAATGCAAATACTTTTCTTTTGCTGTGAAAATCAATAAATAACCATAAAATTAACATAACAGGAATCGTGAGAAGGATAGATTAAAATCTAAACTGTCACATTAATTTTACGACTACGAAATTTGCTGAATCGATCACAAGTGTCAAGTTTTATAGATATATTTTTATTTCAATATATTTCGCAAGAATTTTGGGCATGTGATTTTTCGCTTCTGATGTCATCAAACAAAGACAACCGTGACGTAGAGCTATAAGTTTTAACCTGCTCTACCCACCTACAAGCGGTGTTCCACCTGTTTTCAGATACTCGTAATATAAGTGTAATATATTCATTGATATGTACCGTAATTATCACAGCTTCTAATTCTTTCAACTTTAACTCAGACTCTTCGACTTCTTCAAGAATGCCGTTGGCGGTCACACACAGAATTTGAGAGGCACTTAAAGCCTTATCTGGATCGACAAAAAAGTTAATTCTTTCTTTTTTCAGCTTCATTCTGCAGTATTTCACAAAGTCTCGAATTATACTGAGCTGTCTCTCGCCTAGTTGCAGTATCTCTACTTTATCAAGTATTCTATAAAAAGAAGACAGGACTTTTCAGTTTCAATATTACGTGAAAAGTCTTAATAATGATTTAATACCTGTGATGAGGTTTTTCCTTTATATCGGATGTCTTTTTCTTGGAAATACATAAAGCATTGGTTATATTTTCTGCTTGATCTTTATCAGCACCTACAAACAATTGTCATTATTTTCGCAAATTTAATTTTTCTTTCTGCTCTACTTTCTTTTTGACTGACTTTGACATCTTTTTTTATATACATATGTATATATATATATAGATATATATATATACATATATATATATATAGATATATATATATATATATATATATATATGTATTCATACACAAAGAAAAGTAAAACATAATTTTGATGTAGTTTACAAACAATTTTTCTAAATAACTATTGTTTATATCAATAAATAATCGAAATAAAAATTTTTTTAATAAACAATATCCAACATTATAAATATGAAAAAAATTTTATATTCACTAGTGATTAATGATCCAAAATGAAGGGTATTATTTGACAGCAAACCATTGGTTCTGGTCCTTTTCAAGTGTATCTAACAATATATTTTTAAACAGCGTTTACGTACTAAATGGAAAGGTATTACATTATTATTATGTCGCGCTATAGTTTTATAATATTTTAATTTATGACTTACAAGGCTGTATGTTGAATAGAGTCCTTATATTAAAAAAAAAGGAAAATTAAATCTATGCAAGAGAGATATATATATATATGTTTTATATTCTATATATTTATATTAGTATCAATATAAATAGTATATTATTTATATTATATTAAGGTTGCATTCCAAAACGTCTTATTTGAGGAAAATTTTACTCAATTTCTATAGTATATGTGACGTGAGCTATAGAGTATTGAGTAAAATTTTCCTCAAATAAGACGTTTTGGAATGCAAGCTAAATCTGTAAAAGCAGAGAAAGCGCATCCGATGGTTATGACAGCACGAATGGGACTGAAAAGGACCAGAACCAATGTCAAAATGTTCTGGATGTAAGTAAAGAAAATATACAGCCAATTTGTCGTCAAATAATACCTTTCTTTTTGGGTCTAACATTATAAATTGAGAATTAGATTTTGCAATCTTTTTATTATGAAGGAATTATTAGAGATCTCGTGACTGCAAAAAATTTAAAATTTGAAAATTATATTCCAAAACAATTGTAAGCTACTTTTTGACGTAGCTCAGATCTTATAGATGCAAACATTAACTAATATTTAATTTTTATAGAATTTTTACTGAAGTATCATGTACAATCTAATCACAGGAAGTAAAATTTCTGTGAATAGAACGTGCTAGCATAAAACAGTGACACAATTGTCAAAATAAACCTATTACCAAGTTGTATAAAATCTTCTTTGGTTAACTTATGCAAAGCGTCAGTTGATATGTTTCTCCTTTTGAACTCCTTTATTAAATCCTGTCCCCCTACACCGTGCAACAACGTTTCGGTTTGCTTGGTAAATCCTAAAAAATCAAGATCCGTACCCATTTTTCCACAAAAAAGAAAAATTTCATTAGAGGAAAACTGCTGGAACTTCAAAATTCTGCATCCACCGTGATCTACTGTGCTGGGGTACGTTCTAAAACCTTACCCGGGTGCACTATAATACTAGAAGTACTATAGCATACGTGACATATACTATAACAACTTCTAGTGTTATAGTTACCCGGGTAAGGTTTTGGAACGTACCCCTGCCATAGACATAGGAATATAGAGACGGAGCCTAAGCTCAATACATTGACGAGGGGGGTGATGCCACTGAGGGACGGGTAGTGTGCCCATTTTTTATTGGTCAAAATATTGGTCAAAATGCGCATGTGCAATTCCGCTTAATATGAAAAATTGTCAACCATGGTTACGATTTCTTTCCTCTTTTAGAGAAATTAATTACTGTAAATATTAAATTGGTTAATGATTAATTACTTTAAGTATTGAAAGCACTAACAACAGTGCTCTTAATACTTAAATTAAATAATAAATTATTAACCAATTCTTTACATTACAGTAATCAATTTTTCTAAAGATGCCTAATAACAATAAGGAAAGTATAACGGAAGATATCAATGGAAAATACGCAATAACAAAAAAAATTTACTAAAATTAATTAAAAAATATTTAACAAGAAAAAGAAAAAAAAATTTTTTTAAACTATATACACGTAAAAAATAATAATAGAAGAGGAAGGAAACAAAGAAGAGAGAGAGGAAGAGAGAGTTAAATAGAATTAAATACATCATTATATGATTATACAAATAGTATTTATTATTATATTATACTTACATGTTTATTATACAACATGCACTGTAAAAAAATATACATACATAGTTTATTACATACCTTTAAATAATGTTATTTTATTATACAATTGGCGATAACTAGGTTTATTTTTAAAATTTAAAGTTATATAATGTAATCTTATTTTAATGTATTTTTGAATAATCGCTCGTATTAAATGCACAATATGATTTTCTAGAGGTGACTGATCATATGTATGCTCTTTTAAGTCTTCAAATAAAGATATATTGATGAATAATTTTAAAACTTGATTAGAAAGATATGCCTCATGAAACTTTTTGTTTATTAATCCATTATTATCACTGACATGAAGAGCATGCCTAATCACAGTCTCACATTTATTACATATTGTAATAACGTCATTCGACGGAAATATTAATGCTTTCCGATTTTTTATATTTATCAGATTGTTATTATTGTCATCTTTTCTTGTTGAATGCACAAATGCATTCCTCACAACGTAGATTTTTTTTTAATTGTTTTGCAACATAGCCTGCTATATATTCAATAATATTTTTGGAAAAATGAGATATTTATCTAACATCTGTTAAATAATTGTGATTATTTATTATATGAAATAAATTTTCAGCTTCATTTATATCAGCAGAAACATTTATATCAGTATCATTAATCAATCGTGATAAACGTGTGCTAATATTTATAACATCTTAAGAATTAGACAATTTATTAGCTGATGAAACATGTAAAATTGCAATGTATTCTTCTATGTGTGTGGAATACAATTTCCGGTATGTACGTCACGTACTTCTGCATGAACTAGTATTTTTTTAATAGCTGCTTTAAATTGACGAACAGTGGGATTATTGTTATTTCCTCCATGACGTCTTATACATCCAAATAATAATTCAACATGACTTAATTTAGAAAAAGGAATATACTTTAAAAGTTTAAGCTTTTCACAAACTTTTTCATACAATTTAAGCGTGCTGTGAATACAGATTAGAAAACCTATAAAACCTGTTTTTTTGCAAGAATTAATTAAAAATTGACCATTACTTGTTTTTAAAGATAAAATATATAACTTAATTTCATTCAATTTATTTGTTATTAATTCTATATTTTGCATGTTTAAAGGTTGTTTAAATTCTCTTTGCTTCATATTTTTTTAGTTCAAAATATCAAATAAATTATTAAAGACTCGCAAAAATTGAATTGTTCCTTGACAAAATTGAAACTCTTTTAATTTCAAATTGTTTTTACAAAAAGAAAGTGCATTTCCTACAGATGTACTAAAAATTTGAGATGCTAATTTTACTTTCATTTTCTGCTTGTGATAATGAATGTGAACACTTCGTAATTTATTTCCCAAATGCATACCTTCATTTTCTTGAAGTTCATGCAATTTAAGTAAATCTGACCAATTAACAGATTGATCATTTTCATCAATAATGTTTTTAACATCTCCAAAAACATTACGTACTAACTTTAACATATGGCAGGGATCCGGAAATGCGAAAATTTCTTCCCCTGTGTCAGGATGTGGAAATAATGTCTGTAATGATGTAACATTATCAAAATTACACCCAAGAAGCTTAAATAAACTAAAATTTGTACTCGTTCCGTCACAAGTAACAGACATCACTCTCAAGCCAGTATTATGGATTGCGGAAATGCATTGTAGCGTAAGGTTTCTTTTTTGCTCGGCAGTTAGTTTGTTTATAAAAAAATATGCTATAGGAAAGAAATAAACATCAGTTTAGCCTCTTAACGATCGAGCATTGGATCTTTCTGCCAATCAATGATCTGCGCAATCGCAGTACACAATTAAATATAAGGTGCGCGTCGACACAGTCGATCTTTAAAAACGCAACTCACTAACATGAAATCAACCTGATTTCAAACGTTAGTGTCAATGAGAATCCCCCCATCCCCCACATATAAATAATTTATTGCGAAAAATATTACCTCAGCCAGGATTCGAACCTGGAACTCCCCCATTCCGTGCGGGTGTCATGCTATAGGAATTTTCCATGCAGAATTAATGCATACAATAGTAAAAACTAAAGCTTCAGTTGCAATAACAGTATTATCACATGCAATATAATCACCCATATCAACGTAACTACAAAATTTTGAACCATCATATTCCACATGCTGTCGAATTGCCATCTCATCAAAAATTAAGGATCCTACTAATGGATAATCTGTATTTTTTACACGTTGCTTAATACAATTCAATGCTTCCGAACTAATACCAGGTTTTCCTTCAATGCTACGATACCATTTAGCAATAGTTTTTACATGCGGCAAGCAAGAATTAAATTTAGAGCGAACATATTCATGTGCACGTGGAGAATAATAATGTATAGTTAAAGCAAAAGTGCGCAATTGCTCATCAAATTTTCTAGGTAAACATTTGTTTTTCTGCTTTATTAATTGTTTAAAAAGCTTACCATTCGATTCATCCAAAATTTGTAGAATATCAGCTTCTTCATTATTTAGTAAATTTTTTTGTTTTAATGTATTCAATAAACATTTTAACGTTGTTATCCGATTAGCTTTTCGACGCACATTTTGTTGTAAGTTTCGCATTTTCTTTTTATAATGCTGTTTCAAAAATGTTATTCTTTTCCTCAGTCTACATTTCTCAGGAGAGTAATATGTTCTGCTAGGTGATACCATGACTGCTTTGTTGTTTCTTGATGTTGAAGGTTGTGCTAAAAGTAATGATAATATAAATATTTCATTATTATTATAAATTTCAAAAATAATGATTAAAAATTGTTACATTAATTTAAATTGTGTGTTAAATTTAAATTGTTATAATTTAATAATAACTGCTACAATAAAATAACTATTTCTTACATATGAAATTATCCATGATTGGCGTTGATGGTCTCTCTGTTGATTCTTTAATAACTGCTATATTATGTCCTTCTGTTTGTATTTTGTAAATATTATCTGTTTCCATTTGTGTATTTAATATATTTATTTCACATTCTCTCTGAAATACATATAGTTAACAAAAAGATATGAATTTATATTATACATATTTCAAAATATTTCTGTTGTTATTTAAATCTGTATACGTCGTGGCAAAACATTAGGCTTCAGTCGAACGATAGACGATGACGTACAAAATGCTTCTTCATCAAAATGATCAGAACATATACGTGCTCCCACAGATATACATGATGAATTTATGTTTAAATGCTCGAGCCACAACTTTCGTGTTACAGAATTTTTTAGAAAGCTAAAAACAGTATACTCAACATTTATTGATAAAACAAGCTGGGCAAGCAAATATAACGCGAATTTATTACCTGTGAAATGAAATTTTTTGTTTTATTCCTCCGCTTTCAAGTCTTTTTTTCCAATTTCGGTTATCAGATCTATTTTTACAAAAAGGGACGGAACATTGCACCATTTTATTTAAAATTATTATTTCACTTCACGTATTAAACTTCACTGAATTTACAGTAGAAACAGTAGAATCTTAACCTAAGAAGCTGTGACTATACGTACGACACCTGCGTGGAGAGACAGCCAATGAAAAGTGGGCACACTTTACCTCGGCACCTTCCCCGCAAAAGCTTCCTCCACAAAACGAAATGCTCCATCCCTATATTCCTATATCGATGATTTACAGATGAGAGTACATGTGTGTGTGTGTTTGGTATGTGTATGTGTATGTATGTGAGCGTGGGTGTGTGGTGGGAGGCACTGAGGCCTGTACAACTGGGATGAGGGTGAGTGTCCGTGTGTGGCGATGTGTGTGCGTATACGTGTGTAAGCGGATGTCGCCGCTTCTCGGTGCGGTGCGTGCGGGCGGTATTGCTTATTCTACCGGTACTTATTGCTACGGAGCGGATCTTACTAACTAACGGACTTATTACTAGCGGAACGGACTTACGACTAGCGGTTGACGGTACTTATTACTACTGAACGCGAGTATCTACAGCGGGTTGACGGAGCCCCGGTGCGGTGTCCTGGGGCTACCAGGAGGAAGCCGGAGCAGGTGGAAGTCAGGCTGGGTGCGCCCGGCACGACGATTGCACTCCGGGTGCACCCGGATGAGGCATGGGTGCTCCCGTGTCTCCGTGCGGAGAGGGTTGATGGTCAGGACGGAAACCGGCCTGGGTGCGCCCAGGACAGCGGTTGCACTCCGGGTGCGCTCGGATGAGGCACGGGTGCGCCCGTGTCTCTGTGCGAAAAGATCGGGTGCTCCCGATCTGGAGGAATCGTAGTCAGAAGGCCAGGTCAAGTCAGGAGAAGGATCGGGACAGAACTGGTGTCTTGGTCCTCGCTCGACGCGCTTATATACCCACTCCGGAGTGGGGAATCACGTGCTCGGGTCATGTCGCGTGAGTTATGCTATCGGCGTCGGACGCGTGATCACGGCATGCGTGTTGGTCGGGGAAGAGCTAGTGGCGAGGCAGGCGAATCGCCACATCACCCCTCCCCCTTTTACAGTCTAGTGCGGCGTCTAGGTTTCCGGGAATCTCCTGTCGCTTAGGTGTTGTTATCCTCCCCATCGTCCTCGTCGGTAGTGTTTTGGCCTGCCTCCACCGGCGCGAGCTTGAGATCCTGTACGTGTATGTGTCGGTGCCACCGGTCACGCGCGTCGCGCAGATCGACAATTACTGGCGATACGATCTTTCGCACCTCCATTGGGTCGCTGTATCGGGGCGCGAGCTTAGCATTAAAGCCGATGGCCTTTTTAGACAGGGGGTACTCCCGCTTCCATACGTGATCCCCGACGCGGGGTCGCCAGTCCCGGTGCCGTAGGTTGTAGTACCCTTCCTGTCTCTGGAATGCTCGAGCCATATTGGCCCGGACGACCTCGAAGGCCTCCTGTAGTTGTCGGCGGAGTTTGTGGGGTCTTGTTTCGGTCGGGCGACGGTCGTCCGAGTGTGGGAAAGCGAGCTCTCGGCCGTAATTTAAATACGCTGGAGTGTACCCGGTGGCCTCGTGTCGCGCGGCGTTATACGCAAACTGGAGGGGAGCGAGTTTTTCGTCCCAGTGGCGATGGCTTCTCCCCGTGTACTGGGCGATCATGGTTTTAATGGTCCGGTTGGTGCGCTCGACCGGGTTGCAGTGCGGGGCGTGCACTGGTGTGGTCCGGTGGCGGATGTCGAGTGCCCGGAGAGCTTCAGCCAGCTGGGTCGATTTTAGCTGGGTCCCGTTGTCCGAAACGATCCACTCGGGACATCCGTGTCGGTGTGCGTCAGGATTGCCTGGGTAACGGCCGGGGCGGTGGCTCGGTGTAACGGCCTTAGCTCGACCCACTTGGTGAAGCAGTCCTGCATCACCAACAGCCATGTGTGCCCCTGGGTGGAGCGGGGCAACGGGCCGATCAAATCCACCGTGACCTGTTGCCACGGTCCCTTGACCGGAGTCGTGTGGAGGTTCCTGGCTGGCCTGGAGTTCGAGTCCTTGTGTGCCAACCAGGACGGGCACTGGCGCACGTACCGGGTGATGTTTCGAAACATGCCCGGCCAGTAAAAGAGACGCGCCATCCGGGCGATTGTCTTGGCCACCCCGAAGTGTCCGGCGGTAGGGTCTTCATGGTGCCGCTCCATTACGCGTTGTCGCTCTTCCCGGGGTACACATTTCTACTGCAGAGCCGGGTCGACCTCTCGGAAGTCCGTATCGTGCAGGATGTGGCTAAACAGGCGGCCGTGTCGGAGTTGGTAGTCCGGGAAGTCCGTGGGTCGTTGGACCACGTCTTTTCGGAGGCGCTGGTACCAGGGGCACTTGGCGCGGACTTGAGCGGCGCAGGCTTCAGGCTGGCGCGAGAGGGCGTCGGCCACCTTGTTTGCACTCTCCTTGCGGTAACGGATGTCGACGTCGTACCCCTGGAGTTCAAACAGCCAGCGTCCCAGGCGTCCGGTCGGCTCCTCCAGTCGCTGGAGCCACTTGAGGGACTGGTGGTCGATCAGCACGGTGAAGGCGTACCCTTCCAGGTAGCCCCACATCTTCTTTATTCCCTACACGACGGCGAGGCATTCTAACTCGGTGGCGCTATAATTCCTCTCGGCCCCATTTAGCGTGCGACTGGCGTAGGCGATCACGCGTTCCCCCTCTTCTAAGTGCTGGGTGAGCACGGCTCCGAGTCCGTCACGGCTGGCGTCCGTCTGCAGGACGAACCTCCAAGAGAAATCGGGGCAGGCCAGCACCGGGGCGGTGGTCAACGCTTCCTTCAACTTCTGGAACGCGGCTTTCTCAGGGGCACCCCAAGTCCAGCGAACCCCTTTTCGGGTCAGCCGGGTCAGTGGAACAAGGGTGGAAAAATTGGCTACGAACCGCCGATACCAGGATGCCATACCCAGGAACTGGCGTACCCGACGGATCGTGGTGAGCGCGGGCCAATTGGCAACGGCACTTACTTTTTTGGGGTCAGCCCGGATTCCCTGGCTGTTTATTACGTGGCCGAGGTAGCGAAGCTGGCTATACCCGAATCGGCACTTCTCGGGGTTTAGCCGCAGGCGGAAAGTGCGCAGGCGATGAAACACGGCCGCCAGGTGTTGCAGGTGTTCGTCCAGTGTGCGGCTGACGATGATGATATCGATTTAAGTATACCAACACATGCGGTTCCAGCTCGGGTCCCAATACCACATCGAGTAGACGTTGGAAGGTGGCCGAGGCTGAGTGCAGGCCGAACGGCATTACTCGGAACTGAGCCCCTTCCCGGGTACGGTAAACGCGGTGATCGGGCGACTCTCGGGTGTCAGCGGAACTTGCCAATACCCGTTTTTCAGGTCGAGGGTACTTAGGTATCGAGCCTCTCGCAACTTGTCCAGAGTGGCCGTGACCTGGGGTAGAGGGTAGGCTTCTTTCACGGTCACCGCGTTGACCCGGCGGAAATCGATACAAAATCGGTGCGAGCCGTCCTTCTTCTTTACCACTACCACCGGTGAGCTTCACGGTCCTTGGGAGGGTTCGATGATTTCTTCTCGTTCCATCCGTTCCACCTCCTGATTGATGATGGCCTGCATGGTCGGGTTCCGAGGCCGATACCGTTGTTTTATAGGCAGTTGCCCCGTCTTGACTCGAATGTGGTGTTGGATCCGATGGGTGGGCCCCTTTACCTCTCCGAACCGCGTCAACTCCTGGTCGAGGAACGCGCGGAGGCGCCGCTCCTCCTCGGGCGTTCGAGATGCCAATCCGATGACGTTGGTTTCACACGTGGTCGCGTGGCCGATAATCGTGGTCCTAGGCGGGGCAATTCCGGTGCGCGCCCACAAGTCGACTCCAATTAATACAGCACTGGTGGCTGAAGGAAGAATTAGGAAGTCGTGCTGGTACGTTCGCCGGCCGATTCTTACGGGCAGTCTCATCTGGCCTGGTATGTCGGTGGAACCTCCGTTCGCCAAATTAACGGAGTTGGTTCCCTGGCGTACGTACCCAAGGTTTTCCGCATATTGCGCGGTACTGGCGTTGATAAAAGACACCTCCGACCCGGAGTCAATCAATGCCTCCAAATCCCGTTGGACAAGGTGATATGTGGCCGCGGTTGATAACTTATTCGGACGGGGTCGAGGACCGGACGGCAGCGGCTTCGCCTCCGGGCCTGGCGTCGTTTCCCGCCTTTGGGTGACAATCCCGAGTCAAGACGCCATCCTTACCACAACGGGAACAAAATTTGCGGGGCGGCCGCTGACAGTGCTGGCGCGTGTGTCCTCGCTGTTTGCAGCGCCAGCAGCACTCGTCTCGATTGTATGTGGCGGCGATGGTGGGTGCCGGGGTTGGTCTCTCGGCTTTCCTCTCGCGGCGCTGTTGCAAGATGGCCTCATATTCGGCCGCTCGGGTGCCCAGGTCACTGACTGTAGTGATGTCGCCCAGCCTTATGTACACTCACGGACATTGATTTGTTCCGTGACCCCTTTCCACGGGGCAAGGGGAATATGGATGTAGGCCAAGAGTTGGCCAATTGTATACATACGTTTACGATTCGGAAATAAAAACTCACTTTTTAGTAATCATTAACTGAATAAACTTTAATACCAAAAATGAACAACGTTTCCGTGTGCTCGTCCACGAGCTCTCTCTATGATGAAATCTATTCCCAGGCATTCTATTGGTTTTTGCCCCCACGCAGCGGTCAACATGGCGGCAACCGCGCGGACGGAAATAAGCGCATGCCTACAGTACTCCCCCTCCCAAAAAAAGGGTGGTACAATTATTTTTTTAAAATAGAACGCAAGGATTTGGATGGTCTAGACTGAGGCGCAGGCTTATAGATTAACTTAGGATTAAATGTAATATGCTTAGAGCTAGTGTTCGGTTGCGATGTCTGCGCGAGGGAGAATTGTGGAACAGTTTCGTTGTTAGATAGAAAATGAGCCGGTTTAAGAAGTTCAATTGACACCGTGCGCACGCAACCGTTAACATCAATTTTGTAGACGCGATCGGAGCAACGCTCGATAACCTTGTGGGGTCCGGTATATGGTCGCTCTAAGGATTTTTTATTCTTTCTTAAAAGGAATACGTGGGTGCATGACGCAAGGTCGTTAAAGACGAAAGCTTTTAGTTTATTTTTATGCGCTACTGGAGCAGGCTTGATTTGTCTCATGTATTCGCGGAAATCTTCTAAAAATATATGCGGGTTTATAATCGGGGGTTGACAAGAATTCGCCAGGAATCCGTAGAGACGTACCGTATAGAAAATCGGACGGTGATGCGCAAGTGTCGAGACGCAAATGAGTACGCAATCCTAGGAGTACAGTTGACAAAGTTCGTGTCCATGACTGGTTGGCGTGACAGAGAAGCGCGGTCTTAAGGGAGCGGTGCCAACGTTCCACCATGTCGTTCGACGCCGGGTGATATGCTGTGGTTCGGATACGTTGAGTGCCGATCAGTGATAGTAAAGCGGTAAATAACTGAGATTCAAACTGAGATCCTTGATCTGTGGTAATGATCTCTGGGGCTCCGAAACGGGATACCCAATTATCGAAAAATGCACGAACGATTGAGGGTGCGGAAGTATCTTGGAGCGGTATGGGTTCGGGCCAGCGCGAAAAACGGTCTATCATGGTTAGCATATGCTGACAGCCTTCGCTAGATGGTAATGGTCCGACTATATCTATGTGGATATGCTTGAAACGCCCATCGGGGGCAACGAATTGATCGGGAATCATTTTGACGTGGCGCGATACTTTCGATTGTTGGCATTCTATACAATTTTTACAGAGCTGTGCAACATCGCAGTGTAAGTTCGGCCAGATATAACGTTGGCGAATTAGGCGATCCGTGACTTTCGCGCTAGGGTGTGATGGTGAGTGATATTTCGCAATCAGACGTTCACGCAGTGAGGTGGGAATGTATGGTCGGATGTATTCGCTGGTGATGTCACAATAGATCGGTGTACGCTCGGGTCCCCAGGTTAGCTTTTTAAGGATTAGCGTGGATTTGGGGGACGCAAGTAATTTGGCTAGCTCGGTATTGGTGCTTTGTTCGTTAGATAGCTCTTGCAGAGGCAATTGATCTGGAAAAGACAGAGCTTTAATGCGTGATAGTGGATCTGCCACTACGTTATTGTTACCGGCAATATGAACGATATTGGTAGAAAATTGAGCAATATAGGAAAGGTGTCGCAATTGGCGTGGAGACGCTGGTCAGATCGTTGCGAGAATGCATGCGTTAATGGTTTGTGGTCGGTGTGGATTGAGAAATCGCGACCTTCTAGATAATGCTTGAAATAGCGCACAGCTTCGTAAACCGCGGTAAGTTCGCGGTCGTATGCACTGTATTTGAGTTGCGTAGGCGTGAATTTTCGGGAAAAGAAAGCTAGTGGGCTCCAAGTTCCCTGGATCGACTGCTCAAGGACTGCGCCCATGGCGAAGTCTGAAGCGTCGGTGACTAAACGGATATCGGCTGCTTCTGAGGGGTATGCCAATAATGCAGCGTTGGATAAATCGTTTTTAGTTTGCTGGAATGCAGCGTCGGCTTGCGGAGACCAGATAATTTCGCGTTTGTCGCGTTTGCAAGAATTAGTGATGTACGCGTTTAACGGAGCTTGAGTTTTAGCGGCATTAGGAATGCATCGGCGATAGAAATTAACCATACCGAGAAAGCGGCGTAGCTCTTCGACAGAGCGTGGTTTAGGGTAGTTGATGATCGCTTCAACTTTCTCGGGTGTGGGCTTAAATCCGTGCTGCGTAATTGTGTGGCCTAAGAATACAAGTTCGAAAACGCCAAAAACGCATTTGTCGAGGTTGACACGGAGGTGGTAGTTGCTGAGACGCTGGAATACTTCGAGTAGGTGCTTATCATGCTCTTCGGGTGTTGAAGAAGCTATGAGGATATCGTCGAAGAATGTGAAAACGTAGTCGAGATCACCGAGCGCACGGTGCATGTACCGTTGAAATGTTTGACCAGCATTTCGTAGGCCGAAAGTCATGGCGCAAAATTCAAACAGACCGAAAGGGGTAATAACTGCAGTTTTAGGTATGTCTTCCGGTGCCACAGGGATTTGATGAAATGGTCGGAAAAGATCAAGCGAGCTGAAGATAGTTTTGCCTTGAAGAGAGGAAGCAAAGTCATGAATGTGCGGTACTGGATATCTGTCTGGCACAGTGACTGCATTAAGACGGCGATAATCGCCACATACACGCCATTCACCGGATTTCTTTTTGACGAGATGAATAGGACTAGCCCATGGGCTACTGGATGGTCTGCAGATGCCTTCTTCACAGTAACGCTTGAAATGGGCTTTCGCTGCTATGAGTTTGTCGGCGGGTACGTTCAGCTACCGGGGGACCGGTAGTTAGTATGTTGTGGTACACGCCGCGCGATTCTAGTGGGGTAGCTTGGTCGGCGCCAATGACCTTAGGGAACTGTGCTTGGTCGGCGCCAATGACCTTAGGGAACTGTGAGATAATACGGGCGTACTTGAGCGAAGGTTTGACAAGGTGGATCAAAGGCACGGAAGGTGATTTGAGGACTCCAGAGGTGTAGAGGCCGGTTGCCTGATCAACTAAGCGACGTCGCTTAAGGTCGATAAGCAAATTGAAGTGCGAGATTAAATCAGCTCCTATGATAGCAAAAGGAACTGCGGCTACGCAAAAGTTCCACGGCATGGGGCGTCTGAGTCCGAGATCAAGGACTAAATGTACAGAATCGTAAGTGTCGATGACTGTGTCATTAGCTGCGTATAACTTAAAACTTGAGGGACGCGACTTACTAAATGTGGTTGCGGGTAATAATGATAATTCTGCACCTGAGTCAATTAAAAATGTTTTGCTGGATTTTCGGTCGTAAACATGGAGGCGTTTAGTGGTAACGGGACCTTCGATCCCCGCCTCAGTAGAGGAAGGCCCTATTAGTTTGACGGTTTGTCGGTGGAGGGCTTCCACGCGCATGGCTTAAGGCAATGTATGGCTTGGTCACCAAATTTGCGATGAAATCTGCATATGCCGTCTGGACTGCGGCTACGAGACGGCTGACGCGATTGCGGGCTGATGCGTCGACTGCGAGAGCGCGAGCGGGGTCGGATTAAAGCTAGCATTTCAATCATTTGAGCTTGCATTTCCTCAACCTTGCGCTCAAGTGCGCTAATGGTTGAAGAAGATGCGACGTTGGTAGCTGTTGCGGAGGATTGAAAAGGAACGACGGCGGATGATGATGATGCAGTGTACTGCGGGGTAGAACCGATAGCATCGACAACAGTGTCGGCCAATTGAGCCAGGTCTTGCAGAGATTCAGACTTTGAGGCAGCTATTATAACGCGACACTGCTCTGGAAGACACTCTAGAAAAATTGAGCGCAGAACGGGATCGCTGCACGATGAACCACTCAAATTACGCATGCGTGCAAGAATTTGCGAGGGTTTGCCGTCGAGGGTTATTTGGCCTTTGAGCAACTGGCGCAGTTTAGCTTCTGAAGAGATTGCGAAAGCTGAAACAATTTTATCCTTGATACGAGTGTACTGAGTGTCTGGTTCGGGGTGTATTATTAAGTCGCTGATTAGCGAGACAGCTTCCATGTCAAGACAGGATATAACCGTGTCAGCCATGGTGGTTTGATTTGAAATGCCTGCATTACGAAGTGAGGCTTCGACTTGGAGAAACCATAGCAAGGGGTCTGTTTTAAAAAAAGGAGGTAACTTAGGTACACGGTAGAAGGCTTCGATGCGTTGAGCGTTTTGCGGAACGCTGGGTTGACCCGAGCTGACGTCACTGGCGGTGCTAGGGGGGCTCTGGGCACGTAACGCCACGACTTCTGACTGCAAACGAGCAATGGTTTGACGCATTTCTTCCTCGGGGGTTTCGCGTGGTAACGGCATGGTGGGCTCGCAATATATAACGCTAATGAGACTGTGATCGTAATAGCAGTTGCGCTGTAAGGAGGATTGCAAAGGGTAGCGACGCGAATAGGCTACGGAATGGTGTGCTTAAGTGTTCCTAGAGTGCGATTTAACGGGGGTTCGGCGGTAAAGTGATGGTCCACAGCTGTGGAAGGTGCACGTCCAAAGCGCCGGTGACGGTGTCTTCACTCGCTCTCAGCACGTCCAAAGCGCCGGTGTCGATGGCTTCACGCAATCTTGAACACATCCAAGGCGCCGGTGACGATGGCTTCACGCGATGTCCAGACGTCCGGTAGTCAGTGCTGGCGGTTATTCGTACCGCTGCGAGCAGTGGAAAGGTACGCTGAATGAAATGGCGCTTTACGAGCGCATAGATTTCACTGCACTGGCGGAATCATAATTGAAGTCTATTTATCTGTCCAGAGAAACGTGTACTCGCGAATCGTGATCTACGACGTATATATGATATATCACGTCGGGGTCACCACTGTAGGCCAAGAGTTGGCCAATTGTATACATACGTTTACGATTCGGAAATAAAAACTCACTTTTTAGTAATCATTAACTGAATAAACTTTAATACCAAAAATGAACAACGTTTCCGTGTGCTCGTCCACGAGCTCTCTCTATGATGAAATCTATTGGTTTTCATTCTATTGGTTTTTGCCCCCACGCGGCGGTCAACATGGCGGCAACCGCGCGGACGGAAATAAGCGCATGCCTACATGGAGAATATCCATGGCGCCATCCAGCGGCGGCGACTAACCGTCCCTGATTTATCGACCGCTAGAGAACATGGGTTAACAATACACGACTTTTTCTTACAAAAGTAAATAAATGAGATGAGATGTATACATATATACATGTACATTTATACATTTATTTATTTTTGTAAGAAAAAGTCGCGTATTATTAACCCATGTTATCTAGCGGTCGATAAATCAGGGGCGGTTAGTCGTCGTTACTGGATGGCGCCACGGATATTCTCCATATTCCCCTTGCCCCGCGAAAAGGGGTCACGGAACAAATCAATGTCCGTGAGTGTACATCTTGTACTCAGGATTCATATTTTCGTACAATCTGTCTAGGCGATCTTCTGGGGAGAAATTTCCCGCTCGCCGCATGCTCGTCAGCAAGACGGTGGCATATTTTTGGAAAGGCTCGTCCGGCTTTTGAAATCGGCCCTGGATTTCCCGGATGAGCTGGGTGCGGTACCGCCGAGGCAAATACTGTTGCCGGAACGCTGCTTCAAATTCTTCCCAGGTGCTCCAGGTGCCTCCGTGATTGCGGTACCAGAGCAAGGTCTCTCCTCGTAGGAGTTCTGGCAACCCTAGCAATAGCTGTTCGCTGGAAAAACCGTAGCCGTGGCGTAGCTCCTCCACTCGTTCTAAAAACGCCCAGGGGTCCCTGCCATCAAAGCAGAATTTGAAGCAGTGCCAGCCCCACTTCCGGATCTGGTTCATGACCTTTGCTGGATCTGGCGGGGCGAGTTCGTTGGTTAGCCGCCTCTCACGGCTTTCCTCGGTCTCCCGGCTGGGTCCGGACTCACTCTTGTGGGTAGCCATGGGCTCGTAACCGAGATTGCTTTCCACAAATCTTCGGAGTCGTCGGCGCAGGCTGTCTAGCGAGCCGGTCGGGTCGATATCCAAACGGTCGAGTTAGGCGGTGATCGCGGTTTTGTCTAGCCGATAGATCCAACTTGTCATGGGGGGGGGGGTTGTCAGTGACAAACCAGTGTCTCACGGAGCAGGTCCCTGTTCGGGCGCCATGTAACGGTACGCCTCGCTTGCTCGGATTTAGCTCGCCGGAATCAGGGTCGAAGTAGGCGTGAGACTCTGGTTTGTGTTATCACTGAGTTTATTGTGAATGATGTTGATGTGTATTTACAGATGAGAGTACATGTGCGTGCGTGCGTGCGTGCGTGTGTGTGTGAGCGTAGCTCGCTGGGTGTGTGGTGGGAGGCACTGAGGCCTGTACAACTGGGATGAGGGTGAGTGTCCGTGTGTGGCGATGTGTGTGCGTATGCGTGTGTAAGCGGATGTCGCCGCTTCTCGGTGCGGTGCGTGCGGGCGGTATTACTTATTCTACCGGTACTTATTGCTACGGAGAGGATCTTACTAACTAACGGACTTATTACTAGCGGAACGGACTTACGACTAGCGGTTGACGGTACTTATTACTACGGACGCGAGTATCTACAGCGGTGGGCTGACGGAGCCCCGGTGCGAAAGGCGGTGTCCTGGGGCTACCAGGAGGAAGCCGGAGCAGGTGGAAGTCGGGCCGGGTGCGCCCGGTACGACGATTGCACTCCGGGTGCGCCCGGATGAGGCACGGGTGCTCCCGTGTCTCCGTGCGGAGAGGGTTGATGGTCAGGACGGAAACCGGCCTGAGTGCGCCCAGGACGGCGGTTGCACTCCGGGTGCGTCCGGATGAGGCACGGGTGCACCCGTGTCTCTGTGCAGAAAGATCGGGTGCTCCCGATCTGGACGAATCGTAGTCAGAAGGCCAGGTCAAGTCAGGAGAAGGATCGGGACAGGACTGGTGTCTTGGTCTTCGCTCGACGCGCTTATATACTCACTCCGGAGTGGGTCGCCGGGTGGGGAATCATATGCTCGGGTCATGTCGCGTGAGTTATGCTATCGGGTGATCACGGCATGCGGGTCGGATGCGTGTTGGTCGGGGAAGAGCTAGTGGCGAGGCAGGCGAATCGCCACATACTTATGTGAAAACTATATAACTATAATGTAACTATCACGTAATTTGTTACGTTGTTATATTAGGGCAATGTGACTGTTATCTCACTGTACCCTAACCTAATTTGCACACAACTCTTAGGAAATGTGTCTTTTGCATATACTAATCCTAGAAAAATCTAAATTAATCGTAAACGAATGCAACCGAATATTCGGTTGCATTCGTTTACGATTAATTTAGATTTTTCTAGGATTAGTATATGCAAAAGACACATTTCCTGAGAGTTGTGTTTCTGCATGTGTGGATAAGGATAAAAAAATAAAACAATATTAATTTAGTTTTATAAAATTTACATTTATAAAATTTATATTGACAGATGGCAACAAATGAATCCTAATCTGATTACAAATTATTTAAGAAAACATACATAAATCATAGAAAATAAAATTGACAGATGACAACAAATTAATCCTAATCTGATTACAAATTATTTAAGAAAACATACATAGAAAATAAAATTGACAGATGACAACAAATTAATCCTAATCTAATTACAAATTATTTAAGAAAACATACATAGAAAATAAAATTGACAGATGGCAACAGATTAATCCTAATCTGATTACAAATTATTTAAGAAAACATACATAAATCATAGAAAATAAAATTGACAGATGGCAACAAATGAATCCTAATCTGATTACAAATTATTTAAGAAAACATACATAAACCATAGAAAATAATTAGTAGTCTAATAACTATATTATAATGCGTTTATCTTTGGAAGACACAGTTTCTCATAATTTTATGAATAACATACACGCGACTCCATTAATGTCTGGCCATACCAACTACATCACTAATTCAGAGTATGTCTTTCCAATATGGAAACATGTGGAAAGAGAAAGACGCAGAAAAGAAGTACACTCTTAACAAGTGCACTTAGTATGGCCAGGCATTAATGGAGACATCTGTAGAATAATGTTAGAAAAAATTTTTTACATATAACTGAGCTATGAATTACTCTATGAAAGAAATTTGAAACAATTCCGTGTGACTTATCTATATATAATAAATAATAACAATTATACGTTGGTAAATTTAGATAAAACAGTATCAAGAAATATAAAATTTTATATTTCTTCATACTTGTTTCGTTATATGTTTCTCTAGTGGACATCAGAAGAAATATTTTTTAAAAGATTCTGTCTCTAAAAAGCAATATTTCTAATTTCTAAAACTGATCTCGATTAAGCACGTCAACCAATGTGGACTCTGTCCTTGAAAGAGAACAGTCCCAGCACCCATTAATCGATCAGAGACGTCGATCAATGCGGACTTTGTCCTCGAAAAAAAACAGTCCCCATTGACAGAGTTAAAAATTTCTAAACCATAGAAGAACTATTTATCTACTTCTCCATGTTGTCAACTAGAAAGAATGTAAAATTAAAAATCTTATGCCAAATGCTGTTCATTACTGTTTTCTTCGCGTTTTTCTTTCATTTTGTCTTCTCTTTCTTTTCTTTGTTTTGCGAAACGTAGCCATTCTGCGACTATGCCATCAAATTCAGATTCCGTCAAATTCATGTAGAGTAAAATTATTTCTCCTAAAAAAAGAAAATAATGAATGAAAGAAAATAATAAAAGAATTCCATTAATAAAAAAATATTAAAATATTTTGTCAAAGTTTTAGTGTATATCATACTTCGAATAATATTTATCATATATAAGTCACCAACTCTAAAATTGTTTCGAATTCCTTTCATAGAACAATTCATAGCACATTCATTGGTAAAAATTTTTTTCAAAATTCGACATATATTATTCTTGGGATTATTTCTTCCTGTTTTCCGTAAGTACTCTTTCTGCAAAAACAAAGTACATTTTGCAAATACAAATCATTTTCTAAATAAAACACAATTGCTACAAAATTAATTAACAAATAAACTTACGAATTCAATGACTGCCTCTTCTGTACCTTTCAACAATGATTCAAATTCCTTTATGCGATCTATTGTGTCAAGAGGTAGGAATTGTGTAATATAAATGTCATTATTTGCAACAGGATTTAACGCATTGTTTCGTAAAATATCTTCCATTTTTGTTAGACGTTGCTTTATGTCTTTTAATGTTAGGTTTGCGTTTGCTTGTATACGCGTCATTCTGCCAAGTGTTCTGCAAATAGACACATGCATATGTATATATACAAGTACATAACAAATATAAGTATGAGTATAATAATTTGTAAGTTAAGTATTATAACAAAAAAAAATATTTACGGTTTATGCTCCAATTTTCTTTGTCCTCTGGAACATGTGGAACGTAATCCTCTGGAACATGTGGAACATAATCTAAAATGTTGTAATTAAAATATATTTCAATATTATCTTACCCAGATAGCACAGGATGTCCTATGGACGTCCATTTTATGTCCATTTTAAGTCCACACGTCCATGTACATGAAATCGACGTCCAATGTATATCCGATTTTGGACATCCTTTAATCTCCATATTTGGACGTCCATAGGATGTCCAATTTTAGACGTCAATAGTCGTTTTTTAACAAGAAACTGTATTACATATAAAGCTATTTTATTATTTACAGATTATTTTAGAAGACAACTTATTGTTAGATATTATAGAAAAACAAGCAATATTTCTCATTTCTCACTTTCTCGTTTTTTGTTTCTTAACTCTCATTTGATTTTTTTTGTAGATACATTACTAAATTGGTGCAATAAGTTAAAATGAGACAAATATATTAGTCTCACTCTAATTTATTGCACTAGATACACATAAGTTTCGTTCACGCCACTAGGCGTCGCAAGAACCATAAACTTTCTCACAAGTAAAAACCTACTTGGAAATATATATAAGTATAATTATTCTCATATGAATCACAATTTTGAAATTTGGAATTTTTGAGGATGTAGCTGTTCTAAACACGACAATGAAGTTAGAACTTGAAAATGAAATATACAAAAATATCTTATTTTAAAATATATTTACAGAAAAACTGTAATTTAAAGTATTCTTTTATCATATGAAATATATAAATTAATTTTGTGTTTCAGATTTATTATTATTAATAAATCTCTTCTTTATATACTTTGGAATGTTTATTTCGGTGATAATTACAAATACTAGAGTACTGGAAATGATGTCCATTTTAGTTTCTTCTTTGGATATTCTATGGACGTACAAAGTAGTGAAAAACGGACGTGCTATGGACATCCTATGAACGTCCGTCGGATTTTATTCGGATGTCTTATGGATGTCCCGATATCCAAACTCGAACGTCCAATGAACGTCCATAGGACGTCCATGTGCTATCTGGGTACATACATATATATATGTATATATTTATAAATAATAATTTTATAATACCGTCAAAGAGTACGGGGCTATTTTGAGACCGTCGATTTCCTCTGTCTTTCAGGATAGAACTGGACTTCTCTTTCTCTCTTGACAAGAAATTTTCCATTCCTAAATATTTGTTATTGCAATAATAATTGTCAACTATATTTAAATAATATTGTACATCATATTATGAGAAATACCTTGCTGTGATGAGAGAGAAAATTTATGAAAACGGCTTGTACAATTTGTACTTTGCTGTGACGAATTATCATTAGAACAGCTTGCTAAACTTGTAGCTTGCTGTGACAAAGTACCATTAGAACGGCTTACAAAACTGTTTTTTGTTAATACATTACAAGACGTATAATTATTAAATCCTAAGTTGTCAGGACACAGTGGTGCGGAAGACACAATGTCTGCCAAAGAAAAGTTTTTTTCTGGAACTGTTTTTCCTCCTGTAATATATTAATTAACATTTAAATTATATTAAAATATAAAATAGAAGTTCACATAAAAGTATCCTTGCAACTTTATAAAATAATCACTTATTGTTATATTTGAGCAAGTATTGAATAGGAACACATATCTGAGAACAAGTAGTTTTACATTGTTTAATATAGCGTTATTATTTAGCAATTTTCAATCAATTTGCGATATATTAAATGACCATTCATAATGTATTGAGACACATCATTAACCACACGCTTAAGTGCTAATAGTTTAGATCAGGTCTTTATCAGTTTTTTCACTGTCAACACGACATTGAGAAATCAAAATCAAAGTTTTAAAGTTTTTATTTTCCTTTTATTGTTTTAAAAATGTTATTGCAAAGTTAATATCATTTTATTAAAATTAAATAATACGCAATATAATTTAGGTAATTATTACAAAATTTAAAAAATTTTTTACTTTATGTCTCACTAACTTTTTTACTTATTTTTTAGCTTCTATTAATTTTCTTTAAATTTTTTGTGATGCACTTATACTCGTTTGGAAAACTTTTGATACCATTTCATATGCAGCACGTTGTGGCAGCAGTTATTTTATTGGTTACAAATTGAAATTGTCTCATGGAAAAATTTGTAACCAACAACAAACTATAACAAATTGCCACAGCATGCTGTGAATAAAAAGATACTTTCATATTATGATAAATGGTAGTATTAAAGCATTGAATATGTAAATATTTACAAATAGAACATACCTTTTGTCTTGAGTTTTCGAGGTTGTGTTACTTTGTATTCTTCATCATCGTCACTATCGCTATGTCGATTGAATGGAACATGTAACCTTTTTCCTCGTCCTAATCGTTCTTCATCGGTTGTCTGATAATTTCCATCCGAAGCACTTTTTCGAGCCGATTCTAACGACGCTGTGAAAAAAGAAAGTAAAATTATATAAATTTTTCGTCTGCATTGTGACTGAAAATAATAGTGTCTTTGATAGAGAAAAAGATTTTAAAAATTACAATGATTTAAACATTAAATTTCATTGAACAAAACTTATATATTTTTAGCTATTAATTTTTATTTTAAAATAAATGACAAAAAACGTTTTTCTTTATTCGTTTACGGTTTTGCTATCACAATTGCAAGTGGTTTCGCTATCACAATTGCACATGTGATTAATTAATTTCTTCACAGAGATGCTTATATAAATTTTATATTTGAGATTGTTATTATTAAAAAATTCAAAGAGGCGATATAGAAAGTGAAAATACTTACAACAATATTTTATTAATTCCACATTATGTATGCTCCACGTATTCGTATCAGGACTTGTGCAATTTGCAATTAAAATTGCTGCATTTGCAGTTCGAGATGGCCACCAACAGTGTAGAATATCATCCTTTTTATAAAGCAGAAGGAATTTCAGAATATGAACAATCCGATAAGAATTTTACTACTGTGTAGTTCTTTGCATTTTGTATATCCTTATCCATTCTGTAAAAATATATAAACTTAATACATCATTTATAAATTGCTTAACAAATAATAAAAATAATTTAATTATCAATAATATATGGTATCAATAAATTTTAAATTAGCGTTCCACATTGCACGAAAATATTGTTATCTGTTCATGCAAAGATTTCATTATTTTTTAAATGCTAATTAAATTCTTTTACACATATATACAGTATATATACACGCACACACATATACACACGCACGCACTCATTATATACGCGCGCGCGCGCGCGCGTGTGTGTGTACATACATACATACATACATACATACATATATACATACATACATATAGTGCTTAATACAAAATAAATGTAAGAATATTGAAATATTACACTCACCATCATCATTGTTAGATGAAAGTTCCATTTATCACAATATACAATTTTTTTCTCAAGACGAAAGATTATTCAAAAATAAAAAGTTATTAATCTATTATCTAATTATTAATATGTAAAAGTGGTATTGTTACAAATGAATCACTTTGATCAAAACATTTTAGTTTTACACACTTTCTTTGTATTTGTGTCGCCGTTATTTGAATTACATGAAAAGAAGAAACGTTTGGTATCACAAATATACCAAGTTTTTCTGAAAGACACGATGTAGTAAATAAAGACTGAAGATTAAAAAAGCGTTTCGCGCGGAGATATACAATTCCGCATTCTTCGAAAATGTCCAAAATAAAAATTATAGACATATCGTACAGTAAAGCACAGTTATCAGATTTGTTAGTAGCAATTTTAAAAGTTTCAAATTGTAGATAAGAAATTTCGTTATTTTTTGTGTAAATTACAATGGGATACTTTTTCTTATAATACGGTTGAATTGGAAGATGCGATTGTTCAA
Organism: Crematogaster levior; assembly: GCA_901521435.1. Classification (NCBI taxonomy): domain Eukaryota; kingdom Metazoa; phylum Arthropoda; class Insecta; order Hymenoptera; family Formicidae; genus Crematogaster; species Crematogaster levior. The sequence continues at coordinate 81,041 of CABEGB010000903.1, read as the reverse complement.
ATATACGATTTGCTAATTCCTCCAAAGGTTTTCCAGATCGATGTAATTTATTCTTTATTTTCTGCATATGATTTTCATATTTAAAGCAGCTAAAATTGTCTAAGGAACCGAATGTTAGAACATCGTTTGCAAGATGAATGAACATTATATGACAAATACTCGAAACCATAAATGTTCCCATAATTTGAAACAAAGTGCAATAATGATTTTGCATAGTCATTAAATGTCATGCACAATTGTGGATCAATCAATATTCTTATTGAAACACTAAGACAAAGAAAGTGATGGTAACAAATTGGTGATATTACAGATTTTGTAACTACAATTCCGGTATAAAGTAAAAACTGACGTAATTCTGTAGCCTTTCATCTGTCAATGTCTTGTAAATGTCTAGGTTTTCTTGCAAATTCCAATGGAATATAAGACTTATTTGCCATTAAATTGCGTGACATTAAATTCACACACTCTTTCGACAATCTAATATTTTTACTTCTTTGCCAGAATTGTAAACGTTTTGTAACACCTAAACAAACAAGATGCATATAATCGAGTGGGATTTGTGATATCATTCCAATAGGAAGTTTCTCTAATATAGAATCACCTGTATGATGTTCGGGTTGAGTACGATTTCTAAATGAATCATTAGTTCGCAAAGTATTATGAGTTTCTAGAAACACCACGGTTTTAATGTAATCTCCTTCTTATGTACATTTTGGACAAGAAAAATATCCTGTGTGATTTTTTGTGTATGTTATGTGAATGCTCTAGCTGGAGCATCGCACAATATTGCACCAATAGCAACAGTATATTTAATATTTAAAACTGTCATTCCATTTTGTAAGAGAATAGTAAAGTCATTAATAAAGTCAGTTAAAAATTCATTTGCATTTTCGGGCTTGGATGTACCATGATATACACCGATAATAAATGGTAACGTATAAACATCTATTTCTTCTATTGATCCCATAATAGGCCAGAATTGACTTCCTGAACTCTTACAAAGTGGTAAACCATCTACATTTATATGCAATGTAACCTTATTTTTTTTATAAGCGTAGAATACATCTGTATAGATCGTTCAAGAGAAGAGAGACCAAAATGAATGTAACGACCATTGGCAAAAGATTGAATATGCAAAGAAACATTTCGTGGTGTTCCAAGTAAACATCTAACATTAGGTAATTCTATATGACCATTTTTTTTAAGAATATAAAGAAATTCATTTGCAATGCAATGTGCAATATTATTATTAACTATAAACATCCGTAAATCTTGCAGTAAATTACTTTCTTTACTATCAAACACATTTATCATGGCAGAAATGTCATTTTCTGATTCAACGTTGCATTCTACAGAACTATTAGATTCTATCTCAAGTGATGAATCATTAAATTCATCATCGTCAGATAAAACAATATATTTTGTACTCAAATGAAAGGGGACTAGTTGACGTCAAACTGGCATATAATTGGTGAGCTACGAGCCGACTTGGTTTGTCAGACTTACACCGCAGTGATTCACCAATTTTTTGAAATCTAAATTCGATTTCCATTTAGGGGTAAATAGATCTAAACTTATAAGATGAAGAATTTATTGCGAAAAATATTACCTCAGCCAGGATTCGAACCTGGAACTCCCCCATTCCGTGCGGGTGTCATACCAATTCGACCACCGAGGCATGTGATAATATTTATCGCAATAATAAGTATACTAAGAGAGACGCTTTCTCAGGCAGCGCCTCTAGTGAGGGACACCAAATTTTTAAGTCATTGGTGAGATATAACTATACCGTACAATCATTTTCTTTGCCAGTAGAAATTAAAACTCAAATGAAAGGGGACTAGTTGACGTCAAACTGGCATATAATTGGTGAGCTACGAGCCGACTTGGTTTGTCAGACTTACACCGCAGTGATTCACCAATTTTTTGAAATCCTCACTAGAGGCGCTGCGGCGATGCACTGGCGGCATGCTAACACACCCTTCCCCTCGCCGCGCGCTGGGCAGCCAATGTTGACACACTAGGGCGTGCTATAGCTCGGGCGGCTCGATCGCTTGCCTCCTTGTACCTCGGCGCGCTCTTATTCGTCTAACTTTAATATTAAATATTTCGCTTATTATTGCGAATTTAGCAAAATGGTACAGAACTTTTCTGTTCAGTTTACTGTGCCTTACCTACTCACGAGCGTTTGTACAAGTGCGATAGGGCACCCTGTATATGTATATACACATATACATATACAGGGTGTCTAAAACATTTTGGAAAAGCCGAAGTGTGCAGGTAGAACAGGTAAAATCAAGTAGAAAAGTCCTTTACCACTTTGTTATTTTCGCAATAATTAACGAGAAATTAATTTAATAAGATAGGCCAATCCGCGCGAGTAAAAGCACGCGACGAGAAGAGACTTCCCCATTGCAAGATGATAGAAGCCGGTTGGCGAAGCGATGGGAGGCGCGATCTACAAAGGACGAACACGGATCTTCGCGTCAAAACCTATCCGGATAAAGATCCGCGTTCGCTGCAGCGATTGTCCTTTGTAGATCGCTTCACCGTATGACTGATTTGTATCATATGACGCTCGTTACTCCGCCTCTCGAAATCAGTTGTTACTCGTTGCTAAGGAGTAAACCATTTTTCTTTTACATCGACACCCATCTTTCATTTGACATCTCTATAGAGTCCCGCCTACCGGTTTCCCGTGCACTCACTGGCTCGTACGTTATAATTAATTACGAAATAAATATTGCAAAAATTACAAAATAATACGTGACATTTCTTCTATTTTGACCTATTCTATCTGCACTCTTCGGCTTTTCCAAAATGTTTCAGACACCCTATATATACATAATTAAAATATGTACATTTTTTTATTCAAATAGACTGTAAAAAAGTAGCGAATCACAGCATAAATTATTTTAACCACTTTTGACATATTTGTATACTTTTTGTTACTAAATTGTTGATGACAAGTCTGGTACGTTTCTGACGTTAATCTGTTGTTAACGTCATCAACAGATCTGCTCGATATTCATTGTTAATCTGAAGTGTATTGTGATCACCAGATACTGTTGCATTTGTGCGAACAGTTTGCCGATAATGTTAGAATTTGTAGTGGCAAAGCTACTTTGATATTTACCGCAAATCTTTTATCAACGCTTCCGACAGACATGCTCGCTATTCACCATCATTTTGTCAAGTAGTAAATTGACTGATGTTGGTGAATTTCTTTTGAAATTGTGCTAACAGTGTTTTCAATGACAAAGTATGTTTCGCATCTATAGCCTTTCGGCAAACAGAATTTGTTGCCTACATTTGTCTCTGCAAAAATGGTTATTGGGAATAAATAACGAAGTAATATTATAGTTTCATAACTTAGTTTTGTTGCATGTATAAATAAAGATTTTGTAACTATAATATAAATGGAGTGTAACATCTGTTATATTACATTTACTCCTAGGTTACTCCTCACAGGTGTCTTTAAGCGGTGTCAGGTACAATGAAAATGGACTCAAATTCTGAGTTCAGGACTTTGTTCGGCATGACATATAGAGTGAAAAAACGCAAAACTGAAAATCGCAGCTGATCATTTTCTTGAAATATTGGAAATTACCTTTGTTGTTTGAAGTGCTTATTGCAATCGGATCCTATATAATCTCTTCTTCTCACTCTCCAACAAAAGTGACCCCCCCCTCCCCCACAACACACACGCGCGCGCGCGCGCCCACACACACACACATAGACACAGGCGCGCGCACACGCACATACACTTTCTGAAACCAACTGATGTCAGTAGCAGTCGCGAATTCGTACCTTCGCCCATCAAGGTTCACTGTATTTTCCAAACCCTGGAAATAAACAGAAAAATTTTGCATGGTTGGGAATTCGAACTCGCCACCCTTAGAGAACGGTTCGTTTACGAGGCGAGCACGCTAACCACTTAACCATCACGTTCCCCTACTGCTTAGATAGTATTTTTATGCTAAATATTCCCGCATATGGCAGTATACGTACGCGTACGACGTCTTATGTAAACCTTAAACTACCTGCCACTAGGTGTCCGAACACAAAAGGTTTCCCGGGCTTAAAATGCGATAATTGCAGTATAAGGATCGGTAGCATTTTAAACCGAAATTAAATCCGAAAAATTGGCAAAATATTTTCGGCGAAATGAGTCACAAATCTTCGCACGAGGAAAATAGAGCCAAATTATTTCGTACAAATTATTTGTATCACCTAAAAAAATTTCTTTTTGAATTTTTTTTCATCAAAAAATATATTTTCATCAAAAAATATATTTTCATTAAAAAATATATTCAAAAAATATATTATATTAAATATCTTAACTTCATTTGTGTATAAGTACTAACATAAATATTACAAAACATCATTTTTTTATGTAATGATATAAGAACAGGAATTAAAAAAAAAGATTACTAACCAGATTCATTTGGTAATTCTGAGATTATTATTGGAACTGGAACATTTCTCAAAACATCTTCATTTCCTACAGCCAATGTTTCTACAGCATTCTGAAAGTACATATGGTAAAAAATAATTTTTAATGTATTATTTTTAAACATACATTTTACAAAAATACACGGACATAACAAATATTATACAACAAAAAAAATAATCATATGGTTACTTACAATGCAATGTGCATCAAAATATGTATTGAAAATTAAAAATAAAAGTTTAAGAGCAAAAATTATTCAATACAAAGAAAAAAGTTTAATTTTTTTCTGAATGATTAAATTTTAATCTTTAATGTTTAATTTTCAATACATAACTTCATGCAATCTATTAGCTTACAGTATATTCTTCAGGGAAACTATCTGGGACATCTGACAGACCTTGTACATATTCGTGTCCAATAATTCCTAAAATCCTTTTGTCTAATTCCGACAATACTATGTTTACAGGATTATTTCCAGTTGTTGCTTTTCCTTTTCTTAATTTTTAGATTTTTTCCGACACTTTCGATTTGAGATCTCTCCATGTGAAATAAATTCTGAAATAAATACCCAACTGTTCGAGTAAAAATATGACTTACTTACCTATAACTTTATTATTATTTATTATATACATATGTGTGTATGTGTGTGTGTCTTGTATACTCACAATCTTCCAAGATTTATAATCTTTCTCTTTTCCGTTAGGTGTCAAGGAATTTAGATGTCTTGCTAATTCTTCCCAATTTCCTTGTAAGGTGTTCTTGCCCTCCAATGTATAAAATTTTCCTGATGCCACATGTGGTTGTTGGTCCAAGTATGTGACAAGCGCTTCTATTTGTCGAGATGTAGCTCTTGCCTGTCTTTTTGCCATATTTCTATAAATAATATTTTTATCTTAATACATTAAGCTCATTATTGTGTATAAGTATTAACATAAAATGTACCACACATAAATTTTAATATATGTATATATATGGGGCATTCTCTGTCAACCGGGCCACCCTTGCGACCAGAATTCATATGCACCAAAAAAGAAGTTACAGGGCTTAAAATTTAGCTTAAAGTGTCTACTTTCGATTGCCGTGTGGTAAAAATTGATTACAAAAATGGCGGCGCTATGGTGCGACTTACATGAGTAAAATCATTATATTTCAAGTATACTATTTGCAAAAAACGAGTGTCAACCTAGATTTAAATTTATTTATTAATATTAAAATTGTTAGTTTGTTTATGTACTTTATTTTGATGTAATTTTGTTTCGAATATTCAATATGGCGGAATCAATGTGGTGGACAAAAATTCAAAATATCAATTGAATCGGGTGAAACTGGTTAGTCGGGGGTTTTCGGGGTTGCTAATTCCGAATCTGACGTCAAAATTTGGAAATTAAAAATGGCGCATCCAACATGGCTGACTAAAGGTACAAAAAATCATTTCATGTGAACGAATCTGACTTCTCGTGTGTTTTCGAGTTCGCTGATTATGAATCCGAAGAAAACTCTCTGCGTTTTACAGGGTGGAGACTGCCTTTATGAAATTCGTTCTTTACATAAAGCCCGCATTATTTTCTTTATTTTTTTGTATTTTTTTAGAATTTTTTTAAAATTTTTGTATTTATTTTTTGTATTTTTTCGGTAGTTTTACATTTTACATTTTCTATACTTTATAACGAAGTTCAGTTGAGTTGGTAGCATTGGAAAATCGTTTTATAATTAATGTTTTATCTGCGAGTGGTATGAAAGCGTGACTTTTTTATATTTGCGGCACAGCCGGAGCATTCATAAACCTTTTATTCAATTTTCTGGTCGTTGCAGTATGCTGCGACGTGCTGTAATAATTGATACCGATGTTTTTAAAGTTATTTTTAGCCCAATTAAAAAGACTCACTGATGTCAAAATTGCATCGCTCGGTTTAGCCAGGAGACTTTGCCTGTACGCCTCTCGTTTTAAAGTTGCTCCTAACCCATCGCAAACACTTTTCCCATTTGCAGTCGCTGAACAGTGCCATTCTGCTTCAGTATCAAAATCATCTGAATGATAAATTAAATTAATCATCTGAAATCTATTTTTAAAGTGTTGTTTAGCGCCATCGCTGAAGTAAACAACTTTTCTAACATTCAGATAATTTCTTAATTCCGGAATTAATAGACTTTGCATAGTATAAACTGCTGCTGCATCATGTTTTAAAGAATCGGACAGAAAAATAAAACTTTTATGCTGTATTTGATCATTTTCTTTGTAATAACAAACAACAGGAAATACAGTACATTGATTGTTACTAAAATGAAAAGCTTGCGATGCGTCTTGTACCGTATATGCATAATTTTCGGAGAAATCAAGGAATACAACGACTTCGTCCTTGGTCATGTTGGCTTTTCTTGTTTCCATATACTCGGATTGTTGTTTTGCTATAAAAGAATGTGGTTTAAGGATTTCAAGTTTCTCAGAAAGTATATCGACAAAGTCGGAAGCTGCAAGTGTCTTTGTTTCCAATGAAGATCTATCAGTCCCTACCCATTGACTAAATTCAATATTAAACATTGAAGCATCAAACAGGATTGTCAGTAATGTTGATGAAAATTTTTCGTTACTCGGGCAATCTTTGCAATTATGAAGACGACAATTAACAGTTGACTCTTTGCAAGTGATTTGCTGCAAACAGTCTTTATAATTGCAAATTGGCATTTCCGTTTGCTTTGTTAGAGTTTCAATATTTATGGCATCTAACAATAACTTGCAATTCTGGTGTATTATACAGACACATACCGAATGTGTTCCTGGAGCTCCAGCCAGAATACAATGCCAAGGTCGCAATTTTGTGAACGTACTAAACCCTACGTAATGCTCACTTTTATAGATATCTTTATATTTAACGTATAATTCTTTGAGGCCTAAAAGAATGAGTCGTTTTTGAACTAATTTTCTTTCATTTTCAATTTTCACCGAAATACAATCTCGTTTTCCTGGCATAAGTCTACTGTTAAGATCACTATTGTAGAATTTTTCGACATTTTCAACAGTATCTGGTGGTAAGCTTTTGCCATGTTTTGCTGAAGGTATAGCTAAAATCCCTCGTGATTCTCTTAATAGCTTTCCCTTTTCTGCCATTCGCCGTGATGTGTTAAATTCTCCTGCTATTTTTCGAATACTCCAACTCGGCGGAGCGAGTGTCAGTATTGTTATTCTTAGAGGATCATTTTCTTCTAGGCTGCTGTATTTTTCTTTTATTCCGGCAAATAACTCTTCTAATTCAATTTCTCTTTCCGATTTCAATACTTCTACTGCATCTACAAAAGGTGGGATGTTTCCTTCAATCTCATTTCGATCTTCAGTTTCCTGAACATTTTGAATCTCCGAGACATTTTTATTGCAATTCAGGAATATTTTTCGGCATTCGTAACAAATTTTGGACTGTCGGTGAATATTGGAGTGTATAACACTAAACTCTTCAGTTATTGTTCTTAAATCTTTACCTCTATGTCCCTTTTCACCTACCTTTCTAAAAGGATTACAACACCTATCGGTGTAATATAGTGGCATGTTTATTTAATTACTACGTAACTCGTCGCAAATGAAGATAATTATGCTAAATTCAGATAAATCAAATGAATTGATACGCAGTGCTAAGCTCTAAATGAAAATGCACTAAAGGAAAATGCACTTCTCTGACGAGCGCGAAATGCAAGGTCGCGAAAATCACGCAACGATTAGTGTCAGCTAGAGTGACTACACAGCAAGAGATCTTACTACTGCGTTTCAGTGATACTGAATATTAGTATATGCGCATACCTTTAAGATAAAGTAACTCTGTTACAATCAACTCACTTAAAAGAAAATCATAATTAATATTCCTGCAAAATAATATTTCTATTCTCTAATCGGTTAGTTGGTGGCATATTTATTTAATCACTACGCTACTATTCGCATATAAAAATATTGGTGCAAAATGCAGAACAAATACAATGTATTTAAATGGTAATTGATTCCTAGAACGATTAATATTGAACGATTGACATTCAATGAGTAATAAGCTCCATAATTTTTACAAAATGAATTGGTAAATTGAAACTCAACAAGTGAATTAGTAATAAACTATTATATTATATTCGAAATATTAATTGCTGTGAACCCGGAAAACTAACCGTTTGGAGAATAGAAATATTATTTTGCATGAACATTAATTATGATTTTCTTTTAATTCTCAGATTCTTTTATATCAAAACAACAATCCGAATATATGGATGACACGTGAAAAGCCAACATGACCAAGGACAAAGTCGTTGTATTCCTTGATTTATCCGAAAATTATTCATATGCGGTACAAGACGCATCGCAAGTTTCTCATTTTAGTAAGAACCAATGTACTGTATTTCCTGTTGGTTGTTATTACAAAAAAATGACCAAATACAGCACAGAAGTTTTATTTTTCTGTCCGATTCTTTATCTGAATGTTAGAAAAGTTGTTTACTTCAGTGATGGCACTAAATAACACTTTAAAAATTGGTTTCAGATGATTAATTTACTTTATTATTCAGATGATTTTGATACTGCAAATACAAAACAGTCACTCTTTCATACCACTCGCAGCTAAAACATTAATTATAAAACGATTTTCCAACGCTACCGACTCGACTGAATTTCCTTTTAAAGTATAGAAAATGTAAAATGTACCGAAAAAATACAAAAATAAAAAAAAATTTCATAAAGGCCGACTCCACCCTGTAAAACGCAGAAGTTTTCTTCGGATTCATAATCAGCGAACTCGAAAACACACGAGAAGTCAGATTCGTTCACATGAAATGATTTTTTGTACCTTTAGTCAGCCATGTTGGATGCGCCATTTTTAATTTCCAAATTTTGACGTCAGATTCGGAATTAGCAACCCCGAAAACCCCCGACTAACCAGTTTCACCCGATTCAATTGATATTTTGAATTTTTGTCCACCACATTGATTCCGTCATATTGAATATTCGAAACAAAATTACATCAAAATAAAGTACATAAACAAACTAACAATTTTAATATTAATAAATAAATTTAAATCTAGGTTGACACTCGTTTTTTGCAAATAGTATACTTGAAATATAATGATTTTACTCATGTAAGTCGCACCATAGCGCCGCCATTTTGTGTAATCAATTTTTACCACACGGCAATCGAAAGTAGACACTTTAAGCTAAATTTTAAGCCCTGTAACTTCTTTTTTGGTGCATATGAATTCTGGTCGCAAGGGTGGCCCGGTTGACAGAGAATGCCCCATATATATATACAGATATCTATGTATATATCAGATAAAACTGCCTAATATAATATATATATATAATTCAAAATTTCGAATATATTTTCCAGTTTCCGAGTATTTAGATCAGGCCTGCACAACTAGCGGCCCCGTAGCCACGCTTGGCTATCACGTTTCTTCCACTTCCTTCATTCGTAGCGGGGAAGCTTCCCCCACTCTCGCCTACCGCGCTGGCGGAGAAGTCTCCTCGTCAAGGCGCGCGGGAAGAGACGTGCGGGAGAGACGGGCGGGAGAGGCGCGCGGGAAGAGGCGCGCGGTCAGTGGTGGGGACGTCGGAAATATCGCGGCGTTACTACTTGGCTTGTCGGCCCGCCTGAGTTGTGCAGGCCTGATTTAGATAATAACCCCAATAACCATTTTTGCAGAGACAAATGTAGGCAACAAATTCTGTTTGCCGAAAGGCTATAGATGCGAAACATACTTTGTCATTGAAAACACTGTTAGCACAATTTCAAAAGAAATTCACCAACATCAGTCAATTTACTACTTGACAAAATGATGGTGAATAGCGAGCATGTCTGTCGGAAGCGTTGATAAAAGATTTGCGGTAAATATCAAAGTAGCTTTGCCACTACAAATTCTAACATTATCGGCAAACTGTTCGCACAAATGCAACAGTATCTGGTGATCACAATACACTTCAGATTAACAGTGAATATCGAGCAGATCTGTTGATGACGTTAACAACAGATTAACGTCAGAAACGTACCAGACTTGTCATCAACAATTTAGTAACAAAAAGTATACAATATGTCAAAAGTGGTTAAAATAATTTATGCTGTGATTCGCTACTTTTTTACAGTCTATTTGAATAAAAAAATGTACATATTTTAATTATGTATATACAGGGTGTCTGAAACATTTTGGAAAAGCCGAAGAGTGCAGATAGAATAGGTCAAAATAGAAGAAATGTCACGTATTATTTTGTAATTTTTGCAATATTTATTTCGTAATTAATTATAACGTACGAGCCAGTGAGTGCACGGGAAACCGGTAGGCGGGACTCTATAGAGATGTCAAATGAAAGATGGGTGTCGATGTAAAAGAAAAATGGTTTACTCCTTAGCAACGAGTAACAACTGATTTCGAGAGGCGGAGTAACGAGCGTCATATGATACAAATCAGTCATACGGTGAAGCGATCTACAAAGGACAATCGCTGCAGCGAATGCGGATCTTTATCCGGATAGGTTTTGACGCGAAGACCGCGTTCGTCCTTTGTAGATCGCGCCTCCCATCGCTTCGCCAACCGGCTTCTATCATCTTGCAATGGGGAAGTCTCTTCTCGTCGCGTGCTTTTACTCGCGCGGATTGGCCTATCTTATTAAATTAATTTCTCGTTAATTATTGCGAAAACAACAAAGTGGTAAAGGACTTTTCTACTTGATTTTACCTGTTCTACCTGCACACTTCGGCTTTTCCAAAATGTTTTAGACACCCTGTATATGTATATGTGTATATACATATACAGGGTGCCCTATCGCACTTGTACAAACGCTCGTGAGTAGGTAAGGCACAGTAAACTGAACAGAAAAGTTCTGTACCATTTTGCTAAATTCGCAATAATAAGCGAAATATTTAATATTAAAGTTAGACGAATAAGAGCGCGTTAGCATGCCGCCAGTGCATCGCCGCAGCCGTCGCGCTCTTATTCGTCTAACTTTAATATTAAATATTTCGCTTATTATTGCGAATTTAGCAAAATGGTACAGGACTTTTCTGTTCAGTTTACTGTGCCCTACCTGCTCACGAGCGTTTGTACAAGTGCGATGGGACACCCTGTATATATATATATATATATATATATATATATATATATATATATATATATATATATATTTGGGCACTCCTTTGTCCAGGAGACCTGTCTCCAAAGGCGGATGAGTCTTTAACACGTTAAACGCCACGCCGGTTTTACGTGCCGTTCCGTTCACGCCACAGTTAGCCGTCAAGCGGGACGAAAAGTCTGCCGCCGGTCCCTAGGGACCGGCGTGGCGTTTAACGTGTTAATAGACCAACAGCATAGAATCAGGAAGGCAAGGGGAAATCACCTGATTATACTCCCATGAGCGCATCATGCAGAATCAACCAAGGTCTGTAGATGGAGGAACGGATTGGGTAAGGTCCTTGCATCCACTTCACCGATGGTACGAAAATGGCGGTGACTGAGGATCAGCAGGGGGTATTCGATTGTGTCGATGATCATGTTACTTGGGTGAAAATTATAAAAGTGAGCAAGTTATGTAATACACAATCGATCCCCTGATTAACCAAATAATGTCAATTTAAATACAAATTAATTGTTCTCGTTTCATGTATAGGTTATGTTAGGACGTGTTTTACTCTCTCACACAACTAATAGCTATATTAGTATACACCAACACAAACTCGCAGGCTCAAAAATGGCGGCCATGCGAGACAGATCCGCTTTAAATTTGTTACCAATCTGTTGTACTTCTTGCATACAGATCTGCTCCATGTTTGCCGCCAATTTGGTATGGTTTTTGCAAACAAAATTTGCTAAGTTATTTGCACAAATCTGTTATCGATCTGCAGTTAACAAACCTGCTCTCAATTTGTTGCGTCAATTTGCGATCGCACTGCTCGTGACAGATCTGCTCTAGTGTTGCTTTCAATATGACATGAAGATTTGATTTCTACGTTTGGTTGCAACTGGAGCGCACTTGAGGACACAGTAGGTCCTGAATTTGGCAGCCTCATTTGGCAGGCAGTTTTTTCCCAATTGTTAACATTTTGCAAGCAAATGGTTAGTTGGGAATATAATTCATTATGAAATAATATTAATAGTATACATAACGTGTAATGTGAGAAATAATCTATCGATATTGTAAATAAAATATGTCATATTTGATGCTATGCAAAAGTAAAGAACATGGTATATTATTTGGAGGATAATAAGATATCGTAAGATATTAATAAGATATCTTATGATATTCTAAGATATTTTACGATATTTTACGATATTTTTTTAGAATATCCTGGAAATTGCTTACTTAGCGCTGCTATAAAATATGCTAAAAATTAGCAGTGCCAAATCTTTTGATTAAATTCTTTTATTTTTATATTAATTTTTAATTTTTATGTACATTTTTATATTTTTCCATTAATTTTTAATTTTTAATTTTTTGTAAATAATTTTTAATTTTATATTTTTACATTTTTGTTTTTCTTTTTTAAATTAAACTTTCGAACTATTTTTATTTAATATAATTTTTCTTTTAATACATATATTCGAATTTTTAAAAATATATATTTTATTTCCAAAAGTTTTATTAAGTTGGAGCAACGTTGTAATACCATAATTTTTTAAAAATTAAAACAATTATGTATAATTTTTTGTAAAAATATTAAATTTTTTTTTTAAATAGCATAATTTCTCGATGTCAGTATTTTAGTCGGATATAATAAAAAAAAACTATTTTTTATATTATTTTATAACATTTTTTATTAAAATATTTTTATGAATTTTTATTTTTACTTAGCACAATTTGTTGATATCATTATTTTTGTAGAACGTATAATTAAATAACTTATAGTTTTTTTATGGTTTAAAATAAACCATTTTGTTTGGATTAAAATAACTTATGTGTGTAGATTAAAATTACACTATTTTGGAAATAGGTTTTTTAATAGTTTTTTAAGAGTTAATAATACTATACTATTTTGCAAAGATACTTTTTGACGCGGACTTAGCACCGTTTTTTTACCTTTTTGGTAATTATTCGGTAAGTATACGGAAAACGTACGATTATTAGAATGTTATCTGTACGAAAATCTATTGTATACTAATTTACTTTCGGATTCCTTTTCAAAGTCATAGAAATATCAACAATAGTAGGAATGCCATATACACACAAAGTGTCGTTACACACACAGTTTCTTGCGATGAGAAGCATTAAAATTTTGAAACTTAAACTTGTTATATCTCCTAAACCAATGTCGTTCCGGACTTGATTTTTGCGGGGATTTACTCAGAACAACTTTCTTTACAACATATCCAAAGAGCGATGAAATCGGTGAGGTGTACCGTTTTCCGAATATTTACCACCTTTTTTTAAAAAGGTAATTTTTTAAGAGATATTTATTACGTTGAAATTTTATGTATTAATTACATATACACAGGCATGTTGCTGACATTTCTATCTAAACGTTACTTAATAGTTGACATAATGTTTACCAGAACAGCGAACAGGTGTTTTGTAAATGTTCTGTAAAACTTACAGAACAATGTTTATTATATATTATATTAAATGGCTACGTAGATACTAGTACTGGTTTAGATGAAAGGAAAAAATGGGAGAGATAAAGCTAAATTAAGGGGAAGAATACACATAGAAAAAATCTTTTGAACAAATTTTTTTTCCTTAAAATGATGGGTAATAATCCGTAGAATATGATAAAAAAACTTTGGAAGCGAGATCTTTTTTTCTTACTGGAAGTGAAATGGTCGGGTCGGTCGGAGCGCGCAGGTAGTCGAGTACGCGCCGAACGCTCGGTTTTTCGGTATACTATTCATATATATTACTTGAATGTGAATTCAACCACTCACCACCACTCCATTCAGATGTACAAAAACATATTTTGCCAATTTACGAAGACCTATCTAGAGACGACTTACTGGAAAGATGCCTGGGAGGATATTCGCAGAATGCGAATGAAAGTTTCAACGCTTGTGTTTGGCGTTTGGCACCTAAGCATTTGAATTGCGGCTTGAAGATTATTCAATTATCTGCTTATTTGGCTGCTGGAATGTTTAACGACGGTTTCAACTTCATATTAAAAACTATACAAGACATGTACATCGATATAGGGCCTCAGAGCGAATCTTTTGCTCGTACGTACGACGAACGCCGCATCGTCAGGAGTAGCCTGGATAGCACGAAGGAGGCCAGAACTTCTTGTAAAATGGAAAAAAATGACTGAAATGTAACATTTTCAAGAAGAAGAAGGTGTGGTATATTGAGTCACGCGTTCTAGGGAGATTCTAGTTGTCACTAGACAGTTATGGGATACGCGCTTTTAGAGTAGGTGAGGTTGGTCCAAAAAAAAAAAACAAAAGGTAGGTAGACTTACGCGCGCTAGAGAAGCAGAGACCACATTATATTATTGTGAATAAAGCATACAGTTATACTCAGAAAATCCTGCGTTTCATCTTCCATCCGAACACCACATAAATTGGCGACGAGGAAAATCAAGAAAACCGAAGAATTGGAAAACTGAGCGGAACGAATAATACTCTTGAGAAAAGTGGGGTTAAGTATCACAGAATGACGACGGTAGGCAATCTGAAACCTTTTGATCCAGTAATAGATGATATAGAGGTATGGATTCGTACTTTCAAGGCGTTCCTATTAGCGAATAATATGGAATATACACCATTAATACCAGGAGGAGAACTCGATGCGGGAAAATTGTTCATGTCACGGAGATGTGTAGCAATCTTGCTGTCTACACTGGGTTTGCCAGTGGTAGGAACGCTAATGTCCTTGCTCTCTCCAGCTCAACCGGAAGACAAGACACTCGAGGAATTAATTACAATTCTCAAGACACACTATAAACCACCGCCAAAGGCACTAGCAGAAAGATATCGCTTCATGAGCAGGAAACAGAATCAAGGAGAATCAGTGGCTCAATTTTTGGCAGAATTACGGCGGCTAGCTACAAACTGTAAGTTTGATATTAATTTAAACAATCGCTTACGAGATCAATTTGTATTTGGATTACGCAGCGAAGTAACACAGAAGCAACTCTTCGCTAAACCAGATGAAATCACATTAGAAGAAGTAGTCGCTTTAGCCATAGCGCAAGAGCTCTCAGAACAAAGTCTAGTATTAGTTCGAGGAGGTTCAAATAATCAACAAAAAGAAGAAGTAAATAAGATAACAAAGAACACAGCATTTAAATCATCGCAACAACAAAAGAAAAACACACAATATAAAGGAGGAGGAAAACCGGTTAATAATCGGAAATACAGTAAAGAATGTCCAAATTGTGGCTCCATGGATCATAATAATCTAAAATATTGCCCTCATAAAGAAACTAAATGTTATGCATGTGGAAAAACCGGTCATTTATCTTTTAAATGTAGGAGTAGTGGACAGAAACAATACAATCAACAGTCGAAGAAACCACAGACTAGCCAGAGCAACATGATAGATATCAGAGCAACGGAAGTGTTCACAGCAGATCAAAACAGAAAAACGAAAAATTTGGATAACTCTGCAGATTAATGGAAATTCTCATCAGATGGAGATGGACACAGGTTGTGAACGAAGCATGATTTCGAAGAAATTTTGGAAATCACTTGGAGAACCTACTTTATCAAAGTCAACGCTGAAATTCAAGACTTACACAAATGAAATTTTTCAGGCAATAGGTGAGCTAAAGTGTAAGGTAAAGTACAACAATGAAACAGCCGAACATGTAATCCATGTGACACATGGCTCTTCGCTGTTTGGACGAGATTTACTGCGTAAATTTAAAATAGATTGGGCAAACATAGCCGCACAATGTAACAAAATTGATGAAAACTTAACGTTACAAGGCATTCTTACACAGTTTTCAGATATATTTGAGGAACCAAAGGGACGTATCAAGAATTTTAAAGCAAAAATAGTCCTTAAAGACGATGCGACACCCAAATTTATGAAATCTCGCCCTATTCCGTATGCGATTCAAGGAAAAGTAGATCAGGAGTTAGATCGCATGGAAAAGTCCGGAGTAATTGAACGAGTGGATCACAGTGAGTGGGCATCACCCTTAGTAGTAGTACCAAAACCGAATGGACGAGTAAGAATCACGGGAGACTTCAAAAATACAGTAAACGCACAATTTCACGTCACTCAATATCCTATTGCAAAGCCAGAGCAAATTTTCCACACAATCAGAGATAGTTCGATATTCTCAAAACTGGATGGTAGTAACGCTTATCATCAAATGGAAGTAGAAGAGGAATGCAAGAAATTCTTAGTGGTAAACACTCATCGAGGACTATACCGTTATAATGTTCTTCCACAAGGTATCTCATCGTCACCGGCTATTTTTCAAGAATTTGCGGACAAGATGCTACAAGGAATTCAGCGTACAGGTACTTATATTGACGACACGATCGCAGGTGACACTAATGAAAGAGAACACTTACAAAATATGCGGAAGATTTTTAAAAGAATGCGCGAGCATAAATTTTATTTGGCAAAGGAGAAATGTGAATTCATGAAACCACATATAGAATTCTTAGGGCATATTATTTCAAAAAGAGACATTCACACCGATCCAAATAAGGTAGCAGCGATCGAAAATATACAATGTCCACAAAATATTACAGAATTAAAATCCTTCCTAGGATTGGTAAATTTTTACAACAAATTTGTTCCTAATTTTGCAGAAAACTGCGAACCTCTTTACAGACTTACACGAAAGGATGAAAAGTGGAACTGGACAAGCAAATGCGAATCAGCATTTATTCGAATAAAAAGCACTCTTGCTAACGCTCCAATTTTA
This sequence comes from Crematogaster levior, assembly GCA_901521435.1. NCBI lineage: Eukaryota > Metazoa > Arthropoda > Insecta > Hymenoptera > Formicidae > Crematogaster > Crematogaster levior. Next base: position 63,767 of record CABEGB010000903.1, on the reverse strand, counting down.
ATGAACTTCAATCCGGATCTAACCATCGGAATTAGTTGCGACGCATCATCAATCGGAATAGGCAGTGTACTTTTCCACCGAATGCAAGAAGGAGGGAAGACAATTGAAAAGCCAATAGCATTTACATCGAAAGTTCTATCAGCAGCAGAGAAAAACTACTCACAAATTGAGAAAGAGGGACTCGCTATAATTCATGCCTTAAAAAAATATTATCGATACCTCTGTGGTCGTCGTTTCATTATGGTAACCGATCACAAACCGCTTGTGCATATTTTTAGTCCAAAGGCGGTATTACAACCGTATGCAGCAGCACGACTTCATCGTTGGAGTGTGTATATGTCACAGTTTAGATACGACATCGAATATAGATCTACACGAAAACATGGCAATGCCGACGTACTGTCACGTTTCCCAGACAAGAATACAATAGGAGAGGAAGAAGAAGCAAAAGAAGTAAATTTAATTGCCGAAGAAAACATAGAAGCATTACCAGTAACGTACAAGGAGATACGCACAGCCACAGCAAGAGACAAAGTAGTATCGAAGGTCCTAGCATTCATTAACAATAAATGGCCAAATACGATAAAAAAAGAAGAGGAGGAACTACAGAGTTACTTCAAGAAACGAGAAGAGTTGACTACGCATCAAGGAGTAATTTTATGGGGACTTCGAGTAATTATACCTAAGGCATTGAGAGGAAAGCTACTCAAGAATCTTCATGAAACACACGCAGGAATAGTGAGAATGAAGGCATTAGCCAGACAGTTCATATGGTGGCCAAATATGGACAAGGAGATTGAAGAGCTCGCAAAGAATTGCATAAATTGTTGTTCAAATAGGCCTGATCCTCAAAGTGCGCCCTTACATCCTTGGCAATTTCCAGAGAGACCTTGGCAGAGGCTTCACATTGATTTAGCTGGACCTTTGCAGAATAAGATGTTTTTAATTGTCATGGATGCGCATACTAAATGGCCAGAGGTATACGATATGCAAACGGATACTACAAGCAAAAAGGTTATTGAAAAATTAAGAGATAGTTTTGTAAGATTTGGTATTCCGGAACAAATAGTATCAGATAATGGCAGGCAGTTTGTATCAGCGGAGTTCCAGAGATTCTGCAAGAATAATGGAGTTAGACATACAACGTTCAGCATATCACCTTCGTACTAATGGAGAGGCGGAACGCTTCGTACAAACGTTCAAGAAAGCAGTACATAATTCAGAAGGTGATTTAACTTATCGGATTCAGCGGTTCTTGTTTAATTATCGTTGTACACCACATTCGACTACAGGAGCATCCCCAGTGGAGTTACTGATAGGACGAAGACCGAGAAGCCTATTTGATTTGGTCAAACCGGATGTATTTACTAAAGTAGCTGCAGCCCAAGCAAGACAAGAAAAGAGTTATAATACACATGTCAAGAATCGGAAGTTCGAAACAGGAGAGGAAGTATGGGTTTGTACATATGCAAAGAATGAAGCTAAATGGTCGCTAGGAATTATTATTAAAGCTTTGGGTCCAGTCACGTATCTTGTTCGAGTTGGAGATCAGCACTATAAGCGTCATGTAGATCAGATATATAATGCTATGCCGCTTAAAATAAATTCAGAGAAAGCTTCAGAGAATAATATCCTTTCACCGAGAAGACTCATCAAAGAGGATCCAGATTCAGATTCGACATCTTCAGAGAGAAACGAAGACAAAGAAGGATTTGTAACAGCGGAAGAAGAATTGGATTCTTCGGAGATAGAGCAGTCAAATTCACGAGAAACATCAGGATACGAGATGAACGAGAAGACTCCACCACGCCAAAGATCACAGAGAATGAAGAAACAACCGGATCGTTTAGAATATAAAGCAAAGGGTATTCAAAAGTAATATAGTTCTAAATAAGGGGGAAGGAAATGTGGTATATTGAGTCACGCGTTCTAGGGAGATTCTAGTTGTCACTAGACAGTTATGGGATACGCGCTTTTAGAGTAGGTGAGGTTGGTCCAAAAAAAAAAAACAAAAGGTAGGTAGACTTACGCGCGCTAGAGAAGCAGAGACCACATTATATTATTGTGAATAAAGCATACAGTTATACTCAGAAAATCCTGCGTTTCATCTTCCATCCGAACACCACAGAAGGTATTCTCTATGGTCCTGGAATCGCTGATTAACAAGAAACTTATGTAAGTTCGAGTAAAATACGTTTTTCTGCAATTTTTTGTCAAAAACTTAAAACGCATTTTTCTTGAAATGCAAAATTTTGTGCAGGATTACTCGAAAACTACTCGACCGATTGCGATGAAACTTATAGAGGATATTGCTTAACTAATTAACCTTGGACTGAACCTCTCCAATAAATAATTTGCAATATTAAAAAACAATTATAAATATTCAAAAATGCGCGCAGGGCCGCGACGCGGACTGCGAGTCTGATAAATGCCGGCTCTGCCCAGCGCTGAGCACGCGAAGTGCGTTACGCGGATCTTAAATCCACTGTAGGAGGGCGAGAGGATGGTGAGCAAGAAAAACGGAGAGATTTAATGCCGAAAAACAATAAACCGAATGTTTTTATTTTGTTTTATTATGTTTTATTTTGAACAAAACAACGGTCACGGTCGACGTGTAGCTTCACTGATGTTGACGACTATGAGGTCATATTTAAAACTGATGTCTCTTAACGGTGATGGAACCACGCTCGAGAATGTTCCGCACTAATTAACACCTGGACAGGTGGGCTGGTCAGCGGACATTAAGTTTCGCCCAGAGATGAGTTCACGCAATCCTGGAGCGCGAGATTGCAGCGATTTGAACCACACGTCTCCGATGCAGAAAGATCACACAATCATATACAATTTAACGGTTTGAACGGCCCGCACGTTGCGATTTGCACTGACGAAGACTCGCGGGATGCGAGTCGAGAAGGTCCCTTTTCGTAGAGAAAATCCGATATAAGAGACGACAGTCTCTATGGGAAGAGATTTGAGTCGCGACGATTGTCCAGATCAATCGCGATGCGAAACGCTAACTTGACGTGATGCGAGAGAAAAGATAAGCTGATGGCCGGGAAATCCCCAACTCACAAACTGCTCGAGAACGTTTTTGAAGAGGCTCGCACCGCGATACGTCGATACTGTCGATCGTCGCAAGACTGACTACTTGACGTTGAGGGTCGCGTTGCTGTAACGAAAATTCGGCTGACAACAATACGCGTGTACAGGTCATTAGACGGAGAACGCGCGTGGATTTTCGAACTTCTCGCTCTCTCACCCGTCGTGTTTCTTTCGATCGGTACTCAGTGCGAGCAAGCGAGCGATCGGCTATTCGATGACCGAATTCGAAACATACCGCCCGCCTTGAAACGTCGTTTCAAAAAAAAAAAAAAATTTTGTTTACCGGCGATGAGGCGGAATATCGCTACAGAAATGCAGATTGGGCATGCAAATCGCACGAAGAATGAGAGAGAGAGGAAGTACTGAACAATGTAAGTTGAGTGACAGAGACAGAACGCTTGTCTCGTCAATAAGAATGCGAAACGCAGACGCGCGGAACAAGGAGCGCGTTACGCGATCGCGAGCGCAGGCCCTCGTGTCGTCGTCGCGACGGCGATTTGAATAAGTCGAATCATTTCAATGCACGATGGAAGAAGAGTCGAGGTTGAGGGGGAGGGGACATTCAGGTAGGAGGAGAAGGATTTGAGGGCTCTGATTAATATTAGAATTAGTTATCCGGAACAGTGGAGTCGATCGGGAGGAGACAAAGTTTCCCGATCGGCCGAACGTATTCTGAGGCCGCAGTTTTGACTGTGACTACTCGAGTGAGGCCATCAGGCCCTGAATGCAGCTTAGTGATGCGGCCAAGCTCCCATTTGCACGGAGGGAGAAGGGAATTACGCAGGAGCACAAGTCTCCCGACAGAAATGTTAGGTTGCAATTTGCGCCATTTGCTTCGTTGTTGAAGCGTATTAATGTAGTCATCGGACCACAGCTTCCAAAAACGTTCGGTCATTTGGCGGATTAGTTGCCAGTGTGACAAGCGATTTTCTTTTAGCGTAAGAAGCGATGGCTCAGGGGGCACCGCGAGGGATGCGCCGATAAGAAAATGGCCGGGTGTAAGAAATTGATAGTCATCAAACGAGTCCGATTGCGGCGCAATCGGACGAGAGTTGAGGCAAGCCTCGATCTGACAAAGGAGCGTAGTCAGATCCTCAAATGACAGCGTGTGACTACCGAGAACTCGGTTGAGGTGATGTTTCACACTCTTCACGCCGGCTTCCCATAAACCGCCGAAGTGCGGTGCTGAAGGCGGAATGAAATGCCAATTAATCTTATCGCTGGCGGTGCGATTTAAAAAGGCAGGATCTCGAAGCGCATTTTGATAGGCGGACGCTAATTCACGGTCAGCGCCTACGAATGTTGTTCCGTTGTCAGAATATACAGACTGAGGGAGTCCTCGTCGGGAACAGAATCGATTGAATGCTCGAATGAACGCATCAGTGGAATAGTCTCCTACTAGCTCTAGGTGGATGGCTCGAGTCGCCAAGCAAATGAATAAAGAAATGTAAGCTTTGACGGATCTGATTCCGCGCCCGGCCGACGCTCGGACCTTTAGTGGTCCGGCATAATCCACACCACAATGAGCAAAACATCTTGGGGGAGGTGACACTCGAACCGACGGGAGGGCTCCCATCACTTGATTTGGAACGGAAGCTCGTTCCCGCACGCATGGAAGGCATGCATGAATTACCGCTTTGACTAAGTTTCGGGCGCGAAGGATCCAAAATTCCTTTCGCAAGACGCTGAGGGTCAACTGAGTCCCCCCGTGCAGTGCCTTCTCATGTCGATGCGATACGATTAACCGCACAATCGGGTGAGGAGCTAATAAAATGGGGTGTCGCACATCGTACGGTAGCGGGGCGTTGCGAAGGCGCCCTCCCACCCGCAATACGTCATCATCACCTATGAATGGACTTAATGATGCGACGGGACTTCTAGGTGCAATGCGGCGACCGGCGCGAAGCGCGTGAAGTTCTTCGGGGAAGACTTCCGATTGAACGTACTTGTACCAAAATGTAATGGCGAGAGAGCACTCCGCGCCAGAGAGAACGCGAGTGCCTGCTGGGACATCGGCGGTATATTTCGCGATGCGACGACAGGCATGGATGAACCGGAGAATGTATGCCGTGATGCGGGTCAATTTGAGCCACGATGAAAATCGCGTGGCGAGATCCCATTGTTCCGCGGTAGTGGCAGTATGGAGTGCTTGCACCTTGGCCTCATCAGGAGGTTCGGTGACAAGCGGATAAGGTTCTGCGGGCCATTCAGAAGATGGCGAACGCAGCCACGAGGGACCGCTCCACCACAAGGAGTGCTCGAGCAGGTCATCCCCATGAAGACCGCGCGATGCACAGTCCGCAGGATTGTATATCGTGGGCACGTGACGCCAGCTAGTATTCGGCAATGCGGTTTGGATTTTAGCGACACGGTTTGCCACAAAAGTGGTCCATCGCGATGGATGAGACCGAAGCCAGGTTAGCACGATTGTCGAATCCGTCCAACCTGTGCAGGGAGCGCAGGTCGAACGAGTTTTGAACAAAAAGTACTAATCGAGAGAGAAGGAGCGCGGCCGACAATTCAAGGCGCGGAACCGTGAGGGGTGTTATAGGAGCGACCTTGGATTTTCCGGCAAGAAGTGAGATTGTGACATTGCCGGTTGAAGTCGTCGTTTTCCAATAAACGACCGCGGCATAAGCGTGAGTGGATGCATCGGCGAAGCCGTGCAGTTCGAAACTCGAGTCTGGTTGCGCTCCCGTCCACCGATCGAGAGAAATTTTATTCAATTTTGGAAGCGTCGCATAAAACTTCTGCCATCTTGCGAAGACAGAAGCAGGGATAGGATCATCCCAACCGATCTGTGCACGCCACAATTGCTGCATAATGATTTTTGCCGACACGATAACTGGCGTGACCCATCCGAGCGGATCGTACAGTTTGGCAATGACTGAAAGAATGGCTCGTTTGCTACTCGGAATTACATTGTCTAGCGCGACTTTAAATTGAAATTGGTCGAGCGCGGGGATCCAGACGATGCCGAGCACTTTCACCCGTTCATCCGTCGCAAGAGATTTACTGCAGGCCAGCCCGTGATCCGACGGATCAATGTCCTCGAGTAGAACTGCGGAGTTGCTTGCCCATTTACGCAATTCGAAATGACCACATTGGAGGAGAGATATGAGCTGATCGCGTTTACAGCGAAGCGCCTTGATGTCGTGATCGCCGAATAATACGTCGTCGACATAAATTTGATTCCGAATAATTGGAGCGGCGAGAGGGAACCGAGTGCCTTCGTCGTCAGCCAGGCATTGCAAGACACGTAAAGCGAGATACGGCGCGCATGTCATGCCATAAGTGACAGTCAACAATTGATAGTCACACGGACTGTCACATGAATCGGGTTGCCAGCGAATTCGCTGGTAGTCGAGATCGCGAGGATCTACGAGAATCTGCCGGTACATTTTTGCAATGTCCGCCGTGTAAACAAAACGGAATTGGCGCCATTGCAAAATTATTGAAAGTAGATCCGTCTGCATTTTAGGGCCGGCAAGTAAATGGTCATTCAATGTTGACCCGTTTGAAGTTATACACGAAACATTAAAAACGACGCGTAAGCGAGTGGTAATGCTCTCGGCACGAAATACCGGATGATGCGGAATGTATACGCATTGCAGCGATGAAGGCGGTTCCGACACACGACGCATGTGACCGAGCTCTTCGTATTCGCGCATGAAGGCGTGATATTCTTTCTGCAGAGTGGGTTGCAAATTGAAACGGCGAAGCAATGTTTGCAGCATACGATCGGCTGAACGCAGCGATTGCCCGATATCGATTGGAGGGGGTTTTTTAAACGGCAGACGCACGACATATCGCCCGCTAGCGGTTCGAGAATGAGTATCGCGAAAATGGGCCTCACACTGCTCATCAAGAGGCGAGAGAATTTGAGACAGAGGAAGCTCCTCCGTTTCCCAGAATTTTTGAATGTCGTCCGACAACGGTTGCAGTGAGGTGCAATGATGCACCGTGATGTGCAGCGAAGATAGGTCTGTCTTCAGAGGAAGAGGACCCGAAAGAATCCAACCGAAAACGGAATTTTGAGCGATAGGATGTCCCGGTTTTCCTTTCCGAACACCCTCAAGAATAACGTCGCTATATAGATCAGCGCCAATGAGAATTTGGATAGGATCTGAGCTCGTTGGATCGGCGTCAGCCCACTCCAAGTCAGACAAGTGAGAGAGTGCCGATTGATCAGCAATGCGTTTTGGAGCGTAGGACGTGAGCGATGGCAGGATGAGTTCTGTTGTGGATAATGATGAGGCGGCAGAAGATAGAGGACCGATACTGATGTTTGCGGCTTGACGAACCGTGCCGACTTGAGTACCTCCCACCGCAGAGATGGAGACCGGCATACGAATGCGCTTGACGCGTAATGAGTGAGCCAATGTTGCCGAAATGAATGTGGCCTCGGAACCTTGGTCGAGCAGAGCGCGCACGACGATTGAGCGGCCGGACGCGGCGTGAACTTGAACGCGCGCGGTGGCCAGGAGGACCTGCGATCGCGAACGCGGAAACGCAGACGTCAGTAGCGAATTGACTTCGACATTCGTAGAAGACTTTTGAGGCGGCGACTCTTTCACTGGCGGAGTCGCATTGTTGGACTCAGAATCCGAATCAAGGTGCAGCGTTGAGTGATACCGTTTACTGCAAGAGCGACAAGAATACTTGCTTTTGCAATCCTGGACAGAGTGCGACGCACTCAAACAATTAAAGCATCGTTTCAATCGTTTGACAGTTTCACGTCTCTGATTCGGGTTCTGAGCGGTGAATTTGGCGCATGCATTAAGAAAATGACGGGCCTTGCACAATGGGCAAGTAGACAGCGCGGTAGCAGACGCGGTCGCTACGGTAACGCGAGAGGACCCGGACGATTTTGACTCTTTTGCGGCTGAATTTGAGGAACACTCCTCAAGTGCGCGAATTCGATGCGACATGAAATTGCTCAACTCTTCAAACGTTGGCGGCAAGTCGGAATCACTGGTTTTGAGTGTCCAGGCCTTCCGAGACGCGGAATCGATCTTTTGCACGCTCAAGTGCACAAGGAAGTCATCCCATAACTCACTCTGTGAGCGACCTAAATTTTTCATTGACGAGACCGTATTATTTACTTGATCAAATAACGCTTGAAGAGCCGAGGCAGATTCCTTTGGGATAGCTGACAATCCTAATAACGTTGAAAAATGAGAAGAAAGTAAGCGTCGTTTATTCTCAAACCGTTGTGTCAACGTCTCCCACGCAATTGGGAAATTATCCGCGGTTACTGCTAAAGTGCTAATAGAATCAAGCGCGCGACCTTTTAATGAAGACGCGAGATAATGCATGCGCGCAAAATCCGATAACGCACGATTCTGTATAATGAGCGCATTGAAACGATCGCGGAACGTCTCCCAGTCGGAGAAATCTCCTTCGAACGGCGGAAGTTTAATTGGCGGAAGATGCGACAGAGATAACGCGGATGCGTCCGCACGGAATAAACTGTTGTCAAGAGATTGATTTTGGCTCACGACCGGTTCCAGCTTTTCGAGGCACTCCGCTAGGTAGTCCCCGGTAGATTGGTAGATGTCCTCGACGATTTCGACTTGATTGTCCCGAAAATAGTCCAGGTTGCTTCGGGAAGAAGCGGGCACCGATTTCAACAGAAGAGCATGTCCATCCTGGTACTGACGCCATGTGTCCTTGAGGAGGGAAATTCGATGACGAATTTTGGCAGGCGTGACATTCGCCTTGCCAATCTTTTTGTGATTGTCAATAGAACGTTGCAACGTGCCTTGCCTTTCGATGAGATCGGCCATGGTGGAACACTATACCAATCGAATAGGATTCACTCACCCACGAGATCCTACACGCACATGCACGATCCGGCTCGAAGAACCAACAACTTTGTTCAAAAATGCGCGCAGGGCCGCGACGCGGACTGCGAGTCTGATAAATGCCGGCTCTGCCCAGCGCTGAGCACGCGAAGTGCGTTACGCGGATCTTAAATCCACTGTAGGAGGGCGAGAGGATAGTGAGCAAGAAAAACGGAGAGATTTAATCCCGAAAAACAATAAACCGAATGTTTTTATTTTGAACAAGACAACGGTCACGGTCGACGTGTAGCTTCACTGATGTTGACGACTATGAGGTCATATTTAAAACTGATGTCTCTTAACGGTGGTGGAACCACGCTCGAGAATGTTCCGCACTAATTAACACCTGGACAGGTGGGCTGGTCAGCGGACATTAAGTTTCGCCCAGAGATGAGTTCACGCAATCCTGAGATGAGTTCACGCAATCCTGGAGCGCGAGATTGCAGCGATTTGAACCACACGCCTCCGATACAGAAAGATCACACAATCATATACAATTTAACGGTTTGAACGGCCCGCACGTTGCGATTTGCACTGACGAAGACTCGCGGGATGCGAGTCGAGAAGGTCCCTTTTCCTAGAGAAAATCCGATATAAGAGACGACAGTCTCTATGGGAAGAGATTTGAGTCGCGACGATTGTCCAGATCAATCGCGATGCGAAACGCTAACTTGGCGTGATGCGAGAGAAAAGATAAGCTGATGGCCGGGAAATCCCCAACTCACAAACTGCTCGAGAACGTTTTTGAAGAGGCTCGCACCGCGATACGTCGATACTGTCGATCGTCGCAAGACTGACTACTTGACGTTGAGGGTCGCGTTGCTGTAACGAAAATTCGGCTGACAACAATACGCGTGTACAGGTCATTAGACGGAGAACGCGCTTAGATTTTCGAACTTCTCGCTCTCTCACCCGTCGTGTTTCTTTCGATCGGTACTCAGTGCGAGCAAGCGAGCGATCGGCTATTCGATGACCGAATTCGAAACAATAAACAATTGTTTATTTAAAAAAAGTTAATTTTTTAAATAAACATCGCCATTTTTCCAATTGTTTAAATTTCAATAATTTTACAGGTTTAGTCCAAGCGTTTTTGCATATATTACATATGATGGATGTGAAAATGATTTGAAACCGGAAGTTCGTCCTAAGCTGAAAGGCAAGGACTATGAATAATAAATAAAATAATAATATAGCTGGGTAAGGATGAGCTTTTTAATAATAAGGCACATTACTACCGCCGTATTAGATAGTATTTCTACTGTATTATTTATTTTTATATTAGTAATAATATTTTTCTAAAATTATATTTATTTTATTTATTTAAGTAATTATATTTAAACATTATACACTGTGACGTTGCCGCTTCTCTGCGGCGTAGCAGCGTCCCGCCACCGTCACAAAGGCGCGGTCTCGCGTCCACGCCGACGGCTACCGAGCGTACCGATATCCCCGGGGCAAAAATCGCATAATGACATTAATTGTAATTAAGCATATTAATTTGTATGGCACCTCATTCGGCGACGCCGACCACTCCACCCACAAGAGACCCACCGGAAGAGCCAGCGACAAGGAGGAAGAGAAAGATCGATGACTTGCGGCGCGGCGACCAGGGGCCGGGGGAAGTTCGAAACTGTACGCCCCCGCGCGAAAGCACGCACCGAATGAAGGCGTCAAAGGGAACGGCGAAGGTTGTCGCTCACGCCAAGATTGCTAGAGGCGGAGGAAGTCACCGCAAGGCGGCGGGACGTATAAAGTCCCGCGAGCCCCGCGCAGGGAGGCGAACGCCCGACCGCCAGGACGACGACAGGAAAGCGCCCTCCGGAGAACATGAGCGGCGCGGCGAAGCGGCGACCCGCCGTCAGATTCAAAACCCCCGCGCCCCTAGATCGCGCCACCCCACGCCGATAAGGAAGGGGATGGGTACGATCGCGCCATCCGCGGATCGATGATAGATCGATCGCACAACGAGTCTCTCTTGCGTGCGAGTTCTACCGTGCGGAAGCGAAGCCGAGGCCTTTTTTTTGCGTAGGAGGGGAAAATCTTCTGTACACGGCACTTGATTCGACGACCTGTCAATGACCCCGTGGTCCCCGGCATAAGGCCGACACCCGGGTGCTCGTACACCCGGGTAGTGTGGGATTCGATGGATGGCATATCCTAGGATAATACCATCCACCGCCTACCCACTAAAAACCCCTCCTCAGGCATTTATCCTGCCAAAGAGCACGGTAGGGGTCCTGGTAGACTTGAAGTATGCTTCAGCGGCCCCCACCCTCCAATGGAGCCAAGCTCCTCCTCTTGATCGGGAACTCTACATTGTAGCATTGCTGCTTTACCTTACCCTATTAACTAGATTAATTATTTAATTAATTAATTCTAATTCTAATTCTAATTTGTAATAGTCAGGTTTACTAGTCTAGGTTTCTATTTACATATGTACACATAGGCGCATGCACACACCCCCGTGCACTACGGCCCCGCTTACAGCATTGTTGCGCAAAAGTTTTTTTTGCACCCCAATACCAGGGAACGCCAGTGCAAGCATGCGCACACGCAGCACATACCCGCACATGCACCCCAAACTGTTTCTTACCCGAGAGGAGGGTCCACGGGTGGCAGTGAGACACGTTGCTGCTCCCTCTCGGCCTCCTCTTTTTCCCGCATGACCTCCTCACAAAACTCGACGAAGGCCGCCCATTTCGCTCGTGAGGTCGAGAGGGCCCAGCTCTAAGTTTAGGCCAACCGCTTCCACCAATTTCCTTCTTTGAACTACCCAAGCTGGGCATTCCGCCAAAGTGTGCTGAGCCGTATCCTCCGGCCCCTCGCAGTGCGAGCAGGGGACACGGCTCTGCCTATCCTGTAAAGGAATTCATTAAATACTCCATGACCGGTCACCACTTGTGTGATCCTGAAAGTGAGGTTTTTCCCGGTCCGATTTATCCAGGCTGACAGCCTCGGGGCCAGTGCCTGCGCCACCCTAATCCCCGAGCCCTGCTGATCCGCTCGAATCCTCGCCTTCCACTTCGCGATCTCACGTTCTTTCTCCCGTGCCTTAATCGCGTTCCTTACTCTTTCGGTGACCGGCTCCCGGCCCTCTTCTCTTAACTCCCGCACCCGCATGTAAATCCTGCGGTGCCTTTCCGCCATAATATCCGCAGGGGGAATTCCGGACAGGATGGCGGCGGCCCTGTGTGAGACGGTGCGATAGGTAGAGATCACTCTCAATGAGAGTGCCCTCTGCACTCTCGCCACCCTGTCCCTAATAAATCTATCTTCGCGAACCACATTGGCCCACACAGGGGCCCCATACATTATAACCGAGTGCACGACCTCGGCATATAGACGCCTCCGCCGCCCACTCGGTCCCCTCAGGTTAGGCATGATCCTAGCCAGAGCCGCCGCCATCCCCTCCGCCTTCGGGAGCAGTCGTCTGAAATGCACACCGAAGTGCTACCTGCTGTCGATTGTCAGGCCCAAATATCGCATGGTCTTACCTACCTTGATCGTAACTTCGCCAACCTGCATGTTCCCCTCGGGGATTGGTTTTGCGCCCCTCACGAATACCACGGCCTCCGTCTTGGGAAGGGCAACCTCCAAGCCAAGGCTGCGAATCCTTCTCACGATAATGGCCGTTGCCATCTCTGCTCTGGCCACTACCTCCCTGAATGTGGCCCCCTCGGCGACCACCACCGTATCATCCGCATACCCCATGACGCGGCATCCCGCTGGCAATCCCACACGAAGGATCGGGTCGTAGGCGACGTTCCACAGGGTTGGCCCAAGGACCGAACCCTGCGGAACTCCCCGGGTCACTCTTCTCGTTCGGATCCTCCCTTCACAGTCCAGATAGGACAGCGATCGATCCTCTAAGTAGCTAGTGAGAATCGCCCTCAGATATCCCGGTACGCCTTTTTCCGCGAGCTCTCCCAATATCGCGGTCCACGGTATGGTATTAAAAGCATTGCTTATGTCCAAACCAATAGCTAGGGCCACACCTCCGTCTTCCAGCATCTGCCCTACGGTGTCCTGCAGGGCCAGTATTGCATCCACGGTAGATCTTCCTCTTCTGAACCCGAATTGGGACAACGATATTCCTTGCGAGGCGTCCAGGTACTTCTGTAGCCTGGCCACGATCACCCTCTCCAAAAGTTTGCCGCCTTCATCCAGAAGGTATATGGGCCTATACGACGATGGTAAGTTGTCGTCTTTCGTTCCTTTTTTGAGGAGTACCAGCTTGGCCCTCTTCCAGCATAGTGGGAACCGCCCCCTCCTCAGGCACTCGGTAAAGCAGGATGCCCACTTTTCTGCCAACAGTCCCAGGGTGCCGGTCACCACCCTGTCCAAGATGCCATCCGGCCCTGGTGCCCTTCCGCCTCGAAGTCTTCATGCCGCTGCCTCAACCTCACGAACGGTTACAGCCAGATCGGGATCCCAGGCCAATACCACGTCCCGCTCTCGATCTGTCGGTCCTGATGGAAATAGGTGTCGCACTATCCCCTCCACTTCCACTACCGGCATCGTTTCACTCAGCGGTGGTCCTGCTTGCTTCAGTTTTTTCATGACTATTCTGTAGGGCCTCCCCCACGGGTCCTCCTCCAGCGTGGCCAGCAGCTCTTCCCATGCTTTCTTTTTTGCTTTTAGGATAGCACCCTTCAGCGCCTTCCTCAGGTTTCGATCCAGGCGCCTTTGTTCAATCGGTGGAGCCCTACCCCTCGCTCTGGTCGCTCTTCTCCAGCAGCGCAGAGAGTCCGCGCGTAGGGCCGCGATTTCCGTGCTCCACCAATATGTGGATTTCAGTCCTTTTGGTCCCCTGGTTCGTGGCATGGCGGCATCGGATGCCTGATGGAGCGTTTCGCCGATCCAGTTGGCCATTTCTTCTCCCGTTGCCGTTAATTCGTCCGGGGCTGCCCACAATCTTGCTTCCACGACAGTCCGGAGCCAATCGACGTCGACCCTGTCCCATTGCCACCTCGGAAATGCGGATCCACCTTTGCGTCCGCCCTTTCGCCCGCGCTGTGGAGAACCGAGTTCGATCAGCACGTATCGGTGATCCGACAGGGTTTCAGTCTCCTGATCCACTCTCCAGTTATTGACTAGCCTAGACGCAGCTGGATTTGCCCAGGTCACATCTACTACCGATCGACCACTGCGGCGTACACACGTGGGGACCAGTCCTTCGTTTAGAAGACATAGGCCGCTGGCTGCCGCCCAGTCGGCCAGAATGCCTCCTCTGCCATTGACGCTGGAATCCCATTGCCGGGATCGAGCGTTAAAATCGCCCATCACCAGGAGCAGTTTCTGTCCATATTTATTCACCGCTGTGCCCAGTCTATCGAGATGTCCCTCAAATTGTGGTATGCTCTGGGAGGGAGGGATGTATACACCCACCACCACTATCCCCCCCCATTCCACCACCACGTGATTCGATCCTTTTTCCAGGAGCTTGCATCTAAGCTTATCGTCTGCCCCCGGCCACCATATGGCCACCGGTGGGGGGGCACCCCTCGTAGCCCACCATCTCGGGTCGTCGTCTGGAACACGGTACGGCTCAGATATAATGGCGAGAGAGGTCCCGGTTTCTCGCATCGTCTGCAGTAACAGCTCCTGTGCCCCCCGTGCATGGTTCGCATTGAACTGGATTATTTTACGGGCCTGATGCATTTTGGCCCTCGATATCCATCTTCTCTTCTGCGACCCTCCTTATCGCAGTCGTCCTTATCAGTTGTTCCCTGGCTGGGGGGCAGGGTGGGCACTCCTTGCTACCCGCACGGTGATCCTTTAGACCTCGGTCCCTACAAACCGGGCAGCTGGGGGCTCTTCGGCAGTTGTACGCCGCGTGCCCCTCTTCCCCGCAGTTGAAGCAGCAATTGCTTCGATCCGCCTCACTGGGGCATTTCTGTTGAGCGTGGCCCACCGCCAGACATTTATAACATTGGAGTGGACGCCGCTCCAGCAAGATCACCCTTGCCGACGTCTACCCCACTCTCAATCGACCCATGTCGGAAGCTTTTAAGGCGCACGCGAGCGGGCATCTGATCCAGATCGCGCCTAGACCATTTCGCCCCGCTCTCACTTCCCCCGTCCGGATTTCCGCCACATCCACCTCCCCGATTCTGGCCAACGCCGTAGCAACTTCCTCCGGGGTCACGGAGTCGTCCAGATCCAAGATCCTCAACTCCGCTCTGCGGGTGGGGCGGGTGATCCTAACGCCCCGTTCCCCCAGCGTCACCCTCAGCTGCGCCGCCAGTTGATCCGCCTTTCCTGGAGCTTCTAGCGAAGCCGAGGCCTGTCCAGAGACCAACAGTTATAATTTGAGATATCGCGACTTAGTGGTGTGGACGAGCGGATCCTCGACGCCCAGGAGAGGCCCAGCCGAAGCGGCGAGCGCGTAATACCGGTGAGATTGGCCGTTAATTAATTGTGTAAAGTCACGTGTTCACGAAGGGGGATGACGTTCGCGCTCTGGTGTCGACGCGATTCTTTGTGTTAGTGGACATTCGTCTGGTTCGTCCTGGACGATGTGCAGTTTTTTCGTGTGAGCGATCGACACCAAGTGCGAGAGGTCCTCGTTCGGCGGCCGGAAGCTACACGGAAATAGTGTTTTGCGTGTGTGATACGAGCCCCGGGGAAACGCGACGTGGCAAGTGGGTCGGTCGGATTGCCGCGGATACCGAGTGTGATCGGCGTCGGGTCGTTATCGAATCTGATCGGCGCTGTTCCGCGAATATTGGGTGGATGGTGTGTTCTTTCGCGCCCCCTTAGAGTTATCGCGTCGTTATCGCGAACACCGAGCGTGACTGCGTGGCACCGCCCCGCCCTTCTGCCGACGTAGGAATTAGCCGATCCTTCTCGCACGACCGATGATTATATTGTTATCACGTTTAAAGTAAATTCGACGTGTGTGCGACGCGTCTGGCGCCCAACGAATTTGATGTTCGAAGATCGCCGGAAGCACGAGAAGTTTGCGAGAAGGACGCGAAATCCTCCATCGTTCGTGTATTTTTGATCCGCGGCATAGCGACGCCGCACCCCGCGACGTGAGAACACATTTTATATATATATATATATATATATATATTTATATGTATATATGTATATATACAGGGTGTCCTTCCATAGATGTCCGAGCAAATATCTCGCAACTGGTTGAAGTTACATGAAAGTGTAATAAGAGAAATTTGTACGGTTCTGAGTCAGCTACAAAATGCAAGTATAAATTTTTTTTTTACTCGTGACCTTTTCGAGTTATGTAGTTCAACATGGTTTTATAAATGGATACCTATAATTTTTTTTGCATATTTATATAGTAGGAGTCATTTGCAATCAAAATCACATGTAGTAAAAAATTGCTACTATGCATCGTTTACAAGATAATCGACATCTTAAGTATTAAAGTAGTAAATTGGATTGTATTTTTGAATGTGGTTTGGAATGTCAAAGAGATTAAGAAAATAAACAAACATTGTTTTTTCATGAAACATTTATTGACACATAAATTGCTCGAAAGTATTACTATCATGTTCGATGCAGCATTCAACGCGTTTTATAACGTTTTCCATTGTTGACTGCAACATTTCTGCTGTAATGCCTTCAACAGTTCTAGTGATCTTATATCGTAAATCTCCTTCATTTTCAGGAATAGTTGTATAGACAGTGTTCTTAATATATCCCCAAAGAAAAAAATCGCAAGATGTCAAGTCCGGAGACCTCAGTGGCCATCGCATAGGACCGTTAGTACCTATCCAACGATTATGGAATCTATCATTTAAAAAGTTGACTACAGCACATATATTGTGTGCTGGAGCACCATCTTGTTGAAAAATAATGTCTCGAAAGATTGATAATGAAAGATCACGTAAATATTCTGAGAAAGTAGTTTGCAAAAATTCCAAATATCTGTTCCTATTAAGATGACCATGGAAAAAGAATGTTGCAGTCAACAATGGAAAACGTTATAAAATGTGTTGAATGCTGCATCGAACATGATGGTAATATTTTCGAGCAATTTATGTGTTAATAAATGTTTCGTGAAAAAATAATGTTTGTTTACTTTCTTAATCTCTTTGACATTCCAAACCACGTTAAAAAATACTTACAATCCAATTTACTACTTTAATACTTAAGATGCCGATTATCTCGTAAACGATGCATAGTAGCAATTTTTTACTACATATGATTTTGATTGCAAATGACTCCTACTATATAAATATGCAAAAAAATTTATAGGTATCCATTTAAAAAAACCATGTCGAGCTACATAACTCGAAAAGGTCACAAGTAAAAAAAAAATTTATACTTGCATTTTGTAGCTGACTCAAAACCGTGCAAATTTCTCTTATTACACTTTCATGTAACTTCAACCAGTTGCGAGATATTTGCACGGACATCTATGGAAGGACACTCTGTATATGTATGTATATATGTATATATGTACACACCACACACACGCACTCACGCATGCACGCACGCACGCACGCACGCACACATGTATATACAGGGTGATTCAGAACGACTTAGTTGTCCGGGCACAGACGTATTCCTGAGTGAATTCTGAGACGATTTTTCCTTTTCCAAAATTTTATTTGAAGCTTAGATTTTGAGTTATTAATGAAAATAGTTAGTGAATCGTGAGCCGCGTACGAGAGGTAGGCAGGGACGGCGCAAGCCGCGATTCACCGTTACACGCGGGCGCTTACGCGAGGCGCCCGCTGCGATCAGCTGACGTAGCAGGCCCAAATACACATACACACACATCTCTCTCTCTCTCTCTCTCTCTCTCTCTCTCTCTCTCTCTCTTTCTCTCTCTTTGTCCCTCTTTCTCTCATACACACACGCACACGCATACACACACACACACACACACACACACACACACACACACACACACATTCACTTACCTTATCAAATTCGATGTCTTCGTATACCGCTTGACGGATAAATAATTCCATTCGAAATTAACAATAACACACACGTCTTATTTTACACGTATTTTACACGTAATGCAAATCCACGATAATACACATGATTGAGGATACGATATTTTTTTTCTTTCACGTATGTCAACACTTTTCGTATCGAATTTATTCACGCTTTTAAGTGATTTATAAATCGAGTCAATACTATTAATCACTACCGAGTAATCTCACTTCGCGGCTTATTTTTATAATTAAGAAACAATACACACATTGCACACAATCACAGTATAATCCACACAGCATGCATGTCCAAAAGATGTACAGAGGACATTCCAATAAGAATATCTTTCAGAGATACGATCTCTTTGGGATGTCCTACAAACGTTTCCTGGATATGCAAGCTGTGTAGGAATTAATCCGCGAAACTTTTTGTCTTGTACGAAGTCTGTCACGTATCAGTACTTTCACACACTCACACTCGACTCGAATAAATCTGTTCGTTGCTGTTAATCACTACCGATTAATTTTATTCAGCGACCGACAACAATCCGAAGAAAGAAACGCGTTTACACGACACACGTAACGCCCGGTACGCGATGCGACTGTAGCATCGTCTCAGCTGTTTCAAAAAACATAACCTGCTACAGTCGCATCGCGTACCGGGCGTTACGTGTGTCGTGTAAACGCGTTTCTTTCTTCGGATCGTTGTCGGTCGCTGAATAAAATTAATCGGTAGTGATTAACAGCAACGAACAGATTTATTCGAGTCGAGTGTGAGTGTGTGAAAGTACTGATACGTGACAGACTTCGTACAAGACAAAAAGTTTCGCGGATTAATTCCTACACAGCTTGCATATCCAGGAAACGTTTGTAGGACATCCCAAAGAGATCGTATCTCTGAAAGATATTCTTATTGGAATGTCCTCTGTACATCTTTTGGACATGCATGCTGTGTGGATTATACTGTGATTGTGTGCAATGTGTGTATTGTTTCTTAATTATAAAAATAAGCCGCGAAGTGAGATTACTCGGTAGTGATTAATAGTAATGACTCGATTTATAAATCACTTAAAAGCGTGAATAAATTCGATACGAAAAAAGTGTTGACATACGTGAAAGAAAAAAAATATCGTATCCTCAATCGTGTGTATTATCGTGGATTTGCATTACGTGTAAAATACGTGTAAAATAAGACGTGTGTGTTATTGTTAATTTCGAATGGAATTATTTATCCGTCAAGCGGTATACGAAGACATCGAATTTGATAAGGTAAATGAATGTGTGTGTGTGTGTGTGTGTGTGTGTGTGTATGTGTGAGAAATGAGGGACAAAAAGAGGGACAAAGAGAGAGACAGAGAGAGAGAGAGAGAGAGAGATGTGTGTGTATGTGTATTTGGGCCTGCTACGTCAGCTGATCGCAGCGGGCGCCTCGCGTAAGCGCCCGCGTGTAACGGTGAATCGCGGCTTGCGCCGTCCCTGCCTGCCTCTCGTACGCGGCTCACGATTTGCTAACTATTTTCATTAATAACTCAAAATCTAAGCTTCAAATAAAATTTTGGCAAAGGAAAAATCGTCTCAGAATTCACTCAGGAATACGTCTGTGCCCGGACAACTAAGTCGTTCTGAATCACCCTGTATAGGGTACCAAAAAAAACGGATGTCCTTTTAATGACAGATTCTGTGAAAAATTCTAAGACGAAAAACTCTTTGCAAAAATGTCCAGACTATAATAGTTTTTAAATGGGAAACATTTATATATGTCCAGTATGTTTATGAAAATTTCACGCGCTCAGGCATGGTACAACAAGTGAAGGTGCTCTCGCACACACGGTGCCCACGTGGACAGTTTTTAAATACTGAAAATTCAGCGCACGACAAAGAAATTATTTTTATTATTTGTCTTATTTATCTGATTGTTTAATTTACTATACATAAAGTTACTATACATAAATACAGCATACGGCGGAATCGATTGACGTACATCGAACTATCAAGTCTGTTAAGTGAAGTACGTCATAAGCTGGCGCGTGACTTTTCTCGTACTTTTCTTGTTGTATAATGTGCCATGCCTGAGCGCGAAATGTTCACATATTGGACAACTGCTTCTCTAAATGCTTCTCATTTAAAAACTATTATAGTCTGGACTTTTTGCAAAAAGTTTTCGTCTGAGAATTTTTCATAGAATCTGTCATTAAAAGGATATCTGTTCTTTTTGGTACACCCTATATAATTATATATATATATATATAATTATACATTCTATAGCTTGTGATGTGAATTGATTTATTGAAAGAGTAAAAAGATTAGTTTCATATATAAAAAAATATATCAAACAGAGATCTTATAAAGAAACAAAAATTTATTATCCTTAATTTTTCATTATACATATATATATATGTATATATACATATACATATATATATATGTATATATATATATATATATATAATGTAACATTAAATGTACAAATAAAAATTTTTAAACATTACTGTTGGAATCGTATTAAAATAAATTAAAAATTTTTATATAATTTGCATATCATCTTCAACTAAAATCTAAAATTTTCATGTCATAAAGGAAATATTTGTAATGAATAATATAATTCATAATAATTATATAATGGACAATAAAATATAATATTTAATTATTTTTTAATTGTTTAAATTCTTTTTTAATTTTCATTCGTTTTTTTATTAATTGTAAAAGGATGCCATTTAGAGATATTGGCCCATAAATTATAAATTTTTTATCAACATTTTGAAGGTATAACGTACTAATCTATTTTCGAAGGGAATTGGTGCAACAATAACTTCGACGAACGAATTCCAACTTGTTTGTTCATGTTCGTGTGTGTCTGTTTGTTCATGTAGATGTTTGTTTATGCTCGTTTGTTTTCTTTTCCTTTTAGTCTAACAAGGAAGGTGTCGGAAGTGTCCCCCTCCGATTTTGATGAGCTTCTAATATGTTGTTCTCTAGATCAAAATAGGGGACACGTTTTTTTTTATACGTTCCCATACGGCCTTTTAGGGGGTGAAACACCCCTTTGAAAAAAATCGGTTTTTCTCTTTCGGAGCGAATATCTTCGAAACTAAAAAAGATAGGACAAAAATTCAAACTGGGTATTAAATGGCTTGATGAGTACTATAAAATAACGTAAATTTTTTTTTACTTTTTTTTATTTTTCAAAAAGCCTTACCCCTTTAACTTTTTTTTCAAAATTTTGAATTTTTGTTTTTACTAAATTAAAGG
The DNA here is from genome assembly GCA_901521435.1 of Crematogaster levior. Taxonomy (NCBI): domain Eukaryota; kingdom Metazoa; phylum Arthropoda; class Insecta; order Hymenoptera; family Formicidae; genus Crematogaster; species Crematogaster levior. The sequence goes on along the minus strand of CABEGB010000903.1, from coordinate 42,655 downwards.
TTACTTTTTTACGAATTCATCCATGTATATTAAAGTTATGTTGCGTAATATCATTTTTTAGAATTAATTAAAAACGCCTCCGTACATACACTATTTGTGTCGGTCCATGCGCTCGATTCTTCGCGCAACGCGTTTTCCTGTAATCAAAAGATGACGAATACACTGGAGGACATATCCACATATCACGAAAGTTTTCATCACATATAGCTTGAGCACTTATATAAAACTTAAAATAAGTTTAAAGGTCTATAAGACAAATAATTTTATCGTTGGAGGAAATATAAAATGCCGTCGCTTTGCGAGCATCAGTTTAATACGTAACATCGTACATTTTATCGTGTACCCTTAATTAAATTGTATGAAATATTAACCGCGGTTTTATATAAGACGGATTGACATATTACAATTACGCCTTACTGCAAACACTCACTTCTTCCACGCGATCCTTTTATTTTTATCATTATTTTCTTAAATCATATATATTTTATGTTCAATTTCATGTATGCTTTTTATTATTTAATTAATTTTATAAGTACAATTAAGAAACTATAACATAATTACAATTAATGAAATTACATATAACAATTGTGTAACAATATAATATTACAATAAAGTTAATAATAATATAAATATTTAATATAAGTATTTAATATTTATATTATTAAGGGTCAAATTTATAACACATATGATGGTTATGAAAGAAATGTTGTATACAAAGAGACTTTTTAGACCATGTGCAAGTAATTATAGCAATGCCACCGCAAACATCGCATGTCGGTTTAACATTCTTCTTAAAGCAAAAATCAACTGGCGTTTCAAATTGTGCTGATCTCTCTTCTATATAACCGCTTTTATACCATGCATATTTAATAAATAAATCTCTAAATTTTGGTGATGAAAATTGGAAATGTGTTAATGATTGTAATTTTAAAATAGCATTTCGTGATTGAAGTTTAACTTCTAAATCTAGAAGCATGACAATGTCTGAAAAGTATTTTATAAAATTTTTCCATAAACGAAAACCGTATACATCTAATGGTTGTCTTTGACCCGTTGTCCCTGCTGGTATAGTTAGAAAAACAGAATCTTCTGCAGATTCTGGTTTACTTCTTTCAATTACGCCTGGGCAATGTCCAGTCCAAGAATCCAATAATAAAACTGATTTAGGACCAACGTTTGGAAAATAAACTTCTTTTAACCAAATCTCAAAATGATGTGATGTTAATTTTCCAGATTTTGAGGCCATAGCAAAAATATTCTTCTCTCTAAACATTATTTCTTGTACTCTTGGGCCGAATGATCTAGTAGGTTCTTTTAAAACAATAAAAAGAGGTGATAATAATCTACCATCGGCTGAAATTGTTGGTTGTATAGTGTAGCTATGTATAGTTGCCGATATTGATTGCGCTGTGCACTCTACTTTTTTTGTACCTTCAGTTGTTAAAGAACGACCACTATGTAATTCTAATTGAAAACCGCTTTGGTCTGAATTATAAATATTTTCAATTCCATAACGCATAATATGATATTTAACATTTTCGATGAACCTATTGCCTTCTGCTTCCAGATAATCTTTTGATTGTATAGTTTTTTTTGTAATAAATTTTGTGACTTTTCGGGAAACAATATTATGTGCCATTTTAAATCTATTTACCCATGATTTTGACGCTGTAAATCCTGGTACATTAATTTCCTGCTGCGCTTTGAGGGCCCATCGAACAATATCAATGCCGTGAATTATTATTGCTTTTTCAAGAGCTTCTTTGATTTTATTTAATGTGCATGATGAAATTTCTTTCAACTTCTGCAATTTAAATCCACCTTTGTTCACTTGCTCTTCCCATCTTCGTAATTGGCGTAGCGATGTAACTTTCCGAAATCGATGTTTCACAGTCTCAAGCGATTTTGTCCTATCTGAATCAACAGGTTTCCAAAACTCAACAGCGCTTCTTTTGTATTCAATTGGAATATTATCATTTATACATACCATTTCCTTCACATAATACATTGTTTCTTCGTCTTCATTCCTTCTTCGTCTGTTATTGCTTGTGTTTTTGATAGGTCAAAGGAATTTTCAAAATCAAGAGAATCTTCTTCAATCTCAAATTTCTCCTCGTACATTTGTTGCAGCATATTTTCTATTTTCTGTTGCACTTCTTTTTCTTCATTAGTAAAAGGAGTTTGTGGCATATTAAAAGTAGTGGCAGTAAACAGCAACATTATTACGTTTCTTGGATTGAATCGCATTTTGCCTTAAAAAATATGAATAATAAATATATAGATATACACATATATGTTCAACGTACAGATAGTAATTATGTATATTAAAAAATAGTAAAATGTTTTATTATACTTGTTATATTTATAATAATAAATACATACCTATAAAACTGCAATGATTAATAGTTCACACAATTTAATTAAGAGTACACGATAAAATGTACGATGTTACGTGTGTACAATGTTATTAAACTAATGCTCTAAATGCAAAGCGACGGCATTTTATACTTCCTCCAACGATAAAATTATTCGTCTTACAGACCTCTAAACTTGTTTTAAGTTTTATATAAGTGCTCAAGCTATATGTGATGAAAACTTTCGTGATTATATATGGATATGTCCTCCAAGTGTATTCGTCATCTTTTGATTACAGGAAAACGCATTGCGCGAAGAATCGAGCGCATGGACCGACACAAATAGCGTATGTACGGAGACGTTTATAATTAATTCTCGAAAATGATATTACGCAACATAACTTTAATATACATGGATGAATTCGTAAAAAAATAACCTTTAATTTGGTAAAAACAAAAATTCAAAATTTTGAAAAAAAAGTTAAAGGGGTAAGGCTTTTTGAAAAATAAAAAAAAATAAAAAATTTTTTACGTTATTTTATAGTACTCATCAAGCCATTTAATACCCAGTTTGAATTTTTGTTCTATTTTTTTTAGTTTCGAAGATATTCGCTCCGAAAGAGAAAAACCGATTTTTTTCAAAGGGGTGTTTCACCCCCTAAAAGGCCGTATGGGAACGTATAAAAAAAAACGTGTCCCCTATTTTGATCTAGAGAACATATTAGAAGCTCATCAAAATCGGAGGGGGACACTTCCGACACCTTCCTTGTAAGTTCACAATGTACATTTACATAATATTGTTACAAAATAGAAAAATTCTTATTAAATGTTAAAAATTAATATTCCAATAAGTAAATAAACAAAATATATTAATTGATAATAACAATATGTAGGGAGTATCGTGACCTGGAATTATTGTCTCATTTTAATTCTCTCAGGCAAATATCTCGAAATGATGGGATTTTAGAAAAAATGTGTCAGGTAAAAGTTGTAGGATTTTGAAGAGAACATAATAGCGTGACCTAGTATTGCCCTTGGATGGCGTTTTTCAAGGTTATTAAGAAATCAACTTAGTTTTGTTAATAGAAATTTTTCTAAATATAAATTAAATTTTTTGCAATATATATATTCGGTAAAAAGTTAAAAATAGGATGTTGAAGAACAATTCCAGGTCACGAGATTCCCCTCAAAACCTTACAACTTTTGTCTGATACATTTTCTTTTCTAAAACCCAGCCATTTCAAGATACTTATCTGAGGCAATTAAAATGAGACAGTTTAGTAGGTATATAAGCATTTTTTCTAATAGATTTTCTAATAGAAGAAAGATTAAAAAAATATATATTTATTTGATGTATACCTAAGATAAATCTAAAGAACCCCGCAGAATTCTTATGAGAAATGGTTTTCGATAAAATTGGTTGAAACTTTGCCATTTTGTACTTCAAGTGATGCTAATCAAAAGTTACCATTGTCACAAGTCAATCCTATGAGCCTTTTTGTTCTAAAAATTCAATAATAGTGCCTATGAGACTGTCTCGCTTTCAACGTCACTCAGGATCAACAACGTGGACGTAGCGAGTATCTGATCTCTCTCTCCCTCTGTGTGTGTGTGTGTGTGTGTGTGTGTGCGTGCGTGTGTGCGTGCGTGCGTGCGTGCGTGCGTGCGTGCGTGCGTGCGTGCGTGCGTGCGTGCGTGCGTGCGTGCGATGCGATGCGTGCGTGCGCGCGTGCGTGCGCGCGCGCGCGCGCGCGCGCGCGCGCGCGCGCGCGCGCATATTGGATGGGTTTGCGTGAGTGTGCGTAGATGCATGATTTTCATAACATATTACGTGTGTTAATTATTGCGATTTTATCACATCTATTGATTAATAACACAGGCACACAAAAAAAATTTTTTTTTTTGACCCGAAGTGCGGATATACTTTTCCTGGTTAAAATGACTCCCTGAATTCGAATCCGAGGCCAGAATTACGCCATCACCCTCCAATTTTTCTTAATCTCAAAAAAATACCCTAAAATCTGCATTTTTCGCTTTGGTTGGATTAAACGTTAGTTAAAATCTCAAAAATTGATTGAATATAACTGCAGGACCATATATTATATGTATTTTGATGTAGCGAGTGTATTGAAAATCATATGCAAAACGCATGCAAAATCCCATGCAAAACGCATGCAAAATCCCATGCAAAAACGCATGCAAAATTTCATATGCGATTGCGAATAAAGTTTTCTTTACTCCTTCTTTCTTTTATATCGAATTCTTTTATCTTCAAACGACCGATGCAATGATTTTCTTTTCCCAATCAGTTTTTTTGGCTCAATGTCCCTTTTAAGCATCCAACAGAAATCTGCCATCATGTTTATGTCCCATCTTCCTTGATATCGTCGTTCCATTTCCTTGATATCTTGATGAAACCTTTCACCCTGTTCTTCACTGTAGTCGCCTAGGTTCTCTGGAAAGTAGTCAAGGTGAGAATCAAGGAAATGCAACTTCAAGTTCATCAAGCAACCCAATTTTTTAAAGTTTGCCAACATTTCCTCAACTATAATCTTATAATCTTCGCTCTTCCAATTTCCTAAGAAATTCTGAGCTACATTCTTGAAACTTAGCCATGCTGCTCTTTCTATCACTCATTTTTGAGATAAATTTGTCGTCTCTGAATGCCGTACGAATTTGAGGACCATCGAAAATGCCCTCTTTTAGTTTAGCATCACTTATTTCCGGGAATTTTCCTGTTAAATAGTTGAAACAATCGCCATCTTTGTTCAGAGCTTTAACGAACTGCTTCATTAGACCAAGTTTGATGTGGAGAGGTGGGAGCAGAATTTTTGAAGGATCAACTAAGGGTTCAGAAATAACATTTTTTGTCCCCGGAGTAAAGTCAGTTCTATTTGGCCAGACTTTCTGTTCATAGTGTTTCTTCCTATCTCTGCTATCCCATTTTTTTTTTTGACCCGAAGTGCGGATATACTTTTCCTGGTTAAAATGACTCCCTGAATTTGAATCCGAGGCCAGAATTACGCCATCACCCTCCAATTTTTCTTAATCTCAAAAAAACCCTGAAATCTGCATTTTTCGCTTTGATTGAATTCAATGTTAGTTAAAATTTGTGCCTGTAACCAGGGCACCTCCACGTGGTGACGGTGGGCAACAGCTTCACACTGGCAAAGTCCCTGGGTAAACGGCTTGGATGCCGTCATGGCAGGCACAAATAATAACATTACGATGCAGGGACTCGGAAACCCAGTATCGGCGGCTGGTCAGGGTAGGAAAGCGGGCCCGCAGGCGTCGTCATCATGCGACCGCAGCTCTATAGTTGTGGGGAACCTGGCCTCTATAGAGTATGATGCTACAAGGAACCAATCAAGCAACCATCTTTGCAATAAAAGCCCTGATGAATTTTGCTACGTCTGCGGGGAGTTTGAAGTTGCGAAAAAACGAAGATCTCTATCTGAGAAACTGAAATCAATTTATAAAGATTGTTTCGGTTTGGAGGTAGTAAATAAAGATGTGATCTGGAGACCTCCTAGTATGATTTGCAATAGTTGCAGATCAATGCTTTCCCGATGGGACAGAAGTCGAAATGAGAAGGAATTGAAATTCATAAAGCCTATGATATGGTTTGAACCATCAAGTCGAGATGTTTGCTACATTTGTATGACAAATATCGTAGGTTTTAATTCAATTAATAAAACAAAACTCTTGTACCCCAATGTCCCTTCAGTAGAAAAACCAACAACTCTCAGAGTTGAATCTGCAGTCCAAGAACCTATGCAAATTGATGAAAAAATGCAAGTCGATGAAGTAATGCAAATCTATGAAGAAATGCAAATCTATGAAAACTCCGAAGAAGACGATGGAAGTAATAGCGAAGATGACGAATACCATCAAGCAGGTGAAAATAAGGCTCCTGAAACTTTTAATCAGGAAGAGTTGAACGACCTTATACGGGATCTAGGATTACCGAAAGATGGAGCCGAATATCTGGCCGCAGCATTGAAAAAGAAAAATTTGTTATCAAAAGGAACTACAATTTGTGGATATCGTAATAGAGAGAAAGAATTTCGAAAATTCTTCGCTAAAGACGAGAATGCTTCATTGACATATTGTTTAGACGTGAAAGGATTAATAGATGAATTGAAACTCAATGTTTACAAAGATGAAGAGTGGAAACTATTTATTGACTCTTTAAAGCGGAGTTTCAAAGCTGTTCTTCTCCACAACGGGAATACGTTTGCACCTATTCCAATAGCTCATTTAACGAAACTGAAGGAAACGTACCAGAATTTACGAATAGTATTGGAGAAAATAAAGTTTGCTGAACATCAATGGCAAATATGCGGGGATCTTAAGATTATAACTTTATTACTTGGGCAGCAATCCGGATTCACGAAATATCCCTGTTTCTTGTGTTTATGGGATAGCAGAGATAGGAAGAAACACTATGAACAGAAAGTCTGGCCAAATAGAACTGACTTTACTCCGGGGACAAAAAATGTTATTTCTGAACCCTTAGTTGATCCTTCAAAAATTCTGCTCCCACCTCTCCACATCAAACTTGGTCTAATGAAGCAGTTCGTTAAAGCTCTGAACAAAGATGGCGATTGTTTCAACTATTTAACAGGAAAATTCCCGGAAATAAGTGATGCTAAACTAAAAGAGGGCATTTTCGATGGTCCTCAAATTCGTACGGCATTCAGAGACGACAAATTTATCTCAAAAATGAGTGATAGAAAGAGCAGCATGGCTAAGTTTCAAGAATGTAGCTCAGAATTTCTTAGGAAATTGGAAGAGCGAAGATTATAAGATTATAGTTGAGGAAATGTTGGCAAACTTTAAAAAATTGGGTTGCTTGATGAACTTGAAGTTGCATTTCCTTGATTCTCACCTTGACTACTTTCCAGAGAACCTAGGCGACTACAGTGAAGAACAGGGTGAAAGGTTTCATCAAGATATCAAGGAAATGGAACGACGATATCAAGGAAGATGGGACATAAACATGATGGCAGATTTCTGTTGGATGCTTAAAAGGGACATTGAGCCAAAAAAACTGATTGGGAAAAGAAAATCATTGCATCGGTCGTTTGAAGATAAAAGAATTCGATATAAAAGAAAGAAGGAGTAAAGAAAACTTTATTCGCAATCGCATATGAAATTTTGCATGCGTTTTTGCATGGGATTTTGCATGCGTTTTGCATGGGATTTTGCATGCGTTTTGCATATGATTTTCAATACACTCGCTACATCAAAATACATATAATATATGGTCCTGCAGTTATATTCAATCAATTTTTGAGATTTTAACTAACGTTTAATCCAACCAAAGCGAAAAATGCAGATTTTAGGGTATTTTTTTGAGATTAAGAAAAATTGGAGGGTGATGGCGTAATTCTGGCCTCGGATTCGAATTCAGGGAGTCATTTTAACCAGGAAAAGTATATCCGCACTTCGGGTCAAAAAAAAAAATTTTTTTTGTGTGCCTGTGTAATCTTAACATTCCGAGGATCATCTGGAGGCATCCAATGTGATGTTGAGCAATGACATTTCGTTGGTTCGAATAGTGATATACTAATCAAGAAAGAAGCTCTTTCAGTATATTCGTTTTTAGTCATTTTGCCGCGAGATGTAATTTTTTCTGCTAATCGTAGAAAGCGATCATCGATAGTCTGTATGATGCGTTTATATTCGATGCTCATTCCTATCATGTGCGCTGCTATATGAAGAACAGAATCGAAAGTGCATGTATTGCGAATCATTATAGTTTCCCCTTGTAATTTAACGGGTTGACATAAATTGCCGTTTTTCATTACAGGAATAAAAACTATATCTCTAGATTCAACGCTGTCCCATTCCGAACATTTGTCTAAATACGTTTTTTTTTTAGTATTGCCACATTTTTTGGCATTTTTATTTGTCAATCCTATCCAGTTTTCCTCATAATTCAACGAACGTATGGCATTAAAATGAGAACTTGACGAATCGGATATCACGGTAATATTTGCGATATCGTGTGAATTTTCAGTTTTACTTATATTTGGACTATTTTTCCATGAATCATAATCATATGTATCTCGGCTTTTTTCAGAAACAAATGTTGAACTAAAACCGGATGTATTAGCCGATAAATCCAACGTGCATATATTTATTTGCTCCTGCTTCGAAGACATCTTGTCTTGATCTACAGAGGAGATATTTTCTGCACAATCCAAACGTAATCTGCCATCGAGATAATTTAGATGACTAATAACAAATTTGTCCGTTCTCATTGGAAGACTACCTTTGAAAATCCTTGTTTTATATTCAGCAAAAATAAATTCTAAGAGGACAGAAGAAGATGTCGCAATTTCCATATTATTGTTAAAATAAGGACGCATAAGACCCGTCCACAATGGTAAACTGTTTATTAAGTTCTTTATCTTCTTCGCAGCTTCTGGATTATAGAAGGCATTGACAATGTTGCCATTTTGCGATTTTAACGCTAAATTATTAGCTTTGGAGTATATATCATCACTCCACATTTTCCAAGAAGGTGGAGTTTTTTCAGAATCAAAATCGTCTGATAATAATTCATCTTCATCAATATTGAGTTGTTCAGGATACTCGCAATTATTTATGCAATCATTAACAGATCGCAAGCATGTCTCAGCTGGTACAGGATTTTTGTCATCCATACATCCGAGCAAAGAAAGTAAAAGAGAGTGTAGCTCTTTCAAAGCTTGCATCTTATATGCTTGTGATATGCATCTGAGATAAAATTGTCGCACTTTGTTTGGCAAATTTCGCAAACATTCCCAATTGCTTACGATTCTAATAATGTGGCTAACATCTAGCCTTAAATACGAAGCAGGCATGACTTCTTCTTTGTTCTTTATCGTAATATCGTTGCAACATTGTAAATAATGTTTTAGATCGGCACAATCTGCAAATGCACGCGCTAGTGCCACTAACATTGCTCGACTATAATCAGTCACCACTACGGACGGAACCGTAGCACCTGCTCTACGAATTTCCAGAAGGAAATATGTTAAGAGTGCTGCGTCGTGTTTTGTTGATAGCATTTGGAATACTGGGATGGCTCGTTTATTTTTTGGAGCAATCATGCATTGATAGAGAAAAACATGAGCAGATTGATTTCCGTCGGGTAATATTAATTTTTTTGCGATGCTACCTGTAGCATCCATAGTAAAATACATATCTTTACTACGATTAATTATTTTATGCAAAGTTATCTGCTCCTTCGACCAATACATTATGTAAAAAGGATCCAGACCTATTCCATGTATCGAACCGGATTGTGTGATATATTTAAACGTTTGTAAATTATTTATCGCGTCACAGCTATTAATACCCAAACGATTATCAATTTTATGCTGTTTGGTTTTGCGTAAAACAGACGACGAATACAAAAGATCCGATCCCAGAAATGAGTTGCGAAAAGAACGGTAAGCGTGTATCTAACAAAAGACGCACGCGGTGTAGAGTGGAGTGAGTAGCCTCTGCGCTGCCTACGATGATAGCAGAGTCGGGATGCACACGTGCTCGAGTTATCCCCTCTACCACGATTTGGCATGAGAACTATACGAGAACTATTTCGTACTCACTCCACTCAGTGTTGTGAGGTGGGCCCCCTTTTCTGGCGCATGCGCGGCGAACGTAGCATCAGTGAAGTATCTTTACATGTAAAAAGGTGTACCATTGGTACCCGTATAATCACTCGTATAATTTTGTAAGTTTTTGTAATTTAAGGAAAAATATAATTTTTTAAATTATTTTATAGAAATATATATATATATATATATATATATATAATTATGTGTATATATGTCTGTATATACTTTATATTATATAAATGTCAATTCATTTTTCCTGAAATTACAAAAGAGGTGTGTGTTATAAAAAAAAGAGATAAACAAGACGGAAGGATATAAAAATAACTTTAAACAAGATATACTTATGATAAAATAAAAAATTTAATTTGGCAGAAAAATTGTGGAATACCAACATTTGTTGCAAGGGTAAGGAAAACTGCCAAAAACCTTACCAGTATTCATAAAACAAAAATACATTTATTAAAATACAAAATAAAATTATTTCATAAATATTAAAATTAAATCTTTATATTAAAATTTAAAAGAAAATAAATATTTCATCTTAAATAACAAACAATGAAATAAAATATATATTTCATAACTTTAAAACTAAAAATTTAATAAAATTAATAGAAATATCAACGTTATATTTAATGACTTTATAATAAAAATATCTTAAGTTTATTAAATAATAAGATTAAATAATTTAAAAATAAAAATATTGCACTATCTTTGGTAAGATGTAAATCTAAAAAATAAATAAAATTTAATATACATATATAATACACATGTATTTAAAAATAAAAATATTGCATTATCTTTGGCAAGAAGTAAATCTGAAAAATAAATAAAATTAATATACACATATAAGACACATGTATGTAGTATGCATTAATAAATATTGGCTAGATGTGTGAAAATTAATTAAAAATTAAAAATTTTGCAAAAAAATTAAAAAAAAAGCAAAATTATAAATAAAAAAGCAAGAATATAATTAAGCATCATCAGATTTGCCTTTTTCTCTATATAAATTTTGAGTATTATGCAGTTCAAGATGCCTTGAGTCAGGTTGAAAATTTATACAATTAATATTTTTCGCTTGAAAACTGGACCGAACTACACAAATTGAAGCGACTGACTCATTAGATAAACGGTTTCTTTTTTTATTTTTTATATCTGTCACAATAGAAAATATTCGTTCGGCCTCAGCATTTGAGTGGGGAAAAGAAAGAACTACATTAACTAATAATTCTAAATTTGGAAACATCTTTTCCCCATCGAAATTTGTAGATTTAAAAATATTTTGCCACATTTCATCTATTTGTAAGGAAGCTAATTCTTTTTTCTGGTCTTCATTAAAACTCGATGGCAAAATTCTCCATTCAAAAGCTAAATCAGTTATGTCAATATCTTTTAATACTCGTCTTGCAATAAAAGTTAAATCTTTAATTTTTAATCTACCTTCATAATACAAAGCAATTTTGGGATCTAAAAAAGTTAATTGTTCAAAAAGTGTATCTTTAAGAGGCAAACGTTTAAGCATTTCTCGAACTGCAGTAATGTAAAAATCCAAACATTTTAATCTAATTTGTTGTGACTGTTCCAAAGATAATGAATCCAAAACACTCTCACATTCTGGCCCTACATATACATTTTCTAAATTTTGGATATTATTTTCATTATCTATGTCTAAATTTTTAATATCTTTTAAAATATCAATTTTTACAAAATTTTGCGCTATTTTTGAAATTAATTCTTGACTACTGTCATATAATTTATGTATTAATATATCACGCGATTGAAATAATGCATTAAAGTTATTGAAAAAATTTAAGGAATATTTTAAAAATAGCAAATATGCTTTAACGGAATTATCGTTTAAAGAATCTAAAATAAGTTCGGCAGATTTTAATTTATCCTCTACCGTTGCTAAAATAAAATAATTTTTCAAAACTTCCCAATTATCGAGAAGTCTAACAACGCATTTGTGCAAACAAAGCCACCTCGTTTCTGATAATTTTAACATTTTATTCCGTTGAATTTCGAAAAAATCTTGAAACTCGCCCAAAACTGCACATCTTTTTGCACTGCCCGAAATATAAGTGGCAACTCCTCTAATTAAACTTTCACAAGAATTTGGTAACTTTTCACAAGCTTTGCTGGCTATAATCGCGGATGAATGGCAAATGCAATTTAACGTTACTAATTCCGGTACTTCTACTTTTAAACGAGACATGAAAGAATTATTGCATCCGATCATAACCGATGCATTATCGCACGCCATTCCAACAATATTTTTAATTGGAATTTCTTTTTCTTCTAAAAAGTTTTTAAATATTTCAAAAATTTTAATCGCGGAACAATCCGTTGCGTCTAAAGGTAATAATTCTAATAACTGAGTTGTAAGTTTTTTATTTAAAGGCGAAACATATTTTACAAGTAAACACATTACTTTAGTATCCGATATATCCGTACTCTCATCAATTAAAATAGAAAATTTACATGTTTGTAAACATTGAACGATTGTCTCGACTTCATGTTTTGCTATAATATTTTTAACAATATTTGCACACTTATTTCGAGCAAGTGAAAGATCTTGCACGACTTTGGGCTCTATACAAATATCTTTTAACAAAGGAGTTAAATGATCCGCGCAATAAAAAGCTACGTTATGTTCTGCAAAAAAAGCAGATAATTTAATTTCGGCGCGTTTAACCTTATCTTTATGTGATAAATTACTACTAACGGTGGCTTCAAAATTAGAATTTATATTTTTTATATGTTTGGCCGACTGTGAGTGTCTAGTTAAATTTGTTTTGCAACATCTGATGGCCGTATTGCATGCAGTACAAAGCGCTTTATTTTGTATATCAGGATGAGGAGTTAACCATCCTTTAAAATTATTTTCATCTAGCCAAGAATGTTGAAAATTTCTAAGTCTACGTTTCTTTACTACTCCTTCACCAATACTACTGCTACTACTACTACTACTACTGTTATTATTACAATCCATTATTTAATATTTACTTACCAACAACTGGTATCCTCTATAGTCCTCCGTTGTCCGTTGCACGTTGAGCCCGCCAAAATTTTCGCGCCTATACCTCCTCTGCAGACAGTCGTCTAGATACGTGTCTGTTAAAACTAGCCTAACAGACAACATGGCCGCGCATGCGCCAGAAAAGGGGGCCCGCCTCACAACACTGACTCCACTCTACACCGCGTGCGTCTTTTGTTAGATACACGCTTACTGTTCTTTTAGCTCATTTTCTTTCTCGTATTCAGTCTTGATGCTTCACGTGTGCATCTAGCAACTAGCCGCAACTCATTTCTGTGATCGGAAGGAACGCTGGTGCTTGCATATAATTCGCGTACAGATATTTGCTATCGCTATTTCAACTGAAGGTTTCTCTCTCTTCTGACTTGCTGGTCTTACTGACTTGTTAGATTATCCAATCTTAATAAATATAATTCTGTTTTTGAAAAAAGGTACGACCAAGAAAAATTATTAGAAATATTAAAAACTCCAGAATACAGGAGTTTAGATGCGAATGGAAAGTGTTTTCCACCATCAAACTCAATTTATTTAAAGATTAGTGAAAAAATGAAAGAGTTAAATTCTCATATAAGTCCGAAATATATATATACCATATTAAATACTAATAGACGAGGTATATACACCGCTCTGTTGAAAGTATTTGATTTAGATAAAAATATCGAAAATTCAGTCCAAGATGAATCTTCTGAAATAGATATTTTAGAATATTCATCAGAATGTAAAGAATCTTTATTAGAATATAACAATAAGAGTTTCCGGTTAATTATTTCCGAGAAAAATTGGGACGATATAAAGCCAGTAATAAGACAATATAGCAATCGTCGATATTTGAAATTAAAGCCAGGAGAATGGTCAAATGTATTTACGATAAAGATATGGGAACAAACAAAAATTCCCTGTGCTTTCACATTTAAGAATGCAACAGTGTTCCCAAGTTATAATGCAAAATGTTTTATACGATTTAACGCTAAATGTAAAGAGTGCAAAGCAGCATTACGAGGTCAAATGTTTAAAAAACCAAACGATAAACAGGACGCAATATTTGATTGTCTCTTAACAGGTTTTAATAGTAAAATTATTCATATAAAGAAAAGACAATTAAAAGGCTCTCTTCGTCAGAAGATTGCTGGCCATTTAGTAGATGCAAAAAAGCAAGCGACAGTTTGGCGTACTGAGGAAGCAAGAAGGATAATGGATTTTGGCGATAAAAATCCGCCAATTTTGTATTCGTCGTCTGTTTTACGCAAAGCCAAACAGCATGAAATTGATAATCGTTTGGGTATTAATAGCTGTGACGCGATAAATAATTTATAAACGTTTAAATATACCACACAATCCGGTTCGATACATGGAATAGGTCTGGATCCTTTTTACATAATGTATTGGTCGAAGGAGCAGATAACTTTGCATAAAATAATTAATCGTAGTAAAGATATGTATTTTACTATGTGTTTCGGAATCGAGTCACGTGATCGCCGCCGGATCCGCGGCGGTCCAATCTTAATAACCGATCGACAGCGCCGGATCCGCGGAGGCGCTAGCGCTGCAAGGGGGAGGAGTGCAGGCGGCGCGACGGGTTTCCTGTTTCTTTTTCGCAACGTGTGACGACGCAGGGTTCGACTTCTGTTCTCTATCGTCGCAGTTATCGCACGAAGAAAGGAAGTAGTTTTCGATTTTGCACGAGTGTCGTGAAGAAAAAGGTACGAGTCGAAGGGCAGCATCGCATTCTTCCCACGAATCTCCCTCGCCACTGCCAGGCGCCGGTGAAACCGTACGGGCAGCAACGCTCGGATACGGACGGTTTTTGGGGCGAGCTTTCCGCACGGGGCGGATAGTCGTGTCCGCCATTAACAACGGCCGGTTGTGTGGCCTTGAGCGGCCGAGGAGGATAGTGGTCGCCGCACGACTGCTATCCTGCGGATATCCCACGGAGGATATATTGCGAAAGGAAGGAGGTGGTGGCTTCGAGTAGCCGAGGTGGACAGTAGTCGTCACCCGATTACTGTCCCGCGGATATCCCACGGAGGATAGGTTACGACAGAGACGAGGTGGTGACTCTGAGCAATCGAGGTGGATAGTAGTCGTCGCACGAATCCTGTCCCGCGGACATTCCTTACAGGTTCTCTCACGCGAGACCACGTTCTCGAGACAAACTAGGCGTGTTCCTGACTACACGAAGAAGAACCGAGTCAACGACCAGACTTCGGCAGACGTCGCGCACGCAGCCGCTACAATACCGGGATTGGTCCGAGACGATACTGATTGCTTCCATCCAGCGTTCCTGGCCTTTCTTTTGTTGTTTAGACTAGTATCAATAATCCTATCTTATATTCTATTACTATTATTAATGTTATTATTATTCTAGCTCTACCACTATTATTATTCTTCTATTTCTTATTATTATCATTGATCTTGTATCACGTTATCCTATTTCTATCATTAATCTTATCTTAATTAAATTATCTTACCTTCATTATTAGTTACCTTAGTTTATTACCTTATTTCAGAGATCCTAACGACCCTTATTTTCAGGTACCTGATTACGCCTATCTTAGTAATTTTCAGGATCGCATTCTCTTGATGACAACCGATATTGGTTCCCACATTATTAACAAACATTTTCTGGTCCTTCGAGCCGGATCTCCGCCTTGGAGATTAACTTGACGCAAGCCAAACTGCGAAGTGCGAGATGGCGAATCTAGATGCCAGGATTGCGCTACAACGGTCCCGATTTACGCTTATACAGGAAGCGTCGAACCCTGATGAGGAGGATGCCACCCCCTTTAGTCGTCAGCTGGTTAACGCTCGCTTGGAGATGCTCGAGCAAAATTGGAACAGATTCCAAGGAGAGCACGAGGATTTGTACCTATCAGTCAGCGAGGTTCGGAACGGTCACTCCTACACTAGAGAACGCGTGTTCGAGCGCTGCCAAGCCTTTTATGTATATGCTCGTGCCAGGTTGCTCTCCCAGCTAGAGGAGTTTGATACCTCGGAGCGCACCACAAGATCCACGCTCTCTGATCGAGGAGCATCCGCCGCGCTGATGCCACGCAGCGCTTTGCCGCGCATAAAGCTGCCAACCTTTTCCGGAGATTATCCAGCATGGAGACCGTTTCACGATCTATTTGCAGCACTAATAAAGGACAATCCGGATTTGACAAACGTCGAAAAGATGCATTATCTGAAGACGTGTGTTACAGGAGAAGCAGCGCGGTTGGTGGCCAATCTGCCTCTCTCCGGTGACAATTTTCCGATCGCATGGGAAGTGCTCGTATCGAGATACGAGAATAAGCGACTCCTAATCACGGCACAACTGGACAAAATCACAAACCTCAAACCACTTAAGACGAAGAGTGCGCAGGGACTCCGAACGCTTTTGACCACTATCGCTGAGTCTACCGCGGCGCTTCGTTCGCTGGGTTGCGCGGTGCAAAGCTGGGACCCGTTACTGCTCCACCACCTAGTAAGGTTGCTCGACCCGGAGTCTCGAGAAGCTTGGGAGGTTAAGTTCGGGCTGTCTACCGCCTATCCAACCTTCGCTCAGTTTGAGGAATTTCTCGTGGGGCGGACGCGAGCAATGGAGAATCTTGGTCTCACCACGTCTGCTGGAACGTCCGCCGTTCCTTCCTCTGGGAAGCATCGCCTAAAGGCCGTTGCGCACGCCGCAACGTCCGCTTCGAGCTCGAGCCTGTCCTCCTGTCCACTGTGCGGAGCTTCGCATCACTTGGCGCGATGTGAACGGTATCAAGCAAAGACGGCGCAGCAGCGGAGAGAGGCACGACAGCATCAAAGATGCTTTAACTGTCTCGCCCCCCACTCCGTTAAAAGGTGCAGTTCCACCCGACGTTGTCTGAAGTGCGGCAAACATTATCACACTTCGATCCATGAGACCTCTTCCACCAGTGCCCCGACTACGTCGGTAAAGGGTGCTCATTCCGTGGAGACGCCCGATCCAAGACCGTCCGTCGCATGACAGTCAGCGACCTGCGCCCACCAGTCCGGACAGACACATCCGGATAGAGGCCTCACGCTGCTCGCAACCTGCCGAGCCTTGCTCGTTAGAGATAATGGGGAACCGCTTCCAGTACGATTGCTGATTGACCAGGGCTCCCAGTTGTCCTTCATTTCAGAAGACCTTGTGCGGCGAGCCCAGCTTAGCCGTAGCGCTGCCTCCATACCGCTCCTTGGAATTGGTGGCACCTATTCCGGACGCACTAGAGGAAGCGTCTCCATACCGCTAAAGTCCGTTCATGACTCCGTAACGTGCCTGATCCGAGCCTACGTGTTGCCACGCCTTACCACGAGGCTCCCACCGTACGATGTCAACTCCTCGGCCTCGCCCCACCTTTCCGGACTTCTGCTCGCCGATCCGCAGTATGCCGTCTCGGGACCGATACACATTCTGATAGGGTCAGATAATTATCATGCCGTGATACGGCCGGGCCTGATACCGGGCGATTCCTCCTCGCCCACGGCGCAGCTAACCATCTTCGGATGGGTCCTCTGCGGCCCTATCTCCGCTGCCGAAACCCCTGTCTCGGCCCGGGCGCACCATTGTTCCCCGGATCACGAGTTGCAAGACCTTACGAGTTGCAAGTTCTTACAAGGTTCTGGACCCAGGAGGAAGTCTCAGATCTCACCACCGCGGCGTTGAACGAAGAGGAACAGGAGTGCGAGCGGCACTTCTTGTCCACTCACTCACGGGACGCCACGGGCAGATATATAGTTCGGTTGCCCCTAAAGGCTAATCCTGCATCTTTAGGAGAGTCTAAGTTGAAAGCTCGCAACTGCCTTGCGAGATTGCTCAAACGATTCTCATCCGACAGTAGCTTCCAGCGGCTCTACGTGGATTTCATCCAAGAGTATAGGAGCATGGGACATACTACCATGATCAAAAAATAACCGGAATTTATTCATAAAAAGAAAAGTACATGTTTATTCTTCAAAATTCAAGTTGTCCCCTTCAAAGTAGTCCCCGTCGGCTGCGATGCACTTGTGCCAGCGTTTGATCCACCCCTCGAAGCTTTTCTGGAAGTCGGTTTTTGGTATAGCCATTAGTGCCTCCAGCGATTTTAGCTTTATTGCCTCCACACTCTCAAAACGAGTTCCTCGTAGTGGTTTTTTGAGTCGATCGAATAGGAAGAAGTCACATGGTGCCAGATCAGGTGAATTGGGCGGTTGTTGAATGGTATTGGTGTTGTTTTTGACGAGAAACTCACGAATAATCAACGCATTATGAGATGGCGCATTATCGTCATGGAGAATCCACGAGTTGTTGCCCCACAAAGCAGGTCTTTTTTTGCGGATAGCTTCGCGTAACCGTTTCATAACTCCTAGGTAATAATCCTTTCATAACCGTTTCATAACTCCTAGGTAATATTCCTTATCGTCAATTTGCGATTTTCGATCAACAATTGTCGGATTTCATCGACGTTTTCATCAGTTTTCGATGTCGATGGCCTCCCAGGACGAGCATCGTCCTCAACAGCCTCACGACCACTTTTAAAGCGTTCATACCACTGGTACACCTGTGTTTTCGATAGAGTATCGTCACCATAACACTTTTGTAACATTTTTAATGTGTCGGAACACTTAATTTCATTTTTATAGCAAAATTTAATGCAAGAACGTTGTTCAAGTTTTGAATCCATTGTAAAAATCGCCGCGACGTAAAAACTTGATGTAAAGAAATCACTGTCATAAAGGTAAATGAACAGCTGATAAGCAGAAGTTTGGCATGGGTGTCCGTAACAGTGCTGTCAGCGTGATACAAACAACAGAATTCAAAACCGATAAGCTCGCGAGGTTTAAATTAAAAATTCCGGTTATTTTTTGATCATGGTAGTATGAGAGAAGCAGACGCCTCATCCGACCCGACCCCCGCAAATTACCTCCCCCATCACGGAGTACTTCGTCAGGCCAATCGCACTACAACTCAGAGTTGTATTCAACGGATCCAGTCGCACCAGCAGCGGTCTCTCGCTCAATGATATCCTCCACGCGGGAGCAAAGCTTCAGACCGACATATGCGACATCCTACTCTGGACTCGGTCCTTCAAAGTTCTTTTCTCTGCAAATATCGTTAAAATGTTCCGACAGATTGCCGTGCATCCGGACGATTGGGATTTGCAGAGAATCCTGTGGGGCGAACGGGGCAACCAGCTTCTCGCTTACCAACTCACGACGGTGACTTACGGACTAAGCTGCGCACCCTTCCTGGCGCTGAGAACCCTGCAGCAGCTAGTCAGCGACGAGGGGCATCGCTACCCCAAAGCGATCGGCCCTATGACCAAGGGCAGGTATGTCGACGACATCTTTGGAGGGGCTGACTCAACTGCCGAAGCGAGGGACATCCTCAACCAGGTAGTTCAACTCTGCAATGCCGGGGGGTTCCCCTTACAAAAGTGGAGTACCAACTGCCCGGCACTTCTGCCGGATCCGGCCAAGGAGGCCCACACCGACGTGGAAATTGAGCCCGCCCTTATCAAAATCCTGGGCCTTGTCTGGCGACCATCCTCCGACACTCTGCATTTCTCGCCTTCGATTTCCGCGAACTCCACCTTCACGAAAAGAGCGATCGCCTCAGACGTCGCCAAACTATACGATCCTGTCGGGTTGATCTCTCCTGTGGTGATAAGAGCTAAGATACTTTTACAGGAGCTCTGGCTGCTGAAGATCGGGTGGGACGAACCTCTTCCTACCGACGTTCGAGAAAAATGGTCTGCATTCCGCCAGCAGCTGCTACAGCTTGAACCACTCTCCATACCCGGATGGATCGGCATTGTTCGCTCCGACGCTCGGATTGAGGTACACGGGTTCTCGGATGCATCGCAGCTAGCTATGGCGGCGGCGGTCTACATCAAGATCCTGGGAGACGACGGCACAGGTTCTGTACAGCTAGTTTGCTCCAAGACAAGGGTGGCGCCCCTCAAACGGCTCACTATCCCACGACTCGAGCTTACTGCCGCCCTGCTCCTGGCTCGGTTGATTGATAGGTCGATGAAAGCCCTTGAGCTGCCCGAGGCCCCGGTGTTTTGCTGGTCAGACTCGTCCGTTACCCTTACCTGGGTGTCGGCTCATCCTTCCCGCTGGAAGGACTTTGTTCGGAATCGCGTATCCGCGATACAAGAAATCCTACCACACGGGTCGTGGCGCTTTGTGCCAGGAAGGGATAACCCCGCGGACCTGGCCTCGCGAGGTCTAAGACCGGATCAGTTGATCCACCGTGCGCTGTGGTGGAAGGGACCACAGTGGTTATCCAAGCCCCCAGCCCTTTGGCCTCCTGCTGAATTTAGACTCTCGCCAGAGTCTAATATGGAAGAACGTCCGGGCAATGTCATGGTCGCGGCCGCTCATCAACCTTCGTACTGGGAGTTGCTAGGCAGGTATTCCTCTCTCACCAGGTTACTGCGTGTTACCGCGACTTGTCGGAGGGTCATAGCCTGCCTGCGTAAGGTACCGAAATCTTCTCCCACCAACTACCCTCTGACTCCACTTGAGCTCCAGCTGAGCCGTGACCTGTGGGCACGAGCGGTACAACAGGAGTGGTTCCGCGACGAGATACGACTCCTGCTACGAGGAGGGCAGATACCGAAGTCAAACCCGCTGATACGACTCACTCCCTACTTAGACCGGGACGGGTTGCTCAGGGTAGGCGGACGTCTACATCATGCGCAGATTGGCATGGATGCCAAACATCCGATTATTCTTCCCAGGAGATCGCCTCTAACCTCGCTCGTCATCGAGGATGCCCACCGAAGATCACTCCACGGAGGTACTCAGGTTACCTTAAGCCTTCTGCGCGAGACATTCTGGATTGTTGGTGGAAGGGCGCCCGTGCGATCCCACATATTAAGATGCGGTCGTTGTGCTCGCTATCGCGGCATTCGCGCACAACAGCTGATGGGCCAATTGCCAACAACCCGAGTGACTTCAGCGCGGCCTTTCTACAACTCGGGTCTCGACTATGCCGGCCCAGTGGTATTGAAGACTTGGAGAGGGCGGGCGGCCCGGTCATACAAAGGCTACTTGAGTATTTTCATCTGCCTCGCAACGTCGGCAGTACACATCGAGGTGGTCACGGATTACACTACGGATGCGTTCATAGCCGCCTACAAGCGCTTCACCGGAAGGCGAGGTATATGCGCCACGCTGCAGAGCGACTGCGGGACCAACTTCGTGGGAGCCGACGCCGAGTTGAAGCGCTTATTTCGGCAATCGTCCGAAGAGCTCGGCAACCTTGCTTCACTTCTGGCCAGGGACGGTACCGAATGGAAGTTTAATCCTCCATCGGCCCCTCACTTTGGAGGAAAATGGGAGGCTGCGGTAAAATCGGTAAAGTTTCACCTGAAACGGGTGCTGGGAGACACCGCCGTTACGTACGAGGAGATGAGCACCGTCACTGCGCAGATCGAGGCAGTGTTGAACTCTCGACCGCTTTGCCCTCTCTCCGATGACGCTTCCGATTGCGGCGTCTTGACACCGGGACATTTTTTGATAGGGGAAGCACCGACTGCCATTCCGGAGCCCAGCCTGTCAACGGAGCCCATTTCGCGGCTGAACCGCTGGCAGCTCCTTCGCCAACGAGTGGAACATTTCTGGACTAGATGGGTTTCGGAGTGCCTGCAAAGATACCAGGCCATATCCAAGTGGCATCACCCTGCCACCGAGATCAAAGAAGGGGCGTTAGTTCTAATTACTGATGAGCGCTACCCGCCAGGAAAGTGGCCCCTGGCTAGGATTCTGCATCTACACCCGGGACCAGACGGTCTGACTCGAGTTGTCACCCTGAGGACCTCGACGTCTACCTTGAAGCGACCCATAACCAGCGCCGGATTACACTAACGTGAGGCCCTAGGCAAATGTTGGTGGGGGCCTATATAAGGCGAGCTATTTTTCAAATTATTAAAGAATAACACGAACGAGTTTCAGACGTTCTGGGTTACGTAGGGTTGTTTTTATTAAAAAACTGTTTTTATTTTTATTGTTTTTATTATTAAAAAAAAAAAAAATTTCCCCGTTGGTGGGGGCTCATAGGCAGCGCCTAGTCTGCCTACCCTTTAATCCGGCGCTGCCCATAACCAAGCTGTGCGTCCTGCCGACGGATCCCGACCCAGCGTATTCGACAACACTCTTGTCGAAGGCGGGCGGGAATGTTTCGGAATCGAGTCACGTGACCGCCGCCGGATCCGCGGCGGTCCAATCTTAATAACCGATCGACAGCGCCGGATCCGCGGAGGCGCTAGCGCTGCAAGGGGGAGGAGTGCAGGCGGCGCGACGGGTTTCCTGTTTCTTTTTCGCAACGTGTGACGACGCAGGGTTCGACTTCTGTTCTCTATCGTCGCAGTTATCGCACGAAGAAAGGAAGTAGTTTTCGATTTTGCACGAGTGTCGTGAAGAAAAAGGTACAAGTCGAAGGGCAGCATCGCATTCTTCCCACGAATCTCCCTCGCCACTGCCAGGCGCCGGTGAAACCGTACGGGCAGTAACGCTCGGATACGGACGGTTTTTGGGGCGAGCTTTCCGCACGGGGCGGATAGTCGTGTCCGCCATTAACAACGGCCGGTTGTGTGGCCTTGAGCGGCCGAGGAGGATAGTGGTCGCCGCACGACTGCTATCCTGCGGATATCCCACGGAGGATATATTGCGAAAGGAAGGAGGTGGTGGCTTCGAGTAGCCGAGGTGGACAGTAGTCGTCACCCGATTACTGTCCCGCGGATATCCCACGGAGGATAGGTTACGACAGAGACGAGGTGGTGACTCTGAGCAATCGAGGTGGATAGTAGTCGTCGCACGAATCCTGTCCCGCGGACATTCCTTACAGGTTCTCTCACGCGAGACCACGTTCTCGAGACAAACTAGGCGTGTTCCTGACTACACGAAGAAGAACCGAGTCAACGACCAGACTTCGGCAGACGTCGCGCACGCAGCCGCTACAATACCGGGATTGGTCCGAGACGATACTGATTGCTTCCATCCAGCGTTCCTGGCCTTTCTTTTGTTGTTTAGACTAGTATCAATAATCCTATCTTATATTCTATTACTATTATTAATGTTATTATTATTCTAGCTCTACCACTATTATTATTCTTCTATTTCTTATTATTATCATTGATCTTGTATCACGTTATCCTATTTCTATCATTAATCTTATCTTAATTAAATTATCTTACCTTCATTATTAGTTACCTTAGTTTATTACCTTATTTCAGAGATCCTAACGACCCTTATTTTCAGGTACCTGATTACGCCTATCTTAGTAATTTTCAGGATCGCATTCTCTTGATGACAACCGATATTGGTTCCCACATTATTACCAAACACTATGGATGCTACAGGTAGCATCGCAAAAAAATTAATATTACCCGACGGAAATCAATCTGCTCATGTTTTTCTCTATCAATGCATGATTGCTCCAAAGGATAAACAAGCCATCCCAGTATTCCAAATGCTATCAACAAAACACGACGCAGCACTCTTAACATATTTCCTTCTGGAAATTCGTAGAGCAGGTGCTACGGTTCCGTCCGTAGTGGTGATTGATTATAGTCGAGCAATGTTAGTGGCACTAGCGCGTGCATTTGCAGATTGTGCCGATCTAAAACATTATTTACAATGTTGCAACGATATTACGATAAAGAACAAAGAAGGAGTCATGCCTGCTTCGTATTTAAGGCTAGATGTTAGCCACATTATTAGAATCGTAAGCAATTGGGAATGTTTGCGAAATTTGCCAAACAAAGTGCGACAATTTTATCTCAGATGCATATCACAAGCATATAATCGATGATGACGACTATCTCAAAACATAGCTGTATGAGATGTAACAACTCGTGCAGTATAACTGAAAATTACGGGCCACAAATAATGATAGACACAAGTATCCTGACTGATACTAATTACGTAAAAAGTTTTGGATTAGAACCGAAAAGCTATAACTTAGATAGCATTGCAAAAAATATCACTTTAGGTAATAACAAATACATACTACGAGGAATAATCAATTATATTAATAACATGCGTCATTACACAGCTCTATTATTCACTAATATTTCCTGGTACGAATATGACGATTTACAACCAAACAGAATAGCGATATCATCGACAAAATATAAAGTCGTACTACATGTGTTATTATATGCACAAGTAAAATAAATAATTACGTGCAATACTATATTATTATACTACATATTACTACTTATTTTATTATACTACTATACCATTATATTATTACTTATTACTACTTATTATATGATAGTACTTACTACTTATTTTACTATATTAATAAACTTACATTTAAATAATTGACATTATTAAAACATTTTATTTCAATTTAAACAAAATGATACAGAAACAAATCGGAAAAAAAAAAAAAAAAAAAAAAAAAAAAAAAAATCAAAAACGATAAAACTAAACTAAACTTAAGAACAAAACAATGCGTGAGCGATCCGAACACATGTTCTCGTCACGTCCACGTCGTTGGTTTCGGGTTACGCTAAGAACGAGAAAAAATATATACCTAAAATCTATCCAATAATTAGAAAATTATTAATATTTATTGATTTCTTAATTCATTAAACTTTTATATAATACTGCTTAATATTCCTTAGAACTGTTTAGAATATGCTCGAATATGCTCAGAACTATCTTACAAAGACCACTAGTCTTACATTTCGACAAGCATCACGAACTATTCCGTCTCAATATGCACTTTTCGCGCAGTACTAATTAAAAAAATAATAATACAATATCGCTAATGCCTAGAACTCTTTAGAAAATGCATTAATATATTCAGAACTATACGAGAACTATTTCAGAAAAGTCAGAACTCGGACATTTCGTCTAGCGTCTCAGTCTTATCTATCTTATAATGCATTTTTCTGGCAAGGTATATGTTTAAATAAATTTATAATCCTTTTAATTATCAGAACTCTTTGGAAAGGCAATGTACATGCCCAGAACTATACGAGAACTATTTTATAATTAACAAAACTGTCGAAAATCGACCGGCGTCTCACCTCTATGCTCGAAAATATGCGTTTTTCGGGCAAAATAATTTTTTAAATAAATTTCTAATTGTTGAAATTATCAGAACTCTTTGGAAAGGCAATTTACATGCCCAGAACTATACGAGAACTATTTTATAATTAACAGAACTGTCGAAAATCGACCGGCGTCTCACCTCTATGCTCGAAAATATGCGTTTTTCGGGCAAAATAATTTTTTAAATAAATTTTTAATTGTTGAAATTATCAGAACTCTTTGGAAAGGCAATTTACATGCCCAGAACTATACGAGAACTATTTTATAATTAACAGAACTGTCGAAAATCAACCGGCGTCTCACCTCTATGCTCGAAAATATGCGTTTTTCGGGCAAAATAATTTTTTAAATAAATTTCTAATTGTTGAAATTATCAGAACTCTTTGGAAAGGTAATTTACATGCCCAGAACTATACGAGAACTATTTTATAATTAGCAGAACTGTCGAAAAGCGACCGGCGTCTCACCTCTATATTTATAGATATAGGGATCGCTTATTTTAATTTCATTTGAATTAATATTTTTCTGCTTTTAAAAGGCAGAACTTTTCTTAGAACTCATGTAGAACTATAAATCTTTTCAATTCGAACAATTTCTGATAAGGAAATGTCCGTAGGACAAAGTGAGACGCTGCGTGAAGTTGGCGTCTCAGTTTGTCCTAAGCGTTTTTCAGTGTTTTAATGGCCAGAACTATTTGTTTAAACTATCAGGAACTCTAGAACTATTAAAAACTACATACACTCAGAACTTCCATTTATTTATGAGTTTCCACGAAATGATACGCCAGCTTCACACACACTAACCAGTTCGATTTTTCTCTAGAGAATTAAAGTTTTCTCTTTATAATCAATCTTCATTCCACCTTCGATATTTTCTTATTGTATCAGCATAGTCTCCGGCGCCACTATGATAGCACAGGTAACCTTAATTGAAAAGGCCTCCGGAGCGCTATTCTACTACTTCAGTTTGTCAGATCCATCGGGATTAACTCTTTGCTGCATCGTGAGATACTAAAAGCCTCAGGCAAGTTCAGCCAATCTTTGTCTAAAATTCACTTCATTTCTCCAAATAAATATCTGTTTTTTTCAACAGCCACCGTCAATCTATTTTTTTCTGAAGGTGTCTAAAAGTGTCCAGTTAATTTTTTAGCTTTCAATATCAAAAAATGGAAGTTTTGAATTTTTAAATGAAAATAGTCATTTTTTCGTTCTTTTATCTTCAAATAATATTTTTTTCACGGTCACTACTAAATTTAATCAAAATAACCTATGGCACATGTTAAAACAAGTATCAAAGAATATCTGAGAATTTTTTCAAGTAAAAAAAATCAGTAGCTTCCTCGCAGCAAGCATTTTTTATGCCTAGGGTCTCAAACGGCTCAGTGTGCTAGCTATGAAATTGTGTGTGTGTGTGCGTGCGTGTGTGTCGTCGTCTTCATCGTTAAACAAAAATGTCATCGTGAGATAGAGTCGTCTAGATTGATGTTACATTACGCGTTTGCACTCCCGGCAGGAGCGGCGCGGGAATGCTGTCTGCGAGGGATCGAACGGCGTCGTTGAAACGACGGTCGGCAGTAGGCAGGTGCCATGTAAGGCCGAGAAGATCACAATACCGGCGGACGTCACGCCGGAGCAGGTACCGACGCACATAGTCGATTACTCGAGCGGGATCTGTTAGTGCTCGGTGCGGTTAGCCCACAACTCTGAGTATGATTGAATAAGTCGTTAGAGAATTTGTTACGTTGCTTATGTTTCCTCTTAATTATCAAACCTTAACTTGAAATATATGCGAACTCCATTAATTACGATCATGTATTACAAGTTTTATGTACTTATAATGTTTATTCATGCAACGCAAAAGAAATGAAACAACTTTAACTGTGTTGAGGAAATTCAGATACGATAATGAGTTGCAAATGTCAAAAGAATATATCCATTTCTCGTATGTATAAAGGTCACAAAGTAACTTACAGTTCTTTCAGTATGTCACTGATTATAAATCCGTTTTTTAGATTGAAGGTCTCACTTGGGGGCTGTAGTACAGAATTATCGCAAAAGGGACAAGAATTCCTAACATTATTTATTTATGCAGATCGCGATCGCGACGGAGCTCTTTCTTTTGAAAATGGAGTCGTTGTTCTCGCGACGTCTCTTCCCGCCGTCGGGCGATGAATACAAATATACTGTACCCACGAAAAGGTTGAACGAAAACGCTTGCAGTTGTTACATAAACGTGCTTAATGTTCAGGACGCTTTAACACCGACGGTATAATACAATGCGACGCGGCTGTTCTTGTTTACGACGCCAGTAATAAAAAATCGTTCGAATATATAGCGCGCATCTACATCGTAAGCAACGCATTTTCTCACGTCCGCTAATGATCTAAATATATTCAATAACAATGAACGTGTGTTTGCAGAAATACTTTGCCGAGTAAAATTTCCTATTCTGGTAGTGGCGAATAAAAGTGATAGTACATTCCTCTCGATGCATGGGTCATGGAGCTACCTTATTATGGGTCTTCTTCGAATAATAGGCGAGGCTCCGCTTCCACCTATTTCCTCTTTTCGATGTTATATGGAGTTGGACCTGTTTCGTACCTATTTTCGTGCCTGTTTCAATCGTTCGTTGAAGATTTTTGGGTAGGAATAACAAATATACCTAAAGTAGACAAGGTTCACCATTTGTTCCCCCCTCCTTTCCCTCCTTCACCATTTTCGTGTTTTCCAACACTTTCCGTTAAATCTTGTCAAAGTGAGGATCACTGATGGGAAGCAGCTTGCCGTAGAAGATTTGAAGGTAATCTCAATGATATACAAAACTAGAAAATTATGCAATGATATGTTGCGCGTCTGCGTTGGAAGAGCAATCGCTTTTGAGCGTTCTCTGTAAGAGTTTTATATTTTTGAAACATTTTTACAGAGAGTTCTGTCTTTTTATTATTTTTAAAATATTATTTATAATGACGTCAAACTGGCATAACTGATATATGAAATTGATCTTTATTACTACGTTTCGACCTTTGATTCAGGTCCTCTTCAAGTAAATCTATAAATACATAATAAAAATAAAATAAAATAAATAAATCGGTCTAATTTCTTAATGTTTATAAAAATAGCTAACATATAATGTCAATAAACATTGTTGTATCAGAACTAAATGTAATAAAATATAATAAAAGTAATACATTAAAAATAATAAAAATAAATAAAAACAATAAAAATAAAATATAATAAAAGTTTTTTATTATTTATTTAAAAATTAGAACATAAACATAAAAAGTAGGAGTATATTCCGTAAGATTTTCACTTTGTAGCGGTTTAGCTCATCTTTTCGTTCTTTCCTATTTCTTTAGCAGTCATGCGAATTTCTATGCTGATGAAGAAATTCACATGACTGAGCATTCTCACACAATAGGCTTCTTAGCTCTGCTCATTCCATATGAAAATCTTCGGTGCGTCAGTTCTGCAGCACTATAATCCTTTAATTATTTCGTTTTTCCACTTTTTCCTATTTCTGATCACATAGAATGAATGACTGGTAGAAATTGGCTTTACTGAGTATTGTAATATAAAAAGATAATCTTTCTATTAATTAGACTGCGTGCAATGTGATGCTCAATGTATGTAATTATTTTGTTAAAGGGACAAAAGCCAAATTTTATACATTCGGAGATGCCAGAGGTTGGTTTGCGAGTCGTCCGTGGCCAGGACAGGGAATTAGACGATCAGGATGGTGGCGAGGGTCATGCTGGGACGATAGTAGAGATTAGCAGGTCTCTCTCCACAGGAAACTCGGCCTCCAGTCCGAATCCCACTGATCATACGTTGGACAAGACGGTCATTGTTCAATGGGATCATGGTGTCAGGAGTAATTATAGAATCGGCTATCAAGGTGCTTACCTCTTGGTATTTGATAATGCGGCGTCAAGCATTCCCACATTATCTGTGACGGTTGCAAGAGGCATGGGATAATCGGTATCAGGTGGAAATGTACAGTGTTTTGATTACGATCTCTGCACACAGTGTTACATGGCCGACGTACACGAGTTAACTCACACCTTTGAAAGATATCAAACAACAAACTCCGTGGGGTGAGTGTTCGCGATTATAATTAAATTCGTGTTACTCATCTTGATATATAATCATCATAATTACGTTTCTAATTGAGCATAGAGTTCATCTGGAACCGAGAGAAGGATGCACAAAGATACCTCTGAAGGGGATCTTCATAGGAGCGAAAGTCATTCGTGGACCGGATTGGAAATGGGGAAATCAGGATGGCGGACGTGGTACTCACATTTCGTTTAAACCATTTATATGAATATTATATAGCCATACCATGTAATATATTGCCGATCTAATTCCTCTTGGATATTTTAGGGAAAACTGGCAGAGTCATGGATATATGCGGATGGAACGAGAGCAGTCAATCCGTTGCGACTGTCACGTGATCCACGGGTATCACCAATGTGTACCGATTAGGCTACAAAGGTTGCGTGGATTTATGTTACGTGGAGGAAGCTAATACTGGTAATACTTATTATAAGGAACATCTTCCATTACTCGGCCAACCTGTCTTGACTGTATTGGACAACGAAAACAGCACGACGCCGACAAAAAGCGGTGTCGCCAGCATTACGTCTAGTCCATACCCTTTAACGTTTAATGTTGGTGGAAAAGTGAAACTGTTAAATGAAGCTGATATTTCATTGGAGGGTAAATGGAAGGAGGAAATCGACGACAGGGAAAAAGAGAAGGACAAAGACCTCAAATGGCTACGTTATTTGGAGGCTAGAGTCGCAGATCTTGAGGAAGCAAATATGTGCAACATCTGCATGGAACATCGTCGTAATGTTGCCTTTCTTTGTGGACATGGCGCATGTAAGCACTGCGCTACACTGCTAAAGGTCTGTCATGTATGTCGTATAACGATCAGAAAGAAGATTAATTTGTATTTGTAAGATTGATTACCGACTTCCAGCCCAGATAACAATTCTTGCGCGCAAACTACGCAAATTATGCAAACTGTGTATGAGATTTGCCTGAGTTTTGCTCGTATTTCTATAGTGATAGCGAGTGAAAGCCAACCAATCAAAAAAGCCAAAGAGCTTTTCTGATTAGTGGGCTTTCATTCACTATCGCTATTTCCTGTTCCTATTACCTGTGTTTTTCATTGTGTTTAGACCTTAAGTTTATCATATATTTTGGCCCTGGTGGAAATAACTCCTAACCGAATTATTGTAAACATCAATATAGAAAAAAGAAATATAGACTTATACGTACTGGTAAAATAATGAATTAAATTGTACATTTTGCATAAAAAAAAATAAATTGATTTTGATCTTATACACAACCAAACTAAAAATAAAATACATTATATATATATATATATATATATATATATATATATATATATATATATACAGGGTGACCCATTTTAATCTATGACCCCAAATATTTCCGTTCCCTTGCATTTTACAAAAAAATGTTTCAGATAAAAGTTGTATGGTTTTAAGGGGGCCATAAAACGATTCCATTGGTTTGACCTTGGATAGTCGTTTGAAGGTCACACAAAGGTCACCTTCAATTTCTTAAATTAAAACCACTATTTTTCATTACATATTCTTGTAGCTTATTTTGAGAGCTTTCCAAAACACTATAATAAAGTTATTTTTCATTAAGTATTTGTCGCGTTATGAGGTTTAAAAGTTACGATACTGCCGGCATTAGCATTATCCGAGATGTACCACGTGACGGTCAGATTTACATCTCTTGTGTGTGTGTGTGTGTGTGTGTGTGTGTGTGCGCGCGTGAAGGCGGGTATTTAAAAATGATTAAGTATTTTATTGAAGGTATTCAAAGACACGTCCACCTTGTTGGATACATAAACGCAATCTTTTATGAAAATTGTTACGCACTTTATTAAGAACAGTTGGTGTTATGCTTCTGAACATGTTACGAATACGTTGCTGCATATTTTTAATAGTCGTCGGCTCAGTCTCGTACACTTTTTCTTTAACATATCCCTAGAGAAAAATAAATCCAATGACGTCAGATCCGGAGATCTAGGAGGCCACTCCTGAGTTTGATTACCTAAATCAATCCATTGTCTTCCGAATACATTATTTAAATAGTGAAGAAATATGGACCAATAACTGAGAAAAATGCTATGATATCAAGAGATATCAAGATAGTCCCTGACGTCGCGTGCTCTGTGAGCGAGCGCCCCGTCTTGCGTAAACCACATTCGAATACGTGTCTAAAGATCAACATTTTCTAAAAGAATCGGTAACTAATTTTGCAAAAAAAAATAAATAATTTTGCGCATTAAGGTTTGCTTGAAAGAAATATGGACCAACGTCTAATTTCTCTTGATATCATAGCATTTTTCTCAGTTATTGGTCCATATTTCTTCACTATTTAAATAATGTATTCGGAAGACAATGGATTGATTTAGGTAATCAAACTCAGGAGTGACCTCCTAGATCTCCGGATCTGACGTCATTGGATTTATTTCTCTGGGGATATGTTAAAGAAAAAGTGTACGAGACTGAGCCGACGACTATTGAAAATATGCAGCAACGTATTCGTAACATGTTCAGAAGCATAACACCAACTGTTCTTAATAGAGTGCGTAACAATTTTCATAAAAGATTGCGTTTATGTATCCAGCAAGGTGGACGTGTCTTTGAATACCTTCAATAAAATACTTAATCATTTTTAAATACCCGCCTTCACACACACACACACACACACACACACACACACACACACACACACAAGAGATGTAAATCTGACCGTCACGTGGTACATCTCGGATAATGCTAATGCCGGCAGTATCGTAACTTTTAAACCTCATAACGCGACAAATACTTAATGGAAAATAACTTTATTATAGTGTTTTGGAAAGCTCTCAAAATAAGCTACAAGAATATGTAATGAAAAATAATGGTTTCAATTTAAGAAATTAAAGGTGACCTTCATGTGACCTTCAAACGACTATCCAAGGTCAAACCAATAAAATTGTTTTATGACCCCTTAAAACCATACAACTTTTATCTGAAACATTTTTGTAAAAAGGCAAGGAACGGAAATATTTGCAATAAAACTATGAAAAAAAAAGAAAATGCAGCCATTTATTAGAATACTGTATTGTATATAATTGGAAAACGTGTAAGTATAGGATAACATGCGCTAGATTTTCGGTCCAAACAAGTTCCGTGAGTCGTTCCTCCCTAACACCACTTATGAAGGGCTCTGGTACCATTATTTTATATGTAGTAGATTTCCACATCCTAGTGCATTTTTTGGCATATTGACAAAATAATCAGAATTACAAATATTTATTAATCATTGACTGTGTATTGTAATGAAGTGGAAAGACCTATACATCCCTAATTGTAAAGACTGAAAAACGTTATAAAGTTTGTAAGTATTATGTGTGCATATATATATATATATACATATACAGGGTAACCCATTATAAAACAATCAAAATCAGATATTTTGAAATAGGCCATTTTAAGAAATTATTCCAGACCAAAAGTTTTTGGTTTCAGAACCCATTTTAATGATACCCTTTTTTTATAAGGGGTCTTGAAAGCCCAAAAAACGCTAACAAAGCATTTTTTTTAAACTGATATTTTTGAAATTGTATACATCAAAGAACTTTTTCAAAAACATAATAGAGAACTTTTTATTAAGAAATATTTTAAGAAAAAAACATGATAATTTCTGCATTTAACAATAAAATATCTCGTAAAATAACCATGCCTTCTCTTGGCTCAACCAACTGATTATCTGGACATTCCAAGTACAAAGTACCAAGATGGTAACAATGAAAAGCAAATATGTTTTGAAAAAATATACAATTTACAGTTTGGCGATTTTGACTCTAAGAAATTATCTTCCCCTGGTCAACTATTAACATCGGTGATCAAATCGAAAAAATATTTTATAGATATTACAGTTATCCTAGGAAAGTTCCTGGAGGCCAAAAAAATATATTATGTAATTTTAGAAAGTTTAGGGTCAGCCTTAAAAAAATTGAGGTGAAAATTAATTAACTTCTCGACTTTCAATGTTCTTCAATGGTCAAACCAATCTTATGGGCCTCTTGAAACAAATAACTTTGTCTGAAAAA
Organism: Crematogaster levior; assembly: GCA_901521435.1. NCBI lineage: Eukaryota > Metazoa > Arthropoda > Insecta > Hymenoptera > Formicidae > Crematogaster > Crematogaster levior. Next base: position 9,464 of record CABEGB010000903.1, on the reverse strand, counting down.
TTTTTCCTCCCAAACTTGAAATATCAACTGGATAGTTTATAATGGGGACACCCTGTATATATAAAAAAAATATGTTTTTAAGAATGTGTTTGTCTGTTATTATATACATATATATTATATTATATATTGGATCAATAACTCACTAATGTTCCTTATATGTATATGTATATGTATATATTTGTATATATATAAATTCTATATGTAAATATGTATATATAATACGTAATGTATCCACATTAAATTGTGCAAATTTGATACTGCACGAAAATGTCCCTCTGCCGGACCCTGTTTCACGAACCTTGGATAGGACGATGTCTTTTTAATTTTGCTCTTGCACCTTTAGAATTTTTTTTCGGTTTTTTTTTAAATTGTTTTTTTCCTTTTCTATGGCAATTTAAATTTTTTTTTTTTATTATTTAAATATCTCTCTGCTGAATCCGAGCCAATGATCTTGGACGTGGAGATAATCAACCTTTTAATTTTTTTTTTTTGAATTTTAATTTTTTCCAAATAAAAAGGGACTAGCTGACGTCAAACTTGGGTATATACCTTAGTGACGCCCGAGACTTGGTTGGCTGGACTTACACCACCCAGTGATTCCACAATTTTGAAATCTAATCTTCTTCCTGGAAATTTAGAAAAACGCAAATTGTAGGGGAGGCTTATATCAATTGTTCAAATGCACTGCCAACTGTTTGAGCCAACCGCCATCATCCGATGATAAAAGATAAAACGTATATTGAATATAATTATGAGGGATAAGAGCTCTTGAACCCATTTTGTAATTCATCCAGATTTGTGGTTTTGCTTAAAACTCTTTCTTTTTTATAACCCCATTACAGTGAAGGTCGAGGTGTTAGGGTCAGGGGATCTAGGAGGCCATTCTGATAGCTCCTCCTACCTATCTATCTATCAAGATTTCTTCCCTAATATCTGCAGATATTTAATCTCTGCAAATTCCACATAAAAAGCTTAGGAAAATCGAATTAATGTTTCCTGCAAATATTCTTTTGTTTTTGTTTTAACATCTATAAAATTTTTTTTTCCACACATTGTTTCTTTCAGTGGAATAGACCCTACTGGGAGAGCCATTAAAAAAAGCGCATCAACAATAGTACCTCCTCATGGGCAGGATGTAGAAACCCATTGTCTCGTAAATTATATTATAACTATAGTTTTATATAATTATGCAGCAGGAATCTTTCCGCAAATTTGCTAGAATGTATTATTTTAAAATACATAATCGCGAAAAATAAATAACGCGGCTTCACGTAACTGATATGATCGTGCAACAGCAAGTTAAAACTTTGAATAAAATGTAAAAATTTTAAATTGTTTAAAAACATATACATGCATTAATAATAATAGAATTGATTACGAATTATTTTAATACAATAAAAATCAATGAGAAAATTTTAATGAAAAACTTTTGCTATTAGACGAGCATTGTACAGCCGGTGTGAAGTTGTGGTTGTTTTAAAAAAATTCAAAAAATTTTAAATCCACACATTTTGCACCCCAAATAGTTCTACATAAGTTTCCTGATGGGGTTTTGTAGGAAATAGTTCCATTGGATTTGGTTAAAAAAAAATGAAATTTTAAAAAAAAATGAGGTGGCTAACTCCCGCAGCACCTCAAGTTTCAGGAAAAAAATGGTTTTATTAAGAGAAATTTGATAGTTCTCGAAGAGTTCTATAGTTCCTGATAGGTTTTGATAGTCCATTGGTCTTTTAAATAAATTTTCGATCTTATCACTGGCACCCCAAGTTTTGGGTTGGATTTTCATCATGAAAGTTCTGATAGTTCTCAAGAGTTCACTATAGTTTAAGCAAGGATAGCTCCCTTGCACTTTTTAAGTGCCAATTTTTTAATCCACGCTGGCAACTCCCCGAATGGTGCTCTCAAGTCGGGTTCTTCACAGTTTTCGACAGTTTTCTCCAGTTGGTTCAGTCTGGAACATTTAAATACTTTTGGAAGAGTTCCACCCATTAAATTATTTTTTTTTTTAATCTAACTGGCAAGTGTGTGCCACACGGCAAAGTATGATCCCACGGTTCGTCCATCCCCAGTAGCTTGACTCCAAACCCTCTTGTCGTGTGTGTGTGTGTATGTAAGCATAAGCTGTATGTAAGTATGTATATGTGTATGCCATTATAAACTCTTTTAGTGTTTTTTTTTTTTTTTTTATAAAGCGTTATTCCTTAATAAAATATCTGTAAAATTTATGGCCTTAGGAGAAGCTGGGAATAAGTTTTAAAAGAATAACATTTTTTTAAATCGAAACAAACATTAAATATCTTTTTGATACAAAACGCATAGTTCAAATAAAAATAGTCCACAAATAAAAATAGTTAATAAAATAAAATTTTTTTCAATAAAATACCAAAATAATATGGCGTTTTTCTAACTAAATTGAATAATAAGGTAAAATTAACCCTATGCAAAATAAAATGTAAATTTTTGTCCTAAACAAGCTAAATATAATTAGCAAATTTTCTTGTATCCATCTGAAAAACTTTAAAACCTGCAATGATACTTAATATTTTATATAAAAGTCAAATAAACAAGTAGATATTTATGCTTGTTTTATATTATAGTCTGAAAAAACGAAAAGCACTGCAATAAAGCTTTTTATACTTTTTTTATAATCACTTATGATCTTGTGGTTTTTTTTTTTATTAATTTTGTCCCGGTAATACATTATGTGGCCTTAATCTCCCTCTTAGCCGGTTTTCTCCACGCTTTTTCATTAGATATTTATACCATCGCGTACCTGTGGGAGCAGAAAGGCAGTGTAATGCCCATTGTTTTTTTGCAGTATATTTATGTATAATGAACTACACCTGCTAAATGTAATTTTTGTCACCCTAAAGTGATATGTTTGCGGAGAATCGGCTATTATGCAACTATTTGAAAACGTTATCACGCTCTTGAAGCGCTTATATCATGAAAGACGCAAACGCGATGGAATATAAGCGTTACGCTGAACCCATGGATCGCAAGCGAATCTAACTTCATTGGGTTTCACCTGCACCTAGATAAAAAACGATGTAAATAAAAAAAAAAATTAGCCATGGAGAGCTTTTCTACCCCTTTAAAAGATGCAGAAAAGGGCAGAGACCCAACGCGAACAGCCGGAGGCGATAAGTCAGTCTTCTTAAAAATCCAGAGACAAGCCGCAAGCTGAAGGATAGAAATTCGACAAGACAAGTTCGCTAACTAGAATCTAACTAAAAGTCAAAGACAAGCCGCAGAATACAAACTGTCGGCTGTAATCTAACTGTCGAGTACGAACATACTTAAGGGATCCTAATCGTTCTTTCTTACCAGCAAATCGATTATTTTTTTTGCACGCTAATGTTTTTATTGGTTTCATAAAATGGAAAATCCTTTCCACGATTAAAATACACATCAGAAACAGAGTCGTGGAAGATTGATTTTGTAGTAAAAGACGAAAAAGTTTAAAAAGAGAGAAAATAGTAGTTGCCATATTCCGTTAGGCGGGCGCTACAATCGGTTTTTCTTTTGTGCTCCTGATCTCGCACGCGTAAAAAAATGCAAATTTTGCGCACGCTAAATAGCTTTATTAGACTATGAAACCTATTTTTCAAGGTTTAGTTAGATTCTTTGATACAATCCCTAATCGTGGAAAGTCATACTTTGTACACAAAAGCTGCTAAACTTTGTAATAGATGTTTTATGAGAGTCAACGCACGCCAAGAGCCGACGCTAACAATAAAAGCCAACGACAGAGCGATATATAGGGTATGCCGTTATTAGCCCAAAACCTAGCAGATTCTTATGATTTTTAATATATATATATATATATATATATATATATATATATTGTATATATATATATTTTTTTTTTTCACTATATGAATATAATGTAAAATATTACCAATTATGTTATATATGAATTAAAATTTTAACTCAGGGCTGACCATCCATTTCCACCTGACTGACCATTATTATCATCCATTTCTTGGCCTCTCCATGCCAGCTGAAATGTATCTTGAAAGACAGGCTTGGCAGGGCAGAGGGAGTCCGCGCATTGTTAATTTATTTTAAAGAATAAATTGTGTGCCGGGAACCTAGAAATGCAATGATACGGCACTGAGTAGCCTGTTCGCGTTTCCACTGACCCCCATCTCTTCACTGAAACCTGCGACCGTGGGGTCTACGTTCTCTCCGTACTGATATAGAGAGGGGATGTGGCCTCTAGGGAGGGGGATACTAGGTTTGCTGTAACCCTATATAACAGCAAGGCCTGGGTTCATCTCTAGCGTACTGTTTATATAGGTATCCCAAGTCTTGACGTCGAGCCAAGCCTTGTTTTCATATACACGCGTCACCGCACCTGGTATATTTTTGTTCTATCTTTATCTACTCTTTTGAACAAGTCGTAGATTAGCTAAGTTTAATTTTATACATATATAACGATGTATGACAAACGATTAGAAATTTTGACTGAGGATACATTACGTCGTACTGTTAATAATGATGGAAAAAAATTTATCCACCAACTGCAAGTAGTGTATGCCACTATCTCCAAAAAAAAGAAGAACGTGGTTCTAGAATCACCCGAAACATATCTGTACTATACAAAGGAGAACCAGCCGGATATAAAGATATTTTATTCAAACATTTTAGGAATCAGAGTCGAGTATGGAAGAAAAACGTGACAGTACTGGCAATCCCGAAAAATCTATGAATGCATCAGATGCATCAACCACCGCATTTGAAGTATCACTGTAAAACGTCTGACTTAATTATATCTGCAGATAAGTGGCCAATGTGATTAAAACCCCATTAAAAAAAAAAAATATATAAAATCGGATATATTGGGTGTTGCAACCTGGTTGGATTGATATATGGATAAAAAATGTCGCAGAAAAAAACTGGAAACAACAAAAAAAACCGGATTCATCTTCTAGCGATGCGCTATTACGTGTTTCGATTCTAAATGTGCCTGATCATTGGTCTTGTTTAACTTAAAACATAGCGAACACTGGACGTTATTTTTTGACCATTAAAGATATATGTTATGAAACCTGCTACCAAAAAGAGACTTTTAGAGCATTTGTCGTACACAAGTAATTAGATAAAATGATCGAAGAAGCAGATGCTTAAAATTTCAAAAAAAAAAAGTGTTTGGGACAAAGATCCTCGATACTTCCTTCCTATACAGTCTTACGTAAGGCAAAAAAAGAAGAAGGATTATTAAAAAACAGCATGGATTAATATTCCAACCAATCCAGTTTTAAATTTATTGAACAACGCAAAACGCAGTACAATTTTACGGGATCGATTATTATTAGCATCGGTTTATTTGTATATATATATTGGACTCCCGAGCAAAAGATTTTATATACAGTAAAGATGTAAAGGGATGCTAAAGCTTTTTTAACAATTGATGCTACAACAGGTGGGAATAATTATACGCGGATCGTCACAAGATCCACCGATATTTCTTTATATCAATGCGTCCTCGTTAAGTAAAGATGGCGCACACCTGTTTTCAAATGATCTCGCCGATCCCGTAATCATTGATGATTGATTTTTCTTTGCGCAATATTTAATTTCGCTGGTGTGACACCTATTCCATTACGTACAGTTGTAACTGATTTCCAGGATGGGCTATTTTAATAGCCGTTTCTGACGTTTCTTTTCGCGAAATGTAATTTTGAAGATTATTTCCAAAAATGTTTGCTGTGGCAATTTTAGGAAATATACATACAATTCCATTTTTTTGCTACATCAGACTGGATGCTTGCCATCTTATTTCTATAATGGCAGTCTAAATGGGAAATGCTTAAAAGGTAAAAGATAAGATATTGAATTCGAAAAGGCCCTCTTTGTAATTTGTAGTCAAGCCTATCCCATGGATTCTTTCCAAGGAATTAGAATATTTTATGGAATCGTTGTTGGGTGTAGCGCTAAGTGTTGGTTATACAAATTGATACATTACTAATGTACGATGCAGTACGCAAGAGTAAAACAATATAATTAAAGGTAAATGGCATATCAATGACATAGCATTGGAAACCATGGAAAAAACAATGTATGGTAAATACAGGGATGGATTTCTCTGGATGATTTTTCTAAATATGAAACATCTGACAACACCGATTGGAAAAATGGAGAGCCTTTGAATACATTCATCCAAAAAAAAATTTCAGATAATTCTAATGATGGTAGCATTATCACGTTGTTCAATCCTGACTTCGTCGAACAAGTTAGGGTACGTTACTATGTATTTCACCCATATGACGGGTAATGCATCCATTCTTTAGTAAAAGATCTGGCAGAAATTGCTGCCTCTTCTTCCTGTCGAAACCCAGAGTTTTTAGATTTAAAAATCATCGTTGTTTAAAATCAACTTCCAAATGAAGGTTGATAAATAATTCGCCATCCAGCATTTAGACATTTTGGATCAAAGGTTGGTTTTTCTAATGAAAAAAGACAGTCCTATAGAACAGCACTTATGCAACAGAAATGATCAAATGCAAAATATATTATATGGGTAGAGATAATAACGCAATAGAAGTCGATATCGCAGACAATATTAGAAAAAATCATTTTTCAATAATAAAACGATATCCGAAACCCACAGTGATGAAATATCTTATATAAATTCTTCACAAAGGTGCTGCTCATAATACAGAAAAATGTTACCGATGCTGCAAATGAATAGTAATAGTAAGTATGCGTAATATCGGAATGCGATTCGGATACAGGATTCTTCTGCCAAAGAGAATTCCAATGATACAGAGAATATTACACAAAACCGATCACTTGTAGAACATTTCCAAAATTGGCATGGTTTAGTAGGTTCAACTACCAACGAACAAAGAAGCCCCATTAAAAAAAAGAGCTAAGGCATCTTATTTAGATAAATACCTGAATACAGTTATCTAAAAATATAAAATCTTTTGTTACCTTATCATTAATGGGAAACCGATAAAGCCATAAAATAGGAAAATCAGTATTGACTCTACAAAGGCAATGACCATTCGATTCACTTTTTTTGCAAATTGTTTAGGTGATTGCAGCTTTTTTTTTTTTTGGATATGCACAGAAATGCAGGTACAATCACATCTTCAGATGATATATTTCAATTAATGAATTTATTTTAGAAGATGAATGGATACTTTCAAACATTATATGAACGAGCTGTTTTTACAAAATTTACCCCTATTTCTGAAATTGATTATATCTTATACGGAATATTAAGAAAAGCAATGCTAATTTGCAATGTTGCTCCTTAGCGGATAACCTTTTCAAATGAACCTAGTTGTACAATCACAGAACTTGTAGCGGCGTTGTTGAAGAATCCGTCAAACAAGTAACATTGAATATCAATGTTGATATTCTTTACAGGAAGGTTTGCAGCATATACAGCGTGCTATTAATGACGCAAAAAATATGGATTCAATATGTCGTACATGTGGTACTTCGAAAGAATATTATGGCAACATTTACGGAATCATATAATAATCAGTTCTTGTTTTACAGATTATCGTTTACAATAATCGACATTAAGATCCTAAAACATACTTTGCGTTCTATCGCAAACACTATCCATCCACTTTAGGTGACAAAAGAATTACATTTTGGGTGTAGTTCATTATCTACACCCAATGCTACTGGTAAAACAATGGACGTTACTGCCTTCACTTGCTCACAAGATTTTGCGATGGTATAAATGTGATGAAGCACTTATGATAAAAAAAGCGTAAATATGAACTGCTTAGAAATGGAATACACTTAATGTGTACGTCAGACAAAGGTCAATAAAACCAAAGACCCTGGATCTTAAAAAAAATTATAAAGCTTTATATAATTTTGTTACAGTTACTTTTCGTTTCAGACTATAATATAAAACAAACTATAAATATCTATTTGTTGTTGACTTTATGATATTTTAAATTATTTTGGAGGTTTTAACAGTTTTTTGAATCTGAATAATAAGGGCATGTTGCTAATTATGTTAAGCTTGTTTTGAACAAAATTTACATTTATTTTTATAAAGGGTTTTGATTTACCTTATTAAATTTAGATTTAGAAACTACATATTATTTATTTTCTATTGCAAAGTACAAAACGATTTATTTTTTATTTTCTTTTTTATTTGAACTATTTTTTATTTGAATCTATGGTTTTTTGTATCAAAATAATTTTAATGTTTGATCTAAAATTAAAAAAATGTTGACCTTCTTTGAAACTTTTATTTCAGCGTTCTTATAAGTTACAAAATTTTACGAATATTTTTATTACAGAATAGCACTATAAAAAAAAACACAAAGTTTATACTTACATACCTTACATGCCCTTACAACATACTTGCATACGCACACACACGATAAAGAGGTTTGGAATCAAAGAAGAAATACTGGGTAGTGAATACGTGGGGTCTTATCTGTCGTTACACGCGCGGTTCGTTAAAATTGTTTTAAAAATAATTTAATGGTGGAAGAATATTTAAAAATGTATTTAAATATTTCGAACTATGTGAGAACTATCGAAACTATGAAGAAAACGATCGGAACTGCCAGCACCCCATGCTTCAAACAGATGAAATTTTTAACGTGGATAAAATTGTTTAAAACATTTGGCAGCTGGAACTCTTTAGAAACGTATAGAAATGTTAAGAACATGTGAGGAGCTATGAAACTAACCGAAAAAAAAAACGATCGGAACCAGCACCCCTTAGCACAGACAGATGAGGTGCCAGCATGGATGAAAAATTGTTTAAGTACTTAAAGGTCAGAACTATGCTAAAACTTATCAGGAACTGTAGAACTCTTAGAATATCAAATTTCATGCAGTGAAAATCTTATTTTAAAAACTTATGAGTTACCAGTGATAGATTTAGAATTTATTTAAAGACTTAGGGCAGACTATCGCTAATAGTCAAGAGCTCATGGCTTATGAATTTGGGTGGGCTTTAAAACAGCTTGAGTATAAAATAGAAATGAATTTGAATGTGAGCACGTTGGAATGAAAGGAAGTCTAGCAAAAGAAGTTTGCAGTTATTTTACCAACTGCACTAGTGACTAAAATATACTTTTGGCAAAAATAAATTTGAATTGTTTTAACTTTAGCACCTATGAGAATGAAAATCAAAATGCCGGACGTTTGAATGGTTTCAAATATGAACGTGACGTGAGTTTGGTGTGGTGGCGTCTTTGAGACGATCTGGCTGTATTTTGAGACCATTTCCAAGGCATTCATTTTGATACTATTTCTATAGTCTTAAAGTTCAAAATAACTAAATTATTTTGCCAAAATATCTTTTAAATCTTCAAACACATTCTAAAATCTTTTCCGGCTTTGCCAAACTCATTCCATGTCCTGCATATCTTATTTTATATTTCAGAGATTGTACCCAAATTCATGTCATAATATTGGACTATAAAAACCCTATCAGGAACTGTAAGACTCTTTGAGAACTATCAAAT